>CM065369.1:6195545-7395545 GCA_033032245.1 Poecilia picta
GCATTTAACTAATCTGGTCAAATTTAAATCCAGTTTGACCTGAGAGGGTTCAACTCTCCTCCTTACTGGGATAATAGACGAAAAGCCAATTAAACCACATTATTATAAAACGCTGCAGATCTCATAAGATTCAAAGGAAAGAAAAGAATGATACATAGTTTTAAAATCTGTTAAGTTTAGCAGGCGCTAAAGCATCCCTGGCTGACTGAAAACGAGATTAAAGGATTTATCAAACAAGCATGAAAGAATCAAAGCATCTCTCCAGGTATGTGTTTGATGAGGGAAAAACATTACAACATGACATAAAGCTCAAAAAAGATGGATTTACATAACGATCTCCCTTTAAAGAGTATCTTTGATAAAGCTGAAAGCCTAATGGTGACATATTATGGTCTGTACATGAACAAAAACAAACTCCAGGGTCTTTTTTAATCAAACTCATTGAATAAATCCAAATGTCACAAATAAAGAATCAAAAAACATTAGACAATTTCTTTTTCCAGGCTATTTGAAAAACCTCTCCCCTCCTCACCTGTGGTGGTGCTATACCAAGAACTACAGAAGGAAACGACACGAAAACCTCAGAAGAAGACACTGAGCGTAACTTCCTACTTCACAAAATTTAAACAAAAATGGAGTAGCATCAAATTTTAGCAGATGTAGGATTTCTCCTTTATCTTTGGCTGAAGACCATGAGCCACTTCTATTGTGTGAGTCTGTCCCGCTAGCGACAGACTCACACGTTTGTTTTGGTTGTATTTACCCAGAATGCCTTGCAGTGTAGTCCTTTTCCCGCTTTTGGAGTGGTTTCTTATCTTCTTGCTGTTCAAACTATGCATTTGAGTTTCCTTCAACTGAACAGAGACCGAGGTTTGTAGGCGGACCAGAGTTTTCTTATTTGGAGTTCGGTCATGCGTACACACCTTTACAAACGAACTAGAGTGGACTAAGCAGGGCTGGTGTAAATGTACTATTGTCAATAATATTTAGTTGAACTTTAGCATTTCCAGTCATCATTTAACACATTTTAACATAAGAATATTGTGGTAGACTGTGCTGCAGCACCTCAATCAATGAGTTTAGTTAGCTTTCTGGGGGAAACCCTGCTGCCATCAATACTCTCATCTGAGCTGTAGATCTCTGCAGCTCTTCCAGTCACCACAGGGCACTTTTCTTCTTATCTGAAGGCATTGGTTATTTACCGTACCACAGTTCTTACAATGTGGAAACCAAAGAGTGGGAACGTCCTCTGAAGTGAAAATAAAAAGGCTTTTTCACCTCCAAAGCCCTCTGTCTGTTGTTTCAGATGATTCTGCTCTCTTACACACACTCAGATTTAAAAACATTGTTCAGTGTTTGCCGCCGCTCCGAGGCATTCGCTCGGTTGTGAAACCTTAATACTTCAGCCCTGACCTTCTCCTCCTCTCTGACAGTCTTTTCCTCAGGAGAGCTGACACCACTGGCCAGATAACAGTCTGCCTGTCTGACAGCTACTAAACCGAGTGGCTCAGCACTTTGTCTTTCAGACTCAGAGTAACAAAAAGAACTGTTCGGCTCTGCATCCTTAAGTCAAACACGCTGCTAAATCACCCTGATTTCTTATTCTGGCAGTCAATAACAAGCCCATTGTGCTCATCAGCATCTGCAGATACGAGAATGTTCAGTAATCCACCCATTCACCGATATGTCACTGCCCCTGGAAGCAGAAATAAAATCCTCCTTCTTATTGAGAATAATCACACTGATCAGCAGCGTGGGCGTCTGCGTGGGAGACAGACATCAGCTAAATGATATGATCAAAACAACAACAAGCTGCGTTTCTGCGATTATCTTAAATCACTTCATCCTTAAACTGCCAGGCGTGACTGACGGAGGAGCGGAGAAGCCGGGAGACACGACGAAACGCTCGCTTTCACTGCAGAGACGCACAACAATCCAAGAACCGTGGAGCCAGAAATATGCAGATGTGGAGGGAACGCTGTGCGCTGCAGCCTCCATACCAATGAACCCACCAGGAGTTATGAACGATAAAATATCTGCTAATTCACAAGCTCCAGGAAGTAAATGCTGCTAACATAGTTGACATAAATTTCTCTTAGTGGAGGACAGCAGGCCAACAAGGTTCAGTGGGAAAAAGAAAAGCTGTTTTCTTTTTCCTTATTCATATGAAAATACAGGCTCACATCACCCAAGCACCTCTGCAAATGTAATTTATTTCGGAAAGGAAACACGAAATTGGATGCTGGGGATTCATAAAATGGAAAACTCTGCATTGCAGCAGCAGAAAAGCTTATACTACAAACTATTTTTATGCAAATGAGCTCTAGGGGCAGCATGGCGTGTTTGTAAAGGGTCTGCAGCCATCAATGTAATGCTTATGTTGCAATGTGAGACCAGATCCTGTGCTGTTTGGTATCTGAGCTGCATCATTTACGAAGTGCAGATTCAGCATTTTATCTTCTTTTTTTTTGTTCTGGGATTGGTTTTAGCTTACTGTAAACATCTGTGAACTAATTAAACAGAAACGCTTCAAAGATTTTGAATTTAATGGGGATATTCCAAATAAAGTGACACAGTATTTTAATGCAGAGACAACGATGTGATGGAAATAAAACCTGATGCTATTTCCAAGGTTTTAAATATTGAAATTTTTGTATAAAATTTTCACAAAGTGTTCATCTGCTGGTGTTAATCTGAAGGAAACAAAAAGAGCAGGACAAGATGATGTGTTTGCTGCATGCAGGATTTCTAAGTTACATGTCCTTCCCTCACACAAAACCAAGAATTCATTTTGGAAACGTTTCCAAAATCTGTTTCACCTTTAAAAAAGTCTTTGGTGTGCAATAATAACAATTTTTTAAATTATTATTTTTTAAACCTTGGATGGATGGTTGGATGGACAAACATTGATGGATGGATGGATGGATGATGGATGGATGGATGGATGGATGATGGATGGATGGATGGATGATGGATGGATGGATGGATGGATGGACAAACATGGATGGATGAATGGATGGATGGATGGTTGGATGGATGGTTGGATGGATGGATGGATGGACAAACATGGATGGATGAATGGATGGATGGATGGATGGATGGATGGATGGTTGGATGGATGGATGGATGGACAAACATTGATGGATAGATGTATGGTTGGATGGATGGATGGATGGACAAACATGGATGGATGAATGGATGGATGGATGGATGGATGGATGGTTGGATGGATGGACAAACACTGATGGATGGTTGGATGGATGGATGGATGGACAAACATTGATGGATAGATGGATGGATTGATAGTTGGATGGGTGGATGGATGGATGGATGGATGGATGGATGGTTGGATGGATGGACAAACATTGATGGATGGATGGATGGATGAATGAATGATGGTTGGATGGATGGATGGATGGAATGATGAATGGTTGGATGGATGACAGATGGATGGACGTACAGACGTACAGACATTGTTGGAACTGATGAATGGATGGATGGATGGACTGACAGCTGGATTTCTGTCAGAGCTGAGTGAATCTTCATCGGCGCAGACAGAGCCCCTGCATGGTGCGGCATGAGATAAAGCAACATTTTCACTGAGCCGCTCCTGCTAACTCCATGAAATTCATCTGAGTGCTGCCTATCTGCTTTCTGCAGGGCTTCTTCGTCACGACACGAATCGCTTTGACGTATAAAAAAATCCTCAACCATCTGGTCTTAGCTGGGGATCAAACGACGAAACCTGGAGGGTTTCATACTTGAAGCTGCATCACTCATCAGACGTGTTGCAGTGTGGAGGGGATAGTAGGTTAATTGGCAACTCTAACTTGCACAGCAGAGAGTTTCCATAGTACAAGGCTCGTCGTGATTCCTTTTATGCATATTCCTCAACACTTGTAAAATGAGCCCATTTTGCTAATTAGTTTGTAAAGTCATGCATAAAGATCCAGCAGACTGTTTCATCCGCAGTCTGAACTGCTGTAAGTTATTTTGTTTCTTTTTTCAAACCTTCAGTTCGTGCATGTTTGATGGGGAAACCGGAAACCTCGTAATAGCGATTGCATCTGCAGTGTCAATATATGCAAGAGAACGTCAGTGAAACATAGATTTCTAACATGCTTTATTTTATTTCTCTCCTTTTTTTGTAATGCTTGAATTTTACCTCCGTAGTTTAATTTGTTTTCAGTCTTTAATGTAATTCTGTTTCCAGTCAAGCACTTTGAATTTACCAACTTGCCTTGCCTAACAGGATTAACCTAAATCCTAACCTAAAATATTAATAATTGTTTCAGAAATGTTCTCTTTGTCTTCTTCACTTGTTAATATTTAGATGCAGATCATCTGTTTGGGGGGGACAGAAGCATCTTTGTTTGCTTTAAAGGAACTTTTTCTTTTATAAATATGCTAAAAACGATGCTTAATGAACCGCAGCTTGACGCAAAGCGATCCTGACAACATGATGGTGGCTTGTTGGAAGTGAATTTGGACTCAAAATTAGCACATTAAATGTAAAACCTTTGACCCAGATTATGCATTTTATTCTGCCGGAAAGGACCCTGTCACTGCGATAATGTCCTTGAAATTTGGTACGACAGCATGTGCATTAATGTTGAAAATATCATCACGGTTAAGTGAGCAGCAAAGAACAATTAGCCGGACAAAGTTAGTCCAACTTTCTTCCTTCAGTGAATTTGAACAGGGTGAAGCTAAAACTTTTCTTCTTGTGGAATTTTGACTAAAACATATTTACAGACAAAGATGGTTTTTTTTTAACTTCAATTTATATAGTTTGTACAGTTTGGCTTAATTACTGCTTTTAATTTGATTTATTTTTTTACCATATTGTCTTTTCTACACAGTAAAAATGCCAGTGTTGAATTAACACCCAAAAGTGTCTATATGTGTCCAAGTCAGCTGGTGTTAAAGTAACACTTTGAAAGTGTTAAAAGATTGACACCCATATTTTTGTTAAATTAACATTGGTCGATATACTGAAATGGGTTTAAGAAAAGTTAAACTTTCCATTTCTGTGTATTGTTTTGAATATTTTCCACTGGATTTAATTGATATTGACACCTTGTGGGTCAATTATTTACTTTTTTAACACCACATTGTGTTTTGTGATCAACACTACACTGGTGTTACTTTTAACATATTTTAACACCAACACCATTGTAAATGTTAATGTGACACTCTGTAGTGTTGAATTTAACACCAGCTGAGTTGGACACATATAGACACTTTTGGGTGTTAATTCAACACTGGTATTTTTACTGTGTAGAGTCAAGTTAACGATTAATCAATTACTAATTATTCCAATAATCAATTCATCACAATTACTTATTTCAGCTCTAAACACCTTAATGAAGTTCAAGCATTTTCAAGGATTTCAAGCACCGCAAGCCTATTTTTGGATTTATCAGGAGCAACACACATCCATTAACAGGAGCTGTTTGGAGACTTGGGAAATGGCCTGCATGGAAACTCTTGTTACGATAAGGAGCGGTTTGTAGATCAGTCCGCTCCACAGAGACCAGAAGCCCAGACAGCACTGAGACTCTTATAAGAAATGGCTGTGCAGAAGAAGAATGGGATGTTGTGACTGACTGAGGGTGTAGCGTGTATCACTGTCTGTGCCCTCGTGTTTGTGTGCACGGCTTCCAGACCTCTGCTGAACCACAACGGCAGCCGCCGCCGCGGCATCAGCTGAATTCATCTGCAGCCGTCCTCCCTCAGGAAACATTAAAAGATAAGTGCTCCTTAAAAAAACTTCTCTGCAGATAATTTGATGCTCTCCGCCTTCCTCCGCCTCTCCAACAATCCCAGCTCAGCTCGCCTGGAGGCTGAAGTAAAATCCGCGGATTTCTTTGATTCACGGAGGAATACTTGGGATTTTCAAAAACTAATGGTGACGAGAACCGAAGCAGAACTTATGGCCTAACATGTAAGCCTTCGCAGGGAGCAATAATTGGGTAGGATATAGGGTTAAAATCCTGTCTCTGCTCAGAAAACCTCTAAGAAAAAGAGGAAATGTGCTGTCATAGCATGCTGGCCAAATTCTCCTTTAAATTATAGATTTTCTGTCAGAAGGACAGGGTGAGTATGAATCTCCTAGAAAAACACAGGTTATCTGCTGGATTTATCCAGAAGAAGAAAATGGATGTTTATAAAATTGTTAAAAGTGAGTCACATATTTTGTGTTTGGATATGGTCTCCTTTGTGGTTTCAACATACATTCTTTCTTCATGTGATTGAAATGGCTAGCTTAGACACCGACACAAACCATTTCAAACGTAAAAGTTTGAAATGGCTAGCTTAGACACCGACACAAACCATTTCAAACGTAAAAGTTTGAAATGGCTAGCTTAGACACCGACACAAACCATTTCAAACGTAAAAGTTTAACTTAGCTTAGACACCGACACAAACCATTTCAAACGTAAAAGTTTAACTTAGCTTAGACACCGACACAAACCATTTCAAACGTAAAAGTTTAACTTAGCTTAGACACCGACACAAACCATTTCAAACGTAAAAGTTTAACTTAGCTTAGACACCGACACAAACCTCTCCCCTTCTGATACCAATTTTGCCTTTCACTTCCACCAAATCGTGTGGTGCGAATTCACACCACAGGATTTATATGTATATATGCATATATATACATATAAATGTATATTTATATAAATATGTATATATGTATATATATATATCGAAGCAGCCTTAAAAACATGGAAAAAAACCAATATGCTAACCAGATTTTTTATACATGATATTCTACATGATGTTGCGGCATTGTCTCCATGGTTACTAATGGTTAGACGCGTACCTTCTCCATAATGCAATACTTGATGTCTTTCTAATAACGACTTGCTTGTGAACTGTATGAACGTTAACCGTACCTTGTGAAAGTGTTCACTGCAAATTCGCTATTACACCGAGGGCTGCCAGTCGTTATCATTAACGGCGTATTAAAAGGAAAACAAGAATATAACTTTGGTTTCTATCCTTATCTGTTGGTGAAGCCGACCACACAGATCATTTCTAAAGTGAAATCAACTAAATAAAAGCAATAAGAGGCTTTTAATAAAAGCAATAAGAGGTATCTGTGTTTGACGTATTGTGATATAAGTTTCATATTAGTCGATATCAATAATTATTGATTTTGTTTGTTTATATATACCAAACACTGCCAAACTGGTGACGGGACCTTTTGTGATAACTTCTTTTGGTGCGGTGCTTTCTCCTTGTAAAAATCTGAATTTTTCTCAGTAGCAGTGAGAATAAATTGTCAGTCTTTTAGATGGCAGTGGATTTGACAGGGATGATTTTAATTGTATGTAATAAGGGAGAAAGCTCAGTAAGGACAACCTGTTCTTCCTCATTTTGTCTACAAACTTTTAATTAACAGTCCGGTCGGTTTGTCTCTTCAGATTTCTGTCAAAGAAATTAGATCCCTTCTAAGCTGCTCATCTAGCATTTTTTCTATCTTGAACAAATTTAAGCTTTTGAAATTTTTTTTAATTAACTGACACTTTTAAGTAAGTCTTGTCTGTTTAACCCTTCTTGTTATTTGATTTTTCTATTTAAGTTGTGTTTTTTCCCCCTCAAGAACTTTGATACTAAAACTGCTTTTCATCAGAGTTAATGATCCCTCAAGATATATATTTTACAAGAAGATCAAATTGTAGGTTTACTGTAAAGTAAAATTACAGATTTTTACTTTGTAAAATGTGATTTGAACAAGAAATTGATCTAAAGCAACACACATTTAAAGAACATTTTTACATCCGGTTGAACCATAAGCTGATAAACGGGAGTCTTTGCACCAAAGTTTCACTCCAGTTCCTCTCCAGGACAATCTTGCTGATGGTGTTACTGGAGGTCATGGGGCAGAGGATTGCAGATGGCGTTGCTCCAGACCAGTATTACACGCATTTGTTCTCTGCCTGGCTAAAATTTAATCTCCTGCTGGGACTCAAAGTGTTTTATCTTCAAGTTGATAATAAGGCTCCAAACAGGAATTCAATTTTTTGCTGTTTGGTTGCAGGGGGAGAGAATTTATCACGCTGCTGCAATATAACTGATCGGGGCCTGGACCTCCTGCAGCTATATGGCGTTGTCCACGAGGATAATCGTTTTTGGAATATGGTGGGAAAAAGTACAGCAACTTATGAAATTAGGGACAATAAAATGTTCCAGCAGCTGCCACGGATAATTTCAGGTGGTAAAAAAAATCTCTAGCTCAATAAAACCGGGACAGAAATGTTATGGGGTTTTTTTCTCAGGGAATTTCACAAAGCATTACGCTTGCAAGAGCTGTTGCCTTGCAGCAAGAAGGTTCTGGGTTCGATTCCCGGCCCCGGCCTTTCTGCATGGAGTTTGCATGTTCTCCCTGTGCATGGTGGGTTTTCTCCGGGTACTCCGGTTTCCTCCCACAGTCCAAAAACATGACTGTCAGGTTAATTGGTCTGTCTAAATTGCCCCTAGGTGTGAGTGTGTGTGTGCATGGTTGTTTGTCCTGTGTGTCTCTGTGTTGCCCTGCGACAGACTGGCGACCTGTCCAGGGTGACCCCTGACCCCGCCTCTCGCCCGGAACGCCAGCTGGAGATCGGCACCAGCACCTCCCGACCCCATTAAGGGACAAGGGTGTAGGAAAATGGATGGATGGATGGATTACGCTTGCACTGGATGTGAACACACTCATCAAGCTCATCATAGCTGAGCAATTAGCACTTATTTTGAATCCTATCGGTCTAAGTAGGTGTTAATTTATCTGAATTTTGCTTATCAATCAATGTACAAATCATGCAGTTAGCAGCAACCACTTTAAAATCTAGGTTTCACAATTTATTTGATTAGATCAGTGGTTCTTAACCTGGGTTGGACCAGGTCTCAGGGGTTCGGCGGAGCCTCTGCAGCCGCGGACGTAAAGACTCACTTGTGTAAAGTCGTGATGACGCCCCGCTTTGCCATCACTACTGCAGAGGATCATGTTACATTGCTTAGCCAATCAGAGGATCACGTTACATTGCTTAGCCAATCAGAGGATCACGTTACATTGCTTAGCCAATCAGAGAATCATGTTACATTGCTTAGCCAATCAGAGGATCATGTTACATTGCTTAGCCAATCAGATAATCACGTTACATTGCTTAGCCAATCAGAGGATCACGTTACATTGCTTAGCCAATCAGGAGGAGCTCTGATTGGAGGAGCTCGACTCTCAGCATGGATTTGAACTTGTGTCTTTATTTACTTCAGCAAAGCTCACAGTTTTTACCAAGTTCTGTAGCTTTCGGTGTTCTTCTAAATCTGCTCCTTAGTCGCATCTTTTCGGGGTTGGTGCTGCCTCTAGTGGTGTGGGGTGGTAACACAACTAATATAATTACATTACTAAATCAGAATACCGCAAAGTATTTTGCAAGTCGGGTGTTGGAATAAGAAAGGTTCAGTGAATGCGCATATGAAACTGGTGGGTTCGGTACCTCAAAAAAGGTTAAGAACCACTGGACTAGAGAAATCAAATACAGCAAAAGGATCAATTCTAACTTTTGTGGTAAAAAATTCAGAAAACAGTGTGTTCATAACAGTTTTTCTTCACACATTCAGCGTGACGTAACCAGCGCTAGACATTCAGAGACAATATGCTTCTAATTTACAAGAACAATCTGGAAACATAAAATCTATGACTGCGATTTTGTAGCTGCAGATCTTCCTTCATATGTGGTTTCTGCTTGAAAGTGACTAGATTTCCACCATTGATCTGGCCCTTTTGTGTACATGAATACACTCAAGTGAACCCCGGTGTGGACCAAAAACCACTTTTTGAAGTGATCTTGGTCCACTTCCAAACAAACTCTGGTCCGGTTCGCCTCTGGTGTGAATATAGACCAGCAACATGAAACAAATGTCTTTTTCTGCTTCACGTTGCTAACAGTCACGTTGCTGCATGCAGTGATTATACTGAAAGAATACCTGATCTGCCGTTTTCTGCTTTCTGCAGCTTACAGGACACATTTGCTGACACCATTACAAAATTAGATTTATAACATTGCGAAACCAGCATTAAATGACTTTGTCATGACATTTGAAATAGTATTGTAGTTGTAATAACAGCAAAAATGTGCGCAGCAGAAAGGCAGCAAGCAGGACTTGTCGTTTGTTTGTCCAGGTCAGTCTCACCTCTGTCATTTCTGACTAAAGGGAGCAATGATGCTCACCCACATGACTCTGCTTACAAATTATAGCCCAATAGCAAAACATTGTCATGATCCGTGTTTTTCTGTTTACTTATTTTGGAATTTTCTGTGTTTAGTCCCATTTCCCTGAGTCTGTGTTGTCCTGTCAGCCCTTGCTTGTTCCCAGGTGTGTCACTTTCCCTTGATTACCGGTGTGTATTTATGTCCACCTGTTGTTCTGCTTTGTCGGTCCTTGTTAAACGTGTGTCCTACATCCTGGGTCTACCTGCGTCTCTCCTCACCACCAACCACCACACTTTATGACAAAAATAACAATTAAGCAAACAACTTGAAACAAAAACCAAATGAGCCAGCGATCATTTCTGGTGTCAATCCACCCTGAGATTGATGTGCAAACTCTGGTTTGCACATTTGCCCCATTACTTTCTGGACCAGTGAGTTTGAGTCGTTTTGATAAACTTGTCAAGTAACTCTTTGGGTGCTTAAAAGTGACATGCGACTCTCAAACATAACAGAACAGGAGTCTTCATGAATGTTTATGACTGTTGTGTCATTTTCAATGGACTTTTATTGCAAGTTTTAATGGAACTTTGCTTTAAAAGTGGCATTATTTACTGAATGACACTTTATGACAAACATTTATGAAGAGACATTCATATTCATGACTTGTTATGTCATCTTTATGATAGTTTCATGTCTTATGCACGCCCCTTCAAATAAAGTGTTACCACTTGTTTTTAAAGCAGCTGAAAGCAACACTAAGCTCTAATTTACCCATTAGAATGTTGCAAATTTGGAAGAAAAGCTCCTTCAGCTCAAATAAATATCTTTAGGTACCACATTTTGCTCCAATGGAGCAAAGATGTGCAAAGCTGTGCAAAGCTGTCTCTGCCAGCTGCACATCTTTGCAGAGTGCATGTTAACAGCGATGTCAACACATTCCCAGTCAATCAATTCGGTCCAGGTCTAGACTTTGACTGGGCCATTCTAACATATGAACAAGTCTTGATCTAAATCCTTCGGCGATGGCTGAAGGCTAACTGTATTTCTTATGGCTTTCTTCAAACAATGACTGTTCTTTTGTAAACGCCAGGTTTGTAGGTTTGAAAGTATTAAATAATTGGATGATTTCTGAAGTAATTTAACTGGATTTCATGTAGAAAGCAAAAATATGTGACTTGATTTTTTTCTATTTTCATTTGCATTCACAATACTCCCCGAAACCTCTCCCCATCATCCTGCAAAGATTCAATCTTAATCTTTTGTGACTGGGCCTGAATATTGATGCGTGACTCATGTTCATGTCCTCAGAAACTATACAGTCTGAATTTAACTTTGAGAACAGAAAAAAATAGAGCCATGACTTATTTTTGCATCAGAAAAAACTCCAAACCGAGTGGTGACGGCGATAGCACTATCAGAGATCAAACCACTTGGAGAAAACTATCACTTGTCTTTCCATGCGCTGATATTTTTAGCTTTGCTGCTTTGCAAAATTCCTGTTCCTCTTCTGCATCGAACGGTGAACAGGCAAGAAGAAATTTACGCTCCCTTAAAAGCCAGCAGGGGTGAAATTGTAGAATGTCACAGGAGGGAAGAAAGACATGGGGAACTATTAGCTAGACACGCAGTCTTATCTTCCCATTTTCCTCTTCTTCCCTCGCCTCAGCTTAATCCTCTTCCTCCACCTGGTTCCTCTTCACTTAGCCTCTTTCTGCTCGTCTTCATCATACCTGCTATCCTCTGTCATCCTCCTCCTTCATCTCATTAAAGCGAATCATCTCGGGGATGTGAGGCAGTGCATCTTAAGAGCGGATGGTGGCTACGACACAAACTTGGCAGAAGAAATTGTCACTGAGTCTGTGAGCAACACAGAGGGAGTAATACAACTAAAAAGCCCGGAGGTTTGAGCCTCAACACTCGATATTACTCTGCTTCCTGTCCATTTTTCTCTTTTGCCCACTTCCTCTGCTGGTTCTGCTCTGTTTCACTTCACTACTCGGCTCAGAACTTTATGCCTCCTTGTTCTGTTAAAATTTTAATCCCTCTCCTCTGATTTTAATGACCACCGGCTCAGTTTCTGTCCTTCTCCGCGACAGAAACTGACTCGTTTCGCTTCTCCTCATTAGCAGTCGCTGGGGAGCTGTGGTCACTCGGTTCATGAGAATTACACAACAGAAAATCATAGTGTGATCAGCGTCTATCTGTATGTGTAGGAGGAGGCAACACCATAAAGCTTGGAGCAGCGCATAAAGTGTCGAAGACACACCAGCTGCTCCAACGCTGCAACTGAGGCAGAATATATTACTGTTTTTATATTCTATGCTACACAAAGTTGATGAATAATTTACAGGCACTGAAAGAGATTTTAGGATGTTTTAACACCTGATAGTCCGGTAGCCTCGGTTCGACTTGGGACCAAAAGTGAAACAGCGTTACATTAAAATGTTCGCTTTCACACTGCACTGTCACAACGATCCAAACCAATTGAAGAACCTGTTCCCCTCCTTGCCTGTGGGGGCGCTGGACCAAAAACCGCTGAAGGAAACAACAGGAAAATCATTGAAGAAGAAACAAGCTTCTTCATGAAATGTGAACAAAAATGGAGTAGCGTCAGAGTTTAGCAGTTGAAGGATTTCTCTTTTGTTTTGTGGTAGCACTAGGCTATTGTGTGTGTTTTGTTTGAATTTACCCACAATGCCTTGTGCTATAGTGCTTCCTGCTTTTGCAGCAGTCTCCGATCCACTTGGTGTTCACATATGCATTCAAACCGCACAGGAATTCACTTCAACCGAACCAGAATTCCCTTTATTGGTCTGCATCAGAGTTTGGCTGAGATATTTTGGGAGCAGATCCTCCATTTTGTTTAGTTTCAGATTTGGAAGCATGTGCAAACTCGGGTTTGTAAACATTTAGCACTAAACATTAGCATGAAGATATTGGCTGGAAACACTCTTCTGTCAGTTTGTTTGCATTGTTTTATTCAGCGTAATCATGTTTCATTCACCAGAATAACCTGTAATGCTTGAGTGTGCTGCCATCCATCAAAGACTAATCTCTAATGTAATGGAAATAAATATAGCAGCACGGTCACCTCAGTGACTAATGCCGATTCAATTGGTAAGTTTAACGTCCCCAAATTATTCCGGTCATAACTAACACATGAGCTGCTGCAAATAGAGCTGTGAGTGTAAAATCCATTTACGGTGTGAGACTCCCATCACCCCAGTGATGAAGTACGATGACCTGCACACATGAAAGCTCGACAGCAGCTCATCTTCGAAGACGACGTTTGATAAATGGCTTTGTTGTTTTTCCAGCTGCCAATCGTTGTGGGGTTGGCCTTGAACAAACACTCTGGTTCCTGATATTAAATGAATGGATGGCAGTCATGTAGATCCCTGGTTCAGTTCATGATGGGTGGTTTCTCATTTGGTCTGAAACCTTGACCTCCTCACATCCAGTTTGTGATTCCAGTTTTCCTCTGTTCATTTCCATAAATGACACTAAAAGAAGGATATAAAGGGGATTTATCCTCAGTTACTTTCCTTACTCTGCCATGCAGGCCTCCCATGAATCATAAACAGCCCAGGGGTTCAAAAGGAAACTTCAACACATATTAACACGAAATAGCTGTGGTATTGTTCCTCTCGGCCAGCGTGCCGAAAAGCCATAAATTCCCACAAGACGGGACTCTGCAACACTCAAAAATGAGTTCGGATTTACACTTTCCACCCTCAGCGTTTACCAGATTAATCTCGGAGCAGATGAGGGATACTTCAGGAGCAGGGAGATTTAATCAAGCCGTCCTAATATTCCCCAGGAGCCTCCACAGCTTAAATAACCAACTCTTTCTAAAGGCACCCAATAGCCTTCAGTGGGTGAGTAATAACACCTCTGACTTTGCCATTCAGCCTCCAACATCTCAATAATTTACTGCAACTCATATTAGGTCCCTGCAGCCTGAAGCAGCGGAATAATAAAACTTTGTGCTGCCACACTGAGCATGTAGATGGCCAAACCATGCAGGTTTTACAGCATAATTAACTTAGACACTCTATCTATCTATCATTACCACCAATTTGGAGGTTAATTGTGGCACAGCTGAACGGAAACTAACTAAACTTGATTATCTGTACGGCTCCACACAAGGATTTTACTCTTTTCCCGCAGTAAAATTCAAGCACTTTCAAGGTAAGTTTTCAAACTTTTCCAGCACCTCAACTTGGAGATAAAAACAATACAAATTAACTAAAACAGATAGTTTCAGTTCACTGTTATATCTTTTTTTGTGTGATAGTATTCAACATGCTGAAGGGACAAGGTAGACTAACATATAACATTTTATGATTTGAAATGTCTCTCTCACACATAACCTTTACTACTGATTGGTAGAAGTAAAAAAACCCCACAAATTTAACAACAAAAAACATCTGCAGATTTCAATGATGTTGTTTAATGTATAAATATAAATCCAATTTATTTAAAAAACAGAAGTTGCCCAAAGTGATGCACAAAAACGAGGAGACTTGAGGAATAAAAGTCAAGACATAAAACAACATTAAAACATTGAAAACAAACACATGAAATTAAAAAAAAAACAGTAAAAAGAGCTTATCAAGTCAGACTAGGCCAAAAGCTATTGAGTAAATATTGAAAATGAGATTAAAAAAAAGGAAGTGATGAAGATGCCTGTCAACAAATTCGAAGGTTTAGGAGCCACAACAGAGAAATATTGATTTCTTTTTAGTTTCCGTCATATTTTTAGAACAAAAGCAGCTGATCAACTGATGAAATAAGTCTGAAATATATGGAGGAGCAAGATCATTTAATTGTTCAAATTAAATCCTTATACACAATATAAGAAGAAAGATACAAAAATAATCTCTAAAAAATGTTCTTGCTATGTTTTCCGGCATTTAGCAAATAGAAATAATTGTGGTGATCCTAACTAACCTCAAACAAAAACATCTTAGTCTAATTTAACTTCAAATTGTGAGAAAAAAGTTGCGCCTGTGTCTTTTGATTAGCTGTATAAAAATGTCTCGTTTCAACCAAAATTAGATTGTATTTTATTATTTGAATACCAAACCCTTCCCAAACGTTGAAAAAACCTCATTAAAATTCAAGCATTTTCAAGGATTTCAAGCACCTGAACTAACTCTGCACCCAGTTCCAGACAGGACGGTGTGTGTCTGATCCATTCTGGGGGAAAAAAACAACTAAAAACCTTTCGTTTTATTACTCCAACTATGAGGACAACGAATCACCTCGACCAGTGAGCCGTCAACATTTAAACAGTCTGGGGGGAAAAGGGGCGAAAACACAAATCAGCATGCAAAACACACATGCACCCACAGTTGGAGTGTGGTGGTATTATCTGTCATTAAAACAGGATTAAAGTCATTTAGCATTCGAGAGATAATCTGTCATTAGGCTATGATTACAGCACATACTCCAGTGGCTCTGAAGCTGCTAAGAGGGGAGATAAAAACCTCGAGGAAGACTGATGAATCTCTGAGAGTTTTAGTTAAGATGACGGCAAGTAATGAAACCTTTGCCTACAGCTGAATGATTCAGAAGTAATGCTTTCTTTTCTTTTGGCAGGTTATATATACTTTTTAACAATTCTGCAGTAAAAATAGAAGTGGTTGTCTTTGTGTTGTCTTTCCCTGAACAAATGTGTGAAAATCCTTAGATTTATTCAGAGTGTAAATAAGTCCTGAATCTCTGTAGACTCTATAGCGTATGAAAGACTTAGCGTTGTTTCTGGAAATAGAAAGGTGCGATTTTCACCTGCACCAGGTGACACAAGTTAATTTTTTTTAGGAAAAAAAGTAGTGTGAATGTGTGCAACAACATGTATGCACCACAGATTACAGCTATAACCTGATATTACTGTACTGCACGATATGCAGACATTCTGTCTGCACCGATGAAGATTCCCTTAAGTCATGTTGAACAGCTGACAGCAATAGATTGACATTTTCTTTCAAGTAACTAACATTTGCTTCACCACTTTAAAAGTGTTTAAAACATTGAACGTTCAGCCCAAGATGATCAGGAAATTGTTCAAGGCTTATGAACTACACACAATATGTTCATTAGATTTTTTTGCACAAAATCATTCTAAGATTAAAAGTTTTTAATCTGGTCAGTTCTGCCTATTTTGAGCTGTTTTATGGCCTCTTGTCACGAGTCTTGTCACGAGTGTAAACTCAACGTTTACACTCGCACGTGAAAATGGCTGCAAACAGATGAGCAATTATACAACCAGACATCTTTGACAAGCATTAGTAGAGCCTCCTGCACAACCAACAAGAATGTAGCAAGTGGTTTCTGAACGGTAAGTCAACAACTAGACAATTGTCTTTTCCAGCAGCCATTGTACAGCGCATGCAGCGATAACCCAGCTGACCAAACGCCCTGGAGCTCAACTTGGGTTGCTAGATAACAGCGCAGTGCCTGTTAAATGTGACTTAACAATCAGGAGGTTTTTGAAATGGCTCATTTTCCAGACACCAAAAAGCATTAACCTATTATCAAAAAAATGGTTGGGAACTTTTTCAAAGCCTCGGTTTGTTTATGGAAGAAGTATGGAAGTATAAAAATGTGCAAAAATAGTAGATTCAGTGAAGTTGTAGAAACATTCCAGTACGCATGCAATATGGTAGGGAATATGGACAAAAAACATCTCACAATATAAGGCTTTAATATCAGTCCGTATTGACAAAAGTTAATGTATTTGTTTTAAATAGTCAAAATACTGCCAAACTAGAGACATTAAATTTCCACTTTTACCCAAACTTCCAGTTGACTTGCCATACTTATTTTCTCCTTTCACGCCACCCGATATCTTTTAGTTTTAACTAGTTATGGATCACTGTGAACGGACATGAAACTACTGACTGCCTTTTGTTTTTGAAAGAACAATTTAACATATATAAAACAAATATACATTTTTAAATAAATAGCTTTTTAAACAAAACAATAAACATACATATATCTGTACTGTGTGGGTAATATAATAACAATATATATATATATATATATATATATATATATATATATATATATATATATATATTTTACATGTAATGTGACCATTTACTCATTCGTTTATGCATATAAACGCCTCACTGGACCCAAATACTCTAAAAAATATAACTAGTGGCAATTTACAAGTCATCAACAGCTTTCAGCATCTAAACCGGAGCCAATTTTCAGATTTAAATATCCTGTGTCAACACTCAATGGACTCCTACTTTATGTTAAACTAAAACCCAACAGCTGTGTGCAATTTTCAGGGTTTCTGTGTCCCTCTGCATCAAGGTGCTTATCACTCACAAGGATTTTGCAATTTAAACTAGTTTGCTTAAATCACTGCATTTGAAGGGGGGATATTACATTTTATGAACTGTAACAGGTCAGAGGGCAATCAGCATTCTAGAAAGTTGTTTGCACAGTAAACAAACTAAATCAATGGTCTCAAACCCAACAGCAGAATGGGCTGGGTATATAGTTTTGAAGTGGTTTGAAAAGTGATCCAACTTAGAAGTAATTTAAGCTACCGAGGAGCTGAACGATAGAGAGGAGAGGAACATGAACACCAAACCTCTCTGGACGTGTTTGAGACCCGTTCTGGCTCTCTGATAAACAGCAATAGTCAGACCTTGCCCCTGGCTCTGTTGGAGCGCTGAAACAAATGAAAAGTAGAGTGGAAAACTTGGCGAGGATGATTATTAAGTGAGCGATGTTCTATAGGTGGGCTCTCTGAGGAGCAAATAGCTGAAGGACAGCTTATTGGTTTCAGGGAGCCGAGGTTTGTGGATTTCTTTGTGGTCGTAGCTTTCAAATGGCAGAAACTCCTCTGGGTTTGAGAGCTTTTCGCCGCACGATGGAGAGGCTTTTGGCTTTCACATGACTCACTGCAGATTCAATCACAGCTTTAGCTACTCGTCCATTAAACTCGATCCTGCTCTGATATACGGCGCTGACTGAGCCAAGAGAGAGCTACGTTTCATAGCATCATAACCCAGACTGTAATCAGGAAACTGAGTCAGAGTAACAATCTTAAAGCTTCATTAAAACAGTCACCCTTTTCTTTTATTCGCCTCTTTAACAGGAAAGTAAGCCAGACTCTTCTGTTGAAGCTGCTTTTTTCAGATACACTTAGAGTTTCATTCCTCTTCTTTAGCATTCCAGCACATCAACTCTTTTAGTGCTTAACCGCTTAAAAATGAACAACAGTTTTATATTTATCTAAACTGTGGTGGTGTAAAGTGATAGTGTTTGTATTAAAATGAATTCAGAGACCTGGTGTTATTTATTTACAGCGGACCGGCGGTATTCGCTGTGGTTAGGAACCGCAGCCGCTAGCAAATATCTGAAATTTGCAAACGCTTTCAGGGTTTCTGCAGGTTTCACTAACTCATATTTAACACCTTCCAGGACCATTATGAATTACATTTAAGACCTGTATCAAGACAGAATTGAACAACAGGAAATGACATGGAAATATAAATAACTTGTGAGATCATCCCATTCTTAGGGTGTTTTCACACCTCAATTTCCGGTAGACTCATTTGTTACAGTTTCAGCTAGGATGGTTTGTTTTCACACTTCAATGTGTCAAACAAACCAAACTGTTCCCCTCCTCGCCTGTGGGGGCGCTGAGGCTAGAACCACTGAAGGAAGCAACACAAAACCTTCTGAAGAAGACACTGAGCGCAACTTCCTTCTTCACAAAATGTAAACAAAGCTCAGATTTTAGCGATTGCAGGATTTCTCGATTCTCTTTGGTAAAATATACCATAAGTCATTTTTCCCGCTATCACTACACTCTCATGTTTGTTTTGGTTGGCGCCATAACACAAATAAGTTAGCTAGCTCGCTAGCAAAGGTATATTAGCTGTAGCTGGTCTTTCCTCCAGTCACATTCAGTGAAGATGGAATTTTTTACCTGACAGAAAAGTAAAAAAGAACAAAAAAAGAAAAACCATAAAAAATAAGTAACTATATAGTCCCGTCATGACAAAACTGATGTCATTTTTGATACATGGATTCAAGACTTTTTAAAGATGCAGGTAGCCCTGGCTACCCATTTATTTATTTTTGGCTCTAGTGACCTTTATTTGATAGTTAATTAACAGGACAGTGGGCAATGGGGGGGAAGACATGCAGCAAGGGTTGCCAAGGCTGGGAATTGAACCTGCAATGGCTGTGTTGAGGACTGGGGCCTCCATATGTGGGTTGTGCTTAACCCCTGCACCACCACAGCACACCCCGACCCATTTATCAAATATACCAGAATATGCCTTAAAATGCACAGTGGAAACCGTCTAAAAATGCTAAAACTGTGAAGCTAACGTTCACGGTTTAAACTGAGGTTTTAGTGAATGGACAATTTCTCTCTTCTCTTAGCTAAAAGACAACAAACCATTTCCACTTGGCCTTCATATATGTATTTGAACCACTACTTATGGAAGCTCGGCCAATCAGGACCAAGGAAAATGTATGGCGCTCTTGGATTGGCAGCCAATAACGAGGTATTTCAGGTTCCCAAGCGGCATTTTCTTTTGAATATTTTAGAGAATAGGGAAAACAACATAAAAAAGTTTTATTTTTTATATACCGTATACATAAAAACAACTTTTCCAAAACAGTCCTGGGATGGGTAGAGACTCTGGAAAGCTCCTTTTCCAATAAGTGAACATATTTTGCACAGAAACTACGTATTTTCCGCACCATAAGGCGCACTGCATTATAAGGCGCATAGAATAGATGCCACCGTTATGTTGCCACCCGTCTGGTATTGAACGGGACATGATTTGTTCCGTTCACTACAAATATGGATGTCTAATAATAAAAATTTGTCCTGAGTTCTTTATATAGCATCTGCACTAGTCATTGTTTCACTCACGGTTTTGGTGTCGCGATATTGTGCCCAACTGCTTTCTGGTTAGCACAGACCAACCGACATGCTGCCGCCGCAGCCTCTGTCTCTCTTCCACCAACCCCCACGGCTTTAAATGTATAGGTGCTGGTCCCTTGGTAACTTAGCCGAAGCTCCCAGGATAAATGTCTAAAGCTACTTTGTTGACATAAAGAATGTCAACAAAACAGTCCGATTCCGGTCGCCAGGAGAACCTGGAGAGCGACTGGAATGGGGCGTCTGGACGATGGTCACCTGTCTCTGTTCGCGCACAGCATGTTGGTGGAGAACGTGATGCTAGATGACCTGCAGACGACCTGATTATTAGGTGGGTAGGTAGATACATAGACATGTCTATGGGTAGATAGGTCAGTCAAACTTCAACTATCCCAGCATGCACTGCACGCTTCTTCTACGGGGAAAATGAAGTCGGCAGCTGCTTACCGTAGTTGCTAGACCTATTGTGGCTCAATATTGGTCCATATATTAGGCGCACCGGGTTATAAGGCGGCCTGTCGGCTTTTGAGGAAATTTAAGGTTTTTAGGTGAGCCTTATAGTGCGGAGAATACGGTAGTCTTTTTAAAAGCTCCCTGTGAAGCATCAGACAAATGAAAACTACAAAATCTGTCTTTTTTAATCATTCTAACCACATTGCTGTTTGTTCAAGGTAGAGATTTTAAGCATTTTTAGGTTAAAGCACAGACAAAAAAAACAAAACCGTCTTTGACAAAAGCATATTAAGAATGACAGAAGTTTCAAATTCTAGTGAAATGAAGAGTTCTTCAACTCAGAAAAGCTAATTAAATTCAGAAAATAATCCAAATTCTTCAACATGCAGACCACTGCAGGATGTGGACGGATATAAAGCCGACCAGAACAAAACGAGCCTTTGGAGGCCATTGTTAGAGACCCGGAGAGAAGGAAGGTAGTCAAGGTGAAGAATAAAGACAGAAAACTTTAATGATGCTGTTATTATTATTCAGAGGAGAACTGCATACCTCTCTGGCTGCATTGCTTCATTTTGCATCATTTATACACTGTCAGCTTTGCAAAATAAAAAAAGGAATCCTTTGATACTAAGGCAGCGGCTCAGTAGGATGTCTTTTTTAAGCTTAACTTCTGTTCCTTAAGAGAAATTTGGCTTCTGGATTAGTTTATATCATTTTTTTTGTCTTTATAAAGACGTCTGCTATGTTCTGAGAGTTTCTGGAGAGAAACTCAATTTGTGAATTAATTATTGACCACATCAGAAAAACTTACATATTAATATTGAAGTCCCACTGTGAAATAGTTACAAAGGTTATTAAATATCTGGAGGCTACCAAGACAGATTATTATAATATTTTTTAATTAATTTATGGCCTTAACTGTTACTTTTGATATTTTATAGATATTTTTCCCAATTAAACAACTTCCAAAATCTACATAAAGAAAAAACATGGCAAAAATAAGCAAAATCGAACTTAAATTGCAACATTTTTGTTATTTACAGTCTATAACTTCAAATCTCGTAAGAAATACTGCCACCTGCAGGTGGGAGTTACTCACTTAAACCATTTTGAGGAAAAACTGAACTAAACTCACAATTAGACATTAGCACAAAGAACTGCAGGGATGTGATGATTTTATGTGATTTTTCACGATTGCGAAATTGTGGAACAATGGAGGGAGCGTTAAAAAAGTGAGCTTATATTTTATTTTTCGTTCACTTTTATAGCTAATAAAATATTTAAATAAAACATAACAAGAAAAAGAACACATGGAGTTGTTTGTCTCAAAGCAATTCAGGGAAAACTGAGTATTTTGTATTTTCCTTCTAAATTTTACATATTTCACAATTTTCATTGATCTCTCCAACATTCTGTGTTTATTCAGATTTATTTGAATCGAGACGGTGTGTTAAACTATGAGACACCAACTTCTCATTTTAAGCTAACATGAAACATTTCCTGTTCCTTCAAACAGAAACAGATTAAAACTTAGCAACAAAACTTTTCTGCCAAAAAAAAAGAAGCAATGAACAATAAATCTCAGCTTTTGGCAGCTTAAAGCTTCACTTTGTTTCAGATGTTTTGCCATTTGGTCGCTGATCCAAGAGCGAATCAGAGACGCTGATGTACTGGAACGAGACTAAGGAAGGAAGGAAGGAAAGAAAGAAGGAAGGAAGGAAAGAAGGAAGGAAGGAAGGAAGGAAGGAAGAAGAAGGAAGGAAGGGAGGGAGGGAGGGAGGGAAGAAGGGAGGAAGGGAAGAATGATAAGTTGATGAATGGAAGGAAATAAGGGATGAAGGTAGGAAGTGAAAGAGGAACGAAGGAAATAAGGGATGAAGGTAGGAAGTGAAGGAGGAAGGAAGGAAAGAAGGAAGGAAGGAAGAAGGGAAGGAATGGAGGGAGGAAGGAAGGAAGTAATGGAGGGAGGAAGGAAGGAAAAGTTGATGGATGAAAGGAAAGGGAGGAGGGAAGGAATGGAGGGAGGGAGGGAGGAAGGAAGGAAGGAAGGAAGGAAGGAAGGAAAGAAGGAAGGAATGGAGGGAGGAAGGAAACGAACAAGGAAGGAAGGAAGAAGGAAAGAAGGAAAAGTTGATGGATGGAAGGAAATAAGGGATGAAGGTAGGAAGTGAAGGAGGAAGGAAAGAAGGAAGGAAAAAAGAAAAGATTTAAAGAAGGAAGGAAGAAAGGAAAGATTCAAAGAAGGAAGGAAGAAAGGAAAGATTTAAAGAAGGAAGGAAGAAAGGAAAGATGGAAATCAAGAGAAAAGGAAGGAATTAATTAAGGAAGGGTGCAAGGAGGAAAGTAAGTGAGGATAAAGTTTTCTTACATACATCAAAGTATTTATTAATAAATACTGGAGTAAAAGCATAAAAAATAATAAAAGGAACAAATCAAATCTAAAGCAGATGGACTCCACTGTTTGCATCAACTTGATTTTTTTCCTGTTATTTATCATCAGATTTTATCTCCAACCAGCTTAAAATTACAACGAACCAGAAAAATAAGATTAACACGAGAAAAGGAAATATGTTTTTATATATAAAAAAGCAAAATGAGTAAAAACTAGAGGGAATTTTTTGAATTAGAGACAACAATGAAGAGAGGTTTTGTGACGTACAGACCTGAAACAGAGAGAGAGACACACAATGTCTCAGAGGCTAAAGGAGAAGAAAGATGGAGCTGGAGAAAGAAGTTTGAAGGAAAGGCAGCAGGAAGAAAATAAAGAAAAAGTAAAAAAAAACAGTAAGGGAGGAGAAATATCTGGTGGAAAAGAAGGAGAGAGGAGGTGACATTTCAGCTGAAGCTGGAGATGTTTTATTCACGGAGGAAGAACAGAGAGATGAAGGATGAGGAAACAGACAGAAATCAACTCTGAGAGTCTCCAGACAGCTTTGACTACATTCACCAAGATCATTTATCAAGGTGAGGATGCTTCACTCTGAGGGAAAATCAAACACAGCAGTGACAGATCCTTTCTAATCCAGAGCCGCTCCTTAACTCAAGTCCAGGTTTTACTTCATGATCCTCGAAGTTTAGGGATTTAACACCCATAGTGTCAGAAAGTAAAGCCTTAACAAGTCTGTAACTTATTTACTTTGCGCAAACTTCGATGCTTATTGCAATATTGGGATTTTACATGATAGGACAACACAAAGTAGTGGATAAAATGAGGAGTGGGAGGGCGACACTATAAAAACACAAAATCTGACATTGTATTTTTGGTCTAGTTTCTAGCGCAAATATTTTATTACACTTGAAATAAGACAAAAACTAACTCATAAGTAACTCATAAGTAACATCGCTCACTTAATAATCATAGTAACGTGATTGAAAAAGTACTTGTTCCACTGGCAGATTATTTACCTTTTAGACATTTTCCCCATTTTATAAGTGAAATAATCTGCAAGAGGAACTTTTTCATAAATTTAAGGAATTATTGACTTAAAACAAGATCTGAAAAGTTAATTATAAGTTAGTTTTGTATTATTTTAAGCCAACTAAGATATTTGAACTATAACTTACAGATTAGGCAAGTCAGCCTATTTCTTTCTAGGTAAATTATGTGTTTGTAAAGCAGCATTTTGTTTATGTTTAATTTGTGTAATGCTGTATATTTACCAAAATAAAGTTAAAGTGAATAAAACTAGACCAAAAATACTACAGATGCACTGATTGCAGTTTCTGGCCTGTTGCCGATTACCGATCTTTAAAAAGCCGGACCTCGCAATTCCGATTTTGGCCAATACCATTTTTGTTTTGTTTGAAATGTCGTTTCTATTATTTCTATGTCATTTTTCTTCCTGTGTTTTGTTGTGTCTTATGATGATACTGTCCAGCTTGCGTTGCTAAAAAACTTTAAAAATCGATCCAAAGATGGCAGCGTCCATTATTACTTTTGAAAACATTGCCCTGCTGTGTGACATCAACGTTCTTCTTCTGCATGCAGGTCGCCGTGGGGACGTAAATTGTTCGCGCAGAAATTTGACTGCATTTCAGCAAAAAAAATTGTAATTGAGGATTAAGCTCTGCTGTGTGAACACATATGGGGGATCAGTTGCTGAGGACTTTGGATCAAGGACCCCCTCACCCCCCTCCATTAAAATATGAGTCTATTATCTGTTCCTATGAATGTTTTGTTTTATTAAAAAGCACTGTTTCATTGTCCATGTTTAGCGGAATATTCACATGTATGTTGGTAGCGACTGGGACTGAGAGTGAAACAAGTTTGGACAGTGATCAGTTTCTAACAGGCGCTTAGGACAGCCTCGGGTCGGAAGGGTCCTAAGATGAAGAAGAAGAAGAAGAAGAAGAGAAAAAAAAGATGGCGAATGTAACTGTTATAGTGTAACGCACGGATCAATGAACGTGTTTTGTATGTTCAGAAAAAAGGAAGTAAAGGAGATTTACAACCACTGCATGTCTCGACACACTTTTGTTCGAGTGTGCAACACACAGCATAAGTTGCTCTGCTTAGGTTGTGTTTTGTAGCCTTAACTCTGTCCTTCAGCTTTTACTGCTCGTCCCCCTCATAGCCAACCTGACCACCGACTTCCTACGAGTGATCAATGTGAAAAGAAAAAGTTATTTATTAATATTTTAATATCTTGTTGATGTTTTTATAAATGCATTCTGGCACAACCAGTATGGGAGTATTTGTGATCTTGATGTGGCCCGAAATGAAAACGAGTTTGACTCCCATGTTTTAGGTTGAGCAGGAAAGGGAGATGAAGAGAATCACGACAGAGGAAGAAATGAGCAGCACGGGATATTCAAGGGAGCGAAAACAGACGAGTCTGAACACAAACCCTTCTGATCATCATCATCACAACTAGGCTTGAAATGATCATGATAAAGGATAATATTGATGTTTTTGAGACCATTTTCAAACAATGATGCAAGAAGACGTTCTCAAGTTCTAATATAAAATTAGCACTGGAAAGGGAAGTTTTTAAAAAAAATATTCAAATTAAATAAAAGAACAGAAACAAGAAATAAAATGAATTATGAAGTCAATATAAACAAACATGACCTTCAGAAAAAAGGGCTTGTTGAAACTAAAGCATCAGACTGAAGGCTTTTATCATCCAGGTTTTTTTGTAGAAACATATAAAAAAAGAATAAATAATGCAAATGGAAATTATTGAGCTTGTTGTACATTTAATCAATGTATTGCTTATACTGACTGGGTTAACAGCACCACTTCGCCTCAGATTCAGCAGCAGGTCAAACCTGACTGTCAAATTCACGGCCATCGCCTGAAGCCTCACCTCTCCAACCTGCTTTGTGGAGCAAAACCCAAGATGCTCCTCATGCTGCAGTGAGCACAAACTGACCAGAAACCGGACAGATTAAACTAATTTTACGCGCAGGAATTAGATCCTAGGAAGGGATTGGCGCAGTCCTTTGCACCACAACTGCAACTCTGGTAATTGCAGGACACAAATGAGGATGAGCGGGAGAATCAATGAGATTTGTCCTCGAAGTCAAAACTCCCAGCAGCGCTGCAGTCTCCGCACTGAAAACTCTCCTGAATAAATAAATCTCTTTTGCCTCCATCCAGAAACAAAGTAATGAAATAAAAAAAAAAAAAAAAACCAAGACGTGCAGAGCTCGGACTCACCTTGCGCTGCTGCCCCGCTCACCCCGCACAGCAGAGCGGTAAACCCAAACAACCTTACAGTCCGCAGATCCATGGTGAAGCGATGCCGACGGACCGCCTGTCCTCTCTGGTTCCGACTGGGATCTTCTCTGATCCAGCTGGAGGAGGACAGGCAGGGAGGGAGGAGAGAGATGGACAGAGAATGAGAGAGAGAGAGAGAGAGAAAACGCCTCCTCCACCGGAGAAAACACGGAGCTCTCTGCGCACTTTTATTACAAAAAAAATAATTAAAACTTCCCCCGAAACAACAGTTTTGAAGTTGAAGAACTCGGTGACAAAACCTTATAAACCAACTTATAAATGCTGGGAAAGTTATGTATTTATTTATTCTTTTAATAATGTGGCTGTAAACGTGCTCAAACAGTTGGGGGCAACAAAAGCCTGGAAAGCAGCGGCACAACTACACATTATTCAGGTGGATGTGAAAACATAAATCGGCGCCCCCCCCCCCCCCTCCGCCCCCCCCCTCAGGGAAGCAATGTTGGGGTGGAGGACCCCACCCCCCCCCCCCAACCCCCAGGCGTAAAACTGGCTACATTTACCTCGTTACGGTCGCGAAAGGCGCGCTGAAGTACATGGGAGAACATAAGGCGCGTCGCCCCCTCCAGACAGTGTTTTGGCGCCCCCTCTGGTGCTGCGCCCCTATGCGTTGCATATACGCCGCATACCCACTTTGTGCGCCACTGCTGGAAAGATGTGCTTACAGGAAAAAAAATAACCCTCCTTGGTGAATCTTGGTGAACAGCCGAGTTAGTTATAAAAAAGACAGTAGAGGCTGTTTAGGACACATATTTGTAATTTTAACCTCTCTGGTTCGGGGTTCCGTTTGTGAAGTTACAGTCAAAATTCAGCAGTAGTAATTTATTGGGTTATTTAGGATTTCATAACAGAAAAAACGGCGGTTTAATTCTTAAAGTTATATTTTCCCTATGTTGCTAACTCATTTATGAATAAGACAGTTTCCAAATAAACGTTTAATTAGCAAGCTAAATATTTAGCTTCGAACTATTTAGTTAGCAGGCTAAACATGTGGCTTCAAAAATATTTAGCTAGCACCATAACATTTACCTTCAAACTAAATATATAATTTGGAACTAAATATTGAGCTTGAAATGAACTATTTAGTTAGCTAATTTCTTTAGCTTCAATCTAAGCTAATATGCAAATTTGCTTGTCGATAAGGGGAAGTGGACAACCGAAATAAAGTTGCTAGCTAGTGTTGCTAGTGTCGTCTCTAAATAATTATTTATGTTCCTCTCGACATGTAGAATATTTTAGTTTAAAACAAATGAGGCATTTTAATGGCAATACAAACGTTTACCCATGGATGAAAAGCGCCAATTCACCAGCAACAGTTGATATAGAGACCCAGCTTTTATTTTGATAGTCCATTTCCGGTTATCAGCAAGCGTGCGATAGCTAGTCTTTTGTTTTGCTCTGAGCTAAATAGTTGAAATCTAAATACTTAGTTTCAAACGGAAAATTACACTAAATATTTAGTTTAACAAAATAGTTTGGTTCGTAAACTAAATATTTAGCTTGCTAGCTTATTTAGCTCGATAACTGTTAATCTTTAAGCTAAATATTTAGCTTGCTAACAAAGACTAAATGCAAATGATCAATGCTAATTTTTGATTGTGTAAGTTTACATACTCAGGCAACAAACTAATGAAGTAATACGGTTAAATACGACCAGTTAATTCTTAAAATGAATCTAATAGTTGATACATATTAATTGAGTATGTCTTGATTTTCCTCAGCTTTCTGTCCTCTTGAGTTGACAGGAGGAAGGAAGAAATCTAATTTTAAAAAGCATTGCTTCAACCTCCAACTCAACATGAAGTTCCCCTCATGTTTTGCTAAGAGTGAGCCACATATGTTACTTATTTATGCAATAAATAATATAATATTTAAACAAGCTTGATCAAAACTATAAAAACCAACAAGAGGAAAATATACACAGCACAGGCACTGATTTACTGAAATTTCAAACCACTTTACAGAAAATAAAGTGGTTTAATGTATTTATTAAATTTTACAAGCCAAAACAGTTTCTCATCACATCCTTTTTCACCTTTTTTAATAAGTTTATTTTATGTCTACAATTTTTTTACCTTTCCATACACAAGTCAAAAAAGGAAGAACACACAATATTGAAAGAAACACAAGACAAAACTAGTACATACATAAACAATATTTAAATTCCCGTCAATGGTAAGAACACAAAGTGTAGACCGAGAAAGGTTTTCATTACACTTCGTTATGTATATTTTCTAAAACATATTTCCAAGGGAATTCCAACAAAGTATGTAGAAAAACTTATCGAAGAAAACAAAATCACACTTTACACTGAAAAAAGGAAATAGGTGATCCAAACAAAAAAAATTCAAATAATTTGTCACAAGTAATCACATCAAGTTTATCCAACTATATTATGTTCATAAAGTTGTCAGGTTAAACAAATGTAAATCTAGTAAGTTTGCCAAACTCAATGTAACAAATTAACTGAGTTTTTTTTTTAAGTTGGCGATCCATTCTCGTTTTTTAGTGTAGTGTATTTGTTTAGCAAATAATGTTTGTAATTTTTTTTATTTAAAGAGTAAAAAACACAGTTTTAACTTATCACAACAATTTTTCCACACCTGAGTCTCTTTTATTGGAGTACAATTGTTCTTAATAATCATCCTGACCTCTAGTTTTTTTTAATAAATAACAACAATAATAATGCATTTTATTTTTAAGTGCCTTCCTCTGCATTCAAGAACTCTGTACAAAATCCAAAAAAAATCAATTAAAAGTCACAACAATAAAATAATAAAATCCCTTGAATAGAAATGATTGATATTTATATAATTGAAATCTGGTAAATGTTCTATGATAGCTTCTGTACATTTATGATTAAGCAGTAAAAAAGTAAAAATAACAGATTTTGGGGGGATTTCCTGAAGTTCACCATCATTTGGTATTGTGCTGTTGAGGGTTGGAAACCCTCCTGGTTCTAGAACATCTAGAACTGGGCTCAGACCAGTTTAAATCCAAACAAAACAAATGCACCTTGAGGAAAATGGCTGCTGGCAATTACTTCCCCTCCATCCATGACAAGATGGAGATCCACAGCATTCGTTCTGTTTTCGACACCAAACTGAAACAGACCAACTCACTGCCCATCAGCGCCAGGCGAGACGCTCGGAGTAAAACCGGCTCCATTAACTGGATCTGCTCGACTGGTCAGCGGGCCGAAGCGCCGTCCGCCTGCCAGGCTTCGAACCTGCTCCTGAAGGTTCCTGATTACCGGCCTCTGGACGCCTTTGTCGTGACAGCAGAGGATCCCGGCTCGGCTTCGTGGAGCGACGAGGACGAAATCTGCGAGCTGTGCATCAGGCTGAAAGAGTTTGAGCTGCTTGAAATGATGCAGGACTCGGCAAAGATCCAGTGCAGTAAGTAGAATCTGATGGTAACAAAAAAAAACCCAGCAGCTTTGATGAAATCACCAACAGGAGTTCATCAACCTACAACTCAAATAAAAAGGGATGTTTTCTGATGTAGCTTCCAATCTACGAGTTGGCAAAGTTTCCCTAACCTCACCAATTATTATCTTAACTTATTAAAAACCTGCTAGTGTGTTTTCAAAACAAAACAAAAACAACAAAGAACCAGACTTTCTCTAAGGCAGTGGTTCTTAATCTTTTCTGTGGTACCGAACCCACCAGTTTTATATGAACCCTTCTGCACAGTAAAAATGCCGGTGTTGAATTAACACCCAGAAGTGTCTAGATGTGTCCAAGTCAGCTGGTGTTAAATTCAACACTACAGAGTGTCACATGAACATTTACAACGGTGTAGTGTTAAAATATATTAAAAGTAACACCAGTGTAGTGTTGATCACAAAACATAATCTGGTGTTAAAAAAGTAAATAATTGACCCACAAGGTGTCAATATCAATCAAATCCAGTGGAAAATATCGAAAACAATACACAGAAATGGAAAGTTTAACTTTTCTTAAACCCATTTCAGTATTATAGACCAATGTTAATTTAACAAAAATATGGGTGTCAATCTTTTAACACTTTCAAAAGTGTTACTTTAACACCAGCTGACTTGGACACATATAGACACTTTTGGGTGTTAATTCAACACTGGCATTTTACTGTGTGCAGTGATAAATAACATATGATTCACCCCCCCCCCACCCCCCGACAAATTCAAGACAAAGGGGTGACCCAACTAGATACTAGTGACCCAGATACTAGTTGGGTCACTAAGTCTTGTTAAAAGATAGAGTATCAGAGACTCTACCTTTTAAGGTAGAGTCAAAATATAGTCAGTGTTTTCAGCAAAGTGTATCTGACTGTCCAGGAACGACCCAAGGTATTTAAAATTTGCCACGGTTTCAACAGGTTGACCATCGAGAGAAACTGGAACCACTATAAGGTTTAGATTATTTAATTAGCTCTACATTCTTAAGAGAATGAAAAATTAATAATAAATAATAAAGACTTTGTGGTATTCTGATTTAGTAATGTAATTATATTAGTTGTGTTACCACCACCACGCCACTAGAGACAGTAGCAACCCCTGAAAAGATCAGGGCTCCTCCGCAGCTCTGATTGGCTAAGCAATGTAACGTGATCCTCGGATTGGCTAAGCAATGTAACGTGATCCTCGGATTGGCTAAGCAATGTAACGTGATCCTCTGCAGTAGTGATGGCAAAGCGGGAAGTCATCACAACTTTACACAAGTGAGTCTTTACCTCGGCGGCAGCAGAGGCTCCGCCGAACCCCTGAGACCGACTCACCGAACCCCTGGGGTTCGGTCGAACCCAGGTTAAGAGCCACTGCGCTAAGGCTTCGTTCACACTGCAGGCTTTAACGCTAAATTCTGATTTTTGGGTGAAATCCGACTTTTTTTTGTTTTTGGCATGGTTAAAAAAATATCCAACTTGTATGTGAACAGCAAATGACCTGAAAGTCTCCCGGCATGTGCAATAAAGGGCGCAATAACATCACACAAAGGCTAAGTTCACACTGCAGCCTGAAGTGACTCAATTCTGATATTTTTGACTTAATACGACCTGTATCTGATCTTTTCATGGCAGTGTGAACAACACAGGTTAGATTTTTGTCGGCATTTGGATATCCGATATGAATCAAATCTTTCAAATGTGACCTGAGTCTGAACGGCCAGGACCTGAACATCGTTGACACTCAACAAGCAAACATGGATGCTAAACATTGAACATTAGCATCCATGTTTATTTCTGCAAACACTGAGCATTTCTTCTTCTTGGCAAAACACTGAGCACGCTCTCTATGTGTGACGTTATTGCGCCCTCTACTGCGCATGTGGGACACTTTCAGGTCGTTTGCAGTTCACACTGGAGATCACATACAAGTCACATTTATCTGGAAGTGTGAACGAACACTCAAAATAAAAAAAAAAGAATTTGGGTCACTTCAGGCTGCAGTGTGAATATGACCTAACAAAACGGCTTAAAAAGAAGTGAAATGTTTTAGTTGAACATCATGGAAAGAATTTGAAATATTCAATGATTCATAACAAATAATACTTTCATTTGGACCTTTCAGACACATTTCTGCGGAACATCAGGATGCGTCAGATGAAGCCCATGGAGACAAGAAGGAGATGAAAAACCAAAGCAATCAATGAATAAACTTCAAGCAGCTCTAACTTTTTTTTTTAAATAATCTGTTTCTGTAGGTTCACCAGATCACAGTGAAAAGTAAAAAACAAATTTAAAACTCAGGTTTTTTAATAACGTCTGCAACATGCATTAGGCATTCAGAGTAAGGATATGTGATTAAAACTGTGCCAAAGAAATATAATTTAGTGCATCGTTTGTTAGCAGGGAATGGCAAGTTTAAAAAACAGATTAATTCTTTGTGTCAGAAATATGAAGTTGCCTAGAAACTCCATTATGTGTCTCAGATGAGTGTCTTCCAAATTACGCTGCTGTTCACTAATCTGTGGAGTTAATCTGTTATCTGCGTTCAGCAGATTTCTGTATCAATGTTTTTGTTTGCCTATGAACAGAAAACTGGTGTTCTTTAAACTGCTGTGAAAAAACAACAAAAATGAAAAAAAAACTCTTTGTAACATTTAATACATTTGCAAAGATGAACAAGACAGAAAAAATAAATCAGTTTTATTACATTTAGTTGTTTTTTGTGTCATATTTGATGCTGTGAGAAGGTAGACGTGGGTAGAGGACCCAAAAACTTGTACTCAAGTAAAAGTAGCCGTCCAATAAATTACTCAAGTAGGAGTAAAAAAGTATTTGGTAAAATGTCTACTCAAGTGCTGAATAACCGATCCACCTATCAATCATTTAATATTTAAAACTACATCATCAGACAGAACAAAATACAAAGTTAACCCTTGTGTTTGCGAGGACTGTGGTGGTAAATGATACATGTTTCATGTGTGAGGGGTCAGTTGGACCCCATTTGTAAACACAAGGGTTAAGTGGAAATATCGGATTTTTAAGGATGAAAATGACAATAATTCATATAAAGACAAAAAAAATAAAATCAGGCAAAATTAAATGTTTACAAACTAATGAAAAAGTAACAAAAACTACAGGTGTGTGTCTGTGTCTGGTGAATGTTTGCTTAAAACATGTTTGTTTTTCATTCAGTGAGTAGAAAATACAGAATTTTTACTCAAGACTAAAAATACTTCATAATAAAATCACTCAAGTAAAACTAAAAAACAGTGCAGTAAAAATACTCATAATTATTTTTTTTTTAAAGTAAATGTAATTGAGCAGATGTAGCTACTTACTACCCAACTCTGCTAGAAGGTTTTATGTTTATCCAACTGGTATGTCTAAGGATTTTAAAATAAGTACAACGTCAATAGAAAAAGCTAAAATCCTCAATGATTGCAAATGACGTCTCTGTTGCCAGAAGCTGTTCGGACAACATCTGAAGAGTGAAATGTTAGAAGAGGACTTCTTGGAAGCTTCATTTAAATATTTTTTAATACAGAAGCTCAGAGTGGACAAACTTAAATGATGGTTGAAACCTCAAAGTGAGCGGACAAGAAGGCAGCGTTGATTTTTTTCTGGCAGCTAGTAGCTGCCAGTAGCTAGTGGGTAGCTAATACACGCTAGCACTAAGTTACCTGGGCCTACCTTGCTAAATTCCCGCTCAGCAATCTCTATAGGTAAAAACACTGATTAACCAATGCTTTGCAGTTCGTTTTTTAAATTAAATATCAATTCTTAAATGCCTGACAATCGATTAGATCACTAGCGGAACAAGTCAACGTCGGGCCGCGGGGCGGGGCCAATTACCGGGCCCCTAACGAATCACCGGGCCCCTAACGAATCACCAGGCCCCTAACGAATCACCGGGCCCCTAACGAATCACCAGGCCCCTAAAGAATCACCGGGCCCCTAACGAATCACCGGGTCCCTAACGAATCACCGGGCCCCTAACGAATCATCGGGCCCCTAACGAATCACCGGGCCCCTAACGAATCACCGGGCCCCTAACGAATCACCGGGCCCCTAACGAATCATCGGGCCCCTAACGAATCACCGGGCCCCTAACGAATCACTGGGCCCCTTACGTGCATCGACTGCGCTATTGGAAACATTTTTTTTGTGGCGGGGGGTAATGAAACTGAAACTGTTGAGCAGGGAGGGGGATTAGTGCCGCATTTGTCTTGATTTTTACCCAGGAAGCATTTCGGCTAAACCGTGAGTGAAACAGTCATTGGGACTGACTAGTATATATTCCATTGGAGAAGGTGACTTTAACATTAAATAGACCTTTCTCAACAGGCGAGGGCGCACTTCCTCTGTCTATAATCAGACATTTAAGTGACTTGAAACCATTCCTCCCGACCCGGGCCCCCATCCGGCCCGGCTCGGGGGGCAGCAGCCCCCCCCAGGCCCCCCCACAGCCCCACGCCTGGATCAGATCCCCCCCGCCACCATGGTGAGCAACACCATCATAAGCAGCTCGGATTGTCACTTTATCAGCTCAACATTGCATAAAACAGTTCTTCATCTTGAGTTAGGCAATAAATTGTGCATATTATATAACCTAAGTCAACCGATCACAACACAAAAAGTATCTGTTTAAATGCACAAAGGTTTCTCCCAAAACACAACTTACCGCTGTCGTTTGTCTGAAACTAGAACAGCCATGGGTTGACGTCATTTGCGATCAGTGCCGTACGTTTATTAGGTAACTGTCAATTAATTTCTCCTATCCAGATTTAACGTAACAAAATGTGATTTAATATAACTTAACTCTGCTATTCCTACATTTCTATAAATAAATACTTTCCTACTCTGAAAGATGAAGAAAAGATGTAAAAAAAAAAAGCTTAAAGGTTTCCTGTGTGGAATGTTCTAACGTTTACAAACGTCTGAAACCAAACTTGTTCTCCAAACTGTCGCTGATAAACCATAAAAACACGTTTTTTCTTTCATCAGATGACATGAAGCTTGTTACAAGAGAATTAAAGAACAAAACGTTCTGTTTGTCAAAGTTTCATTTTTTAGCCGTTAGTTTGCAACCTCTTTTTCTCGATCACCAACAAGAACAGACGGAAAAACCTTAGATTTTCTGGAAACTCGGTAAAAGTCGTGCCGCAGAGCTGGCGGCTGGCTTTGTGCGAGTCATAACTGAATATTCTCCGATCGAAGCAGCCGCCGTTCTCCACGCAGCAGGGGCTTCGGACCAATTTGTGTAACACAGAAATGCCCGGGGATGAGGTGAAGGAGTCACATTCAACACATCAGGTCTGGGGCAGAATATCAAGTGAACGCATTTGGAGAGAAAAAGCCTGGAGTCGATAATACACGGTCAAGAAAAGAGTCGTGAAGACAGAGAAAGGCGAGGGGGGGGGGGGGGGGGGGCATGCCGAGAGTTAGCAGGGGGATCAGATAATGAAGAGCCACTGAGAGTGTGGATGGCAAATGCAATGAGATGATAAAAAAAAAAAGCTGTTGAGAGCAAGCGCAGCATGGGAATCAGATAACACACACCATCACACACTTAGACGGTCCGCAGATGTTTCACACACAGAGAAAGCAATGTTCTGAAAACGAAACAAAGAAAGAGAAGAATGAGACGTGATCAAACAGCAGGCTTCACGACGCCGGGGAAAACGTGACGGATTAGTCCAGACACAGGCAGCGACACATAAAGTCAGAGAATCTGAACCGAGACACAGAAAATATTTCTTTACATGTTCGGAAAATGTGCTCCAATTATTAAGTGGGAAATTGTGCAGATCCAAATTAAAAATGTTCCACTTAGAGAGAGTAAAGGACACAACTGAAACAAAGTGAAATGGTTTCATGTAAAGCGGCTTAATAAAGCGTTATATAAGTTTGATGTCATTTCATTTGAGAGAAAATGTTTCCTAAGTAACTGGTCATTCAATTTTTACTGAAAAGCTGATAAAAGGGTTCAGGTTAGGGCTGTTGTAAACAAATATTTTAGTAGTTGAGTAATCTATCGATTATTCTTACAATTAATCGAGTAATCAGATAAAAAAATAAAATAAAACATTGGTAAATCGTCCATAAAACCAGAGTTACTATCAAATATCAATATCAGCCCATTCATTCATATTTGAGCTTCCCTAACAGTTACCATTTTGTAGTTTAGAAAACTAACCTGTAACAATGAAAGCTCACTTTCTAATTTAACCTGAAGAAAAGTTGTACGAAAATCTAAAATTATATTCAATTTAATAAGAAATACACTTATAAAAAAAGGTCTATGATCCAGCTTTTAGTGCATGTATTCATCTTCAGTGAGTTTAATAGATGAACTCTCACCTTGCCCCATAGCTAGTTATAGCATGTCTAGCTTTGGGTTTGAGAATACAGGAAATGTCGCCTGGACTGGGGAGTTTGGGTGGGTGGGGGTCAGGCGAGCGAACCACCGTAAGATGGGGAAGGGGGGGAGGAAATGGACCAGGGGACAGACGAATGTACTGTGTTTTCCACACTATAAGGCGCACTGGATTATAAGGTGCACCTTCAATGGATGGCCTATTTTAAAGCTTTTTTCATATATAAGCCGCACCACATAATGAGGTGCATAGAATAGACGCTACAGTTACAGTTTCCACCCGTCCCGTATTGAACCGATACGGGACGCGATTTGTTCCATTCTCTACAAATGTGGATGTATAAAAATAAAGAAATGGTCCCTGAGTACTTTATATAGTAGTCAGCCCTGTTTTCATTAGAGGTAAACATTTGGACTCATTTTCCTTTTTACTGAATTCCCAGGAAGCTCCACCTGAGCTTCTTCTGTGTGTAAAATGAAGATCGGAAACTTCGGGAACACAGCAAATGAACGGCGCCAAGCTACAATGGAGCCAAGGTACGAAGTGTTAGGTGAGTCGCTCTGTTCAATACTCCCGTCCCTCACTTGCGTCATGGCGGACATAGTTGTGATGTAGTTGCAAACAGTCAATTAGAGGACACCTTAACGTTAGGTGAACATGAGCAAAACGACACCTAATGAGTGAGGCTAATCACAGATACCAGCCACAGTGAGGATGTTTGTGTCTTGCCTTCTCCCAGACAGGCCATGGCGTTCTCAGCCGGTTCTCTAATGCGAAGCCACTTCATTAGGTTTTCTGTTTTTTGTTGCCTTGTCTCTGAAACTGAGCACACAAACCGCAGAGCGCTTGAACAGCAGCAATGAATACGTCAAAATAAGCAGGAAAAATGTGACAGCAGAGATGTAATAAGTGATTTAGTGTCCAGACTGCAGGCATGCAGATTGCAGGAACGGAGCCAAGCTAAACCAAACTGCTTTATTTTTTAAAGAGAGATTTGCTAAACAGCTGCTCAATCAATGAACACCCAGTGAATAGCGTTTTATAAACTTTAAAACTTCAGATAATATCCGTAATAAAGCAGCAAACCGTACATTTTGCCATCATCTAAACCATGCACACATCAGCTATGTTCATCAGTTTTCCACATGCTACAAACTTATCAAAGATGAGTTTTTAACCCTTTTTAGTTTTCTGGTGTTTGTTCCAGACTTCTGGTGGACAGAAGCTGAACGCTGCTTCTCTGGCAACATTCACACTTCATTGCGTTCAATAAACACTTCTCCGATAATTATCCTGCCCTAATTAATATTCTTTTCCAGACTGCGGATGAACCCTGCGAAGTATTCCCTGAAAATCCTCCAACTTATTTAGATGTTTGTAAACATTTTGACAGTTTATTAAGTGAAACAGCCAAACCGAAGCAGTGGATGAACTCCTTCCAAGTTGTTTTTATTTGGACGCTCATTCAGCTCTGCTGGACCAAGCATCACTAAAGTACTCGCTCCTCCATCTGAGCCACTGAGGAGGAATTTCTGTTTCAGGCCTGCCAAGTTTGCCGGTCAAAACCCTCTTTTAGGTTGTGAACCTGCGATTCAAATGATCCCCGTGGTGAAGCGACACATTTGTCACTGATGGAGTGTTTTTGCTTTGCCATAGAAACATCTAAAAGAAAAAAAAAGAGAGGAAAGAAAACAGATATAAGGAGTTGCAGAGTGGAGGTCTGAAAAGCGGAGAGAAGAGCTGCATAGAAATGAGGTGAGAGAGAAAGACAGTGAATCTGCCTCAGTCAGTTTTTATTCATCTGCTCTGGTTGGGTGTTTAGAAAGGTTGTAATAGTTTGTCGGTTTTTCATTGTAGTTTAGTTTTACTTTGTTAACTTTTTGACTAACTCAGTTAGCGTTAAGTAGTTTTTAGGGTGTGATTGCTAGATTTTACTAGTTAAATATTGTTTAGGTTTAGTGGTAGTTTTAGTTTTTTCATACTTTGATTATGTATACATTGATTGGGTATTGAATACCCAACAGAAGATGCATGTTAAATTACATTTTTGCCGTTTTATCTTAAGTTTGCTGCCGCCATTTTGCGGACTAGCGTAAACGCCGCCATTAGGATTACGAAGCACCGTAATTTGACCTAAAAAATCAATTTCACACCAGTTCAAAATGCTAATTAATAGATTCATAATCACGAAAACGAAGGATATTATATCTATGATTTCAGTATGTCTTGATTGGTTTTATAAACGCATGATATAGTTAGTTAGTTAAAGTTTTTCACCATTAATTACAGTTTTTATTTGTTTCAGTTATTGAAATTGTTTTCAGTTTTTGTTATTGTGTTGATGTTTAATCTCTGAAACTCTTTAGCTTTTTTATTCTTGACTTTAGACACATTAAACCTTATATTTAGTGATAAGATGGAGTCGAATATTGAAGTGAAATGTGTGAAAACAGAAAATCTGGACCAAAAATGTCCAGTGCTTTGCTTTAAATGTGTTGACCACCCAGAAGGCCTTTTATGCTGCAGCTCACAGACAACCAAACCACACACTGACCGGCAGATTGAGGCCAAAGTGTCTTGATCAAGCTTCACCTCTGCATATGTTGCAAAAGTGCCGGGATCAAACAGTCAACCTGATGACAAGATGACAGTTTTTCTTCTTCCAAGAAAGAAAAACAGAAATAAGTTATGAAACCAGTTAAAAGAAAAACACACAGAGAAAGAGACTTGTACACAAAGTCGGGTTACATTTACTTGAGTAATTTTTTTTCTTCTAACTTTACTATTAGGAATATTTTTACTGCGCTGTACTTTCTACTTTTACTTGAGCAATTTTTTTAATGAAGTATTTTCACTCTCGCTTGAGTAAAATTTCTGTATTTTCTACCCACAGAATAGAAAACAAACATGTTTTAACCAAAACTTCAACAACACAGACACATATCTGCATTTTGTTAAAGTTCATACGTTTTCTATTGAAATAACTGATCTGGAAACATTTCTTTGTCTGATTTTGTTATTTTTTATTACTTACACAAATTATAGTATTTTTTTATCTTAAAATACCAAAATGTTATATTTTGGTCCATCGATATGTAAATTAAATGTTAATTGATAATAATTTGATCAGTTGCTTAGTATTTGAGCAGACTTTTACCAATACTTTTTTTGCTCTTACTTGAGTCATTTCTTGGCTACTTTTTCACTTTTACTCCATACTTTATGTAAAGTATCCTACTCTTACTTGAGTAAAAATTTGTATAATTCTGCCCACTTCTGCCAGTAGACATAAAAATGAAACACACAATTGGCTTCACCCCCGCTCCACATTGATTGTGCCTCTTTACATTTCATCCAGGAGAAAACCAAGCATAAGTTACAAAAAATACCAATTAGCTACGAAGACACTCAATTAACTTAAGGAAAATGAAAAGTAAAGAAATGTTACACATACTGTATATGAAACATAACAGGAGAAACAACTGAAGGCAAGTGAAATGAAACAAAAAGGGGAATTTTGCAATGTAAAAAGACCAGAAGAAGAAAAGTGAGGGCGATGCCGATGTTTTCATAAGTGCATTTGCAGTGAACGATACGAGGCTCAGCTCTGCTTTTTGTCCACACTTGAATTTGTGATGAATTCCAGAAGGAGAGAGCTGGTGATCAATGATCTTTGACTCTGTTTTATATTCACAGCAGCAGCTGCAGGCTGTTGGAGACCTGCTGCCCAACCACTCGGCCGATTGCATGAAAGAGAAGAGCGATGAAGAGATTTGATTTTTTTTTCATAGTAAAAGAGAAGATGAAGCTTCGAGGAGAAGAAGAAGAAGAAACAACTGAGTTTTCTGTTTATTTCTATTTTCTACATAAAAAAAAGGTTTGCCAATATAAACCTATGTGGTGTTTAGGCTTGTCAAAATAAACAATAAATCAATTAATCACATGGTAAATTGAAAGGAGATGAATAATTTAATCCATTTGCATGATTTCTCTTTTTTCTCTTTCTACCAAAAACTGGATGACAAAAGTCTCCAGTCTGGTGTTTTGGTCTCAACTCGCTCTTTTGTTTACAGAGACTTCATGATTGATTTCATTTGCTGTGTCTGTTGTTTTGTTTATTTATTTTGGATATTTAAATTGTTCCCCAGTTCCAGTGTTAAACATTCATTAGAATTTAAACTTTATTTGTCTTTGAGAATGCCTTCTTGCATTGTAATATCATTACCATAATAACACTTGAAACTGGTCTCAAAACAACAATATTATCGTTTATTGCAATACCTTCTGGGACAATTTATCATCCATCAACATTTGTTATCATAACAGGGTGTTTGTAGTTTGTTACACTGCTTACAGCAGAAAATGACTTAGAGATACTGTGTTTATTAAAATGTCCTTAAAAAGTATTAAAATTTGTTGAATTAAAGCCAAAAATCATTAGTAACAGCTTACAGTCCAAAAGCATTAATAATCAGTACTAATGACTTGTTGCAAGAACAAGCTAATTCACATGTGATTTTAATTTAATTTCTCATTTAATGGAAACACTCCAATTGCAAAATTGTGGGGGGTTTTTACATTAGCGGAACATAGACAAAGATTTGTGCCAATTTAATGGAAACACAGCTTATATGAGACATTTTAAAAGTGAAGTTTTAGGTTAGGGGCAAAAACACCAAGACTTGTACAAAACCAAAGTGTTGACAAAGATTTACGGAGTTTTCATGAATGTTTATGTCAGTAAATGATGACCCTTTAAGGCAAATATACATTAAAAAATGCATTAAAATTGCATCAATCGTGTCAACTTAGCATTATTTAGGAAATAATGCTAAATAACTTAGCATTATTTATTTAAAACTTACATTAAAAGTCAATTAAAAGTGTCAACTTTGCATTAAAAGTGTCATTATTTAGCAAATTTTATGACAGTAGTCATAAACATTCTGTAAGACTCCTTCATAATAATGACCGTTATGTCATGTTTATGACAATGTAACGTCAGACGTATGCATACCCCTTCAAATAAAGTGTTACTAAAGAGATTAATGAAATAATCTAATATTTGCTAATATTTCTTGCATCTATGAACTAAAGATTAATTAGGTAATCCTAAATCCAAAACCAGAAAACGTCAGGCAGCGAGAAAGAAAGTCTATTTTTATAGTGCAAGTAACTGGATTGAATTGTGTTTGTTAGATTTAACGTAGAATAACAGATCTCCACTTGGTTTTTTACTTATTTTCTTAACCTGTGTTTTTTTCCCAAACAGCTTTTGAAACCCAGCTTTGAGGTGTTTTATTTTATTATTTATTTGAGTCTGGTGTTGGTACAAAGCATTGCCAAGTATCATATGTTTTCTCACATGTTCTCAAGCAGAGGTGATTTTCCCAGGAGCTTGCTTCATTATCAAGTTAGTGGGTGAAGGAGCTGCAGTCATAACCTTCAGAAATCCAGTAAAAGCCTTTGCTTTCGCCTTATAAATAACACATTAGAACGGAGGTGCAGGCTGGAGGTGTAATAATGTGTTTTCAGAGTCCTCATCCTTGATATTTAGGTAGATCAAAAAACATTCCTGCAGCCTTTACAAACTTTACACGCAACATGTCTAACTTGTGAATTACTGAGAGTGAATGTTTAAAATCTAACAAATGTTTTAAATCGTGTTTTCACAGCCGGAATTCAATTAAAGGTTGTTTCTTGGGTTTCTGCTTTATAAGCTTGTAAAAGAAAAAAAAAAACACTCTCAGCTTCGATTCAGTCAAGGCCTTGCCTCCCATTCTCCAGCAGCTTGTTTTGTTCCAGTTTTATTTGGGGTAAATAATTAATCTAACACATTTAGATTTGGCACAGCAACACAGAAAGTTTCCCTCTGAGATTGCACTCCTGTTTTAGTCGGCCAAAACTTATTCCATTTTTTTTAGTTTTTAGTTTGTCTTTGAAGTTACTTTTGAAGAATGAGACGACAGATTGATTATATCTCTGAGCCGTAACCATATTTTCTCCATATGCTTAATTTAAATGCAGCAGATGATGATGAGAAAAGCTTCGACTCAGATTCAAAACCCTCCTTTATCACAAAGATTAAAGCTAGCTTCTTTCTCTAGCTCTCAGTTCAGAAGGAATGGGGTCCAGTAATTGGCTTATATTGCGTGACGGAACATGTTTAATGGCTCCTATCATCTCGTCTAACATGGACTGATGTCAGGCTTAGTGTTTTAAGTTTACAGGTGCTGTTAAGTGGAAAGCCACAAAATCTCATCAAGTATTTTTGATGTAGTTTCCAGTGCAAATACAGTTGAATTTAATAAATAAAAACCTAACATTTCAGTTTAAGTCATTAATTCCTTGGTATTAATAAAAAAGTACTTATTCCAACGGCAGATTATTTCACAAATAGGAAAATTCGGACAACTTTTTCATCAAGATTAAGGAATCATTTACTTAAAACAAGCTCCTATATCTTAGGATATTTATATATTTTCACTAAAACCTAGACAAAAACTGTTGAGATTTTGTGTTTTTGCAATATATAAAATAATCGGTTTCGTAATAATAAAATAAGGCAATCTTAGAAAGTTTTACCTCATTTATTTGGGCCTAAAGTATCTGTTGTATTCGTCTCACAAGTGAATTGGCTTTTCGAAGAGTCAAACATATGAAAACTCCCTAAAAGTATGAAATTTGATACTCTTGTATCCAATGCTCCACAACAAACAGGAAGTCGGCCATCTTGGATTGAATTTTACAAAAAAAGCAGAGGACACATTTTAAATAAAATGTTGTTGAGATGAAATATCTGATATTTTTTTGTGAGGTTTACGTTTGCTTTGGAAGCAAACGTTTTTAAGTGTTATTTACTGCAGATTCTAACATGACAAATTCACCAATGTTATCTAATGTTGCATGATTTTCTAATATCAAGCCATACTTTATTATTTTGTCTTTTTTAGACTTGTTGTTGATGTTATTTGAAGACACAAGAGATTAAGGTGAGATGAAAGTTTGTCAGCCCTCATGATGTGAGTCTGAAACACCAAAATTTAATTTTCCTAGACAATAAAACAGATACGTCTTTTGAATGGGACTTCACAGATGCCTTGCAGTATTTATTGCATCAGAAAAACAGGACATCAGAAACAAAATCTCAAAGATAATTTTTTAAAAGGATTGGAAACCCAAAGAATAAACACAGAGCAGCTATTCAGTACTGATTTTAGTCTTCGCTCAGTTAGGAAACTTACTGAGTGTAATGGAAAATAAATACATGACACCAGACCTCTGTTAAATTGTTAATCTGTGTTTCTGAGTTTTAAAACATATCAGTATGATAAACTTATTACCGAGCTTCAATGCTTTAATTTGGATGCATTAAACTCAAGTTGATGCACCTATTCAACACAGTACTAACACAAGGGTTCTTATCCAAAGTTGTGTTAAAACGGCTGGTCGAACACAAACCTTGTTACCTCTAAATATAAATTCACTATTTGGTCAAACGCCCTCAGTGGACAGTTATCAGTAGAAGCACAGAACCGTGTGAAGGTTGATCAATACAGTTGATCCTCACAAAAAAAAATCTATATTGTAAAGATGGAAATACAAGTTCGTTTTGCAAAACGGCTACAGTATGTAATTACTGTCTATTGGACATGCCAATGAAGTGTGAAGGTAACGTGATAAAACATTTTCAATGAATAAACGTTCATTTACAGGCAGGGTCAGTAGCTTTTAGATTCCAAAGAGCCGCTAGGAAAAGAGATCCTTTATCAAGTTTTATACAATTATACGAGACAATCTGCTTCTTGGCAGGTCGAAAAAGAGATTTTATCACAAGGGGAAAATAATGGTTAAATAAAAACAACAAAAAAAGTTTCATTGTAAAAATAAGTGACTTATTTTTTAAATACTTTAGATAGAATTAAATCCTGAAGACAGGATTTTTTAAACAATTTTAGGATTTTTCATTTGCTTTTTGTACTTTATTCATTAAATAAAGCACAAAATTTGAATTCCAATAAAGTAAGGACTGAACAAAAAAACATATCTTAGCAGTTGTGGAATTTATTGGAATATTTAGAGACTAAACAAATACTTAGTTAAAAGTTAAACCTAAACTCCTGACCTGTTTGATGTATGCATGTTGCTCTGGGATTGAACACAACAGGTGTCAGGTTTTTTGTTTCTTATTTGCCCAAATATTTAACTATTCAAAGCTAAAATCTCTGTTAGTTAAATTTACGCTTTAGGGTGTTTACCATTTGGAAAATATGTTTCTGAAATATGTTTCAGAAACATATTTCCCATTTTACCTTCTGAGATTTTGATTTAATTCTGTATCTTTCCTCTGGTTTGACCGGAAACAACCGACTCTAATTCCTCTATTGATTTGTGATGATTTTCTGAACTGTCTCAGAAACTAAAACCAACCTCATTTAGATTGCTCCATGAAGATTTAATCCATGACTTTGTCAAATATTGTGTGTTTTAGTTTATCAGAAAAAGTAAGTTAGTAATGTTTTTTTTTTTCCAGAAAACTGAAAAACAGCTGGAACACTGAGTTCCACCTGCTTAGAGTTTCTTTTGAACCATAATTAATTGGCCAACATATTTGTTGTGTATTGATGATTTTGTCAAAATGTTATGTTAACTGTTTCAATTACTGCTTTTGCGTTTTTATGATGTAAAGCACTTTGAATTGTCTTGTTGCTTAAATGTGCAATACAAATAAAATTGATTGATTGCATTTTTTTTCTAAATGGTTACCAGACACTGTAGTAAAACGTTTAATTCCCAATTTATTGACTTACTTAAATATTACACTCGTTTTTAATTGGCTTTAGTATTGAAAGGACTATTTAAACTTGATCTCTCTTGTCTGACCTTACCTTCTTCTCATTGTATTGACTCAGACTTTGTCCAATCCCATAAATATGAATGATTCTTTGCTACCCACGTTGTTCGGTTCGATAATACTTTTGCTGTTTTTTAAGTTTTGTGAAACCAGACTCAAAAACACCCAGAGGCTGAAGAAACAAGAAGAAATGAAAACAGGATTAAAAGCCGACTTTCTGTAACTTTCATCCACTTTACCGCTGATGGACTGTTGCACAACTGTCTCACTGATCCGTCTGGCGTCTGGATACTTTGGGTCTCTCTTGTTTTTCAAACAAAGCTGATCTAACCTGAGGCGTCCTGGAAGATTAAATCAGAGCTCATCTCTCTGTAGCTCCACCTTCATGCAATTCCCCAGCAAAATGAAAAACACCATGCTAATTTAAATTTTCATTTTCTGTTTTTCCTTGTACATTAAGCTGGAGGCTATAATTAAATTAGAAAACTAATCCAAAAATGCTTTTCTTCCAGTGTTTTTTTTTTTGTTTGTGCACATGCAAGGATCCACTACCTTTATTTGGTAAAAATAGCAGATGGATGGAAAATTCAAGATTATTATTAACCAAGGTCAACGCTGTTGTGAAAGAGGTGGGCAGATAATTTATTTTCTATAGATTGTATCATGCTTTGCTTATAATTCCACTTACTAACGTAAGATGATATCCTGAAATGTAATCAAATGACAAACTCTTACTGGAATAGCCACGTTTCAGCTCGGCTAAAAATACAATCACTTAAGTGATTAATAAGAGGCTGCAGAATTTGGAAACTCGGTGAGATTGGTGCTCTGGATTAAATCTGTAGAGAACCAAATTATCAATCAATCAATCAATCAATCAATCAATCAATCAATCAATCAATCAATCAATCAAAGTTTATCTGTGTCGCACCTTTCAGCAACAAGGCATTTCAAAGTGTGTCACATCATAAAAACACAAAAATACAGTCATAGACGCTCTCATCTTTACAAATCAGATTGTTGATTAATGTTTTATTGATTATGTTTCAAAAGTAACTCTAAACATGTGGTTTTTAGTCTAGATTTAAAAACACTCATTATGTGTTTTTTTATTGGAAAACTATAAAGTACCCTGCACAAACTCAAAATATTACCAAGTATTTTTGGTCTAGTTCCCAGTGTAACTAGAGTACACTTGAAATAAAACAAAAAAAATACTTATAAGTAACTTTTCAGCAAGATTCATAAATTTGTTTTAAGTCAATAAATCCTTAATTCTGATTAAAAAGTATCTCTTTCATTGGCAGATTATTTTACAACATGGGAAAAAAGTCTTATTGTAAGTGAAATAATCTGTCAATGTACTGAGTACTTCTTCTAAGGAATTATTAAATTAAAGCAAGCTCCTATTTCCAGATGTAATTTAAAGTAATTTAGTTTATTGCTGTGTTATTTGTATGTGTACCAAGTGTACCAAGATATTTACACTTGGAACTAGACTAACCATACGTTTGTGATTTTGCAGTTTAAATGGATTTCACAGCATCCTTAGACCTAAATATTTCAAAGACTCGCTGTAAAACAAAATGTATTCCAAGACAAAACCGTGTCTTACCCTGAATTATCAACTCTATTACAAGGGGTAAATTAATAATCTGTGAGAATTTTGCTTGGGTTGTGTGTTTCTGTGGAGCTGACTGGTGCAGCCACAGCTGCCGTGTGTAGTTCTTTCTCCCTCTGCATCAGTATGACTGCATGTAGCTGTACAAAGATGGAGAAAAGCTTCATCCAAAATGACTCAATTATCCGGAGTATTGGCAAGAGAACAAAGCGTGCAGACAGGCAGCGAGAGAGAACGACATGAAAAGAAGTCAAACTGATTTTAGTGATGGATGGCTGGGGAACAACCAAAGCAAGAAAGATAAGAATGACTGATTATTAATTATTTTTTTACAAGACCAGCTCATACACTGCAAAAACACAAAGTCTTACCAAGTAGCTTTTGTTTAGTTTTTTTGTGCAAATACCTGAATACACTTAAATTACCGTATTTTCCGTACTATAAGGCGCACCTTCAATGAATGCCCTATTTTAAAACATTTTTCATATATAAGGCGCACCGCATTATAAGGCACATAGAATAGACCCCACAGTTATGTTGCCACCCGTCTGGTATTGAACGGGACATGATTTGTTCCGTTCACTACAAATATGGGTGTCTAATAATAAAAATTGGTCCTGAGTTCTATATATAGCATCTGCACTAGTCATTGTTTCACTCACGGTTTTGGTGTTGCGATATTGTGCCCAACTGCTTTCTGGTTAGCACAGACCAACCGACACGCTGCCGCCGCAGCCTCTGTCTCTCTTCCCCCCACGGCTTTAAATGTATAGGTGCTGGTCCCTTGGTAACTCTAGCCGAAGCTACGGGATAAATGTCTAAAGCTACTTTGTTGACATAAAGAAAGTCAACAAAACAGTCCGATTCCGGTCGGCCAGGAGAACCTGGAGAGCGACTGGAATGGGGCGTCTGGACGATGGTCACCCGTCTCTGTTCGCGCACAGCATGTTGGTGGAGAACGTGATGCTAGACGACCTGCAGACGACCTGATTATTAGGTGGACAGGTAGATACATAGACATGTCTATGGGTAGATGGGTCAGTCAAACTTTATTAACAAACCAGTTTTTTGACAACTATCCCAGCATGCACTGCACGCTTCTTCTACGGGGAAAATGAAGTCGGCAGCTGCTTACCGTAGTTGCTAGACCTGTTGTGGCTCAATATTGGTCCATATATTAGGCGCACCGGGTTATAAGGCGCACTGTCGGCTTTTGAGGAAATTTAAGGTTTTTAGGTGAGCCTTATAGTGCGGAAAATACGATAACACAAAACTAACTTACAAATAATTTTTCAGCAATACATACGAGCTTTGCTAAGTCAAAAATTCATAATATTGATGATAAATTACTAGTTCTATTGGCAGATTATTTCACTTATAACAGGATATTTTCCCATGTTTTCAGTGAAATAATCTGCCAATGAAACTAGAACTTTTTCATCAATATTAAGGGATAATTGACTTTAAACAAGCTTCTATGTATTGCTGACTTGTAAGTCAGTTTCCTCTTATTTCAAGTGTATTAAAATATTTTCACTAGAAACTGGACCAAAACTACTTGATAAGATTTTGTGGTTTTGCAGAAAATAATCTCCTACAAGAGGATGAGGATGTAAAACACAACAATTTCCTCATTTATTTTATTGAATAACTACACTTTGGTCAAAGTGTAATTTCAATGTTATGTTAAAACATATCTAATTCATTAATCAAAATTAACTTGTTAAAGTCCCAGAGCTCATTTCTATATGTAAATACCTGGTTTCAGCAGGAAGCATTTCCTGGCCTTTTGTTTGGAGTGAAGATTCGTAACGTTAAAAAATGCACTAAGGGAACAGACGGTGGTGTCAACCATCACATTAGGTTTAATTAGCTCCTTAAATTAGAGACATTCTCTGTAATCTGATCATTACATTAATGTGGACTATAGATTAGTTTCTTCTCCCTGTGTTTGGTGGTGAGGGCCAAACAGATGCCACTGGAAGTAGTGACAGTTTGTTGAACAAAATGTGATATTTTTCTGCAGAAACACCAAATGAAAATTGTACTTATTATGGTGTCACCTTTCCTGAACAGGTTTTAATTTGAGCTGTTTTAGGAATAAAAAGGCTCTTTTTTTATTATAACTTTACTTAGGTAACTTAAAAAAGTATCATAAAAATAAGAAAGTATTTTTGACTAGTTTTTAGTGCAAATATCTTAATGCACTTGAAATAAGACAAAATTAACTAACAAGTAACTTTTCAGCAATATATTCAGTAAAAATTCCTTAATACTGAAGAAAAAGTGCTAGTTGCACTGGCAGATTATTTTACTTATAGCAAGACATTTTTCCCGTGTTATCAGTGAAATAATCTTCAATGGAAAAAGTAATTTTTCATCAACATTAAGGAATATTTACATAAAACACGTTCATATTTCTTTCTGAAAAGTTACTTGTAAGTTAGTTTTATTATATTTCAAGTGCACTAAGATATTCACAACAGAAACTAGGCCAGAAATACTCGGTAAGATTTTGTGGTTTTGCAGTGTACACCACTCAGACACGCCTAACATTCATTACTAACTACTAAATGTATTTATTTATATGACAACATGTTAAAGATCAAATATCTTAAGATGCTGCAGACCCGTCGGTCATAAATGTGGGTTATCATTCGTAATGCTGGAGCGTTTCTAAGTAAAAATAGCTGAAAATCTGCCAGAAAAACAAATTTCACCTTGAAAGCGGAGAAGTGAAATGTGATTTGTCATGTCAGGTCACATATGCTTCTTAAACGACACAAGACGGCCTGAGAATACAGAGCAGCAGCAGCTGCATCTGTTTAGTGCTGCAGTGTTTTTATTATAACAGGAAAACAGATGAATATCGTTACAATGACTGTAGCTGCTTATAATCACCTAAAGGACAAATATTTGATAGGCATCCCATCACATGACATCAAATGACATAACTGAAAGTTATTTGTGTAGAAAAGCACTTCAATAATAAAATTCAGACACTTATTACAACTTTAGTTCTTTCCAATCATAATTTACAACTGACTTCTTCCAGGGCTTTACAAATTTTCAGCTCATTTTTGTATTTTTGGATTGGCTCTCCGATTTCTAAAATGCCAATTGAAGCAAAACCAACTCTCCTGACTGTCAGGACTACTGTATTGTGTAGTTTGTATCCTGCTGGGCCACCCTAAAGAGACTTATGAAGCGTGATATTGGACCCTGAAGTTCACAGCAGGAGGCTCAGGAGTCCTAACGATCTATAAGCATCTGTGACCCATCAGCACTGACCGGCAGCTGGAACAAAACATTGCTCCAATCATGTGAAACGAAGGGCAGAAGGTCGGAGAACCGAACCTGCCGTTAGCAGAGACTGTCCACAGGTTGCTGAGCAAACTGAAAGCGCCGTCTGCTTTAAATGGTGCTTAGCAAAGTTGTTGGGACAGCAGACACAGATCGGTGGACAGCGGACACAGATCGGTGGACAGCGGACACAGATCTGTAGACAGCAAACACAGATCGGTGGACAGTGGACATAGATCTGTAGACAGTGGACACAGATCTGTAGACAGTGGACACAGATCTGTAGACAGCGGACACAGATCGGTGGACAGCAGACACAGATCGGTGGACAGCGGACACAGATCTGTAGACAGCAAACACAGATCGGTGGACAGTGGACACAGATCTGAAGACAGTGGACACAGATCTGTAGACAGTGGACACAGATCTGTAGACAGTGGACACAGATCTGTAGACAGCGGACACAGATCGGTAGACAGCGGACACAGATCGGTAGACAGCGGACACAGATCTGTAGACAGCGGACACAGATCGGTGGACAGCGGACACAGATTGGTGTCTATAGATTTCTATTTATCTATAAAAACATATTATACACTCCTGAGATTTTTACTGTTATTGTTTGATAACTTGATGAAATGTAAAGAGGATACATTTGTATGTGTCTACATGTGGCAAAAGTTATGCTAATGATTACAAATGGCAGATCTTTTTATTTTGTTTAGGGCCTCTTTTTCAGATCAGCCTCCTGCTGGGATGGACCTTACCAATCTCCGCGCAGAAACGCCCCTCGACAGTCTCACGTGACTGCATGTCTCACAAGCAAAGCCTCACGTTGCTTAGTTTCTATGTGTAATTTCATTTCAACTGACTCTCTGCAGAGTATTTCTGAGTCGATTAGTGTAGCATTTCTGCCGGAGTTTCAAAAAATATCAGCCACGACAATGGACAGGGGAACCAACAAGTTCATGCCATCTTTTTTGGACGACATCAAGGTGTTTTAGCCATGCGATGCCTCCAAGATTGTGCGCGCCACAGCTAAATGCTACCGGTCGATGAGGAAAACAGCAGATCCTCACACCCTCAGCATAATTATAGCTGTGGACAAGATAACTGATGCCTATTGTTCTTACAAGGCTGGATAAATTGGGCATTCATGGTTTTCAGGGTGATTTCTGTTGGCAAATGTTCGAATGTGCCTAGGCCTGATACACGGTACTCGGTGGCTAACTCGATTAGCGTGGCTAACACGATTAGCGTGGCTAACACGATTACAGTTTAGTAAAAAGTCTTTCCAGGTGAAATAAAATCTTTAATGTATGTCAGATACGGTACACATTGCATATTGATCTGTTCAGCTAACGTAAGGCTGTAACAGACAGGCTTCAAGGTGTAGAAGTTGTATCGGTGCTGCCATTATGCTGTACTTGGCTAAAAGGTTTTCATAATGGATGTGTTTATTATTGACTTCCTTCTTTTCATTCACTAAACACAAAGAAAGCAAAGCAATAATGCTTACACCAGCAGACAATCCTTTGTTCTTATTGATCCTACCACGGTTGAGCTGCAAACGCCGGTCGTGAACAAACTTTGATCCAAGCAAGACTTTCCGTTTCAGATTTTGGAAATCTGTGAATTTTAGTTCCACAAACATGATCAGGATACCTGACATCACCTGTACAGATTCCCCACTGACGGCGGAGAACCATTGTTTTAGAGTCCTGACGCAAAAACTTTCAGTCGGTCTGCTAGTCCACAATGTATGTTAGCATGAGTTTACTACTGTAGCTTGTGTTTGTGAGACGGTCAAGCAAGTGGTAGCTGTGCTGTGACGTAAAATGGGCATTAGCCAATAAAACGCGGCCCATGTGGTAAGGTCCATTAACCAGAAAAAGCAGCTGCTGTGGTCATTCTGATTGTTTGCATTGAAGGAGTGAAACAGTTTTTATACCACAAAATTGACATCTATATTTGAATTTTGTGTGAAGTCAACTCGGACAATATTTAGTTATATAAATGATCTTCTTCTCTGTGAGTGTTTTTTATTTTGAGTGCTTCGAGAAATTCCTCCTCAGAAACTACTCTGACATTCATTTTTTGGAGCTAATTATGATGCAAAAGCAGCCAAGACATTCACATTTTCATGCATATTCAGATCTCTGTTAAATATAGACTTATATTGACTTCAATTTCCAGCTTTATTTCCAACAGTGGAATTACTAATACTTTATTTACAAACTATACCAATTGCAGTTTTCTGGTCGATTACTAATCTTTAAAAAGTCTAACTTGCCGATTCCCATTTTGGCTGATACCAGTTGTTTGTGTAAAATGTACTTCACATCTAAGTACTGACCAATCACCAATCTCCCAAAATTAAGGAAATTGGTGCAGATAAATCAGTCTTTAAATAACTTTAAAACAACAAGACCTGAGACAAAATGCTGTACAGATAAAAATCAATAAACATGGAAAATATAGAAAAGACAAAAGACAACAAGAGAAACGACAACATGTGATAACAGAACTAAGAGCAAAAATCTGAACATTTGTTAAAAGCCAAAGAATAAAAATGCTTCTTAAGAAAAAGTTTTAAAAGTGGAAAACAAAGGGGCATCTCTAATATGTGACATTAGTTACCTATTAATAGTTAATTTTCTATCTTTTCATTGACCTCTTGCATTGATTTCCATTCATTTTAGTTACTGAATGCCTAACCCAGACGTTTTTCCTAACCCTAAACATTACTAGTCTATTCCTAACTTTTACCAAAACTTAATTTACATGATACCACTAAACCTAACTGATAGAGAACAGTAAAGCTGCAAAACATGGTAGGACGAGGAAAAGGTCAATTTACCATCCAGCAAAGTTTCTTATTGTGACTCGTCAGATACAGATATTTACTAACCACAAGCATCTTTGTGATTAAGTGTCATAAAACATAAAATAAGGAACATTTGGTTAATTTACTGGATTGGATTGTTGCACATGTTGGTTTGAATAATAATAATAATAATCAATTAAATTTATGATGCACTTTTCATTAATAAAAATCTCAAAGTGCTACATGGTGCATGGTTTTGTGCCGGTGTTTGGGCTGTAATCCATTCAAACAAGCTTTCTTACATAACTATTTGAACAAACAGTTTCTAAAAACCTTTTCTGCTCTTCACTAGAACTCGATATGTTCAGAAGAGCCTGAGGCGACATCATCCATTCAAACTAAGTTTCTTCTTCATGTGTATCTCCCTCCTTTCCCATCGTATCCCTGTCTTCATCCGTTTTTCTTTCTCCCCGTCTCTCATCAGTCAGCCTGTTTTCGTCTCTCCCTTCTCCCCTGCTCTCTCCGTCTTTCTGTCAGTCATTTTTCTCTGCAGGGTCTCTTCCCGTCATGGCTGACACTTGTCCCCCCCCCACCAATCTCCTGCTGACAGCCCCAGCGCTGATCTGAGCAAACTATTTCTCTTCCATTGTAAACATCCATTACTGACCACCAGCGGCGAGCCAGTCAGAGGTGGTGAGAGGATGTAAGATGCCACGAGGCGTTTGCATCAGCAACAAAACAAACCCACTGAAAGCTTTGACCTCAATTTTGCAACAGGTGAGAGTGGCATTGTGCCGACGCCCGATTCTATTACTAAAACTTTGAGGTTCAGTTGGCTGCAGAAGCACTTTGCCAAAAACATACATTGGAAGCAGAAACTGAAATGAGATGAGTAAAACCTGCGTGAATTCAACTATTTTGCTTCGAAATATTAACACTTTACCAGCTTGCGCTCAAATATTAGCCTCTCCATCTGGAGTAAAATTCAGAGTAACACATTAAAAAAGCTGCTGTTAAAGCAGAGGATTACAGGGATGATAACAATGTTAGTGGATGATAAATTGTCTCAGACTTTATTGTGATAAACGATAATATTGTTGTTTTTGAAACCATTTTCAAGTCATATATTAGTAATGGTACAATAATGCAATTCTAAAAGATAAATAAACTTTAAATTTTAATGAACATTTAAAACTGGACCTGGAAGACATTTTAAATATCCAAAATAAATAAACAAAACAGAAACAGAAAGGGTTGTTATGGGTATGTTAAACGTATTTGAAACCAAAGGATACATCTCTACTAAATTTGCCCATTATTGCTAAAAAAAATAGATTTTATGCCTCATTTTAAATTTTTCATTCGTAAGTTAATGCATTTGTGACTGAATTATTAAAAGTTTCTGAAAGTGTCGATTCTAAGCTTTCTAAAGACGTTAAACACATTAAAATGAAGATACTGCTATTTGAATGTTGACTCTCATCAAACAAGATCAGCAAGAAAGAAGCTCCCATCGTTTCAGAAAGATGTCAATAAACTCGGTTAGCAACTTGTGAACAAAGACTTTTTATTTATATTACTTTGCTCCAATCACAGCATTGACTAGAAAGGTGTGCAGACAAAGGTCAGCTTCTGTCTGACTCATATATATGAGTCAGACATATAGATATATATCTATATATCTATATATATAGATATATATAAAGTTTTCAACTTTTGCCATATTTGTCTATGTCATTAGTCATTTTCTTTTAACCCTGAACTTCAAGCTTAAATGCACTATGTTTCTCGGCTGGCCTTGGGATAAAAGGTAAACCTTTTCTTGTATTGTTTTTATTCACTGATTAAATAAATATGTTAGATTAAAAAAACAGTTGATGTATGTGCAGAGCCTAATAAGACAGCAAAGCAGTTAAACACAAAGAACAGCTGACACTATCTGAGACTCTTTCAGGGTAGGGAGCCGTTCAAAAGAACCGGATCATTCATGAACATCAAATCATTATCCTGTAGCCCAACCCAAGACAAAAGGGGGATAATCACACCGACTCGTTACAGTAACTGCAATAGTCAACATTATATTGAAGTTGGATGTTTAATATTGTGCAGGCTTAGTCATTCTCCTAAGAGCTACGTGCTAGCATGAAACTGTCAAGTCATTTTTCAGGTGAATGAAATTATTTTCCCCAACACTTTCAAAACAAGCTCAAAAAGAAGTCGATAGCTCATTTTCCAGAAGCACTTTAAAATGTAATCTATGGAAGAATTCAGCCTTTTCCCTGGCATGCTGCTGCATGTTTTAAAGCTCTGCACAAACACAGCCGCCACCTTCAAAATGTCACTGATCATCTTTTCATTCGAGACCTGACGCTTGTCCCGTGCTGTTTTGTTTGAATTATTACTTTTGCTCCCAGTGTGAAGCAATGACTCTGCTGTGGACCGGCGTATTTAGTCCACAGGCTGTTTAAACTGTTGTCTGCAGGAGCTGAACTGCTGAGGGTGTGATTAATGGGAACACTAATGACTCAGAGTGAAGCTTTTTGTGCTTCAGTAGCTGCAGGTTCGAAGGGTTAATGGATCATTTCTGCTTCTGGGTCAGGAAGGCAAATCATGTAGTGAAATAATTCGAAGAAAGGAGAGCTTCCACTTCGTTTATTTCTCACTCTTTTACTCTCCATCCAAAGGTTAAGCGGCCTCTCAATTTTCTTCAAGGTGTTAAATAGCCAGAATGTGGCTGGTCATTTGTTTTAAATTGTTTAATAGTGCATTTTAAAGGGGGGGTATTATGTAAAATTGACTTTTTTTTAGCTTTATAATGTTTCCCCTCATAAAAAAACACACCTGGGGGGTTTTCTGGATTCTTTCATGCATGTTTGAGAAATCCTTTAATCTCCATGGTAACTATTCAGCTGGATGGACCTAGCCCCGCCTACAAGACGCAGCTCCTCCTCGGAGCTGTAGTTTCTACGTTTCTGAGCTTCCGCCTCACAGAGCAGCCCCCCCCCCCCCCCCCCCCCCCCCCGTAACTCCGCCCTCAGCTCCTTCAGGCTAACCAACAGCAGTTAGCAAACACCTGGTGGAACTGCTGAGCTCAATCCATGAGATCCACTTCTCAGTGTAACGCTAGTAAAAACGTTGCTTAAGGGATAATAGAGGAGCCATGTTGTGATGACTTCCTGGAGGCAGATTTTCAGAAAGAGCAGGAGATTTTACAGAAACAAAAGCCCAATTTTAAAGCATTAAATTACAGAGTTACAGTATTAGGTTTTCAGGCTTTATGTTTATTTTGCAATTATAAATAAGTGAGTAAGTGAGCTGTATTGCTAATCTAACATTAGGTAATTTAAACCCCTGCTCTACTGATGATCTGTCAGAGTTGGTGTTCAGGTTGTCTTTGTTTTTACTTTTTTACTGAACCAAAACACAACAGATTCCACAGCACATCTACATGTTATGGTTTGCTATTTATTCTAAATTAAAACTTTTTCCTGACCTTGTTATTGAGCAACTGTAGTGTCAACAACAAGGAGCAAAACACTGAGTCCCTTTTTCTGTTATATTCATCATGGATACATGTAAGATTTAGCCCATTATGTTGACAACTTGACAGCTGCAGCCAATGCTAGTCATCGTCGGTAAGCAGGTTTTCGCTCTCCGTCAGGGAGAGGGAAGTACTGCATTGTGTCTATACAGTCTTGTTTTTATATTTTTACCTGAGTAAAATAGCTTCAACAATTCAAGCACCTTAATTTCACCACTGTTGGACAATAAAGAATATTGTTACATTCTACTTAATTACAACAGATTTTAGATTGTCTTAAATGGCCTCCTAACCAAACCCAGTTTTATTGAAACAGTGTTCACACTGATGACGGCCAATTAATCAATTACATTGGATTAGCAGCAGTTAGCTGCTACATTTCCTCATAAATATTACTCAGCAAGGGTGCACTTAGTTTACCCCAGGACTGCCTATTTAATGACAACAAACCAGATTTGAAATTAAATGATGATCGTGATATCCTCCCATCACGTTCTCATGCCTGTCTCTTTAAGTTGAACTCTCTCAGCTCGATGTTATTATCGCCCATTAGACACAGCCAGAGCATCCTGTCTGAAATATAAATGAGAAGCTAAAAATAAAGAGATCACAGTAAACTAAAGCCTCATACCTAAAGGAATTAGCGGCGCCGCAATTCCCATTAATGTTCTCATCAAATGCCTGCTAACAAACAACTAGCTCATCTGTGGCCACTTTGCCTCCCTCCATCTTCTGGCTTCTTTTGAACGTGAATCCCAGCTGCAAATGGAAAATATTTGCCACCACTGCAGGTTTGTAGAGTCTGCTTGGCATGAAGCCCAGCCATGCTATTGATGTGTGTAGGTTTTAGTGATGCATCTAATCACAGCTTAATGATTTGTGATTTTGTATGTTTAGCGCTTCAATGTTTGCTCAGCTGGGAATGTTTGTTCCATTTATGAGGAGGCTGAATGAGCAGTTTGTCATTTTTCTGACCTTTGATGAGTCACAAAAAATATTAAGCCTTTGTACAACTTTATCAATCCTAATTTATCCAGATCTAAACAACATCTGTGTTAATAAATCCAAATGTCCATTTTAAGCCTTTTAAAAAGCTGACAGGGTGTAAAATAACAGAGAAGAAATATGGTCAATGTTTGCACACTTTTTCTATTAGAAAGGTAGAAAATACTCTGACTAGATTATCTAAATCTTAAATCTTAAATCTTTTCATTAAATGCTTGGAAAAAGTCACAGTAATGTGGTGATTTGCAGTATAAAATGTTTAGTGTTGATAATCTATAAAAACTCCATCATATTAGTTTTAAATGTAGCAAAGAGGCTACAAAGCAACACTGAATATTTTGGAGTTTTAAACTAAACAGAAATACATTTTAGTTTGCTCAGTTCTGAATATTTTGACCTGTTTTATGGTGTCTTGTCACTTTAAAACCAAATTAGCTGCTGCTGGCCACCACCCCCGACTCAATGTTTACATCTGCACATGAAAATTATTGCAAACAGAAGCGAAATTATACACTGTACATCTTTGAAAAGCAAAAGTGGGGCCTCCTTCACAATCAACAATTATGCAGGAAGCGGTTTCTGGATGGTAAGTCAACAACTAACCAGTTATATTCTCCAACAGCCTGGGTTGCTAAGCAATTGTTAAGTGCAAGTTAAATCAAATTTGACTCAGGAGGTTTTTGAAATGACTCGGCTTCCAGACACCAAAAAATATGAACGTATTGTCAAAAAACATCTGGCTATTTTTTGAAGAAGTCGAGAACCAAAGTATAAAAATGTGTAAAATTTGCATAATTTGTCCCGTTTACGGGCTATAATGTGTTTTTCTAAATAAATATTTTGCTCAAAGGTCTGAGAAACATTGTGTATTTGTATGTTTTTCCACAAGCACCAATCAAGGTCTTTTATTTAACTTCTTTTGGATATCTTTGTGACCATTTTGCTTTTCATCTTTTTGCTTTTGTGACGAACTGAAAGGGATGGCCACTGTTCAATAACCTCTTAAGTCTAATTGAAGGTTAATCAATGAACCTGGTCGCTGTTTGGCTCTGCAGATATCTGGCTGAACTTCTTGAATCGGAGGTTAATGCAGCTCCATTCAGGAGTTAACGGACCTCCAAACCACTGCTGTCCAGTACGGTAGAGGGTTTCATTGAAAACGAAGCAGAGAAATAAAGCTACACAGACCAGAGTGGAAAGGGACAGTACAATGGAGAGATGATGCTGAAAGAGACATCAGCTGTTTTTAGGGAAAGACAGGGGATATGGAGAAATTATAGATAAATCGGTGATGATCCTTCAAATTTCTCTGTCACTTGGGATAACTATTTCCATTTCTTGTGTTGATTAAACAATGTGTTCTTGAAAGTCGGATAGATGCTTACACAAATGATAGTGAGAGTAAACTGAGTAGACTTGAAATTCCCTGATGCAGCTCAGATTAATTCCTTTTCTCTCCTCGTCAAACGGTCGCTGAAGTCCTCTAAAGGCATCTTAACATTCAGCGCGTGTCCTTGGAGAGAGAAGAGCCTCTTTGTCAGTGTAGATGCTCATCCAATCAGCGCCCTTCAGACGCTGCTCTGATTGCTCCTCAGAAACTAAAAATCTTCACTATGTCTGGCTTACGGAAAGGATACTCTGAGTGTCATCTTGAGATTCCTTTCCAAAGAGTCTGATTAGGACAATTTCAACTTATCATCATCTTCAAGAGGACAGAAAATTGTGCTCACACACACACACACACACACACAACACACACACACACACACACACACACACACACGGCTCGGCCCCATTCAGATGACATTTCACATCCAGAGCTCAAGGTATAATGCTGAGTAAACACTCAGCTGTATTTGTTTGTTTTTTTACATGTTTGATATGCATTTCAACAACAATGAACAATTCAAGCAACATAATTACACAGCAGAAGTTGGAGAAAATACCTAAACATTAACAAAAACTATTTTATGTGATACGTAATAATAAAAACAGTTTCTGGTGAGGAATAAATTGAACATCCACATATTTACTGCCAGTTAAAAAGCCAAAACTGAAGATGATAATTTGTCATTTTGAAGATCAACCTCAGACATCTAGTTCAGTGTGCGCCGGATTGTTAGTCAGAGTGAACACCGGTTTGAACAAGATTGTAGGAACATGAATTTGAAATCAGCCATTTCTGCTGTATGGAAAATAGTCAAGTGCAAAAAATCTAAATCTCACCAGGCATTTTTGTTAGTTTCTAATGCAAATATTTTAATACACTTAAAATACGACAAAACAAACTTGCAAAATGGTTTAGTTTAGGCCAATAATATCTTAATATTGATGAAAAAGTGCTAGATCTATTGGCTTTATTGGAGAAAAAAATTGGTATCAGAAAAAATTGTAATCGGTTTGCCAGGCATTTTTAAAGATCGGTAATCCGCGATCGACCGGAAAACTGCAATCGGTGCACCTCGAATATATTTTTGTATTAATTTATTTCAAACTGTTGTTTTTTTTTTTTAAACTGCACTATATATCAACACAATCACATCCTGAAACAGGAAAAAATGTGACGGCAATTCAAGGAAACCTAAACATTCCTTCTATTCATTTAAATCATAGAAAATCATGTTAATTTGATGGCAACATGTTTTCCTTGAGGAGACAATAACAGCGCTGACAACACGATAATTTCTCTATTTGAAAGTCAGGATGGGGGAGTAACTGCTTGCAGGTCACACTCCCACACATAATGGGCTCTTTGGGAGCAGATTTGATGGAGGCTTAATTAATGATTTGATAACTGATGAGGCATTAAACTGAGTGTGGGGAAAAGAGGGACCCCCACAGGAGATGTGAAGGCAGAAATGAGTTCTTAATATAAAGCGAAGTGTTTCTCACCGCTTGCTGAATCACTCGTTTCTGCCTGGTTTGAATCAATCTTTCTGTGGCTCCCTCCTTTCTTTCTGCTTGATCTCTGAGTCAGAGAGGCGCAGCAGGACGCCTGCAGCGCGCTCCCGGTGTTACAGTTAGAGTCGAGGAGGAGAGCTCTTGTCTCTGCAGACTCTCAGACTGTTTCATTAGAAAGCAGCAGCGGCGGCGGCGGCGCTTTCACCTGAACAGGGTCGGGTTTTTAATGAAATCATTTCGCTGAAAAACTTCAAAGAAAAGCTCCGCTTAGCAGTTTCAGAGGGGGAAGGTCCGGCCTGACACCGGTCACTGCTGAAACTTTTTAAAAGACGTCGTTAATGCAGCCGGCTGAAGGTGACTGTTCCTACAGCTTTTAAGGCGTTAAGGACAGAAAAAGTAAAGTTCAGTGCTCAAAACAACAGAAAAACCATCAATAATTCATTAAGTGTAAAAGCTACCGAGGCAACGGTTCTGAGCTGAAATTGAAAAGTAAAAGCCATAACAGAATGGAAGCACCATTAATCAATACTTTGGTTGTTGCATTTAAGAACTCAGTATGCAGTTTTTCCTCTGCTTTATGCTTCACTTTCACCAATCATCTCGTCGTAATCTGTTGGGAGTCTGAGTTGTTAGTCATCTCTCCGTCATTTAGCTCATTCGTTTGTGTTTTGGTTTAGAACTGGGGTTCTGGTTCACCCCAGTCCTAAAGTCCTTCCACTGGCTAGACTTTAAATTACTCAGTGGCTTAGCACCACAATACATTACAGATATGCTGTCGTCATAGCAACCTTCCAGACCTCTCAGGTCTTCTGGTTCTGGTTCCCCAGAACCAAACATGGAGAAGCAGCATTCAGCTTCTATGCACCACAAATCTACAATAAAACACTGACCGCCAGGCTTATAATAAACTGGGGAAACCCTGCAGTTATAGCACTTATACTGTTTATAAGTTAAATAGGAATGAGGCGAGAGCTAGTCCTAGGTTTGTGGATTGTTTACTGTTGCCATAGCAACTGGCCGCCAAGATGGCTGTCAGTTACAAAGTTCATGGAAATGTGACGCCACGAGAGAACTACGTAACAGAACCTGCTGATGAAACTTTGACTGGATGTTTTCCAACCGAGAAAGGACACCGCAACAAAAAATGTAGTTTCTTTTGCTGTAATAGACCCTTTAATAAATGTATTTGAATGTATTGTTGACACTTTTTGTTAAGAAAATAGCATAGACAAAAAGGTACACAATATTTTATTTGACCATCCATCCATCCCTCCATTTTCTCTACACCCCTTGTCCCTTGGTGGGGTCAGGAGGTGCTGGTTCCTCTCCAGATAACGTTCCGGGTGAGAGGCGGAGGTCAACCTGGACAGGTCATCAGTCTGTCGCAGGGCAACACAGAAACACACAACCATGCACACACACACTCACACCTAGGGGCAATTTAGAGAGGCCAGTTAACCTAACAGTCATGTTTTTGGACTGTGGGAGGAAACCGGAGTACCTGGAGAAAACCCACAGGGAGAACATGCAAACTCCATGCAGAAAGACCGGGACTGGGAATCAAACCCAGAACCTTCCTGCTGCAAGGCAACAGCTCTACCAACTGCGCCACTGTGCAGCCCATTGACCAATTTATGTATATATTTATTTAACTTTTGTTTTTTTACTTTATTCATTCTACTTTGAAGACTGTGAGACCTAAACACCAACACTGTAAAAGTCTGAAGTTATTCCTTTTTTTATACACAGTCCAGTCACATTAATGTGACCATCTGTCAAAAGCCAGAATAACCACCTTTCGCAGAGCGAACTGCTACGAGACGTGCAGGAAGAGAGTCACTTAGGTCCCTGAAGGTCTTCTCTGGGATGTTGAGCCATGCCGACTCTAATGCCGTGGCCAGCTGCGCTAGATTACGCGGTTGAGGATCCATGGCGCGAACAACTCGATCGAGATGGTCCCACAGATGCTCGATTGGGTTTAAGTCAGGTGAGTTTGCTGGCCAGGGGAGGACGGTAAACTCATCCTGGTGCTCTTCGAACCACGCACGTACACTGGCAGCTGTATGGCACCTCGCATTGTCCTGCTGGAAGATGCCATCATCCTGAGGAAAAACAATGCGCATGTAAGGGTGGACATGGTCCGCAAGGACAGATGCGTACTTGTATTGATCCATCGTGCCTTCCACAATAATCAGTGAACCCAGAGAATGCCAGGAAAACATTCCCCAGACCATAATGCTCCCGCCTCCAGCTTGGACCGTTCCTGCAATGGTTGCAGGGTGGTTCCTTTCAGAGGTTTCACGCCTTATACGCCAACGTCCATCTGTCCGATGGAGCATAAAACGCGATTCATCTGAAAACGCTACCTGTCGCCACTCAGTGGACGTCCAGCTGCTGTACTGGCGTGCAAATTCTAGCCTTCGTCGTCGATGAACACCAGTCAGCATAGGTGCACGAACCAGGCGTCCGCTTCGGAGGCCCAGACGCAGCAATGTTCGCTGAATAGTGGTTTGGGAGACACTTGTGGTAGCCCCTTGGTTCATTTTAGTGGTCAGTTGCTCAACGGTAGCCCGTCTATCTGCCCGAACGCATCTCCGCAACCGTCGTTCGCCTCTGTCATCTATGGCCCGTGGTGCACCACATTTGCCACACGTGTTGATTTGTGGAAACCAGTCCTACCCATTTTGGAGCCATTGCACGTTTGACCGAAACTCTTTTTACCCGCCAGCTGGCGAAGCACACAAACCTTCATGCAGCTTCTGGAATGCTTTCAACCCTTGGACCGGAAAGCACAATGATCTGGGCCTTTTGGACGTCGATAAATCGCTTCGTTTCTGCATTACGCCAACTGATTGAAATGTTTCCGAAGCCACAAGCACACCCTTTAATACCTAACTGCACTGTGCTGCACCTGCCTTCTTATTGTTATTATACTCTGAAGTGGAAAGTACGGTGGGCACATTAATTTACTGGACTGTGTAATATTGTGATATTTTATCGCATTAAAGATCCTTATATTTAATGCATTTGTTTGAAATAAATTAAATAAAATAATGAGAACTACATATTGAGAACCAGTAGTTATCTTCTACGTATTACTAAGCCAGCTTCCACATATAATGCATCGTACACTGTAACCGTTAGTGCACGAGTACATCTAAATCACGCTGAACTGTGGTATGATTAGCATAAAGATGTGCATTATCATTTAATGTAATGTTGTTTGAGCGATCCCTTAATTTAAATGAGCAGGAACCCTGAGCGTGTTCTCTGTCGATTCCTCAAGCCACGTGAATTATTAAACAATTACAGGCGCTGAGTCACGGCGGTCTCGCAGTATGAAATAGTCTATACTGACAAACGTACAACGAGTTTCCATGTGAACGCATTCTTGTCGTCATGCGTGAACCGACAGAGCAGCAGCATTGCTGATCCCTCCTCTGAACTCCGATAACAAGCGGCCGCAGCTCTGTCCGCTCCTGAGAAGCAGTCAAAATCAGGCTTAATAAAGAAAGCATTACCAACTAATAATGCTGCGAAAGAGAAATTAAATTAAACTGAGCCAGGGCGCCGCTGAATGAGAAAATATTCAAGCAGGTTTATAAATAGACAAACAATATGGAAAATTGGACCAATAAACAGGATTATATTCCAACAGAGAGCGAAGCGAAAAATACAAATAAAACAGAACATTAAATTTTCCTACAACAGAAGATAAAGATCCAACATTTTTTACAATTAGTTTCTGAAGCCTCATAAAGGCTTTTACCAATTACACAACTAATCTAGACTTTCTTCTAGTCCAGAGGTTCCCAAACTGTGGGGCGCGCCCCCTGGGGGGGGACAGGGGGGGCGCCGTACCATTGCAGGGGGGGCGCAGGAAGTTGTCTGGATGAAAAAAGCAAACATATGTGCTGTATGTGCTGGGTTTTTACCTTAGAATGACCAACTCTGTTATTCCTATGTCAGTTTGATACAGGAGGGGCTTCCACACTTCCCATATCTGTGTCTTCTGTCACTTTTATCATTAGTTAAAACTGTTTAATCCGTTGTCATGTCGTAACCTGTTTTTCCGAGCCGCCTTTAAACGCAACATGACGCTACGACACTCACTGGGTTTCCACCTGTCTGGCAGTGAAGGAGACCTGCTGCTGCTGTGCAGAGCTACGCAGGTTTGATAGAATCATGGCAGCAAACCAGCAAAACGCAAAGAACTTTGCAGTTTTTCCCCAAAACTAACTGACTGAGTTGAGTAAAGCTGTTGGATGCAGGTAAAGTTAGCTAAAAGATGACTAGCTAATATCAATACAGCACCTTAAGCTTAACAAATAGCCTGTAGGCTACCGATTTTGTTGTCTATGTCCAGCTACCTACATTCATTTTGCCCCCAAAAAAGTCATCCCCCCACCCAGGGGCAGGGACAGGGAGTCTCTAAGAACACACCCTCCCCCCCCAACCACACCCTCCCAAACGTCTTCAACCAGACAGCCATTTGTAGGGGGGGGCACAGGGGAAAAGGTTTGGGAACCACTGTTCCAGTCTGACTGTTTAAAGATAAGATTTGAATTTAAGTGCACAAACTTTTTCCTCTCCTTGACGACCTTATTTTATGCTCAGCTTTAATGCACAGGTCCCCAGTTAAGCTGCTTTTTGATCTAAACGATGTTATTAATCAGCGTCTGGAGGCTAGAACCATAAACGACCTTTATAATGGGAGAGTTGTGCTCAACATGCTGCTTTCCTCCTGCCTCGCGCTCATGCCCCTCAGTGGATTCTTCTTTCTCTACCCTCGTTTCTGTCTCTCCTCTTCTCGCCTGATGGGAGATTTGGAAGTGAACAAGAAAACAGAACAAAAAAATACCAAAACAAAAATGTTTTCCGGATGCTTTCATCTAAAGTTTTTGTACATTTTGTAGAACACATGTTCCCAGTAGGTAAAAAATCCCAGCAGAGAAATCGCTCCTAACTTCAGAGAGTCTTTGTGCATTTTAGCAGCTGGTGCAAAACTAGATAAATTATATTTGAGAAATTATTATTATTATACTGTCGTTTTTATTATTATTATTATTATTATTTGACTTTTATTTGTACAGGTTGAAATCCAAGGTCTCATTTACAAGGATTTTAATTATTATTATATTCATTATATCTTTTAAAAAAAATAAAATTAATCTAATTGATCTTTTAACATGTTATAAGTAAATTTATCTGCCAAATGAACAAGTACTTTTTCATCAAAATTAAAGACTTATAACAAACTTCTTTGTTTCCAGTATCTTGCTGATAAGATAGTTTTGTCTTATTTCAAGGGTAATAAAAAATGTGAAGTAGACTAAAATTACTTGGTAAGATTTTGTGTTTTTGCAGTGTTTTTAGATGATCCAAACATAACATGCTGCTTGATGACATTTTAAAAAGTGATAAAGAAGAATATATTAATCAAAGGTAAGGTAAGATTATTTATATAGCACATTTTCAGCAACAAGGCAGTTCAAAGTGCTTTACAAGACAAAAAGGTAAAAATATACTGGCTCCCCATGTTTGATAAGAATAATAACAAGTAGTCCATAATTTATAAACTAGTGAGGTTTCTCTGAGTTGTTCTTCTGATAAAGCTAGATGTTGGTTCTCCATGTTTGATTTCTACTCCAGACATTCAATGGAAGGATAAATAAAAATAAAAAATAAAAATACAGAATTGGAAAAGCTACTGCATCCATTTGTCTTGGAAGTGAGATTTTTGTTTTGAGTCCTGATCACTTATTCCTTACAGTGTCAGAAGGAGATTTTTTTCTACAAAAATATTAAAATGAGACAATCCCATGTTTCTCAGTAGATTTCATTAAACAGATGGGCAGCAGGATGTCTCTGGTTCAGAGGGAAACACCAAATGTCAAAACAGACGCAGTAAAATTAATAGTCCATCTATTTATTTTCTGTACACCTTTGATGGTGCCCATCTCCAGCTAACGTTCCGGTGGGAGGTGGGGTCACCCTGGACTGGTTGCCAGTCTGTCGCAGGGCAACACAGAGACACACAACTTAAGACAGGCCAATTAACCTAACAGTCATGTTTTTTGGACTGTGGGAGGAAACTGGAGTACCCAGAGAAAACCCACCATGCACAGGGAGAACATGCAAACTCCATGCAGAAAGACTGGGGCTGGGAATCGAACCCAGAACCTTCTTGCTGCAAGGCGACAGCTCTACCAACTGCGCCACTGTGCAGCCACAAAAATTAACAGCATTAAAACTGATATAAGATCAGAGCTCAGCATGATGTTTGTTTTAAGCCAGAAAACAATTACAATAATTTACTTTTTGTTCTCAGTAACCAGGAAATTTCAGTGCAGGAAACTTTGGAGAACAGATATTTTATTTAAAAGTGAATTTAAAGTACCGGTTAAAACCATAAATTGTATCATAGTGTGTAGGGAAACACATCGCAGTTTAAGTAGTCTCACCAGATTCATATTCATATCATCAAGGCTACGACTGCCCACTACCCTTGCCTCCTTCTTCTTTCTCAGCATGGACTTGTAATATTTGCCAAATGTGTCTCTGCAGTTTGTTCTTGTAAAAATGCAGAGCCATGTTAGGGAAAGATGTCACCTTGAAAGCAGCGAATGTTTCTAAAGTGCCTTTCCACTCAGATACGACCAACCCGGAAGTGTAGATCCCTGATTCAGCCTGTGCTGCATGGACACAAAGTCTCATTCAGCAAAGGTCTCAAATGTTGATCTGTTGAATCTGTTTTATTGTCCATTTTAGATTATTTTTCTGTTTTGAGCCCAGAATGCTGCCGTTAGACAAGTTTATTCATGCTTATTGTTCATGCAGAATAAAGTAAGCTGCATTTGTAAATTTGCAAGTGAAAAGTGTCTTGAATTTTTTAAGGAATTTCTTTTCAGGTGGAAAAAGTGACTTTTCTATGTAGACAACAGCAGCTAACAATGTGTATTTATTGTAAAACTTTTCATAAATGACAGTCCCCAGCAGGGTTTTCAGTTTTTAAAACATCCAGTAACGTTTAGTACTGACTGTGTACATTTAGTGTTAGTGTTTGGAGTCCTTGCAAGATCATGGGGATTCGCCTATTTAAGCCTTAAGTAAACATTTGCTTATTCTATTACTGGAAAGTTTTTACTAAACTAGGGGTTTGCCTGAAGGCATTTGCATGCTGTGTGGTGCTGCTATGCTGCAGCTGAATGACTCACTGGGTTACACTAACAATCAAAAGGAGCTAATTAACTGGGACTGAATGTCCATTTTGTTTTACTCATAATTAGTGCGAGTTCTGCAGGAACTGCCCTGTAAATTTGCATCCAAATAAAGTTTTCTTTCAGGGATATGCGCTTTCTATAAAAAGTATTCAATCCCTTGGATGTTTATTTATAAATCAATTATGATCAATATAATTTGTTTTTCTTTTGTTGATGTAAAATTATTCTCAAAAAACCAACAAAAATAATGAGAAATAAAATATGTAACACAAAATAAGTGAATAAAATGGTGGACATTGCATCAATATTCAGTATCTAGTGAGCTCTGGTTTGGTTTGAATGCATATTCAAGTGTCAAGTGGACTCTAAAAAGAGGAAATGGACTAGAGTGCAGGGCATTCTGGGTAAATGCAACCGAAACAAATGAGCAAAGTTGCAGGAGAAATGGCTTGAAATTTTTTATCAAAGACAAAAGAGACATTTTGTGAAGGAAGGTGCATTCAGTGTCTTCTTCAGACGTTTTAGTGCTGTTTCGTTCTGTGGTTCTTGGTGTAGCGCCACCACAGGCGAGGAGGGAAACAGGTTTTACAAAGTCCAGGGATAAAAAGAACCACAGCAGCTGAAAATGTAACAATTTTGGTCCCCAATAGAACCGAGTCAATGAGATTATCAGGAAAGAAAACATCCATCCATCCATTTTCTTTACACCTTTGTCCCTCAGGAGGGTTTCTGCCGCCTCTCCAGCTGATGTTCCGGGCGAGAGGCGGGGTCAGGGGTCACCCTGGACAGGTCACCAGTCTGTCGCAGGGCAACACAGAGACACACAGGACAAACAACCACACACACACACATTCAAACGTAGGGAGAATTTGGAGAGGCCAATTAACCTGACAGTCATGTTTTTGGACTGTGGGAGGAAACCGGAGAACCCAGAACTTTCTTGCTGCAAGGCAACAGCTCTACCAACTGCGCCACTGTGCTGCCGCGGAAAGAAAGAAAACACCCTAAAAGTAAAGGTTTCAACATAAATGTAGAAAATCTTGAAGTTCTTATCTAACATTGGACGAAGTTAAGTAGGAACAAAAAAGAAGTTCAAAGTGTTTGGAGGGATCTGACTTGAGTCCAAATTGACTAAAATGAAAAGGCTTTTATTTAGAGATTTAGTGTTTCTTTAACTTTGCATTGCAATAAGTTCCTAGAAAGTTACAGCCTGAGATTTCATGTATTATGTAAAGTTTGCAATAACTAATGATATAAGCCTTCTTTTCATTAGGCAGAAAGCAGGATTGCATAAGTTATCATCCTTCTTCTGTTCAACAGAGCAACAAATTGTTTTAATCTGCTGCAGCAGAAAACTGAGAGGCAACCCTGGACTGTTCCCAAAAAACGCATTGAATTTAGATTAAGACAATCTGCAATTCAGAGCAGTTTCTTATAATCCACAGTTACAGCAACACAAAGTAGTTTTAATTCCCAAGAGTCTCCACAAATCCAGCCGGAGTTTCGGCAGCTGAGCTCACTGTTCATCCTGCTAAGACAAAGAAACAGGAGTCTAGCCAAGGACACACGTCCACCTCAACGGGCTCAAGTCATGGAACAAATCCCCGTCCCATCGGATCCAAACACCTCGTGTTGTTTTTGTTGTTACTGGGATGAAATGACCTTGGACTTCCTGTTCTGGGACATTTCGAACCTTTGCAAAAGTTTTGTTTTCCAATAACAGAGAGAAGTCTTTGGAGACGGCCAGCCTCTGTTGCAGCAAATTTGTCTGGGGCTCCAGGAAACCTTTCATTAGCGGAGTGGCTTATTGTTTAATTGTACAGCACACAGATGCTTCATTAGTTTCTGATCATTTCCCAGAGTGATAGCTATCAGACTCGAGTGTGTGCCTGCATTATCTAGGATAAATATGTCGATGAAGTGTCTCACATCAGCGATGGAAGGAGACTCTTCATATCAGACATTCAAGAATGAAAAAAATTCAAGCAAATTGTGGAAAAATGTGAAAAGAAAGGTTGGATAAAGCAACTGAGTGAAACAGACTAAGGCTGGCTGCAGATCAACTTTTATTGATTAATCAAACTTTTTATTTTTGAACATCTAAGCTTTGAAAAATATGTGTTTTTTCCCACTAATTCTCTCCTGGGGTTTCCACAGGTTAGTGATGTAAACACGACAAAGCCGCCATCTTGCTTGACAAACGGCTTTTACAATTATTTGGACTCCTTCCGAAAAATTGCCAATTTTCTCATGTTTGACTTTTCTTTTTGTCATTCAGTGTTTAGCAGAAAAAAGAATAAAAAGAGAAAAATGATAAATCATTCAAGTGAAAATGACTGAGCTTGTTTTGATTTTTCAATCACTGCACAAACTTCCTTAATCACCTAATTTCCAACACAACAGACATCTCATATGACTCCCTGCTGTCTTCTACACTTCTGTATACAAAATAAAAGAAACAGCAAAACCATAACCCTGCATTTAGTCAAGTTATACACATATATGTTTTTGCTTTTAGAGTGTAAGTATGAAAGTATGAAGTATGAAATTTTATTCGAACATGATACAAGTATAAAAATAAGATAGTGCACAGTAACAAGAAGTGAGTGACCTCTATGCACAGCAAGAGCTTTTGCCCCTTGTTGGGGAAAAGTGCTTGGGTGGGTTTGTTTGCTTTGCATCATCTCTTATTTGAAAATCACTTTTTCAGAGCATGAGATACTCAGACTGCGAGGCTTGATAGTTTCACAGGGGAGATGTTGTCTGTTTCACGTTCAACAGTTCACAGCTTTTTTGCTGCGTTTTCTATAATGGGGGGAATGAAATATCTGACCTTTCAAGTTTGCTCCCTTTGAAAAAAAAAAACTAAAAAACATCTGTATCATTTTAATTTCACAACAAAATCCAGTTGCATATCTGTGCGTGAAAACAGAATTTGACCCCAAAGCAAAACTTGACCTAGTACTTGGTGGAGAAATGTTTGTTTACAAGCACAGCAGGGAGAAGTTTCTCATAGTTGGACACAAAGTTTGAACTCAGCTCAGGAGGGCAAGGGGGTCACGACGTTACAAAAACTACAAAACATTGAATTTCTTTGAGGCAACTTCCTTTCTTCACATTTCTGTACGATTGAGGTCTGGAGACTCACTAAGCTGCTTCATTATTTCAATATCCTTTGGCTTTATTTACCAATGTTTTGCTGGTAAGTAGCTTCTTTTACCCCTGTGCATGCAATGAATTTTTGATGTCGGGAAGCTGCAAAGACTATACATTAGTTTGAAATAAGACAAACCTAACTTGCAAGTAACTTTTCAGCAAAAAATGGGAGCTTGTTTTAAGTCAGTAATTCCTTAATATTGATTTTAAAAAGTACGACTTCCACTTATACTTGTCACTAGACGAATTGTCGCAGGTGAGTGTTAGTCACTTAAACACACCCAATGTTTTTCACTATATTTGCAGAAAACTAACAATTTACTCAAAACTGCGCACTAATTTGAAAAAATTCAGGTGTCTGTTGATTTTGTGTGAATTTCCTCAATTGCAGAATCACAAAAAGTCAGAGGGTACTGGAAAATAGAAACCTAATTTTACTCAATGAGACTCATGTGAATTTATAAATGTTTTATCTCCTGTTTCTAATCTTATTTAATTTCCCCTATGGGATCAACAGAGTCTTCTTAATTTTGAATTAAAATTTGAACTCTATAGTACATACTGAATAGTTTGGCAGTCTCCCATAATTAAAATAAATAATTTGTTGAACACTAACATAACTTGGACTTTTTACACCAATAGGTGTTTTATTCTTCACTTTTTCTTTTTAATTTTAACCCTTGTATGTCGAAATGGGGTTCATCTTCCATAGACCTCTACGTTTGCCTCAGTCCTCGCACACACAAGGGTTAAACAACTGAAGGTTCAGACCGATACTCTGATCTTCAGTGGGTGACAGTTTGTCCCTAAAATATGAAGCTGTAAAACTCGTAGATATCAATTACTGCAGTTTTAGCAGCAGCAGCAGCTTCACAGGTGTGAGGATTTTACTGATGATATATTTACAAAAGCACTCCATAAAAACACACCAGCTTCCCTTTGAACTGTCTGCAGAAGGTTTCTGCCCCCTTTCATCTTAAAAGTTGCAGTGTTTATGATTTACTGAGACAATTTAAAGTTTTGATCAACACAACTTGACAGGAAAATAAAACTTCACAGAATCTTTATAGAATGGGTTTAATTGTCAATCAAAAACTATGCAAAATGTAATTAAGTCATATTTTGCTGCATTTTCTCTCTTCTATAAGGAGAAATAAAATCAATCAGTTCAATTGGTTTAGATAATTATTATTCTGTAGTCTTTGTTTAATTTCTGTACATTTCATAGTATTTCCTGTAAATGAAAAAAACCCTACAAAATCAGAAAACTATTTCAAACTTGTTTCCCTCCGTTTAGCTGTGTTTATATATATTTTTTTTCAAACTTTGACGGGTAGGACAACAAATTAAGCTAATATCCATCCATCCGTCCATTTTCTGCCTCTTATCCGGAGTCGGGTCTCGGGGGCAGCAGCTTCAGAAGGGAGGCCCAGACTTCCCTCCCCAGCCACGTCTTCCAGCTCCTCCAGGAACCCCAAGGCGTCCCAGCAGAGAGACATAGTCCCTCCAGGTGTCCTGGTCTCCCCTCCTCCCGGTGGGACCTGAACTCCTCACCATGAGGCTCCATCCTGACCAGATGCCCGAGCCTCAACTGGCTCCTCTGGACGTGGAGGAGCAGCGGCTCTACTTTGAGTCCCTCCTGATGACTGAGCTTCTCTCTCTAAGGGCCGGCCTCCCTGCGGAGGAAACCCATTTCGGCCGCTTGTATCCAGGATCTCGCTCTTTCGGTCATGACCCAAAGCTCATGACCATAGATGAGGGTGGGAACGTAGATCGACCGGTAAATTGAGAGCTTCGCTTTTTGACTCAGCTTCTCTTCACCACGACGGACCGGTACAGCGCCGCTTCACGGCAGACGCTGCCCCAATCCGCCTGTCCATCTCCTGCTCCCTTCTTCCCTCAGATCACGATCCGATGAAGCCATCAGGACCACATCATCCGCAAAAAGCAGAGATGCGATCCTAAGGCCACCCAAAACGGATCCCCTCAACACCTCGGCTGCGCCTAGAAATTCTGTCCATGAAAGTAATGAACAGAATCGGTGACAAAGGGCAGCCTTGGCGGAGTCCAACTCTCACCGGAAACGAGCCCGACTTCGCTAATATTTGCCCATTTATAAAATATAATCCCTCCTGCCTAAGTATCAGATACTGGACAAATAAAGCGAGAATGGTCAGATCATCAAAACACTTTAGTATCAGATCAATATACAGTGACTAAATATGATAATCAGTTTTGAAATTGGAATTTTAGTAAAGAAAAAGAAGCCAATCAAACTAATTTAACACTTTGTGAAAAATATATGTTGACAAAAATATTTTGTGGGATTTTTGGTCCACTATTTTCTGCAGGATTGTTTTAATTCTGCCACATTGGGGGATTTTTCAGTGATAAATAATCATTTTAATCAGTTCAGGTTATGCCACAACATACTCAATTGAATTTAGGTCAGGACTTTGGCTAGGCCAGTTCAAGTACTATGGTAGCCTGTTGGAGTAGCTCTGGTTTGTTCTTTTTGTTGACTTTTGTTCATAATTGTTTTGATTAAGGTCTTGCATGTTTGGACAATTCCCTCTGGTTTTGGATGCTATGCAGGTAAAAGGATTTTTGTTTTTGGTTGTTATGATGTGTAACCATGGCGATAAGGTATTTTGTGTGTTGGTAATAAAGGTGGTACCTTGAAATCTAATATTTTATAAAATTCGCCCCAAAACAATCAAGGACATTAAGTAAAGTAATTCATAGTTTGCAAATACAAGATTAATTTCTGATTTACAATTTCAAGAGCTGGGCTGGATTATTTCAGACATGTTTATTATCCTAGTACACAAATCTCATTGCTTTATTCCTGTACTGACTGGGCACACAACATAATGCTGCTTATTCAGTCACTGAATATTTTCTACACTGACAAGGAGCAATAATGGATTTTGTGAGCTAAGCAGCTTAGCAAATTGTGCCAACGAAGCATCAAAACAGTCAATTACAGGCTGACAAAAAAGATTTTTGCTGTCACTTTGTGATATCTTTCTTATCAACTTTCAGGTCATAGCTTTAACTTTGAATTTTGTCAGAATTCCAACTTTATAAGAAAACTTATAAAGACTCCATACTTTTAACAAGTTTGTAAGATTTCAGTTTAATTACTTTGAATTGTTACCCTCCTCACCAGTAGGGGTGCTGCACCATGAACCACTAAAGGAAACAGAGCAGCATTAGACATTAGTGGTTGTAGGATTACTTGATTGTCTTTGTTAATAGGACACAAACTATTTCTCCCTATAGTGCTAGACTAGCGTATTTGGTTGGGCTGTATTTACCCAGAATGCCCTGCAGTTATAGTCCACTTCCTGCTTTTGGAGCGGTCTGCGGTCCACTTGGCGTTCACATATGAATTCAAATCGCGCCAGAGTTCACTTCAACCGAACTGAGACTGGGTTTGTAGGTGGACCAGAGTTCGCTTTTTTGGTCCGCATCAGATTTCAATTTTGCATTCACACTTTCCCAAACGAATCGAAGTTTCAAGGCAAACCAACAGGAGTTTGATTAAAGCAAACTAAACATTACTGTAAACAGGCTGTTGCTGTGCAAGGTCTACATACTTCTTCAGTGCCTGCAGGCCACTTTGGCATTGTAAAAGTCAGATTACAGTTGGATTTAGTTAGGAGTAGGAAAGAAAGAGGAGTAGGAGTAAAAACATAAAATTCAAAATTGAGCACCAAAAATGCATCTAACCGTTCACCCTGCAGCCTGAAGTGACTCAATTCCAATTTTTTGGCAATTCCGATTTTTTTGCCGGGCCGTTCACACTGCCAGTAAATGGAACCTGTATGTGATCTGCAGTGTAAACGGGCAAACGACCTGAAAGTGTCCTGCATGCGCAGTAGAGGGCGCATAGCATCAGCGTTCTGCCATAAAAAGAAAAAGAGCTCAGTGTTTGAGGAAGTAAACATGGAGGCTAACGGTGGAGCTTAGCTTATATATTTGAAGTTGTTGTCCAACCGGAGCAACACATTAACAACTTAATCCTCATATAGTCCGTCATGGTTGTTGTTTTTCTCCCCACTTGTGCGTATCAGGACACAGAATAGTGAGATTTGTTGAGAATCAGTGAATTCAGTTTGGATGAATGAGACCTGGACGTTATGGTCACATTTGAATCGATACGTATCGGATATGGGTCACATTCGAAATAGAATCCGACCTGAGCTGTTCACACTGCCATGAAAAGATCGGATACAGGTCGCATTACGTCAAAAAAATCGGAATTGGGTCACTTCAGGCTGCAGTGTGAACGCAGCCTAAGTACCAAAATTGAGCCTTAAAGCAAATTTTTGAAAGGTCTCAAAGTGACCAAAGAGAGTTTCACCAATCTGAACTAGCAGAGGAGCAGATCTACATCAGTTAGTGGGTTTTACTTCCACTGGGATGATCTCACTCTTGGTACTGCTAGCTGCTGAAGATAAGAACGCACAGCAAGCTGCATGGACGTATTTGGACAAATAAGGTGTGGATATCTATTTCGGTCTGCTGCTTCTGTACCGTGTATAGTTTAGATCCTTATCCTCATACAAAAGGATTCAGATGTCAGAGCAAAGATAAAAAGCCATCAGACCTCTCACTAAACAGCGTCAGAATGAAAAGTCTTAGTAAAAATGGCTTCAGACGAAAAGGTCTCAGAAAGAAAGCCAAGCAACACTTATACCAGTTGTACCACCTTGGATTCTTCCAGAAGCAATATGACAAAATGGAAAAGGATAAAAAGACCAGAGACTTTTTTTGTCTGAAGTCGTTTTTGCTGACCCTTTTTCATTCAAAGCCATTTTTGCTGAAGTTGTTCTTTCTTAAGACGTTTTCTCAGACACCTTTCTTTCTGAGGCCTTTTCGTCTGAAGTTGTTTGTGCTGAAAGTTTTTATCTGATACTTCTTCCAGACTTTTGTTGAAGCTGTTTTTCTGAAGCTTACATCTGATACCTTCTTTCCTAGACTTTTTGTCTGAAGCTGTTTTTTTCTGAAAGCTTTTAATCTGATACCTTTCTTTCCTAGACCTTTTTGTCAGATGCCGTTTTTGAAGCTTTAATCTGATACTTTCTCCTAGACCTTTTTGTCAGATGCCTTTTTCGAAGCTTATCTATCTTTCTTTCCTAGACCTTTTTGTCGATGCGTTTCTGAAGCTTTTATCTGATACCTTTTTCCTAGACCTTTTTTCAGATGCTTTTCGAAAGCTTTATCTGATACCTTTCTTCCTAGACCTTTGTAGATCCGTTTTTCTGAAGTTTAACTGATACTTCTTTCTAACTTTGTCAATGCGTTTTCTGAAGCTTTAATCGATACCTTCTCTAACTTTTCGTCTGAAACTGTTTTGCTGAAATATTCTTGTCTGATGCCTTTCTTTCTGAGATTTTGTCATCAGAGGTCTGATGGCTTTGTGTTTGTCATCTGACATCTGAGGCCATTCGTTCTAATGTTTGAGGATGTCCTAAATGTACACCGTGCCTCTGACCTCTCCTTACATGCTGCGTCATCTTGTTGCTGCAGAGACAAAGGCGACAGAGTGCAGATGCTAAAGCAGCCAGCATTTTCAGCCTGACTGTTTCCTGATAGAATCCAGAGGAGACTGGACTCTTCCCCACGTTTATCAGCAGCAAGCAGCAGAGCAATTACACCACAAACTACAATGGAGAAGATTACTGGAAACAGCTTCTGCAAATTAGCATAACTCAGAGTGAAAGCTTCGCTCTCTCTGCCCGTCTCCTCAGCTAAACCTGTTAACATGCAGTCAAAGGAATCCCTTTCTTGAATTCACACTCTGGTGATTTTCAGGAGTGTTTTGTTGCTTGTCTGGCAGGATGCAGTCAAACACAGATTACTGACAGAGAACAATGTCATTTTCTTTTAAATGACGACAACAAAAACATCTTCTGCCTCTGCCAACAGAAGTGATCCATCTATATTCCTTGGATTTTCTACGTTGGAATTTGGAGTGTACTTAAAAAAGTACAACATTTTAATCAAAGTAGAACTTCAAACAGAACGCTAACGGGATTAAATAGGAAGCATTTATGTAAACGAGAGAGAAAATCAAAGCGTGAGATGTTTTTCAACGGTACACCAAATGACCGAAGAAGTGGAACTTGTTGGAGGTAATCAGGCAAGGCAGCAAGGCTTAAAGCTGACAGGGTGGACAAACTTAACAGAGCATGTAAAATCACAGCGTTCGACGCTCTCCCAGCGGAGCAGGGAGCTCAGTGATCTAATCCAGCATGCTGTGTTAGCAGATGCTGCATGATTTAGTCATAGGTTTTAAAAATCAAGGTCCAGGTATCACCAGTTTCTTATTAGCAAAGAAAAAAAACATAACATAATACCTATTCAGGGTTGAATGGCGTTCATAAGCATTTCCAGCAGTGACTTCTTTCATTAAATGCATATTTCTCCTTTTGCAAAATGTGGAGACAAATGGCAGAGCTGATTCCTGACGCTTTATGCTAATCTGCTATTATTTTCCTCGATTTGTCCTTGATGGAGACAGCTGCAGCCTCAGGCATGCTGGAGAAACTGTCTGGATTAATGCCTGACACACACACACACAACACACACACACACACACACACACCACACACACACACACACACACACACAGCTGAATATATTTTTCAGCACTGATCTGTATCAGTACCTCGGCCAGCAGACATTGATAATATGGTTTCTATTGTTAGCTGTGCTGTAATCTTTCTCCATGATTATAATATATATTTATACCAATTTCAAGGTATGAAAAAGTCGTGCGGAGGCTCTGGCAAGAAAAGGTTAAGGGTGAAGATCAGCCTGTTAATAATTGATTAATCATATAAATTAAGCTCAATAATTTTCATTTGCATGATTTATTGTTTTTCTCTTTTTCTACTAAAAACTGGATGATAAAAGTCTTCAGTCTGGTGTTTTGGTCTCAACTTTCCCTTTTTTTTTTGAAGAATGACTTTTCTTTAGACTAATTCATTTTATTTGTTGTTTCTGTCGCTCAGCCCACCTGCCTCCCAGTGACGTGCGGTCAGGGGAGGCACCTGTCATCATGGAAAAATAATATATAATATAAAACTAATAATATAAAACTATTTTCACCCTGTGGTTTTGTACTATAAAGTATCTATATTTTACTTAGCTTAACTAATTCTGATGAGTTTTTCTTCAAAATCGCTGGATTTTCACATTTTCCCATTCAAATGGTCAGAAGTGAAGCCGGAGAGGCAGCAGCAGCTCAGCCTCTCCTGCGATTAGCAGCTCTGCACCCGCTGCCATTATATGACAGCATGTTCGTCCTGTCTGTACGCCGGCAATAAATGGCTTAAAAACATTTAATATATGGACTGATTTTCCATAATTTCACTCATGTATATAATGTACAGTGTTTTTTGTCACTAACTGTGTGTGTGTCGTGTTTTGTGTGCGGAGGAGCGAACAGAAACGGCAGAGAACAGACTTGAGGTGAGGCAGGCAGTTCTCTTGCCTCATGGCAGGGGGCCTCATGTTCCCAGATATTGTGACTGCACACCTGCAGAGTAAGACACAGCGAGCTAGCCATGAGCTAGCCATGGAGCTAGCCATGGAGCTACCATGGATAGCCATGAGCTAATCATGGAGTAGCCATGGAGCAACCATGGAGCTAATCATGGAGCAAACCATGGAGCTAACCATGGAGCTCCATGGAGCTAGCCATGGAGCTAACCATGGAGCTAGCCATGGAGCTAGCCATGGAGCAACCATGAGCTAATCATGGAGCTAATCATGGAGCTAGCCATGGAGCTAACCATGGAGCTAGCCATGGAGCTAGCCATGGAGCTAACCATGGAGCTATCCATGGAGCTAACCATGGAGCTAACCATGGAGCTAGCCATGGAGCTAGCCATGGAGCTAGCCATGGAGCTAACCATGGAGCTAGCCATGGAGTTTACCATGGAGCTAACCATGGAGCTAATCATGGAGCTAGCCATGGAGCAGCCATGGAGCAACATGGAGCTAACCATGGTGCTAATCATGGAGCTAGCCATGGAGCTAACCATGGACTAACCATGGAGCTAGCCATGGAGTAATCATGGAGCTAGCCACACAGTATACAAGTAAAGTAAATTTGTTTTCTTCTCTCTTCGGACGTCAACATGAAAGACTACATTTCTACACTTAAACACTTTTCTAAAGTGGATTTTCAATTGAAGCAGGAGATGATAACTAAAGGAAGAGCAACACGGAGCTGAAGGTTTTACTTAGTAGAAAAGACATGCAGAGGATAGACTTGACTTTGGATGGACGGATATTTTTGTGCAGAATTAGCGGTGCAGGGATTTCATTGATACTTAAAGGAAAGACAGCAATAAGATGTTTTTGTTTAGTTTTTTAATTAAATGTGAGTTTTGTGGGCTACAGTTAATGTTTAAATAATTCAGTAAAGTAGAAGTGGTAGCTAATCTACCACAGCAATTATTTATTAATAAAACACTAAGCCCAAACGAACTACAACAACAAACTAAATGTTCTGTTCTGTGTCCAAAATTCTTGAATGTTTTTTTGGTGTTAAATCCTAAAACATGAAACAGCATTGTTTCAGCATTGTTTCAGACTCGTTGCTATGGCAACGAGTCTGCGTAGCTTGGCGAATACTGATCACTTTGCTGTGGATCATAGCACGAAATTAATACCTACATTTTTATGTTTCACTGAGTTAACGCGGCCATGGATGACATGTAAAAGATTAGTCTGTTGTTTGCATGCATGAAATTTCCGTAGGTCCAATAACATGGATGTTGTCTAAGTCATAAGTCAGAGCCTCACCAGCAATGAACCTCACCGCACGTCACTGATATATATATATATATGATAGAAAAAAGTTACTGTGATACAACATCATATCGTCCAGCCCCAGTTCCAACATTTGTGTCCATTTCAAAACAGAAAACTTTGTTGTTAAATGACTCTAAGGAAGCTCAAAGCTACCGATTAAGCAAAACTCTCCCACCACTGTGGAATAAGATCACAGGTCAACTTTTCCTCTTTGACTGGATAATAATTTTAAAATGAAGACATTCTAACGGAGTGATTCTTAACCTTTTTTGAGGTACCAAACCCTCCAGTTTCATATGCGCATTTACTGAACCCTTCTGTAGTGATAAGCAAAATATTATTTTTCCCCCCCAAATTCAAGACATAGAGGTGACCCAACTAGAGTCTAGTTGAGTGATCCGTAAGAGAGTTTCCAAAGGCTTCTGATCTGTTTCTTACTCATTTTGCTGCTTGTGGCTCGGTGTTAGCGCGCAAGTAACCGAGAGCATCTGGTTAAAGGATTTTCAAAATTAAAGATCCTTCAGACTTAAATAACACATGAAGCGGAAATATTTCATTATTTGTTGCGCGGCCCAGTACCAATTGGTCCATGGACCGGGGGTTGGGGACCACTGGTCTAGAGTCTCTAGACTCAGACCAGCTCCTCCGCAGCTCTGATTGGCTAATCATGTAACTGATCCTCTGATTGGCTAAGCAATGTAACGTGATCCTCTGATTGGCTAATCAATGTAACATGATCCTCTGATTGTCTAAGCAATGTAACGTGATCCTCTGATTGTCTAAGCAATGTAACGTGATCCTCTGATTGGCTAATCAATGTAACGTGATCCTCTGATTGTCTAAGCAATGTAACGTGATCCTCTGATTGTCTAGCAATGTAACGTATCCTCTGATTGGCTAATCAATGTACTGATCCTCTGATTGTCTAAGCAATGTAACGTGATCCTCTGATTGTCTAAGCAATGTAACGTGATCCTCTGATTGTCTAATCAATGTAACGTGATCCTCTGATTGTCTAATCAATGTAACGTGATCTCTGCGTAGTGAGGCAAAGCTGGGTGTCGTCACGGCTTTACACAAGTGAGTCTTTACCTCTGTGGCAGCAGAGGCTCCGCCGAACCCCTGAGACCGACTCACCGAACCCCTGGGGTTTGATTGAACCCGGGTTAAGAGCCACTGATCTAACACCTCCTAGAAGTTATAAAAATCTACATGTGTCTGGAGGCATAAGAACAAAATAGCCTGCTCTGGTACTCTCCATTCCTATTGTCGCTCTTTGTTTCCTTTCACAGGAGTAATCTGGAGTTTGAGTTTTGTTTTCAGTGTTTGTCCTGTGAGGACGGTGTGACCACTTATCGATCGATCTACAGTGGGAGAAATGTCACAGCATCGCTGTGGATCAGCAGACTGGCCTTTGAGGATAAATCTCATTAACTTTGCAACATTGCCATTCTGCTGTCAGTCAACAAAGCAAAATGCCAAAAAGAAAAGCTGGGATCTTTGCTCCGAGTGGAAAGAAAAACCAGACAACAGAGTGAAACGGTTAGGAGACATGAAACTCGTTGTTTTTACTCTGCTAAAGCCGCATCATTTAGCAATTATGGGCTTTGTCTGAAAAGAAAACTAACTCAACAACAGAGGAACAATGAGCAGTGAAATATGGTTTCTTATGAAATAATCCTGTGAAAGGAGAGATAATTACACACATTTTAGCTTGTTTAGCATTAAAATCACCAATCCTGCTTAGAGAATTAAGCTGCATCTTTAAAATATCAATTAACTCTAAAAAATTTTATTTGGCAGAGTAAATCCTTCAACTCCATCTAACTCTACCATCGGGTGAGTCATGGGTCACAAGTACAAGAAACTCAAATAAACAAATATAAACACATTACATATTAGCTTCACCTTTTGTACTAAATTACTGAAATAAAACTTGACACATATGAAACAAACCTGCATGTAATTTGACACAAAGAGAAGCTGCAGGTAGGTTTTTTTTGGAGGTTAACAATTTTAAAGTATATGATGATGATGAATGAAATTAAGAATCTATATAAAAATAAAAACCTAAGATTAACTCTCCCTACTATTTCTGATTCCAAAGTATTTCAACTTCAACAGCAAATTATAACTCAATAAAATCTTCCTGAAACAGATTTTTTTATGCTGTAACAGACTTTTATAAATTTCTAACTGCTATTTCCAAAAAAACAACAAAAAACAAAAACAACCTTGTGATTCTTTCAAAGTATCAACTTAGGGCACAGTATCTCCATGCTTTCTCAACAGATAACAGGAGATAAATCCAGGTGGAAAAGGGGGAAATTAATTTTTGATGAGTTTTCAGCTCATTCTGACAGACAAGAGTTAGAATTAAACACACAGCGGAAACTCATAATGTTTTTGAGAGGCTTTATCCCGACGTTTCACAGTTTCTTTCTTCTGAAAGGCTGATTCTGCATAATCTCTGCCGACCAGCAGGAGACAGACACGGACTGCTAACAACCTGGAGCTGCTGCCACTCAGGTCAATCTATAAAGAGATCCCCACACAGTTAGCAGTAATCGTTAAAGCTCAAAGCCTTGTGAAAACAATTGCTAACGGAGAACCCCGATACTCAGATCTGCAGTGGTTTGCCCCTGTAAAATGCAGGAGGTTTGGCAGTTTGATGTATGGCTAACACAACGTCAAGGCAGAAAGACATCAGAAGTGAACTTAGAGAAGCAAAGGTTGATGCCCGTGAATTTTTAAAACAGTTCTAAGATAATTTCCAAACAGTCTGAAGTTTGAAGAAGAAGGTTTAACTTCCCATCAATGGAAATCCCTGCAATTCACCACCTAGTCAAACCATGCAGCACTCAGAGTAATTACAGGAAACGAAGAGCAACATCTCAGGCTCTAAGGCTGCGTTCTCACTGAAGTGACCTGAAGTGACCCAATTCCGATTTTCAGGTATTTTCATAAATGTAAACAGACGGATTTTCTGCAAATTTTACCAACTCAACTTTAATACGTTTTAGAACCTTTTCAGGATTATTTTGAACAGATTTAACAATAAATCTCCACAAAAATGAACGGACCTCATCCAGGCAGCTGAGGAGAAAATTTGCACTTGCCCATGATACATGCAAAAAAGCTAGCTAGCAAGCTAGCAATGGTATGATAGCAGCTAGTTAGCGGTAGCCTCAACCTCAGTGAAACTGCATGAGTGCGACTGACAAAAATGTTTAAATAAATTTAATATTTAAGATTAAGTAGTTGTCAAGACTAAGTAAAAGACTTGTGATTAACACATTTAACATATTAAAGGCCAACTTAGTTTTTAAAAATAAATATAAGACATTTTAAGGACGCACGGCTCTCACTGAATAGTGAAAATGATAAACAACAGAATATGTTTGGTTTGCACAAACTCTGCAGTTGACAGACTTTCAAGGTAAATTCAATATGTCGAATCAGCACACAGATGGGTGGCTGGGCTGCATGTAAAGCCAGACGTCTCTCCATGGGTTTCATTCAGCAAGCAACCCGCCTGTTAGGCTGCACAGGAACTGTTATCATCATGACAGCCTGCACACATGTGCAGCATTTAAATATTGAAAGAAAAACATATTTACTTTGCAAATGTGGTGGGAAAAAAAAACCCCTGAGGGTCTTATGTGTTGGGTTTCAGCAAAGTACCGTAAACAGTTGATTTCACACTCTTCCTCCGCCGTTGGATCTTCAGGTCACTCCAACCATCAGCAGGTCAAACCCTCAGTTAGCTGTTTATAGGGATAATAATAACTCTTTTTAACATATGAATGCACACACGGTAGATGATGTCAAAGGTTGTTTTCAATAGAGAGTAGATAACAGAAATGTAGCTGGACAATTTTAGCAGCAGAGATTACATATTTTCCTGGTATTTTCCAGTTCAAGATGGAAAACGAGATATGTTGACCTGCATCTGCAGATATGTGGATGACCTGTGGTCGGTATTCTTATTGCCATCATATATAAACACTGGCAGCAGAAACCACTACAGTGTGAGACGCCTCATTATCTAAATAGTGGAGCTGCAGAGTTATGAAAATATGATAATAATATTGTTAAAAATCCCAAAGATGGAATCAGTTTCATTAGCTTATGAAATGTGTGGATGAATATCACATTACCAAATTTTGTTGGGTGATGAATTGTCCCAGACGTTATTGTGATAATTGATAATAATTGCCGTTTTAAAACCATTTTCAATAATGCTAATGGCATAATGGTGCAATAATACATTCTTTTCATACATTCTTTAATTTCTAACAAACATTTAACACTGGAAGACATTTTACATATCCAAAATAAATAAACAAAACAACAGAAACAACACATAGATTGAATTCTGAATTCTCTTGGACAAAATGTAACTTAAAACAAGGCACTAGTTGAGACCAAAACATCCAGTTTTTGGTAGAGAAAAGAGAAATAAGCAAACAGAAATTATCAATCCCATTTTAATTTATCATGCAATTAACTGATTTATTGGTTATCGTGACAGGCCTCGTTCCATTGACAGATTATTTCATTTCTAACATGGCGGAATTGTTTTAAGTGAAATAATCGACCAATGGAACAATAATTTTTTCTTTAATTAATATCAAGGAATTATTTAATTAAAACAAGCCCCTATATCTCCCTGAAAAGTTATGTATAAGTTGTTTTGTCTTATTTAAAGTGAAAAAAATATTTTCAATTGAAACTAGACAAAAATTACTTGGTAACATTTGAGTTTTTGCAGTGTATTTCTGGCTCATGAATAGTTTTGGACACGGAATTTATAATCTAACTAACCTGAATGTATGTAGTGAACATTTAAAACAACAGCAGACGTTGTCCAAACGACTAAATTACTTTCTGGAACAGATGCATTTACAGTAAACTTTATTACTGCGCTAACTTTAACAGGACGGACGTGATTAATCCGATCCTAAAAGGTTTGAGTTTAAGAGGATTTTTAAACTGCATCCCCGTTCCTGTTGTGAGGAAGCGGACGACGGTTCAGCCTGTGTTTATCGTTCCTTTGCAGTCAGCGACTGAACAGATATTAGCCCGGCCTTATCAGCGAAGGCCACAAAGCGCTGATGGTGAAGCGGAGCGGATGCTGGGAGGGAAGCAGCTCCTCAGAGAGCCGGTTAATGATGCTCCCCACTGATGGAGGCCAACGCCGGGCCTGAGGCGTCTCTCTGGACGACCAATAGCAACTGTCGCTGTCTAATTTCAAAGGCGGCACACAATCTGCTCGTTCTGAGCGGTCCGAGTTGACGAGAGTTGGTAATAATGCTCTAAATTTAGCAAAATATTCACAGGACACTCTGCAAGGTCAGCACTCAAATCGTGGATTAAGTTCTTCAGAACAGAGTTTGCATCCTTAACGTTTTCTCTGTTGGAATCTTCTAAGCCGGTGTTTATCAATGTGGGGGCCGCGGGCCCCATGGGGCCCACCAGAGGGCGCCTCAGAAAACTTCAAGGAAGATAGGGGGAAAAAAATGTATCCAATAAATTTTTTATCACAAAGGAATCAATATTTTAATAAAAAAAAAATCTAATCTATTTTTCAATCATTATAAAATATAAATCAAACTAATTTATTGAAATGTTATTTGGTTTCTGACAGGCTTCCAGTCAAATCTATCGAGCTGTTTTGTTTCCCAAGCAAGTGTAGTGTGGCTAACTAAAATCAGAAGGTATACGAGGTTCTCAATAATCAATAGACTGCATCATAAATTAAAACAAGATCAATAATTTCCATTTGCACTACTTATTATTTTCCTCTTTTCTCTCTTTCTACCAAACCCTACATGATGATAAAAAGCTTTTGTCTCAAATATCCCTTTTATTAAATGAAAATTTTATTAACAGAGACTTCATACTTTATTTTATTTTTGTTTTTGATTTTTGGATCTTTAAAATGTCTTCCGGTTTCAGTGTTAAATGATTGATAGTATTTAAAGTTTATTGATCTTTAAGAATATGTTGTTGCATTATTATTATTATTACATTATATTACTTGAAAATTATCTCAAAACAACAAATTCATTGTTGCAAAACTTTCTGGGATCATTTATTGTCCAGCAAAATTTGTAACCGCAACAGGCCTAGTATGAGGCAGCATTATGTAACAATTATTGAGAATAGAGAATAAAAGTGAGAAAAACATCTTAAAAGTTTATGTTTCTTTACATGTTTTCTAGAATTATCTCCTGGTTTGCAGACAGGCTAATGCTGCGGCACAGAAAAGTTTGTAAGTAAGCTTTATTTCTATAGCACTTTTCACAGACCAAGGTCACAAAGTGCTGCACAATGTAAAACAAAATAATTTAAAACATCACACAAACAATAAAACAATAAAACACAGTGTTACATTAAAAAGCAATTTTAAAAAAGTGGGTCTTAAGTTGTTTCCTAAAAGTGTCAATACAATTTAGAGATCGAATGGTGCAAGGTAGCTCATTCCACAGACGAGGCGCCACAGCTTTAAAAGATTTGTGTCCCCTAGTCTTGTACAAGGTCCGAGGGACAATCAACAAGTTCAAATTGGACGACCTGAGGCTCCTAGTCGGAAAATAAGGCTGGATAAGATTTTTAATGTAATCTGGCGCTTGGCCATGAAGGGCTTTAAAAGTCAGTACCAGGATTTTGTAGTGCATCCTGTAAGATACTGGTAGCCAGTGCAAGTTTTTAAGGATGGGTTTGATATGTTCCCTCCTGTGGGCGCGGGTGAGCAAGGGTGCAGCAGAGTTTTGTACTACCTGCAGACGCATTAACTTTTTCTTGTTGAGACATGTGAACAGACTGTTACAGTAGTCCAGTCTCGATGAGACAAAAGCATGAACGATCATTTCAAGCTCACCATAAGTCACCATTTTACGAAGTTTTGAAATGTTCCGAATTTGTAAAGAACAATTCCTAACAAGCTGATTTATGTGCTGCTCCAAAGACATTGTTCCATCCATAAAAACCCCCAAATTACGCACGTGGCTTTTAACTGTGCAGCTCAAGTTTCCAAGATACTGTTTAATTCCTGGCACGGCACTATCTGGAGCAACAATAAGGGTTTCAGTCTTACTGGGGTTCAATAAAAGGCTATTTCCAGTGAGCCATTTTGTCACTTCGGCCAAGCAATCGGTGAGAGTGCGAAGTTTATGTGGCTCACTAGGCTTAAAAGAGAAGTACAGTTGCAGATCATCGGCATACAGTTGGTAGGATACCTCACTGAACTCCTGAATGACCCTACTTAGAGGAAGTAGGTACAGCAGGAAAAGAACAGGTCCCAAGACCGATCCCTGCGACACACCCCACAAAAGCTCTGCAGAATCAGACACTGCATTCCCCACTGACACACTAAAAGTTCTGCCAACCAGGTAGGAGACGAACCATTCCAAAACACTACCCGACATTCCAACCAAAGTTTGGTAACCCCTCTTCTAAAATTCAACTATTAACTCATTTGTTTGTTGAATTAATTTTAGGAATATTTGTGATTATTTCTCTTATAATAAGTTAAATGTAATCACAACAGTCCATAAATCTGGAATTCCTAATATTATGCTGATAATGTAGTCTTTGCAGATTTACTTGCAATAAATGTAAATGATGAACACATTTACATAAAGGACCTTTTCATCTCTATAACACCATTCTGTGATTATAGTGCAGAGAAAGTCCTTCGCTTCTCCAATGACGTCCCAAACTCTGTAAATCTGTATTCAGTCAGCAGAGCGACACTGAGGGAGAAGTAGCCGTGTGACCTCTTCTTTGCAGATGTGACTCTGTAACTGGAACAGTTTAAAGTAGGGCAGAGCTTAAAAGAGCCTGCATGCTCAGCACAACTCTGTTAATGGGAAAAAAGAAGTCCATCCAGACCTTGAGACAAAGGAGATCAACCTCCATGTCCCAAACACATGACTTTACTACTCATTAAATAAAAGATATTTTCCCAAACTTTAATATTCTTTCATTTTAAAGTGGCCTGAACATTTCACGACACTTGGGGAAATGTTCTATATCAGATATTTGTCGGATGTTTTCCCGTTTTCTAAGAACATGATATCATTTTGGACACTTTGTTCTTTACCTTTGTTTCTAAGCACACACTGCACCCAATATTCAACTACACACTGCAAAAACAAAACCTTACCGAGTATCTTTGGTCTAGTTTCTAGTGCTGATATTTTAGTACACTTGAAAACAAGACAGAAGTAACTTTTCAGCCAGATGTAAGAGCTTGTTTTGAGTAAATAAAATAAGAAGTGCTAGTTCAACTGGAAGATTATTTCACTAGCAATAAGGGAAAAATGTCTTGTTACAAGTTAAGTAATTTACCAATGGAACTATAACTTTTTCATCAATATTAAGAAAATACTGACTTAAAACAAGTTCTGAAAATTTACTTGTAAATATGTCAGGTGTACTAAGATATTAGCATTAACTCTACCAAAAATACTTTGTAACATTTTATGTTTTTGAAATTTAAAGACCGAATAGAAATTAATGTAAAAAATAAGATTATAATTAAACCTTGAAAAAAATAATGAAACATTTGCACATTACATACACAGAGATGCACAATCATCATGGCAATATTAATTTTTTGCAAAGTTACAATTTCAAAATCTATATGCTGATCAATGCATTGCTTGTTTCTGACAGGGAGCGGTGAATCTCTGCAGATGGCAGTAGGACCTCTTAGATGAAACAGAGGAGCTTGATTTTTTTTCACAGATGATCTGTCTCATAAATCAATAATGTGTATTGTGAAAGACACGTAGTCAATATAAATGGATAATATGTCTGATAGAATGTCCCTCATAACTGCTTAAAAATAAAAATAAAAAAATCTACAGCCTGGAGTAGGTAGAAAACTGGATCAAATAGGGAAGGTTACTTAACTAGTTTGATAATATTTAAGATATTTAAAACAAAAAAAAACAACCTAATCAATCAGATATCAACTGATCTGAAATGATTATGTTGCGACACATTTCCCCGCCAAATAGTCCAGCCCTAGTCTTATGTTTTGAGACAATTTTAACAAATGCATAAAAAAAGAATCATTTTTGTAGAACTACTGCAGCTTTAAAGAGGAAACATAACTTTCTAGCTAACTGGCACCAGGGACAAAAGTACAAATAAAAGGTTGGAACCTTTTTGGAACAAAAAGTCTCATATGGTGTTTTTCAGTCTGTCTGAAGCAGAGTCTGATATGCGGCGCTTTTTTAATGTTCAATGCTGCTCTCCACATCATATCAGCTGCCCTTTGCTGTCTGAGAAGCCTGAATTCATGTGACCGCTGCACGTAATTTCACACATGTCTGCTCCCCTGAACTCTCTGGAAGGAGGGTGTGACCTCAGCTTTTACGTTGAGTAGATACCTCTCTTTCATAGCTCCTGTTTCTGGAGATTTTAAATTATATAGTTGACGCACATTTTCTGTGATTACATTTGATGTGCGTTTTGGGGAGAGCAGAAATTTCTTTTCTGTGGAATTGAGCAGTCAGATGTGATGCCAGGGGCCACATAAAAGCTGCAGTGAAATGTTGAAAATGTCTATTTGCACAGCTGAATAAAGAAGAAAGCCCTTAGCCTTCTGAAAACGTTTGTATTCACAGATAAAAGAATTTATTATCACGGTTTAACACTGACCCGACATCAAAGATTTCATTAAAATCCATGAGCTACATTTCTTCCATGGTTTTATTCCTGTGATGTGTTTTTTTTAAATAATAGAAACTGGTGTTGAATCTACTTGTGAGTTTAACCTTCAAAACATTGCACCAAAGTGGGTTAAGAACTAGTTAATGTAAACTTCAATATTACTGTCTACTCCTTTTCCACACTTAAAGAAATCAATTTTATTCAATCCCAGGTATACTCTTGAGTATATTTTTGATTTATGAACAAGGTGGGTTTATATAGCTATTGTGCAAATGCTGATATAGCTTAGAAAAGAAGAAAAATGAAGCTATTTTATCTGGGAATATTTTCATAAATACAACTGTGATCCAAAAACAAGTACTTACTAAGCGCACTTCTGCTACATTGGAATTTATTTAAACATTCATGTTTAAATATACAGTATATCCAAGATGCTTGGCTTGAGATGCTTGGCTATAAGAGCAATCATGAGACCCAATACCCACCATGGAAAAGACGGTTAGAGGCTAAGATCAAGATAACAAGGAGGGAAGTGACCCAACTGTCAGAGCTCCAAAGGGGTGCAATGAATAGATCAGTACCCAAGAAGTACAGCCAGATGTCCATACCTGAAGCACTCGAAACTGCCAAACAAAGGCTCCAAGCCTTGGCCAGCCGCCTGAAGAGATACACAAGAGAGAATGAAGCCAGGAGGATTAACCGGCTCTTCCACACCCAACCAGCTAAAGTGTACTCTCAATGGCAGGGTACTAACAACAGAGCAGACCCACCAAGGCTGGAGACTGAACAATACTGGAAAGGCATATGGGAAAGGGAGGCGACCCACAACAGCAATGCAAAGTGGCTGACCTCTCTACGAGAGGAACACAGCAACCTCCCTGAACAAGCCCCAGTAACCATCACTGTGGCAGATGTCCAAGAAAGAGTCTCGGGTATGAAAAACTGGACAGCACCAGGACCTGACATGATCCATGCCTACTGGCTAAAGAAACTCACTGCCCTCCATGAGCGACTGGCAGCTCAAATGAACCAGTTGCTACAAAATGGGACTCACCTGAATGGTTAACTGAAGGTCGCACAATCCTGATACAGAAGGATCCCTCAAAGGGTTCAATCCCATCCAACTATCGGCCAATAACTTGTCTCTCTACAACATGGAAGCTCATATCAGGCATCATAGCGGCAAAGATAAGTGGTCACATTGATAAATACATGAGCACGGCACAGAAGGGCACCGGCATAAATAGCAGAGGAGCCAAACACGAAAGCCTATGACTCAATGCCACACACTTGGATCAATGAATGCTTAGAGATGTACAACATCAATACTACTCTAAGAGCCTTCATTGCAAACTCGATGGGGCTGAGGAAAACCACCCTTGAAGCCAACTGCAAAGCACTTGCACAAGTGTCCATCAAATGTGGCATATACTAAGGAGATGCTCTGTCCCCACTGCTGTTCTGCATAGGCCTGAACCCCCTCAGCCAAATCATCAACAAGACTGGCTACGGATACCGACTGAAGAATGGGGCCACAATCAGTCACCTCCTCTACATGGATGACATCAAGCTGTACGCTAAGAGTGAGCGAGACATCGACTCACTGATCCACACCACCAGGATATACAGCACTGACATTGGGATGTCATTCGGACTAGAGAAATGTGGTCGGATGGTTACAAAGAGAGGGAAGGTCGTCCGCACAGAAGGGGTCTCACTCCCAGAAGGAACAATAGCAGACATAGAGCACAGTTACAAGTACCTGGGAATACCACAAACAAATGGCAACCTCGATGAGGTCACAAGGAAAGGAGCCACAGCCAAATACCTCCAACGAATAAGGCAAGTCCTGAGAAGCTAGCTCAATGGCAAGAACAAGATCCGTGCAATAAACAGCTACGCCTTACCAGTAATCAGATACCCTGCCGGAATAATCAGCTGGCCAATAGAAGAGATAAAGGCCACGGATGTTAAGACTCGGAAGTCACTAACCATGCATGGAGGGTTCCACACCAAATCCAGCACCCTGAGACTGTACACAAGCCGTAAGGAAGGAGGCAGAGGACTAGCGAGTGTGAGAGCCACTGTCCAGGATGAAACATCCAAGATTCATAAATACATCAAGGACAAAGCCTCAACGGACGATATGCTCAGGGAATGTCTCAGGCAATGGGGAACAGAGGATGAGGGGCTAGAGGTTCCATCATGGGAGAACAAGCCCCTACATGGGATGTACCACCGACAAATAACTGAAGTGGCTGATATCAGGAAATCCTACCAATGGCTGGACAAAGCTGGACTCAAGGACAGCACAGAGGCTCTCATCCTGGCTGCACAGGAACAGGCCCTAAACACCAGAGCAATAGAGGCTCAGATCTACCACACCAGACAAGACCCAAGGTGTAGGTTGTGCAAGGAGGCCCCTGAGACAGTCCAGCACATAACAGCAGGGTGCAAGATGCTGGCAGGGAAAGCGTACATGGAACGACATAACCAGGTGGCGGGCATAGTGTACAGGAACATCTGTGCAGAATATGGACTGGAAGCCCCAAGATCGAAGTGGGAAACACCCCCAAAGGTGGTGGAGAATGACCGAGCTAAGATCCTGTGGGACTTCCAGATCCAGACAGACAAGATGGTAATGGAGAACCAACCGGACATTGTGGTGGTGGATAAAGAACAGAGGGAAGCCGTTGTGGTGGATGTAGCTATACCAAGTGACTACAACATCAGGAAAAAGGAGCATGAGAAACTGGAGAAATACCAGGGCCTCAGGGAGGAACTGGAAAAGAACTGGAAGGTGAAGACCACCGTGGTGCCTGTGGTCATTGGGGCCCTCGGGGCAGAAACCCCCAAACTGGAGCAGTGGCTAAAACAGATCCCAGGAACAACATCAGACATCTCAGTCCAGAAATGTGCAGTACTAGGCACAGCCAAGATACTGGAGGAGAACCTGAAGCTCCCAGGCCTCTGGAAGAGGACCTGAGCTCAGAGGATGGAAGAGACCAGAGGATGAAAGAGACCAGAGGATGAAAGAGACCATCCATGGAGGGTGAGAAGGGATTTATACACATATATATATATATATATATATATATATGTGTGTGTGTGTGTGTGTGTGTGTGTGTGTGTATAGGTTGTTAGATTCACTGCTCCCGTTCCACTAGGGGGCTCTATAGTTGCTTTGTATGGATTAATGTGCAGAAGAAAACGAACGGCAGACCAGTGGTGTACTTAGGTTGCCTAGCAACCACACTAACAAGCCTTACCTGCGATAAATTCACATCTTTCCAATGATCATGAGTGTTGCCCAATGTGGTGAGTTATATATTAATGCTGTAAAGCTATGTTTAAGTTTGTGCCCTTTTGAATATCACAATATTAAGTATTGACGTTTTGTTTGTCTTTTATCTTTTTTATGTTATTTACAGTTTAACCGGCAGTTATGTCCGCGTAAAGCACTCGAGGCAATTAAAAAAAGAACAGTTTCAACATCAACGGCTACCTTATGCTCTTCGCAACATAAAGTTAAACACAACATAGGTAACCAGTGACTCAAATTAAACTGTAATACTGAGCTGCAGCTCATATGTAAATTAGGCAACTTTCCTCTTTTACATACCCAAGCAAAAACTACACCTGTGTGTTAAACTTAAATAGACAAAGAACTGCAATTCAAATTAACTGATTACAGCAGTTCAGTTAGTCACGGTACAATATTTACTCGATTTATCCATTCAGGTGTATAACAATGTCTGATACAAATCGTTTTCTAAAAAGCATGGCTTCAGCTTCCTATAGTTAGAAATTTAACAATATGTTAAATAAAAATGTAACGTATTGTTATTACTATTAAATATGTACAAAATGAATCACTCACCTTCTTGTTTGGTATAACATGAGTTGCTGAGGAGAATGTAGCTCACCCACAGCTGCTAATTAGCTTAGCTAAGTTAGCTTAGCCGGTTGGTGTCCCTTCCGAATCTTATATTTGCCGGTTAATTTTGAACCTTAAGACATTATTAAACTAACAAACTGATAAATACTATATCACTACTCGAAGCTATGGTTACATATTATAACAACAGTTTTATTGACCAGTTTTTACAAGGCCGAAATAACCAACTGTCAGCTTCCTGAACCGTAACAGTTGGAAGAGAGCTAGCGAGCGATGGGTTCGCTGTGATTGGTTGTTTCGTTGCACGGCAACAACCAACTCCGCTGCTGATTGGAGGATGTGCAACCTGTTCTGTGCCCCGGTTCCATGTCCATTAATACTTCTAGCAATTTATTTCAAGGAACTGGTGGTGTGTATCACATATAAATGATTTGGAAATGTTTATCGTAGTTTTATAATTTATTAATTATGCTTAAGTGATTAAAGATTTTTCTTTTGTCATAAATCAATTTCGCTGCTTGCTAGCTCTAGACTCATTTGTTTTGATTTTTTTCACCCAGAATGCTTTGCGTTTTAGTTCGTTTCCTGCTTTTGAAGAGGTATCCGGTCCGCTTCACATTCACATACGCTTTCGAACCGCACCAGAGTTTACTTCAGCCAGACCGAAACCTCACTTTTTAGGCGGCTCAGAGTTTAAATGCAAATTCACATCTCGCCAAAACGAACCAGACTTTCTACAAACAAACTAGAGTTGGATTAAACAGGCCTGGTGTGAATGCAAACATTAAGAAAACACAAACCTACAACGTGACATTTCTTCGTAGAGGTATTTATTCCAGTTTGATGCAGCCAATAGTCACTGACTCACATGTAAACCATCATTCCCAGTTTATGGACTCATCCCTCGCATCTGTTGCTTCAACACAAACCACTAGACAGTGATTTGTCCCTCTCCACGTTATAAACGCTCAAGGCATACAAACTTGCATTTACTATTTGTACAATTTACTGTCAGTAAGTCCATTCAATCTTCACTCTGTCCATCCACCTCTAGTTCACATACACACATAAACACTGTACAGTGTTCAGAGGCTAAAATATTTTATTCTATAAAGTCTTAAAGAAGCAGATGAGTACCCTTGTTTTAAGCCGAGGCCGTGCACTGCAAAAACACAAAACCTTAGAGTGTTTTTGTCTAGATTTCAGTGGAATATGCAAGACAAAACTAACTTAAAATTAACTTTTTAGCAACTTTTAAGGTAAAGAATCCCTTAATATTAAAAACGTACAGCTTCCACTGGCAGATTAATTCAGTTATAATACACTTATGACAGAAATCTGCCAGTTTTTTTTTTTTAAATCAATATTCAAGGACTATTTACTTAAGACTAGCTCCTATAGCTTTGCAAAAGTTAGTTTTGTCTCATTTTAAGTGTACTTACTAAGAGATTTGCAAAAGAAAGTAGACAAAAATAGATTAGAATTTGTGTTTTTGCAGTTTGAGATGATTTGTTCTAATAGATTTAATACAGAGAACATCCTTTTTTTCAGTTTCTCAGGAGTATAAAGAGAAGCACATTCAGAGGGAAATAAAGGAGGCAGAAAACATTCAAAAATAATAATAATAAAAAATACAATAAAAACAGCCAAAAAATGCTCTCCCCACTCCATCACTTTCTGGTTTATTTCTGCTTAATTTTATAAACATCTAAAGCCAAGCTGAGGTGAAACCACCGTCTGGTTTTGATTAGTGACAGGAGTGACTATAAGCGGTGAGATTTACAGCGCAGCGCGTACAGATCCCGTTCAGCACCGTACATCTCCAATACCGACGCCTCATCTGTAATACAGTCAACTTAAGCTGCTTCCTCCTTTTACCCTCAGCCTGTGCAAGTTTGTTGCACATTCAGAAGAAATCCAGTGTCAGGACTAGGACGACGTCGCCTTCGCAGTGAAGTGGCACAAATGCAGCTGCAGGACAAAGTGAGATACTGAAAAGTGCGAAGAGTCAAAAGTTCATTTGGTCGTTTCTCTGGAGGAACGCGGTCGGCCGTTTGGTCGCCCTGCCATGTTTTGCGGTGAGGAGCGACGCCAGGTTGGGAAGAGCTCTGCGTCAGGAGAAACGATTCTGGCGTCTACCTGCCGAAAATGTTCTCATACTCCAGCAATATGAGCTCCACTATCTGGTTCTGGTAAACCATGTTGAAAGCCATGTTCAGGGTCTCCGTTTCGGGCCGCAGCAGCGTGGGGCCGAAGACGATGGCCACGCTCTGAGTGGTCATGCGGTTTTCCTCACCGTGATCGATCACTCTGGGAAAGAAAACCAGAAGAAACGTGGAGACGGAACCTTTATTAGTGGTTCATATAATGATGACTTCAGGGTTCTGAGGGTTCAAGTTTCAAAAGGTCTCAGTTCAACTTATGACTGTTTAAAAATGGAAAATCAAATGAAAAATGTGAACTTATAGCAGATTTCAACAAACTGGCTTTAAATCTGTGACCTTCCAGTTTCTGTTTATAATCAGAAAGGAAAGAAAAGAAGAATGACACAGGGTACAAGGAAGAAAGGAAAGAAGAAGAGATAAAAGAAAGGAAAATGCAAAGAAGGAACAAGCAAAGGAAGGAAAGAAGAAAAAGGAAGAAAGAGGTAGGAAAACAGGAAATGAAGAAAGGAAGGAAAAAAGAAGGAACAAATAAAGAGGAAGGAAGATAGGACGCGAGGAAGGAAGGACAGAAGGAACAAACAATGAAACAGAGGAAGGAAAATAGGATACAAAAAAAGGAAGGAACAAAGAAGAAAGGATGGAAGAAACCAGGAGGAAGGAAATACAAAAATGATGGCAAGAAACATTAAATGAGGCATAAGGGAACAATCACACAAAAAAGGAATGAAAGGCATATAAGAAAGGAAAGGAATCTAAGCAGGTTGGGAAAACAACCAAAGGGGGAAAGGAAGAAAAATGACACAATGAAGGAAATAAATAAATGGAACGAAGGACTGAAGGATGCGAACAAGGAAAAACAGATAATGATGCAGCATTCAAAGAATATTTTCCCTGTTTTCATACTGGAATCAAACTCTGAACTTTATTCACACGCAAATCAAAAATGTCGCCTCCTCATCACTGCAGATGTACGACTTTATCAAATAAGATCCAATTTATGAAGTCTTTCCACATTCTTTCATCCGTTTGTTGCTGTGGGATAATAAAACAAGGATAAGCTGTAAAACGTGACTTTCTTACTTCCTGAGGTGTTTGAAGAGAGCCTGCATGGTGTCGTGGTTGGGCCTGGGCAGCTGCCTCACCAGCTCTTTGATGCTCTGCACCCGCTGCCTGTAGTCCGAGATTTCTGCAGAAGAAGAACAAAAACAACATCAAAACCTGCATCAACCGCCGAGTTATTCTGGTTGCAGCACAAACAAAACGTTTCTGATGAGTTTCTCTCACTCATGCAGTACAAAAAAAGTTGCTGAAAAGTTATTTGTAAGTTAGTTTGGTCTGATTTGGAGAAACTAGAGCAGAAATACTCGGTGAGATTGTGTGTTTTTGCAGTGTAGCTGTGTGGCGCGTACTGATGGCGGAGACAAAGTCGTGGAACAGAGCGTAGGTGAAGAGCGGCTCAGGCAGCTCCCTGAAGAACATCTTCAGAGCTCCGGTCGTCACATGGATGTCCTCCCACTTCGAGTCCGACAGGCTCAACTTCTCATCTGAAAAAACAAAAAAACAAACACTTTACAGAATCTCCTCTCCTGCCACAACACAAAATCTTACCCAGTAATTTTTGGGTAGTTTTTAGTGCAAATATCTTTGTTAATTTGAAATAAGTTAAAACATTTCAGCAATACAGCTCTGGAAAAAAAATTAAGAGGCCTATTAAAATCATAAATGTATCTGGTTTGACTTTTTATAGGTAAATATTTGAGTAAAATGAACATTGTTCTTTTATTCTGTGAAATACTGACAACATGTCTGAAATTCCAAGCAAAAATGTAGTATTTATTTGCAGAAAATAAGAAATGGTCAAAATAATGTAAATAATGCAGAGTTTTCACACCTCAAATAATGCAAAGAAAACAAGTTTGTTTTCTTTTAGAAACAACAATACTATTGTTTTAATTCAGGAAGAGTTCAGAGATCAATATTTAGAGGAAAAACCAGGAGGTTTTCAATGGGGTTCAGTGCAGTGGGCTCTTCACTTTTTACAGAGCTACATATCAATGGATGCGTTCACACTGCAGCCTGAAGTGACTCAATTCGGATGTTTTTGACGTAATGCGGCCTGTATCTGATCTTTTCATGGCAGTGTGAACAGCTCAGGTCGGATTCTTTTTAGAATGTGACCCATATCCGATACGTATCCGATTCAAATGTGACCATAACGTCCAGGTCTCATTCATCCGAACTGAACGTCACTGATTCTCAACAAATCTCACTATTCTGAGTCCTGATATGAGCAACCAGGAAGAAAAACAACAACCATGACGACTATATGAGGATTAAGTTGTTAATATGTTGCTCCGGTTGGACAACAACTTCAAATATGTAGCTAAGCTCCACCGTTAGCCTCCATGTTTACTTCCTCAAACTCTGAGCTCTTCTTCTTCTTTTTATGGCGGTTGGCAGATCACTGAGAACGCTGACGCTATAGCGCCCTCTACTGCGCATGCGGGACACTTTCAGGTCGTTTGCCCGTTCACACTGCAGATCACATACAGGTCCATTTACTGGCAGTGTGAACGGCCTGGCAGAAAAATCGGAATTACCAAAAAATCGGAACTGAGTCACTTCAGGCTGCAGTGTGAACACAGCCTATATATAAGCTTCTTTTGAGTAAATCGCTTCTTAATATTGTTTTAAAAAATGACCAGTTCCACTGGCAGATTATTTCAGTTACAACAAGACATTTCTGCCAGGTTGTAAGTGAAATAAACTGCCAGTGGAACTAGAACTGGGTTGCTAAGTAACGGGCCGGGCTTGGCTGAGGTTGCTAGGTAACGGCGCAGTGACTGTTGACTGTGAATTAAGTGGAACTAGAACTTTTTTTTTAATCAATATTAAGGAAGTACTGACTTAAAACAAGCCCCCACATCTTGCTGACAAGTTGCTTATTAGTTAATTTGATCTTATTTAAAGTGAACTAAGATAAACATTAGAAACTACATCGAAAATACTTGCAGTGTTTAACATTGTGTCACAGCAAACTCACCATGACTGACAGCAAATCGTAGCTTCTGTATGATCGCCAGGTTCCCGCTAACTCTATACAGCCCGTCTACATACAGACCTGCGGAGGAACCGAGCACAAAAAGTGGGTCGGTGACTTTCATGAAGCTCATCAGGAAAACAATGTGCAGGTGAACCGCAGTTCCACCTCGGCACTCACCGTTGTTCTCCACGTGATCGATGCACATCCTGACGAAGTTCGGTACCGTGGTGTTCTCCTGCTGACACAAGTCGGACAGACTGCAGCCAAAAACCTGGTCTGAAGAAAGAAATGACAGGAAACGGGTCACCTCTCTCCCGCCAGCCGAAAAGGTTCCTTAAGCATTTGGGTTTTAAAACCACTCATCCTGGGTATGAATGTAAATTGATCTGGGGCTTTTTGTGATTTATTTAAATGGATCTTTGTATAATTTTACGTCCTATAACTTTAAGGAATTTACCGCATAAGTATAAATTTGCTAAACTGTACTAACAGATATGTTTACAGGTGTATTTAAAGTCATAATTAGGAGATTAAAGTCATAATTCTGAGAGTAAAATGTAATCACTTTGAGATTAAAGTCCTAATTTCAAGAAAAGTCAGAATCTGAAATTAAAGTCAATATTTTTTTTTACTACTGTCCCTAATCCTTCTCTATAACAAAGAGTGTGTGTATGCTAAGATGCATTTATGTAAATATCATGAATATGTTTAAATTGGGACCAGTATTAACAGTTTTAAATTAAATTATTTCTACTTCTGTCTCAAAGTGAGAACATTTTCTTCTTTTAAGCAGCTGTAGCAAACAGATCTCTTGTTTTATATATTGTAGTTTCATAAAAATCTGATGTTTTGCATGTAGTTTTCTAAATGCAAATGTCTGCTGAGCTAAAGAGTTCTCAGTGTTGAAAACACCAAAAAAGTCACAATTTGCCACCAAAAACATAGAAAAATAATAAGAAAACAGAAAGTAGCATTGCCCTTAAATATTTTTTACAGCCAAAGCAGAAAGAAAGAAAAAAGTTGTGCTGTTGATGTTTTGATTTTTCATGACGGCCCCCTTAATAAAATAGTTTGATGATTAAACAGGAAGTAGATTTAATGGCTAAACCGGCCCAAACAGTGAAGAACCGCAGACCTTTGATGTATCCCTTGTCCCTGACGGACTGCATGGTGGGCCGGCGGCTCAGCAGCTTCTTCAGCTTGTGTCGGGTCTTCTTGGTGTCGGTGGGCTCAACGCTGGCCGGCGGCTTCATGGCTGAGGAGGAGAAACGGGAGAAGACGCCGTTACTCACCACTCGCCTCTGCACTCTGGTCGCCAGATCTCGCCGTTTTCCTCAGACTGAAACTGATAAGGCACGAGCTCCAGCCTTCATAAAGTTTTTGGACTTTGTTCTTTCATTTATTTCCCTTTAAAGCCCGTTTACGGTCCAATACGGCAGAGGACTCAAACAGAAATATCCGATTATCACTTTCAGTCGCCTTCTGCTTTAACTTTAGCTCTGACCTTTGTCTTTCTTGGAGAGTCTTTGGTCTTTGTCCTTGTCGAGTTTCTCCGCGCCGGGCGACTCGGGCATGTCCTCCTCGATGGCCTCGTCGGACTCCCAGGCCTGAAACACGGAGGAGGAAATGAGATACGAGGGCTGTAAAGGTCCAACTGTTTGCTCTTTGGCTTCTCTGAACAGGAAATCAGGAAGTTTAAAGATGTTTTTGTTTCAATTCAACAATCATCTCTGAGAGTAGAGGGTAAAATATGATGTTTTGTTTAACTAAATGCACTGCAAAAAAGTGAAAATCAAAAGTAAATTACAAGTAACTTTTCAGCAATATTTAGTTTTTTTTTATTTAAAGGAATAAAACAGGCAGCTAAGCCAGTAATTTAAGTTACAGCATTTTATGCACATATTTATCGGTAATATAAACTGATGGAATTTGATACAGTATGAATTAAATGAATGTTTGTTTACACTGTCCGTAAACAGAATCTCAAAACTGTTTGAACAGAAAAAAATTGGTTTCTCAATTAAAAATTGCTTCTGAATTGTATCTCTAAAAATCAGAATCAAATTGTTAGACACAATTTGAATCTCAGCACACTTGAAATAAGACAAAACTAACTTGCAAGTAACTTTTTAGCAAGATAAAGGAGTTTGTTTTAAGTCAAAAAGGTCTCAATATGGATGAAAAAGTTCCACTGGCAGATTAATTCACTTAAAACAAGACATTTTGTAACTGAAATACGTATTTGAATATCTTGCTTAAAAGTTACTAATAAGCTAGTTTTGTCTTATTTAAAGTGCATCAAGATATTTGTACTAGAAACCAAAATTACTTTGTAATGATTTATGTTTTTGCAGTGCAGGGTCTGAATTCTCTGATCTAATAAAGTTCAGTTCGCAGCAGGAACCAAATCGTTTCCATTTGTTCCTCTTGTCGTCCATCTACAGTCTTAAACTCTTCCGCTTTCTGTGCCCTCGCTTGGCTGCGGCCATCTTGTTTGTGGGTGAAGCGGACGGACGGTGCAGCGGCGGGGTCAAACACTCACATGTGCGCTGATGGCTTCCTGCAGAGCTCTGAGCCACTCGTTCACCACGGTGTCGTTTTCAGACCAGAGCAGCAGCTCCGTTCCCTGACGGATCTTCAGCTGCAGGCGGCAGACAAAAAAAAAAAGGGGAAAAAGTTTGTTCATTTTATAAATCAACTTTACAAAACACACTCCTCGCAAAACGCCTGATTTACCTGGAAATATCTTAATGTTTGTTTATATCTGAATCAGTTTTAAAACTTTATTTTTCCTCAATTTTTTTTTTTGTTATAAATAACAAATACTATTGTGAAATAGTAAAAGTGTCCTGAGTCGACAGACAAGGAGTAGGGCCACAGAAAAAAATAAAAGTTTAACTTCATAAAGTTTTACATGGCTGATTAAAATCTGAGATTAAAAGGTTAAAATTCTGAAATAAAACGTTTCAATTGTGAGGAATAAAAGTCAGAATTAGCATAAAAAAGAATTCTGAGAGTAAAATCAGCATTCTGAGAAAAAATTTAAAATCTTTTGAAAGACATTTGAATTCTGAGGTGTGGGAAAGTTAAAGTTAGCAGATTAAAATCAGATTTCTGAAATTTTAGTCAAAATTCAGATTAGAGTCAGAATGTTTAAAGTCAACATTTTGAGAAAAAAGTCAAAATTATGAGAAAAAAATAATTCTGAAGGAAAAGGCTGAACTTTTGAGAATAAAATGGTCAAAATACTGAAAAAACAAAAAAAAATCTCAAAGGAAAAATCTAAATTCTGAAATTAGTCAGAATTTCAGTGGCATTAATAATCTTAAGTAAATATCATACTATAAAAGCTGGCATCATAATGATGTAGAATATTATTGATCATCTTGGCTCACGGCCAATAAAACTTTTCTGCTTTGGTTTCATCTGTGTCTAATAATTACAGCTGGTCTGAAATCTGTTGTGTGTTTTTGCAAACTTTGGATTGTATTTCAATGATTTTAAAACCTGGTAAAGATCAGATTGTTTACTTTTGACCTGATGTGCCAGCCTTTATTTTCATGCAAAATGAACTCATAATTACAAAGTTCAGAAGTAGATGGAATAATTTGGGGTTTTCACCTCTAAAACGTGCTTCTTGCTGGACTTGTCTTTTGGGGCCCAGTCCACTGACGCTCCCCTCAGATCCACAGTGAACTCTGGTTTGGACTGACCGCCTCCAAACTGGGCGGGGAAGACATAAATATGAAGAAAATATGAACAAATATGGAAAAAATGTGAAGAAATATGAAGAAAATATGGAGAAATATGAACAAATATGGATGAATGTGGAGAAAATATGTATAAAGATGGAGAAAATATCAAGAAAAATTTAGAACATATGAAGGAAATTGAGAAAATATGAAGATATGAAGAAATTATGGAAAAAATATGGAGTAATATGGGAAAAATATGAAGAAAAACTAGAGGTTGCAGCATATTCAAAGTTTAAATTCACTGTTCTGCTGTCAGAGTTTGATATTTATGGATGAAAAACAGTAAATTATTTATCTGAAAGCAGAAGTCATGCAGATAAACATCCTCCACTGTAAATATGTCAGTACATCATCTATTTCAATCAAGATTTTCCGATTTGTTTCTGGGGGGGGGTTTGTAGTAATTTAGCCTTTTAATAACTGCTCAATCAAAATAGGAAGACTTGTATAGAAATCCCCATATTTTTGTGTGTCATCAAATCTGGCTGTCACTGTCTGAAGGTTTTACAGGTTTTCTTTGAACTTTGGGAACTTATTCTGTCAAAACTCCTTTTACCAACTATGTCAACTATGACAGTTTTACACACATACAATTTATGTTTCTTTGAACTTTGGGAACTTATTCTGTCAAAACTCCTTTTACCAACTATGTCAACTATGACAGTTTTACACACATACAATTTATGTTTCTTTGAACTTTGGGAACTTATTCTGTCAAAACTCCTTTTACCAACTATGTCAACTATGACAGTTTTACACACATACAATTTATGTTTCACTAAAGAGAGCAGTTAGCTGAAACCTTGATATACAGATGCCACAACTTTATCAATTAATCCGTACAAATAAGTCTGAACTACACTGACATCTCTGATAACTGTATAAGAAAAGCTGACCCAGCTCGTTCCGCCTCCCTGTCCTTTGGCGAACAGCAGCGATGAACCTTGGAGGACTGTCCACGAGGACGTCCAGTTCTTCCTGCAAAACGCACAGAGATTGATTCAAACAACACTAAAATCACCTGAAGTTAACAAATAAGGTTAAATCTATTTCTACATCTTCCAAAATGGGGTTAGGCATAAAATATCAGAGCTTTATTTTGACAAAAAAGATGTCTGTAGTTTTAGATAAGTTAGAATTACCTTCAGTATTATTGTACATTCTTACTCTTAATTTAGCAACTACTGAGTTGCAGCATGGAGAAATTAATTAGAAAAGTACATTTGAATATCTAACAATGTGGAAACAGTTTTGTTTTGAGGGTTTTTGAAGAAAGTAAAGGAAATCGTCGTCGTCTGTCTTTAACGCCGGCGTTACTCACCGCACTCTCTTCCCGTTCTCAGTGATCTTCGTCACGTTCAGAACGCCACACTTTTCAGACGGCTGCAGAGGAAGAAAACAGGCAGCGGTGCAGAGTTTCAGAGGAAAATTAAACATCTCCACATGCTGCTCTGATTGACACCCGCAGCTGGATCACAGGAAAACAAAAACCTTCACAAACAAAAGGCTTTCTGCAGCTACATCGTGAAAACAAAACCCAGTCAGCACCAAGCCACCACAGCAACACCGACACTCAGATTAGTACAAAACCAATCAAGATGTTCATATATATTTAAATAAAGTGATTCAATTCATATAAACAAAATTAAAAATTTTATTAAAAATTAAATTAATTGGTGAAGTTTAATTCCTCTTTACTCTACAGTTTGTGTGTATTTTGGAGATTTTATGTGACAGACAAACACAAAGCAAAACTTAATCATAAAAAAAAATGATTAATGGATTTTTTGTTCTCCCCATTTTCAAAAATAACTACAAACTAAAAAACATGTGATGTGGATTTCTATTAAAACTCCCTGCAGCCAATACTTTGTAAAGAAAAAAATTACTTTTCACTGCAACTCTTTAATATTGTGCCTCTACCAGATTAGATACTAAATATTTACACAGTCCAGTCACATTAATGTGACCATCTGTCAAAAGCCAGAATAACCACCTTTCGCAGAGCGAACTGCTACGAGACGTGCAGGAAGAGAGTCACTTAGGTCCCTGAAGGTCTTCTCTGGGATGTTGAGCCATGCCGACTCTAATGCCGTGGCCAGCTGCGCTAGATTACGCGGTTGAGGATCCATGGCGCGAACAACTCGATCGAGATGGTCCCACAGATGCTCGATTGGGTTTAAGTCAGGTGAGTTTGCTGGCCAGGGGAGGACGGTAAACTCATCCTGGTGCTCTTCGAACCACGCACGTACACTGGCAGCTGTATGGCACCTCGCATTGTCCTGCTGGAAGATGCCATCATCCTGAGGAAAAACAATGCGCATGTAGGGGTGGACATGGTCCGCAAGGACAGATGCGTACTTGTATTGATCCATCGTGCCTTCCACAATAATCAGTGAACCCAGAGAATGCCAGGAAAACATTCCCCAGACCATAATGCTCCCGCCTCCAGCTTGGACCGTTCCTGCAATGGTTGCAGGGTGGTTCCTTTCAGAGGTTTCACGCCTTATACGCCAACGTCCATCTGTCCGATGGAGCATAAAACGCGATTCATCTGAAAACGCTACCTGTCCCCACTCAGTGGACGTCCAGCTGCTGTACTGGCGTGCAAATTCTAGCCTTCGTCGTCGATGAACACCAGTCAGCATAGGTGCACGAACCAGGCGTCTGCTTCGGAGGCCCAGACGCAGCAATGTTCGCTGAATAGTGGTTTGGGAGACACTTGTGGTAGCCCCTTGGTTCATTTTAGTGGTCAGTTGCTCAACGGTAGCCCGTCTATCTGCCCGAACGCATCTCCGCAACCGTCGTTCGCCTCTGTCATCTATGGCCCGTGGTGCACCACATTTGCCACGTCGTGGATTTTGGACAGTCCCATTTTGCCATGCACGGTACACTTTTACCACGGCGGCACGCGAACAGTTCACAAACTCAGCCGTTTCGGAAATGCTTCCACCCTTGGCCCGAAAGCCAATGATCATGCCCTTTTGGACGTCGGATAAATCGCTTCGTTTCTGCATTACGCCAACGATTGAAATGTTTTCCGAAGCCCACACACACCCTTTATATACGCTCAACTGCACTGTGCTGCCACCTGCCTTCTGTGATTGGTTATTTAACTCTGAAGTGGAAAGTACGTGGTGGTCACATTAATGTGACTGGACTGTGTAGTTAGCGAGGTAAATATTTTCAGTCTGAAGCTAATAAATGTGGAGTTTGAAGTTAAATATTTAACTCAAAACTAGTTAATTATCTCGTTTGAGGCTAACATGCTAAACTATTTAGAGAGCTAAAAGTTGAGCATCAAACTATTTAGTTTATAGCTAAATATTTAGCTTCAATCTTATTAAGGTTAGCAAGCCAAATAGTAAATTAGCGTCAAACTAAATAATTTTACAGTTAAATACTTAGCTTCAAGCTACTTATTTAGATTAGAGAAATTGTTTTTGCTTCAAACTAAATATCTAGTTCAGAGTTTAATATTTAGCTACAAAGTGATTTAGTTTCCTAAGTAAATATTGTTATCTAGTTATCAAGTTAGCTTCAAACTAAATATTTATAATTATTGATAAAAAGTTTGCTTCAGATTAAATATTCAGTTTATTGCCACCACAACTTGTAAGCAAACTAGTTAGTAAGGTAAATATTTAGTTTTAGGCTAAATATTTATCTTCAAACTGAATATTTAGATATCAAAATATTTATTTTAATGTCTTTGTGTTGTGCTTTCACATAAAATCCTGAATTCTGCCAACATTTCTCCTGAAATCCATTTAGGAATTAATTCAGACCAGCAATTTCAGATTTTTTATTATGATTTCAACATGCAAATTAAATTGAACCCATCTCTTTCAACAAAATAGTCCCTGCACACAATATCCAACTAAAAATCAAATTAAACCAATTTCTGTAAACAAGAATCAAACCAATTCCTACACAGGATCTCCTTCCAGTTTACTTTTAAGTCTTAAACGTCCAATATGTTTATACATTCCCTGAGGTTTCCTGTGTAGGAACTCTTCAAAAAGCTGCGAAGCATTTCACCGCTGGATCCGGCTGACGCGACGCCGCGGCGCGTGAGGTTAGTGGCGAGTACTAACAGAGGCGGGGGGAGACGTAGGGCTCAGATCAGGGTCAGGAGGGGAGGACTTGGGGGTCTGAGGACCTTCCTAGTGAACAAACATGAGTAAAAAAACAAAACACAGAAGCAGTTTCACAAGGTTTAAAGAAAACCAGGTTAATGGAAAACGATGTGAGCTACAGAAGACGGAGGCGGCTGAAAGAGTCTGGTGGTAATCAGGAGTGAGATTATAAAACTGCAGAGTGTGAAGAAGCTCTGAGTGAAAAGCAGAAATGGATTATTAATAAAGCGCTTCATGCTTGTCAGAGAAACACTTTTATATCAACCCAGCATGTAGAAACATCACCATCTACAAAAACTCTGAATTAATATGAGCGGCAACAACAATGGGATCACTAAAATACTTTTGATTTAATTTGACTTGATTTGCTCTGCACTGCAAAAACAGAAAGATCCTACCAAGTATTTTTGTCGTTTCAAGTTCAAGCATCTTAGTTCACTTGGAATAAGAAAAAAATAATAAGTAACTTTTCACCAAGTTAAAGGAGCTTTTTCATGGCAATAATTCCTTTATACTGATTAAAACTGGCAGATTATTTCACTTATAACAAGACATTTTTCCCCATAATAATCTGCCAGCGGAACCTTATCAAGGAATTATTCACTTAAAAATGCTTCTGCAAAATGTTGCTGCAAAGTTACTTGTAAGTTAATTCAAGTGTACTAAAATATCTGCACCACTAAATTTACAAAGATTCTGGGTAATATTTTGCGTTTTTGCAGTGTGTGTATCAGGTAACAGCAGAAAAACACTACAAAAACACAAAATCTGAATTATTTTTGGTGTAGTAAATAGTGCAAATATTTTAGTGCATTTAAAATAAGATAAGTCTAACTTGTAAGTAACTTTTCACTAAGATACAGGAGCTTTTTATGTCAATAATTCCTTTATATTGATTAAAAAGTTATTTTTGCAGATTTTTTCTCTTCTAATGAGACATTTCTAATCTGACAATGGAAGTAGAACTTCTTCATCAATATCAAGGAGTTTTTCACTGAAATATGCTTCTGTGTCTTGCTGAAAAGTTATTTGTAAGTTAGTTTCCTCTTATTTCAGGCGTACTAAGAAATTTGCACTCGAAACTAAACACAAATACTTGCAAAGATTTTGTGTTTTTGCATTGTTGTGTTCATGATTAAGGAGAAAATTTCACTCCAAAAAGGATTTTTATGGTCCAGTTTCTAGTGGAAATACTTTGGTACACCTGACATAAGAGAAAACAAAGATGAAGATGTGGGAGTTTGATTTAAATAAATTATTCTTGGATATTATTGAAAGAAATACTAGTTTCACTGTAAGATTATTTCACTTGCATATGGAAAAATGTCTTGTCATAAGTGAAGTAATCTACCAATTGAAGTTTTATATCAAGAAGTTATTCACTTAAAGCAAGCTCTTATATCTTGATAAAAACTTATTTGTAAGTAACTTTTCTCTTATTTCAGGCGTAGTTAGATATTTGCACTAAAAACTAGATGAAAATACTTTGTAATACTTTGTGTTTTTGCAGTGAACAGATGAAATCGCCACTGTAGTTGTTTGATCGTCTTCATGCAAGCTGATTGTGTTCAAACGGGGAACTTTCCTCCCCGATGGGGCCGACTACTGACTTGCTGTTTGTACGGGTGTTGGCGAACAGAACCGGAGCGGACCCGCCTGCTTTTTAACAGCCGCTGCAAAGGAATGAGTCTGCAGCTAAGATCTGGTTGTGTTAAAGCCTGATTAGTTTTGTTCACTACCCTGTTTTCCGGGTTATATTTTTGAAGACGGAGACCTTTTCGCTCGGCTCCTGGACGTAGGCGCTGTGCCTCCATTTTGTCAAGACGATGGGCTCGACGTTGTTCCGGTCCAAACTGCGGCTCTTCTGTCCGTCTCCGGCCGGCTGAGGCGGCGACAGGTTGTACTGCAAGACAGGAGGAAAAGAGAAACACAGAAACCAAACTGAAATTAGTTTTCCTCTGAAATACTAAGGAATGAAACTGAGAATGTGAAGATTTCTCAGCAAATTGGTAAATTTTCTGTTTGCAGAGTTTCTAAGAAATGACAGAATTACCTTCAGGTATTAAATAAAAATATGATGGAGGGATGGAAGAACAAAGAGATGAGAGGAAGATGGATGAAGAGAAAGATGGACATATGGATGGATACATTGAAAAATGAAGGGATGACAGGATGATGGATGATCAGAAAGACGCATGAAAGGATAGAAAGATGGAGAAAAAATCTATTTCAGATGGATTGATTTAAAAATGAAGGGATGGAGGATGAATAGAAAGAGATGAAACAATGAATGGATTTATGGACGATGCTAAAACAGAGGGAAGAATGGATGAATGGAAAGATGGATGGACGAAAAGAAAAACAGATGAGAGGATGCATCCATCCATCAGTAGAAAGATGGATGGATGGATGGATGGATGGAAGGATGGATGGATGAACAGTTGGACAAACAGATGCACTGAAAAATGGATAAAACACTAAAAAAATAAAATTCTCACTTCCTGTTAATTAACTTTAAATCTTTTGAAGTCGATATAAAAAAGATACGATGTTTTGGATCTACTGAACGAAGGTCATTAAAAATATTTTTTTCCAACAATTTCAGTTTAGAAAAGTAAATATTTTTTCACCCTGCAAGTAAAAATCTAACCAAAAATTTTAAACAAGTTTTATTTTTCCTCCAACAAACTTCAGAACATTAATTTAGTCGCCACCTTTTTCTCCAAACTATTAATAAAAACTAAAACTATTAAGTGAATTAATATTTAATGGAACTCTTAACTCCAGAAAAATTTTCTAAAGTTTCATTGTTTTTTTTGTTGTTTTTTTTTTTACTTTTTTTCCCAGCGTCTTACCTTCGGCAGCTCCCATTCTGACCTGGAGCCGTCGGCGCGGTAGTAATAAGGTCTCCCCTGGTCATCGACATGTTTTAACCACTAGCAGCGCAAAAAGTAAAGAAAAAATAAGATATATAAAGAAAATTATAATAAAACAGACACGGAAGAGAAAATAATTTCCTGTTTTCTGTTTGGCAACTTTGTTGTTTTGTAATATTGTCCCAGGATGGTCAAGCCAGTGCAAAATAATAAAATAAAATAAAAAACCAGTAAGACTGCAAGCGGGAATTTATTATAATAACCACAAAAACTGGGTCAATCATCACTTTTCAAGCACTTTCAAATTAAGCTTTAAAACCTTTCCAGCACCACACTTGAGTTAAAATCTATACAAATTAACTACAAAGGAAGTTTCAATTCACTTCTATACAAAATCATTTAATATTGATCATATCTTGTATTCTACATTCTGTAACAAAGTCAAAGGAAACTAAAATATAACAAAATCTTGTGGTTTGTAAATGTCTCTCACACACACTATAAACCTGATTATAAGTTTTCTGGTAGAAATAGAAATATTTGTGATTATAACAAAGCTAAAATAAAGAAAATTTGGTCTGATTTAACGTCACAGAGTGAGAAAAATTTAAGTTTCTAGGTATAAAATACCTGGTTTCAATTGCAAATTATGTTTTAAAGATGTTGAGTTTTATTAAATCACTAGTGCAGTTCGAATATCAACCACTTTTAAAGACTTTATGCAGAAATCAGGAACTTTAAATATTAAAAGCAACATTTTCTTTTTGTAGTATTCATCTGCAAACCAAAGGACTAAATTTGGTTGTCACTTATTCTGCGTTGTCCTTATGAAAAAGGATTAGGGCTGCTAAAACAAAAATGATAAACACTGACTTAAATCTCAGAATGTTGATTTTTATCCACAAAATTTTGATTTTGTTTTCCAATTTAATCTCAGAATTTTCACTGAGATTAACTTTTTGACTGAGATAAATCGTTCTGATTCTATTCCCAGAATTCCCACTTTAACTCTCAGAATTCCCACTTTAACTCTCAGAATTCCCACTTTCATCTCAAAATTAAATTCTGTTACAATTTTTTTTGCAGAATTCCGACTATAGTTCTCAGTATTTTATTCCCAGAATTCCCACTTTAACTCTCAGAATTCCCACTTTAACTCTCAGTATTTTATTCCCAGAATTCCCACTTTAACTCTCAGTATTTTATTCCCAGAATTCCCACTTTAACTCTCAGAATTCCGACTTTAACTCTCAGTATTTTATTCCCAGAATTTCCACTTTAACTCTCAGTATTTTATTCCCAGAATTCCCACTTTAACTCTCAGAATTCCGACTTTAACTCTCAGAATTAAATTCTGTTACAATTTTTTTCTTTTTTTTTGCAGAATTCCAACTTTAATTCTCAGTATTCTCCCCCCCCCCTCCAGAATTCTGACCTTTTTTCAGGATTCTGACTTTTGATCTCAGATTTAAGTCAGAATTTGGAGACAGAAAAATTCTGAATTATGAATTATTTTCCAGAGGTCCTAATCCTCTTCCATATGTCCCAGTACTGTCAAAGCCATGCCGAATAAACCCCTCCCGCCCTTTAAGAGGAAGTTTTTTACTCTAATTAAGCAGAGGAGCCAGGTCCAGTATGCGGTCCCAAACACCCAGCAGAGACAGCAGCGGCGGTACCTTCTCGTTCGTATAGTCGCTGACGTACAGCGTGTGTCCATGTTCGTCCATCTCCTCCGACCAGCCGCTCAGCGGCGAGCCGTACAGGCTGTCCGACTGGCTAGAGTAGGCGCTGAAGCAGGCGTCCTCTGAGGACAGAGGCTGGAGTCCTCCGACGGACAGCGACAGGAAGGGAAGGAAAGACGGCGAGAGCGAGAGAGGAGTGGTCTACCATCAGAGGGAAAACAGAGACCATCTTTCACCAGAGGGACAGAGGACAGTCATGCAGCGATTTAGCAGAAACAGCCCACAACCATTAAAACAGAGGAGGAAGTGTAAACCTGAGGCACTGACACCGAGTAAAGTTTATGTTTTTAACCTGTAGGTGGCAGTGTGGTGCAGCCGTTTGATGAATCAGAAGTTATCACTGCAAAAACATTCAAGTATTTTGTCTAGTTTCAAGTGCAAGTATCTAAATTCGCTGGTTGGGTAGCAACTAGTTACATTTACTTGAAAATGTACTTTTAGGAGGATTGATTTTACTATGCTGTAATTTTCACCTTCACTTGTTTTGGGATTTTATGTTTTGTTTATAGATTTCTTTATTAGGTTTATTTAATAGACACAGAATAACAGTCAAAGTGAATAAAACAGCAGTCTGTATCATGAAGCTTACACAGTAAGTTAATTTGCAAAATGCTTCCCTACATAGGCTTTTCTAAACAATATATAAAACTATTAGGAAGTGAAATAATAATAATGTAAAATATTAAAACATGTGGATCAGTCAGTTTTAAGCATTTTTTTTTACCATCTTTCCACAAATTATGGTATATTTTTATTAATTTTTAATTGTTCCGCATTCTCTCTTTGACTAACTTCTGTTTTTCATTTTCTTAAACCTAAAAGAAGAAATTAACTGATTGTATATGGTGTGTATTTTTACAGGTTTCTTCAGTGTCATGCAGACAGATTTTAGTTTAAGGTTATTTTCATCCTATTTGAAATGTAATACCATATTTGCACTAGAAAGTTGACCAAAAATACTTAATTTGTGTGTTTTTGCAGTGATCTTAGAGTCAAGGGAAGTAAATGTATGTGATGGGACGTCACTCCAGAGCGCGTTTTGATAAAAAAAAAAAAATCATGTTTTGATCGTAATCAGAGACAGTCGCTGCTGATGAGCTGCAGTCGGCTCGTTAGAAGGAAAACACAGCAGTCCAATTTCAGATCAGTTTAGGAACTAATTACTCTGCTGCAAGGGTTTAATGAGATGCTTGTCAAAAAAAGAAACTCCAACTCTGTCAGATTATTATTTTTTTCTTCTGATAAGTCAAATTTCCCATAACTATTAGTCAGAGCTGATGGCAACTTTATTCTGCCAGATTAATGGTATGAACAATAAAATCTTGATTTAATCCAGCTTGTATTTAGGCATAACTTACAACAACTAGAAATACTCACCAAGTGTCAGATGGTTCAAATTTTGTAAAATTCTCCAATTAAGAACCTTTTGCTATCCAATTATGAATTGGTTAATCTGCCCAACACTGTAGTGATGTGAAGTGAAGTTAAGGGCTTATAAAATAAGCTTAAGTGGATAGTTGACAAAAACCCAAATGTCTGTTTTTATCTGATTGACAGAATAACCCAAAGAATGATTGATAACTAAAATAATTATGCAATAAAGCAGCTGTTAACTCTTTAAACTATTCTGCATCAAGTTATGCAAACTCTACAGATGGAGAAAAAATATTCTGTGCGTGTTTAGCAACAGAGAACGAGAGGAAGCGATCCCTGCAATCGTACAAATCTGCAGAAAAAGAGGTAACCATGGAAACTAATCAACAAAGCATGTTATTTGTCACTTTCTGTTAGATTTACACTAGCGTTGTGTTTTCACTGAGCCTCATAGCTTTACAGTACTGTGGAAAAAGCTTGAATCTTCTGTTACTTTGTTCTATTTCTTATTTAAAGCAGGTTGTTTTTCTGGGCCGTTGTGATCAGTGGTATCCTCTTAAGTTTCATTTTTATGTTTTATTTGTGTTTTGAGTTCACTTTCGGACACATTTTTTAATATTTGGTAGAACTATTTAACTGTTACAAATATGAAAACACACCTTTCCATTGTATTTATAAAGTAGAAAAAACCCAAATATGTTTACCCAAAGTTCTATGCAATAGGGTTAAATAAATAATAATAAAATAAAACATTAAGCACAGAATAAGACATACTAAAAAGACCACAAAATTACAAAATAGAATATGACAAAACCAGCGTATTTCTTTTAAAGAGAGACCTAAAAACAGAAACAGAAAACGATTGTCTAACCAGAGGTTCCCAAACTGTGGGGCGCGCCCCCTAAGGGGGGCGCCGTGCCATTGAAGTGGGGGCGCAGGAAGCAGTCTGGATGAAAAGAAAAAAAAACGAACGCTGTATGCGCTGGGTTTTTGCCTTAGAATGGCCAACTCTGTTCTTCCTATGTCAATTTGATTCAGTAGGGGCTTCTGCACTTCCCATAACCGAGTCCTCTGTCACTTTTATCAGCAGTTAAAACTGTTTAATCCGTTGTTAACATGTGGTAACCTGTTTTTCTGAGCCGCCTTTAAACGCAACATGAGCGCTACGACGCTCACTGGGTTTACACCTGTGCAGCAGCGATGGAGACCTGCTGCTGCTGCGCAGAGATACTCAGGTGTGTTAGAATCATGGCAGCAAACCAGCAAAACGCAAATAACTTTTCAGTTTCTCCCCAAACTAACCGACTGAGTTGAGTAAAGCTGTTGGACGCAGGTAAAGTTAGCTAAAGGATGACTAGCTAATATCAATACAGCACCTTAAGCTTGTTAACATGTAGTAGCCTGTAGGCTACCGATGTTGTTGTCCATGTTCAGTTACGTACCTTCATTCTCCCCCCCCACCTTCTTAGAAACAGGGAGTCTCTAAGAATCCTCCCTCCCCATCCACCCCCTCACACACGTTCAACCAGACAGCCGTTTGTAATCCATAAGGGCCCAGAAACTGTTTGGAAATCACTGGGGGGGCTTGTCCGCGACATCAGAAAAGGCCTGATCTCTTTAAATCAGCGGTTCCTGTACAACAACAATTCTACAAGGACTTAAAGGAGCAGCGGTATCATGAAAATCCACTCTTTTTAGCTTTACGCCATGTTATAATGCTATTTCCTCAACAAAAACTTACTTGGAGTGTTGCTTTGATTCTTTCTGGCATGTCTGAGAAATTATTTAATCTCCATGGCAACCATTCAGCTGTCCAAAATGCCTGGGTGGGCCTAGCCCCGCCTTCAAGGCGTAGCTCCTCCTCAAAGCTGCAGTTTCCAAGCTACCGAGTTTCCGCCTCACACGCACTACCCGCCCACTCTGCTCCTTCAGACTAGCCAGAAGCAATTAGCAAACAGCTGGTGGAACTGCGCATCAGTCGCGCTTGTTACATGAGATACTTTGCAGTGAAATGCTGGAAAATTGTTGATTAAAAATATAAAGCAGCCGAAGCTCTAAAGAGAACTTTAAAAGATTTTTTTAAACCGAGTGTGAATAAATCCAGGTAGTTTTAAGCTTCTACAAATCCAACAAGTTAATGAAAATAAGTAGTTGGAAGAGCTTTAGTATATGTATGGTACTAATAGGTGTTCCTTACTATATACCGTATTTTCCGCACTATAAGGCTCACCTAAAAACCTTAAATTTCCTCAAAAGCCGACAGTGCGCCTTATAACCCGGTGCGCCTAATATATGGTCCAATGTTGAGCCACAACAGGTCTAGCAACTACGGTAAGCAGCTGCCGACTTCATTTTCCCCGTAGAAGAAGCGCGCAGTGCATGCTGGGATGTTGTCAAAAAACTGGTTTGTTAATAAAGTTTGACTGACCTATCTACCCATAGACATGTCTATGTATCTACCTACCCACCTAATAGTCAGGTCGTCTGCAGGTCATCTAGCATCAGGTTCTCCACCAACATGCTGTGCGCGAACGGAGACGGGTGACCATCGTCCAGACGCCCCATTCCAGTCGCTCTCCAGGTTCTCCTGGCCGACCGGAATCGGACTGTTTTGTTGACATTCTTTATGTCAACAAAGTGGCTTTAGACATTTATCCTGTAGCTTTGGCTAGAGTTACCAAGGGACCAGCACCTATACATTTAAAGCCGTGGGGGTCGGTGGAAGAGAGACAGAGGCTGCGGCGGCAGCGTGTCGCACTGACTAGTGCAGATGCTATATATAGAACTCAGGACCAATTTTTATTATTAGACATCCATATTTGTAGTGAACGGAACAAATCATGTCCCATTCAATACCGTCTATTCTATACGCCTTATAATGCGGTGCGCCTTATAGTACGGAAAATACGGTAATGAAATACACAGATTGTGAAGTTCTAAAAGATTGTTATGAAGCTTTTAAAATGGTTTCAAATCCATTTGGATCCAGGAAGAGGAGGAGGACAATAAGATTATGATTGCAGGAACTGCGCTTAAGTCTCTAGTCCAAGTATGACAAAACTAATTTACAAATAACTTTTTGGTAAGATCCAGCAGCTTGTTTTATGTCAATAATCCCTTAATATTGAAAAAGTCCTGGTTATACGTGAACTTTACCTCAGAGCTCTCCCCAGCGCTGTGTTTGTCGTCCCTGGCGTTCCAGACGCCGCCATCTTTGGTCCGCGGGGGCTTCCATGTCCTCTCGTGGGTGGAGCGGTTGCAGTAGTAATGTCTGCCGCTGTGGTCCGTGTACGTCTCCCAGTCGCCGGTGACGTGAAGGGGCGAGCCGGACGGCAGCGGCGGCAGGCTCTTCTTGCTGATCTTCAGCTCCTGCAGGTTGGTGTAGACCGGAGATTCGGAGACGCCTTGGCCCGAAGTAGATCCAGTCTGTGGGGAAAAAAGGAATTAAATTAGGTATGTATGTTTCTAGAAACTGAATGAGGTTTCTGAGATTAAACAAATTCAAGATGTGTAGAAGTGAGTCTGTGGAAACTTGTCTGAAAATAAATATTTTCCTCATTTTCTACAAACTGCTTTGCACCCTTGTCCCTTGGTGGGGTCGGGAGGTGCTGGTGCCTCTCCGGCTGATGTTCTGGGCGAGGGGCGGGGTCAGGGGTCACCCTGGACAGGTCACCAGTCTGTCGCAGGGAAACACAGAGACACACAGGACAAACAACCATCCACACACACTCACACCTAGGGACAATTTAGAGAGACCAATTAACCTGACAGTCATGTTTTTGGATTGTGGGAGGAAACCGGAGTACCTGGAGAAAACCCACCATGCACAGGGAGAACATGCAGACTCCATGCAGAGGGACCGGGGCTGGGAATTGAACCCAGGGCCTTCTTGCTGCGGGGCAACAGCTCTACCAACTGCGCCACTGTGCAGCCCTCTAAATAAAATCCCATAAACATAAATAAAAAAAAGAAAAAACTAGTGTCTCCTTTATTATGTTTCTTTTTAAGTGGTAAAATATTAGAGAAAAATTACACTATGAGATGTTTTTTTTGTCGCGATCAGTAATAATTTGAGCACAGAGGAGGAGGAGAGAAGAGAAGCTGCTGTTTTAAAACTCTGGATGCCAAAGACTCAAGCTAGGTTAGGAAAAGAGGAAGTAAAACTCAAGATGTGTGCAGAACATTAGGAAGACAGTTTAGACACATTGATCCCTGCAGCTAGAAACAGAAAAACTTTAAATCTGTTACCGTAAAACCTCACGACGTCTTTTTTAGCCCGAGATTTAAAATTCATGCAGCTGCCATTCATCAAAAATCTGAATGCAAAGATTTATTTTATCTGCCAGCTAAACACCCACAATTACTTAAATATCTTAAGGCAAAACAAACAAAAAATAAGAAATTAGGAAACTAGGAATTTAAATTGTTTGCCAGTTCGTGCTAAGCTAAAATAGATTTTTCTTTTTTTAAAATCAGGAAACTTCACTGAAGGAAACATTACTTGCTCTCCTTCCAGGACTACAAAGATATTATTTACATTTTCAGATCCTCTTTTAAATTTAACTTGTTGCAAACAGTGTCTGCTGTCTGAGGAAACCTCTCTGGGTCAATAAAACATAATTCAGACTCATCTTGTTTTAACCGGTAATATGAAGTTATAGCTATGAACGGTGGAAACTGGATTTAAACTGTAGGTTAGTAAAAGTGTAAAGGTTGGACAGCTGGTGAGTGAAGATCACTATTCAGATATAAATGAGTATAAAGTTGGAGATTCTGCAAGCTTTTAGTTTTATTTTGGTTCAGCAGTTCAGTTTTTCCTCAGATGTCATTAATAAATGCTTTGGTGTAACAAATACAGCACTAATTATTAATCAGTTAAACTAACGTCTTGCATCATAAATGAATGACAAAAACAAGGACTATCTGTGGTTGAAAAGCAGCCACAACCCACAAAAACAGCTGATTTTTTTGTTTGTCAAAAAATGTTTGTCATTACATTTTTTGGAGAAAAAAATAAATAAAAAACACAATGAATAAAAAAAAATAAAACAAACAAGATTCATTCTTTTTTTGACAAAAAAATTTAATAAACAACTGATTTTTTGTGATAAAAATTAATGCAACACAAACCAAAATAAAAATCAAAAATCTTATATTCAAGCTAATAACTGTATTAAAACTATAACTAATAGATTAAAAATAAAAGCTAATATAAAAAAATAAGTCATTCTTCTGTTGATATATATATATATATATATATATATATATATATATGTATATATATATATATATATATATATATATATAATAAATGTAAAAAAATAAAAAACAAAATCTGATGAATTCAATGAGCGTCGTCTCATAATTATTTAAAGTCGCCCGGCCACAGTGACAAGGAGCCATAAATAATACCGGAGCTCCAAGGCTCCAACACTGGGTCCTGTGATGATTTTTATTGCATGGAGATCAATAGAAATGAAATATGCAGGAGCTGAACAAACAGCCTGGAGGAACACATGAGAATGAGACGGCTGGTGGTCTCAACCACGGCTTCACGAAGCACACTCTGTACGTACAGACTATCAGAGGATTTACAGCCGTTCCTGCTGGAGAAATCAAACAAAACGAAAGGTTACTACCTCCGGCTCTGCTGGGGATAAACTAGCTAACGCCTCATCGTCCTCTCTGTGTATCGAGATGACTCGCAGCAAACTTCTCCTGAAACGCGTCGCTGCCATTTGCTCCTGCTGTCTGTTTTGACTTCAGGTCAGGAAGTCGCTCTTGCATCGTGAAAACCGTGATGACACTGTACTGACTCTGTCTTCCTTTAGCATGTGACTTAGAGTGGATGTGTCAAAGGGGAAGTCATGGTGGTCAGAGGGGCGGTGACCCGCAGAACCACATTATGTCTCAAGATGTGGGAAACACACTTCGGACACGTGTTCAACTTCTGTCCCAATAAATCTGTGCTATTCAACCCTGAAGCTGCAAATTTGTGCCAACTAGAAGCAAATAATTTCTGAAATAAACATAAAATTCCACTTTAAAAGAAAATTACTCAACTTCTTCATGAGAATCATGGTTGATACTTGATTATCATGAAGCTTTTTGCTTTTAGATACATACATTCTACACAATCTCCTTTGTTTTCTTTGAAATTAAATTAATCCAGAATTACAGTGAGCAGATCCAACTTCAGAGAAAAAGCCCTAATCAGTATCAGAGAATAATAACATGATCAATGCATCTCCAGCACAAACTACAAAATACTGAGCAAAACTAAACAAAGTATTATAAAACCAAACCTTTTCTTCTAAAACCAATGCGTTCAAGTGACTCTCTTGTGTCTTCTTTGTTTAATCTTTGGACAAATAAAATGAGCAAACTGAGGACAGAAAAGGAAACCAAGGTAACCAAACACAACTGAAAGAACCACAGAAACCACAACTGAAAACACCAGGATGACTGCATTTTGTGTTTCAGTAAAAACTGAAATATGGGAACATATTTAGACAACTAGGCTCAACATTTGCTGTAAAACCTACAGACTTGATGAAATACCAAATCTGTTCTCTCAGATTTTCTCTCAGTCTAACATTGGTACCATCTTTTTCAAACTCCCTCCAATTTGTCAGTTTTTTTTTCTGAACCACTTTATTATTATGCAGCGCTGCAGGCTGTGCTGATAAGACAATTGCTCCTCATTCAGAAAAGTCAGCAGTTTCATCTCTGCTGGTATTTTTTGCTCTGCTCATTAAACGTGGCTCTGAAGTGAGACGGTGAATTCAGATGCAGCTTCGCTTCAGTCAGAGCTGCAAAACGGCTGCTGCTGGAAAAAGGCTGCAGAGGATTTAACTGGGAACATGGAAGGATGGATGGATGGATGGATGGATGGAAGGAACAGATGGACGGATGGATGGATGGACTTCCAGAAAACTGTAAAACAGCTGAAACACTGGGTGCCTTTAAATCTCAAATTAAAACCCACCTGTTTAAAGTTGCTTATTGCGGGTTTTGATGTCTTTGATGTTTTCTTAATGTTTCAATGTTTTTAACTTTACTTTTCATCTATTTATTAACTTCTTTTTATTTCTCTTTCACACTGTCTATGTAAAGCCCCCCCGAAAAACGTTCCAGTTAGACGAATCAATGTGCTTTAACTAAAACTCTGAGGTGTGAGAATCCTTGTTAAATGGCTTTTTAACTAAAACTCTGAGGTGTGAGACGTTTAACTGAACTCCTACAAAGGGTGCAGGCTTTAATGTTTTATCTTTTTTAATCTTTTTTCTTTTTAAAAAATTATCTTTGTCTTTCTAACTGTTTATTCACTGTCATGTTGTTTTTATTTTAATTATGTAAAGCACTTTGAAATGCTTTGCTGCTGAAATGTGCTATACAAATAACATTTTGACTGATTGATTGATTGATTGATTGATTGATTGATTGATTGATTGATTGATTGATTGATTGATTGATTGATTGATTGATTGGACAAATGGGTAGATGGGTGGGTGGATGGATGGATGGATAATTAGATGGACGGACGGATGGAAGGATGGACAGATGGATGGATGAATGGACGGATCATTAGATGAATGGCTGGAAGATTGGATGGATGGATGAATGCACGGATAATTAGATGGACGGACGGAAGGATGAATGGATGAATGGACGGATCTTTAGATGAATGGCTGGAAGATTGGATGGATGGATGGTTGGATGGATGAATGGACGGATCATTAGATGGATGGACGGATGGAAGGATGGACAGATGGATGGATGGATGGATGGATCATTAGATGACTGGATGGAAGATTGTATGGATGGATGGATGGACGGCTGAATGGACGGATAATTAGATGGACAGACGGATGGAAGGAAGGATGGACGGATGTATGGATGGATCATTAGATGGATGGATGGATCATTAGATGGATGGATGGATGGATGGATGGATGGATAGACGGTTGATTGGATGGATGGATGGATGGATGGATGGATGGATGGATCATTAGATGGATGAATGGATGGATGGATCATTAGATGGATGGATGGATGGACGGATGTATGGATGGATCATTGGATGGATGGATGGATCATTGGATGGATGGATGGATGGATGGACGGTTGATTGGATGGACGGACGGATGGACGGATGGATGGATGGATGAACAGATGGTTGTAGTCCAGTTTAAAACTGGACCTAAACTCCTGACTCGGTTCTCAGAAAACCAAAAATCTTCATCACTCAGTAAAATCAGTGCATCTCTATACAAGATGACAGAAAATCCCCAGAAAAGGTTTAAAAAAGAGAAATGACTGAAACTCCCGCTTGTTTCATCTGCAGCATGAATCCTCCAGCACTCCACCGATTCACTTGAGAGGACATGCCATGTTTGTCCTGTAGGGGGCAGACTGACAACAAAATCAGCCTTCAGCAGGACATGCTGGTTGACCCAAGAGGAAGAGGAGGGTTTGTCACGGTGCCTCCTGTTTTCTGTTTGACCCAGATAAACCTGCTCTGCTGCATACCGCAGGGACAGAAAGGACACAAGCAAACAAACAGCAATCCTTCAGCTCCGCTGAGCGACACATGAACTGTTTCTGCAAGTCACAACAAGTTACAGAGAAAACATTTCCCTCTGATAGACACTCAGCCGCTAACCCCACCAGGCAGAGCGCTGCTTACATACAGTAACTTTTATTGAAAAAAAAAACTTTTTACTTTTACTCGAGTAAAGTAATTATGAAGTATTTATACTTTGAGTAAAATTTCTGGATTTTCACTGAATCCCAGCTAGACAATGCGTTTTAACTAAAACTCTGAGGTGTAATATGTTTAACTGAACGCCTACAAAGGGTTTTAATGTTTTTATCTTTTTTAACCTTATTTCTTTATCTTTTAAAATAAATATCTTTGTCTCACTGTCACCTGCTTTGAAATGCCTTGCTGCTGAAATGTGCTATACAAATAAAACTTGATTGATTGTTGATTGATTGATTGATTGATTGATTGATTGATTGATTGATTGATTGATTGATTGATTGAGGGGGAAATCACACTGCAGTTTTTAAGTTTTATATGTCTTTTACTGAATAAACTAATTTGAAAATATTTCCTTTTGCCTGATTTTATTTTTTTATTTATATGAATTATTGTAATTTTATCCTTACAATAAAATTAAGGATACAATTTCCACTTAACTTTATATTTTATTCTTATCTTATGTCATTTTAAATATTAAATGACTGATAATTTTATCAGTTACACGGAACTTTTTTTTTTTACCAAATACGTTTTTACTCTTGGATGGATATGTTTTATTTTTACTTGAGTAAAATATATATTTAAGTATATACTGAAGTAAATTACCCAAAGTATAAAAAAACATCAAACTAATAAAAATTTTACAATATTTAACTAATAAAACTAGTAAAAACACTCTAAAAAGTAATCAAAATGAACTAAATTAAACAAAAATGAAATAAAACTACAATGAAAACCCAAAACGTTTATCACTCTGGTGGGATTTCTTCCTTTTATCATTCCTCTTGTTGAAAAAGACATCACACACGGCACAAAAAATTAATTGTTTTAAATAAAATGCATGAAATCATATCTCTAGAAATTGACTTTTCCAGACTTCAAAGATATAATTTCCATTTTTGAAGTATTTTGAGCTACAACAAGTCACTCTTTGCATCATCATTTTCTCTCTAAATGTCGGGAAGTAGTTGCTGCCAACCTGTATGAGATTTTATCGGACCAGTGAAACCAGTATGGAGCTGTGACATCACCAGACTGAAACGGGAAGTCAGGTGTTTTTATCAGATCAGATGTATGCAGGAAGAAACATCACACACACCCAGGCTGTGTTCTCTGAAATAATCTACACCAGGAGAGGAAAACTTCTGCAAACTGCTGGAAAATGTGTTAGCTGGGTTTTTATTATATCTGACAAAAGCTTTCCCAGTATGGCAAGCCGTTTTAGTATAAAATTAGATCCACTACACTTACACTCCAGATATCTAACGTAGTTTTATGACTAGACTAATTAGTAAATTACAATGTCTTTAATTGCTTTTTGACTAGACAGAATACCTATTTGTAATATCTCTAATTATATTCTGACTAGTATAAATGACATCAGATTTAACATTAATTTGGATGGACGCTTTAATTCAAGATATTTCAAATTAATTATTGACTATCTGAAACATATTTTAGTCACAGAAAATTATGACTAGTCGTAAAGTAATTTTAAGTTCTCACTTTTTGTTCTGGCTAATCGCAATTCTAATCTAATCTTAAATGTATTTCAGATAGGAAATGTATAGATTTGACTAGTGCAAATGAAATTGCAAATATCTTGAAAGCAAATAATGACAAAGCAAAAATAAATGAGAGATATCTGGAATTATGAATCTGACCAATCAAAATTTCTTTTAAGATATCTACAAATGAATTAGAGGAATCTGTAGTTAGATGGCTTTCCTATTTCAGATGTATTGAATTAATAGTCTAACTACAGTCGGACTAAAGTTATAGATATCTTGAATCAGTAAGAACAACAACAGAAAAATCACCTGTTTACTTAACATTGTGAAATTAAATTAAAAACTAAACATTTTCAAAAAATAAAAAAAGTTTTTTTTTTCCTTTAATTCACCATTTTCAGCTTGGAACTGGGCTGTCAGTAGCATTTTTAGCTTTTCAAAGTCGTTTTTAATTGAATTGTTTTTGTCCGAAGAGAATATAAAGGACATTTGTTGGAGAATTTTAAAAAAAGTATTCAAGTTTATAAAGTTTACGCTTTCTGCATTTCCCATAGTGCTCAGTTCTTTCTACATTGTGGCTTTTTCTAACAATTTTGTGTAGGAAACCCAAAACATCTCAGTAGCTGCATTTCCATTACAAATGCAAAACTTTGTTTATATTTCGATAATGTCAAAGCCTTTAAACATCCAGCAGTAACATCTGGTTGTTGATCACATGACAGATGTTTCCATTTCAGTTGTTTCAGTTATATATCTGAAAAACCACCTCATCCTAGCGCAAAAACCTTTCATCAAAAAATTTGAATATTTGCGAAATTGACGTGTGTCAATCAAGAGAATTTATTTTTGTAATTTGCACAATTTGATGGCCAATGGCAGTTCAAGGGAAGCTTACACACAATTCTTAATTCAGATATCTAAAAGATGATAATTTTAGTAGTCATAATTACATTTGAATTGTAATTAAGGATGTGTTAACCCTTCAAATGACGAATCTGGTGATGACATATTAGATATTAGATATTAAATATATATCCACTTAACATATCTTGAATGGAGTCAGAATGTAACTGAAGATCATCTTGAATTATTAGTCAGAATCTGAATGCAGACATCAAAATGTATTTTTAGATCTCTCGAATGTAATTATGAATTTAATGTTAAAACAGCTTGCCATATATCAAAACACTGACTGCATAAGGTGGAAAACATTCAAAGCAAAGCAGTAGAAACCAAATCAGAGGAAGTCCCAAAGTGACCCTGAATTAGTTCAGACCCGTTTACGTCTTTTCCATGGGGGGACCTCAGTAAATCCAAATGGATTGAAAAGGGAGGACGATTGGAAACAAAAGACTTCTGTCGGCTGATTTTAGCTAAACGAAGCAGAGGAAAAACAATGACCAGCCTGCAGGAAGTCTGAACTCCAAGAGACTTTATGGAGCTGAAATCAGGAAAAGGCAACAACCCCACAGACTGCAAGACAACAAACTACAGTAGTTTGTCTACAAAAGACGAGACATTGACCAAATGTCGTAAAGCAAGATCTATGTGGAGTTTATTTTTTTAAGTAGATTTGTCACAGTACCAAACTGTCAGAAACGTTCCCAAAATGTGACTCGTGTTCTTGTTTTTACTCCAACGCTGACTAACTTCTGCTTTTTAATGAATCACAAATGAGTCAAACATTGGAAACAATAACAGTGAAGGAAAGGGAAGAAACTGAATGAAAGAGAAAACCAGGGAAAATGTCGACTGTTTGTCCAAAAAGAGGACAGAAAGCGGCATCAGGGTGTCCAACTGCAGCCATTTGTGGCCCCTGGATTAGTTTTGTGTGGCCCAATTAAGACGTTGCTGTTCTCATGATGGATTTAAGGTTTTATATGAAAGGACTGAAATCTTTGGTTTTGTTTTCATCCATTTCATAGCTTGAAAAATACTTGAATCAACTTACTGCAGAAGTGGACAGTTTAAAGCACTCAACATCAAGAGCTCAAGTAAATAATAATAAACCAAGAGCGAAGATATCATCATCTTCCTCCATTAAGGTAGAAAGTACTTTTTTTTTTCTTACTTCCGGAGTCCCTTTAACAATAGCTAGCGTAAAACCTATTGGACATTTTGAGCTGTTTATGGTCATTTCTCACATCCGTGGAGAACATCATGAGATCAGCATGACTAAACAGGAGTGCGGCAGCCGGAGTGATTAACGTCGACGCTTAACAGATGCGCGGTGGAGGCGTAATTCTCCAGATGTGAGCTTACGTCAGGCTTAAGGAGTCTGGAGCGGCAGCTGTCTGGGACATTCCCTGCAGGTTTGGGCGCCAACATGTGGCCGCCGCGCTTATGAATGCGCTGAAGTTCTTCAACGGTCACCGAAGGGCAAAGATGGCGTCACACCTGTTGCTATGGGAACCGTATGTGTCAGGGTTTGTACACGTTTCCCCACAGTAAAATTCAAACACTTTTCAGACCTTTTCAGCTTTGGAGATAAAAATAATACAAATTAACTAAAAGTGGAACTATTAAATGATATATTTTATTACTGCTACGCCATTCAAGCTAACCCAGAAAACCAAACAGCAAAGAGTAAACAGTCACACTTTAGCTATCTAAAGATATAAACACAAGATATTTTCTCCTAAAGCCATAAATTTGCCAGTGTTTTTGGACACATGCAGCCCTCTCACTGGGGATTTTAACATGTAAACGACAAATATGAAAACTGTCAGAAGGAAAACAAGCGCAGGTGGTTTTAGCGTCAGTCAGATAGCGATGTTTACATCTCTCCGCCTGCAGCAGAGTGCGCCAACAGAAACATCTTCACACAATTTGCCAAACATTTCCCACTAAATAGCAAATGGAAAAACCTGGACTGAAAGGTAGAACACCTGCAGCTTTATGTCCCACAAAAAACGACCAAATTAGTGGGGGAACAATTACACAACTTGCAGTTTTCTTGGCTGCATTAAAGCGTCTCTTCAGATTTTAACTCCCCAAACTGCAAGCGCAGTGCTGACACGGCGTAAAAGTTAGAGAGTGAAAGGCAAAGTTTTGTGAGCGAGAAAGCCTTTAACTCACTGTCAGGTACCGCTACGACTAAGTTAAAGCACCAAAGTGATCGGAGCATAAGAAGGCAGATGGCTGCATACATGGCTGTGTGTTTATTTGCGATGCTGCATAATCCCCCTGCAGCAGCAGGCATTAGCTATGCGCATCAGCTTCTGTTATCAATTCCTTATCAGAATCACTTCACTGAGGTTTCACAATGAAGCAAACTTTAAAATAAAAATATTTAAACCATTACTAAGTATGAGTACTTTAGACACTGCAATATTTTAGAATCAATTATTCTATGATTAAAGTTAATAGATTAAAAATTGATTAAATTTGTTAAACCATTAGCATTTAGTCATAGAATATGTGTAAAAAGATACAAATAAAAATTATTGTACTAAAAGCAATCAATATAGGATTCAATTACAATTATTTGATCATTGTATAATTTTATAGAAAATATCTAACAAATGTGAAAAACAACATGTTTTTGATAAATTGACTTATAATTTGAGATTTTCTTTTTTCTTACTTTCTTTGTGTACAAAGTTTAAAGAGGAAGAAACAAACGATGACATCTGAGGAGTTCAGGGTAGAACATGTTTACCAAAAAACCAGGTTATTTGATCTAAAATGCAAATGTTTATACAGTTTGGGTTCAATTACTACTCCGGATAGTAATTAGTGGCCTTTTCTTTAGTCAGTCTACTGAAGCTAAGGATTAATTCATTTCTAAATTAGTTGACAGTTGTTTCAATAATGGGAAGAAAAGATAGAAAACAGAAAAAATTATCAGTTATGCAAAAAGAAACGATTGATCTGGTTTTAATTTGGCTAAATTTGGCATTTTGGATTTTACAAATTTCCTAAATTATAACGTTTTAAAAATGATTTTTAAGTGTTTAAATGGACTAGCACCAATACCATTAAGCGATTGCATACAGAGATTGCAGGGCAATAGCAGAGCTACCAGAGCAGCTTTGGAGGGAAATTGTAAGGTCCCCTTTCAAAGAACCATTTTTGCTCAAAGTCTCTGTCTGTGAGAGGATCTGCAGCTTAGAGCTCACTTCCTGTTCACTTAAAGTCTGCAACCAGTTTTAGTATGTTCAAAAATCAAACAAAACTCTGGTTATGTCAAAAACAGACCTGTACTCATTTTTAATTTTTTACACTTCTCTGTTTGTATATATTATGTTGTGTTATTTCAAATGATTTCACTTCAATTTTTAGAGTTATTTTTTTAAAAAAAAACATCTAGGGACAAGTGCTGCGAATTAGCTGTTGCTATTGCACCATGATGCAAACATGGGACTGCTGTTTCATTCAGTTTGTCTATGTAAATGTGTATCTGTCCCTATCAAATAAACTTTAAAAAAAAAAAAATTATTATGTGATTAGTTGATTTATCCCAACATCCCTAGTCGCAACAATTTTGTTAGATTTTAATTTAAACAAAAATTTATTATAAAAACTTTCTGTTTTGAAATCACACAGACCAAAGCAGAAACTGAGCGTCCAACGATAAGAACAAAAACATTTCTGTTTTTCTCTGATGTTGGGGGTCATATAATGACACACAGTTTCAGTGCAGAGCTGTTACATCCAGATGTGCCTGACGACCAAAACAAGCAGCTGTAAACACGATTGGTAACTATCTTTCACGATGCAGACGAAGGTCTTTTAGAGTCCCAATGTGGCGTTTGTGCATTCAGGGACATGAATGAGGCCATGTTGACCCGGAGAACAGAGCCACAACACAGACATGTTGCCTTTAGCTTAGCACGATATCAATGACCAGATGAAAGACGGCTCAGACGGAGCTGCAGCTACCAAAGCAGGCTTTCTTCACTTAAAAAAGGAACAAGAGCGAGTGAGGAAATGTCTTAAATGAAATGCTTGCTTAAATAATAAAGAATGTCCTCAAGGATTACATTGTTCTCTGGAAATAAGTTACTGACCAGAATAAGTTACCTCCAGAATGAGTGAGTGACTGCAAACAATATTAAAAAATCATGTGAAAATCTCTGCACTGTAAAAATGGAAAATCTTACCATGCAATTTTTGTTTAGTTTCTAGTGCAAATATCTTAGAATAAGAAAAACTAAGTTGGAAATAACTTTTCAACAAAAACTTGGAGCTTTTTTAAAACTTTAATTCCTCAATATTAATGAAAAGCTCTATTTCCACCGACATATTATTTCACACTGGAAAAATGTCACTTATTCACATAGAACAAGTTCATATCTTGCTGAAAAGTTACTTGTAAGTTAATCTTATTTCAAGTGTGCCAAGATATTTAAACTAGAAGGTAAGCAAAAATGCTGCACAGTGGCGCAGTTGGTAGAGCTGTTGCCTTGCAGCAAGAAGGTTCTGGGTTCGATTCCCGGCCCCGGCCTTTCTGCATGGAGTTTGCATGTTCTCCCTGTGCATGGTGGGTTTTCTCCGGGTACTCCGGTTTCCTCCCACAGTCCAAAAACATGACTGTCAGGTTAATTGGTCTGTCTAAATTGCCCCTAGGTGTGAGTGTGTGTGTGCATGGTTGTTTGTCCTGTGTGTCTCTGTGTTGCCCTGCGACAGACTGGCGACCTGTCCAGGGCGAACCCCGCCTCTCGCCCGGAACGCCAGCTGGAGATAGGCACCAGCACCTCCCGACCCCATTAAGGGACAAGGGTGTAGGAAAATGGATGGATGGATGGTAAGCAAAAATCCTTGGTAAAATTTTGTGTTTTTGTAGTGCATCATGTTTAATTTAAAACCTTTGCATTCAAGAGCGTAGCTTAAAATTTAAGTGTGCATTCACATCAGCACTCTTTAGTCTGCTTTAATCAGACTCTAGTTCGTTTGTCGAGAACATCTGGTTGAGTTTGGGGTGGAGTGAAGGTGAAAAAAGAAATTGGTCCGTCTACAAAACCTCGGTTCCGGTTTGGTTGAAGTGAACTCTGGTGCGATTCAAATGCATATGTGAATGCCAAGCAGACAAGAGACTGCTCCAACAGCAGGAAGCGCGCTACAGTGCAGGGCATTCTGGGTAAATGCAACCAAAACAAATGCACTAGCCAAACGCTAGCGGGAGAAATGACTCGTCTTTAACCAAAAACAAAAATGAAATCCTATATCACTAAAATGCAACCCCACTCCATCTTTGTTTACATTTCGTGAAGAAGGGAAGAAGGAAGTTGTGCTTAGTGTCATCTTTTCGGTGTCGTTTTCTTCAGTGGTTCTTGGTGCAGCGCCCCCACTGGTGAGGAGGGGAACAGTGCAGTGTGAAAGGGAACCACAGCAGCTGAAAATGCAACAAATGTTGCAATTTTGTTCCCCAATCAAACCGTGTTAAAACGCCCTAAATGTCAAATAATTTAATCAGTTGAACATAATGATCAAAATCCAGCTGCGTGGCAAAAGTTGAAGCATTATTTTGCCTCATAAATAATTTTTTTCTTATCTTTTAATGTCTAAGAAACCAAATAACATATTTCAAATTAATAATGACAATAATATGCTAAAACAGTTTAACAGTTTCATCTTAATAGAAAAGCAAAACGTCACCTACTTAAATGCTTCCTTTTAAGAATAAAACTAAGAATAATAATGAGCAAAACGTCTCTGCTTCATGTCACGTTAAGCTTTTTCTAAGATGTAATGTGGGCTCCAACAACAGAAAAATAAAAAGTGACAAAAAAAACTTAAAATTTAAAGAAAGTATATGAATAACTGAAGTGGAAATGCATTTATCCAAATGTCTGTGAAGACAAAGTTTCACCAACTGGTCAAAAGACAAAAAGAAAGCAGAAAAATTATAGAAAATCAGAGAACAAAAATAGTGAAAGTACCAGAAACCCAAAGTGGGCGAAATGGACCAAACTGATGAGTGAGATGTGGAAAAACAACTTCACACTTCAGGCACAACACAAGAAACCTGACCAAAAATAACAACCAAACCCAGAAATTAGATGATTACTGTAAGTGAAGCAGAGGGAGACAAATATTACAACACTAAAAATAAGAAAAACTTTCTCTTTTTCCTATTTATGTTGCCTTTAATGAGGCCAGTTTACTCAACTAAAACCAAATTCAACTTTAAATTCCCAGAGGTTATGAGGCTCCTATAGGGAGAAATGATTTTAAACCAGTCCAGATTTATGAGGTCGATACAGTGCTGGCCTAATTGGGCCAACTGGGTTACTGGTCTGACGTGTGCTTTGAATAGGACCTACTTACAGATGGATCCAGTTCAGACGGGTGTAGACATTTTTTCTTACTAGCTTAACTTCAGAAAAACAAACAAAGCCAACTTTTGATTGATTTTTTTAGTTAACCTTGAATATTGACATTTAAAGAGAGAACTATTTCAGTGGCATCTGAATCAGAGGAAGCTTTATTATTGGAAGGAGAAATAAAAGAAATGCAAAGTAAGGATTACTGCAACTGTGCAAAAGGGAAGCTGTGACACAACAATGGCTCAGTTTTAGCATCTGAAAAACAACAGCTTTAAATAGGGCTTTGGAAATGTATTTACAGGAAGGAAAACCAGTAAATCTGTAACTGGGGCTGAAATGGTGGCTGAGCTGCCAAATCACAAATCACTGCATTATTATGTAGATACAGTTGAAACCCTAAATTATTAATTCCCTCAGCAGGTTGTCTGTTCAAAAAAATCTTTAACCAAGAGACTTGTTTGTGAAATGAAATAAAACAGGGTTTTTTTTTTTTAGGTAAGACAATACTAAATAAATCTGATGTTATTTACATTTTATTTTTAAAAATAGCAAGTCAGAATTAATGATATCCTTAGTAATCATCTAAAAACTCATTATTCATGAGACTAGCTGTGCTTTCATTGAACATATAGTTACCGTATTTTCCGTACTATAGTATAAGGCGCACCAAAAACCTTCAATTTCCTCAAAAGCCGACAGTGCGCCTTATAACCCGGTGCGCCTAATATATTGACCAATATTGAGCCACAACAGGTCTAGCAACTACAGTAAGCAGCCGCCGACTTCATTTTCGCCCGTAGAAGAAGAAGCGCGCGGTGCATGCTGAGATTGATGTCAGAACGCTGGTTTGTTAATAAAGTTTGACTGACCCATCTACATTCCTACCTGATAATCAGGTGGTCTGCAGATCATCTAGCACCACGTTCTCCACCAACATGCTGTGCACGAACGGAGACGGGTGACCATCGTCCGGCCCAGACGCCCCGGCACAGTCGCTGAAGGCTCTCCTCGCCGACCGGAATCAGACTGTTGACATTCTTTAGGTCAACAAAGTAGCTTTAGATATTCATCCAGGGAGCTTCGACTGGGGTAACCAAGGGACCAGCACCTATACATTTAAAGCCAGGGGGCGGCGCCATCATGTCGGTTGGTCTGTTACCCAGAAAGCAGTTGGGCATGATATTGCAACACCAACACCGTGAGTGAAACAACAATGACTGGGACAGACTACTATATAAAATACTCAGGGACCAATTTTTTATTATTATACATCCATATTTGTAGAGAATGGAACAAATTGCGTCCCGTATTGGTTCAATACGGGACGGGTGGAAACCGTAACTGTGGCGTCTATTCTATGCTCTTCATTATGTGGTGCGCCTTATATGAAAATTTTTTTAAACTAGGCCATTCATTGAAGGTGCGTCTTATAATCCTGTGCGCCTTATATTGCGGAAATTACAGTATTTAATTGGAATTACGAAAACAAATTTGTTTAATGGAAACACAAATGTTTTTAAAAAACTTGTTTTTTGTGCTGGAATAAGGTCGTTTTGTTCCGGTTGCACTAAAATCTGAAATTGAAACACTTTTTATCACCACTTGAGTTATAAGATCAACAGCAAAATGTTACTACTGGTGCAAATGACGAAGAAGACAGGAAGTGGTAGGATGTTGACAGCATGGCATGCTTATTTTAATGATTTATCTAATAAACTTATTCACTTGTGATTTTAATTGTGTCTCTTATGTGATGGCAACATTGCAATTGCAAAATTGTGTTTTATCAGTACATTTGTAATGGAAATGCAGCTACTGTTGCCAACTTAGCGGCTTCTTAGACTTTAAATATAATCTTACAGAAGAACAACATATCTGACAAACTGCAAAAATGTCTCCAGAATGTTTTGATAACCAAAAAGGTTAAGGTTTAACCTGATTTATACATTTTTTAGATCCCATTCTTCATGTCTAATGCATGAAAGTCCTATTTTATAACTTGGAGAATATAAAAGTTCAAGTTTTGGTACTGAGAAATTAATTTTGCAAAACCAAAAAAGGATTAATCTTTTTCTTTAAAAATAGTAGTAAAACCAGGAAGTCAGCTGCTGACTGGGATATGGTCTTTAAAAGAAAACTTAATTGTCTCAGACATGGCTGCGATTCATTCAGGCTGCGGGAGAGAGAGAGAGAGAGAGAGCAAGACTTCCAGAAGATAACAAGAATGATTACTAGATGGATTTTAAACACTTTGGAAATCTCTGTTACAGTTAGTTATGATTATTAATCTACATCTCTGAGAAATACAGAGGGAGAATGCTAACTGTGCTAATCATGCTAACTGCTACAGACTGTTTAAAATGAGAACCCCGTTATTAAAACAATACAAATCAAGAGATCAGCAGCTGCTGAATGAAATGACACAAAGTACAAAAAGTTCACAATATTTAGTTTGAAGCAGAGAAGAAGAACTGGTTGAGAGAAATGAACTGCAAAAAGACAAACACAACCAGATATACCTGTTTTTCTGGGAAATTATGAAATGTAGTTTAACAATAAATGTTTTTTCTGTTGACTACTTTGACCAGAATCATCTGCTCTACCTGCCAGACCCAAATGATGATAATGATCTTTTATAAAAATCTAATGACTAATGTCATTAGATGGCAAAACAGCAAAGTTTTCTCTTTTAAACAGAACCACAGTCAGCAGATTCCCTCGTAAAACTAAGTTAGATATTTAAGTCATTAATAATTCACAGCTGCTGCTGTGGAAACTTTTATCAGTTAGCAGTGGTTATTATTTTATGGCGTTTTTTCTTGTAGAATCAAAATCAGAGTGACATGTAGAATATCAGAGCCTCCTTAGAACTCAACGGTTTTGCTTCATTCTAGTAGATACATGATTTATTCACAGCAGAATCCTGTATTGACATGTTTCTGCACACCTTAAAGAATGCAGTGGAGGTGAAGGGGAAAGAATTGGGTTTTTTTTCCCACCATCCTCACATATTTCTCTCCACCGGCTACAGAGAAGAGAATTCTTGGCTTCCTTGCAGCCACATGCCTCGACAGTGAAGCTTTTCGAGGAAAGGAGGAGAACGATCAAGAGAAACCAGGAGAAGAGAAATCCCTCTGGCTAAAGATGATCCTTCAGTATGGCTAGCATGAAACATTCAAAGGACTTCTGCTGGTAAACAGGACTATATTAACAAAAAACAACTGAATTGAATATGAATTTATTGTACTAGTCACAGATTTATTGCTCTTTGATACTACAGGTGGGTGATATGGTAAGGATTTTATTGTGATATTCTGTGGTGTTTTTGCGATAACTGATAAAAATCAGGTTAAAATCTATAACTTCTTTTTTAGAATGCTATTCATAGCGCCACAAACAGTGTTCTAGAAAGGTATTCCCATTTTCCTAGAAAAACCACACATCAAGAAATATTGTGAAGTGGAGAAATCAGTAAAAATAAAAATATTTTTTTAACAATGAATGATATAATGCCCTATTAAATCAAAACACTAATTGGGAAAAAAATCCCAACCCTCCACACTGCTAGCAGAACAGGTTTTTATATTATGCAACGTTTGGTAAATGGCAGGCATGAACATTTTCACCATCCGGCTCAAAATGTGACTAAAAATATATTTTTTGAAATATATTTTTTATTGTATTTTATTTAGGTAAAAGAAATATGTAGAAAAATTATATTAAAATAGACTAATAAGCACATTCAAAGCTCATCGGTGCCAATAATGCTAACTAAGAGTGGTGGGCTCTTCTGCTAATAAAAGAGCTACTTTTAGAAAACATTTAGTGCACTTAGCTTCCCCTAAACTAATCTTATCAGATAACTTCTAAAGCACTAATTTACTTGGCTGTTTTCTAAAATTGCAGTTGAATAAAATTGAACATTTGCGTTGAAGTTTTGGTTATCGACTTTTAAGAATTCTTGAAGTAGTTAGAGGTTTATATACGTACATGCTCTTATTTTGAAAGGGGTGAAGACTGTTTACGATGCAATTCAGCTTCCTCTCTTTGTGTTCTCTCATTTTGGCCCATTAACTTCATTTCAAACAAGAAAGGAAGGTATAGGGAACAAGATATAAACATAAATAAATACAACATCTAAGGGCTTTAATGAATATGTAAATTATAAAGTCAACATTTGGTTCTTGAGGGTATTTCAACAGCAGATATAATTTGGATTCAAACTAGTTCTAAATACTGTGTTTATGTAGCACTTTCATGTTAGCAGAACTAATGTTTACCATTAGTGCTTCAGGGTTAGTGCTATTAACCTTTAGTTAGCGGTGACCACCACTGCTAATTATGGTAAAGCACCAAAATAAAAAGATTACCACCTCTTAAGGAGGAGTAATGCAAAGAGAAATGATCCAGAAACCAGATACAGAGGATTTAAAATCATGTAAATCATAATAAATACATTTAAATGCAGGACGTTGGATTGTAAAACTGTTTAAAATGCACAACAGAAAAGGTTGAAGAAAATACACAAATAGAAAGAACTGCACTGCACAGGTGCTGCTGTAACCTGACTTCAAAATGACTCCAGGCAGTTTTCCATCTCATAGCTTCCAGTCGGGGGTTGAAGCAGAGCGGAGAGAAAAGCAGCCAGAGATAGAAACAGGCTGTGATTGCCTCTGGTAGCAAAGCAAAAACCTGCAAGGTCAATCTAATGGGAGCTTTAGAGATACAAAAAAAAAACTGAAATAATTTTCACTCGGTCTTAAAAACAAACTGTAATCATTTCTCACTTACAAGTGTGTCAGATAAAATGTGAGCAGACCTTTTATATCCAACCAAGCAGATGTTTCTCATCCTTAAACACTTTTAGATATATTAACTAAATTAAGTTGTGTAGAAGAGCAGCGAACCAAAATGGGCTCAATTTAAGTGAGTGAGAACATGACCAGGTCTGTTGCTATAAATCAGTAAATAGCTTGATAAATTAAAACAAACTCAAAAATTTCCATTTGCATGATTTATAGTTTTTCTCTTTTGTCAATTTTGACCAAAAACTGGATAACAAAAGTCTTCAGTCTGGTGCTTTGGTCTCAACTAGACCTTTTTTTAAAGGATTTTTTTGTTTATTTGTCTTCTCTGTTATTTTGTTTAATTTATTTTTGGATATTTTAAATGTCTTCCAGTTCTCTTTTAAAGTGTGTTCTTGCATTATTGTTACCATTATGATACTTTAAAATGTTCTGTAAAGAATAAAAATATAATTTATCTCAATAACTTCTGGGACAATTTATCATCAGGAAAAATGTGTTATGACAGATCAAAACATGACCTGGCAAAGTGCAGATAACCATAAACATCAACTTTAGATTCATAAACTCTATCTTTCCTTGAAGAGAAAAATGTGTTTCCCATTTAGATCAACCATAATTTCCCTGGGTTTAAATTGTAATTTTGGTTTTAAATCCAAATTAGCAAAAGAGTTGATCACATTTCTGGTTTCTGACACGTAAAGATGCAAGGCACAGAAACCTGTTCAGGTCCAACCGGTTGAACAAGATTGAGAGGAAAAGCTGTGCAAAACGACAGAAAACCATGTGAAGACTTAACTCCATAGAGAAATGAAGAGAAGAAGAAGAAGAAGAAGAAGAAAGAAGAAGAAGAAGAAGAAGAAGAAGAAGAAGAAGAAGAAGAAGAAGAAGAAAGAAGAAGAAGAAGAAGAAGAAGAAGAAGAAGAAGAAGAAGAAAGAAGAAGAAAAGAAGAAGAAGAAGAAGAAAGAAGAAGAAGAAGAAGAAGAAGAAGAAGAAGAAGAAGAAGAAGAAAGAGAGTAAACATTTTATGAATCGGCTAATCAAATCCAAGATAAAGTAATCTCCTCAAAACAGGAAGTACAGAAGAGAAAGCTGTCAGTGTGCATCCATTTCCCACAATGACTCAGCACTATATTCACTCGTAATGTCCATTCTTTTAATCTTTTGTCAAGTCGATTCAATCGCCGCCTCCCATATGAAGGGGATTTCTGCACAGATCACTGTGAAATGTGCAAACTCAGGCTGACACCCTGGGAGCCGGCAGACATTCAAGGTTGTACAGGCGGTGTCAGCTTGACAGGTGAACACAAGAGCTTTGGAGAGGAGACTCTACGCATGACGGACCGACTTATCCTGCTAACACTATCGACTATGCGACACAGATACTTCAAAGGCTGTTTTACATTCAGCACTGGCTCATTTTGGAGGGTTTTCCACAGCTCCAGCCTCCAGCATACATCCAGTCTATGCATTTATAAAAGTTGGAGACAATTCAATCAAATTTTTAAGAAAAATGAGTTTGATTTGAGGCTGATTTCAGTGGTTACAAAAAAACAAAGGATTTTATATGTAATCAATACGACTAAAGGCATGGGGGAGTTTCTCTAGATTTTAGTCTTTTAATCCTGGAAATCTTCTTTAGATGATAGAAGACCGACTTTGTAACCTTCTTTATGCGACTCTGAAGGTTCAGGTCAGAGTCTATGACCCAGATTTCAGGCCTGTATCATTAGTTTCTAGTTGTAGCGGTAAAGGTAATTTTTTATATATAGCACATTTTCAGCAATAACGCAGTTCAAAGTGCTTTACATGAATTAAAAGAAAACAGGAACGAAACAACAAAACCAATAGAAAGACTAAAAGGCAAAGGTAACAACCACAAAAAGAAAAAACAAGCAAGCTAAATGTTGGTTCCCCATGTTTGATTCTTGTCCTGGGTTCTTCCCAGAACTTCCACCCGTTAGTTAATTAACTAATATTTGTTTCTCGATTAGTGATAGTCCATTAATAGGTCCAAATTTAATAACTTCAGGTTTCTTTCTGTTCAGTTGAAGAAGGTCATGGCACATCCACACCTTTATTTGTTGCTTTAACCTCCTGACTACAAGGAAAAAAATATTGACCAATCACCATTTTTTTAAATCCCACAGTCTTTGTAAGGTAATTGGAATACTGAAAACAGTTTCTTGGAAAAAGTTTTTATTTTTAAAATATGATGTGTCCACTACAGAGGACAATTTTTTAACTTTTAAATACTACAATAAAATACAGTCAAAACAATTCATAGAATGTTTTAATATGCTGCTGAGACTTATTTAGAATATTCCAACACAATTTTGAACCAAAATTTGCACAATAAAAAGTTTTATGCACTTAGTCTCTTCCCATAAAATGTGATATTACTGATGAACGCCATTTTTATGAATTACAAAAAGGTACGTACGAAAGTCCCACCCATTCACATCATTGAAAGGCCCTAAATGTCCTCTCCAGATACCAAAAGGAATTAATTCAGTAGAATTCATAGTCATGTTGCGACATTGCAATATAGAGCAGAGTATCATCTGCATAACTAGGATAACTTAGACTTTTCTCGTAAGAATCTGAACTAGCAGGATCACAGTAACATCGTTAATGTTAAGAGAATATAAAAATAAAAACTTGTGGCATATAAAAATAAAAATTTGTGATATTCTCTTGTGCTCCCGGATTCAATGATTCCATGCGTGGAAACAAAAGTCACACAAAGATGACAGTCAACGCTCCACATCATACATTTTCAGAGTTTATTCTAACATTTAAAAGTATAAAATCACATTGACAACACAGACACTTCAAACACACTAAAACAGACATTCATTTACCTGAGACAAATGGAAAAGAAGAAGAAAAAAGAAAGAAAAGCAAAGACGTCTTTGGAGAGTTGCGAGAGCAAAATCTAATTTGTTACTCGTATGTAGAAAGTTTTATAGTAAAGCCGTATTCTTGTCTTTAATTTATTCAAATAAGGCGTATCTTTGCTCATCCAACCAGGAGCTGTCTCTCACCCTCTTTAAAGTTAGAAACTCCCTGCAATTTGTTTCCAAGATCAAACACCAGTTGTCTCCTTTATCTAAACAAAGTGGAAGCAGAGCTTCTCCTGAACTCCTGCTGTTTTAAGGCTTTTCACAGATCAGTGTAAAAGCTGGAACTTCTCCTGATTGTTTCCCACACAGACAAAGGGCAGTTCAAAAAGATATTAGCAAACAATCTGCTGTAACTACAGGTAATATAAAAGTCAATAGGGCACAATAAGTTATCAATCTGAAAACTATAATTAGGCTATTTCAATCAAGACATGTTAAGTTTTAAAACCAGTATATTTTAAATCTATTTTCTTAACACTACGTTTACAAAAGAGAAACATAACTTTCAAAAAATACTGTCTTTCTGCAAAGTCTACTGTAAGCTAACTAGTTAAACCAGCTAATTAATTAGCTATAGTATCACTTTAGCAAACTAAGAACACAAACCAAAATATGTTTAGGCCTTATTCAAAACAATGTGTCCTACCACTGTGTAAGTCTGTTAAAAACTTAGTTTCTTTGCTGCATGATCAAATTCAAAATGGCAGCATTTTATACAGTACTTAAGCTATGTCTTAAAGAGACACCAGGGTTTTGGTTTTGTAGCACTCTGGTTAAAAGATGAATCAGCCAGCCATTACTTCACATTGCAAGCTGCTCCCATCATGCCTGTGAACACCTGCCTTGGCATGTCCGGTTTAATTTATGATTTAACTCCAAATAAGGAGGCCTTCAGCTACGAGGAAATGTTGGAACCCGTTTTGTCCTACTGGCGCCACATCTCATCAAAAATGAGCCAATGAAGTTTCACACACAGAGAGGCTTTGAAACGTTTGTGCAAGCAGAAACGCTACCGGAAATAAGAGAGGTTGCACATGAGCTTAGCCACTCCCGTAACTCCGGCTGGGTGGATCCAGAGCTTGTTTCTGTAACCTTGTATTGCAGAATACATTAACCAGACCAGTGTCAGACAGAGAGACCGAAAAGGCTCAAGCTGGGATGATCTGATCATTTCAGTTTGCTGCCATGTGTAAACCGGTTTCTCAAACGTTTGACCTCTGATCCGTAAGGCCATATCAACAACTAACAACAAATCTAGAAACTAAAATGAAGCTTTTACATAAAAGGAAATAAAAATCAACTGCTAAAGAGCAGTGAATATAACTGTAAGGTTTTAGTAGATCGTAGGTATTTGTGACCAAACCAGTCTGATTGGACTGTTCTGATTTAATAAAACATATGAACAGCAAAGGTCTTTTCCATTCAACTAGCCAGAGCCAAAAATATTAGAATTTAATTGTTTTATTTTAACAACATGAGTTTTCCAACTTATATAAAGGTTGAAAATAACTGTTTTATAGAATAAGGCCAGCTGAGTGAGCCCTTCCTCTGATACTGATCTTTATTTAACCCGGTTTGTCTCAATGTGGTGAAAAAATGTCTTTTATAAGACAAATCTGTTGAAGACTGGCTGCATATAAAGCGATGGAAGAACAAAGCAAAAGATAAACTTACAATAAAGCAGGCAAATGACTTGTGTAAAGGAATTTCACTTCTGCAAAACGTAATCAGTCTGAAAAACATTCAGATATGCAAAGAGAAGAAAAGAGAAGTTGCCCACAAAATCTTAAGCTAAAAAGTATTAAATTATTTTTAAAAACTTTGCTCTATTGGTACTCCTTAGAATATATTTCATGAAGATACAGAAAAAATTGATAAAACCAACATTTTTTATTGCCTCTTTAATCAAAAACATTTATTTAGTTTTATGATATGAAAGCACAGCAGATAAGAGTTAAAGCTGCAGGCTGCAGACCCTTGAATATGAACCATCCTTTTTACATTTGATAAGACACAGTTATGCTTGTGCCAGAAGGTGAAAGACACTAAACTATTTTGCAAAAAAGACATTAAGAAAAGCATTAAAAGTATGCAAACACAAAACATTTTAGAATCGACATTTATAGATTTGAAATTCACTTAAAGTCACATAAATGTGATTTAAATAAAACCAAAAATTTAACCAATTCTAGATTTCTGAATCACAACTTAAATCTGCTTTTCAAGCACACAAGTTTGACTCACGACAAACAACCTCCAAGTTTTAATGGCATGGCAGTTCATGTGTCTATGAAAAAATTTAAACCAAAATGAAAAACCCAGTCTGTTTGTTTCAGTTTGAAACAGAAAAAGTAACAATTACTCATGATGATGCAAAAACACTATGTAGTCAGCTGACTGACAGTGTTTCTGAACCAACACAATCAAAGGATTTTAAACAGCTTGAACAGAATCATGGACATATTTTGTAGTTTTGAAACCATAACGTTTTAAAAACTTGTATACAGAAAATAGGGGATTGCAAACCCAAAACGAAAAAATGTTATTAGAAATAAGAACTCAGATGAGTGAAATTTTTGATAAACTGGAGATACTCAGTTTTTCCACCATAAAAGTTTCTCTGCATCTTGAATTTGCTGACACAGCTACAACACAAACTGAAAACATTGAATTAATTTCATGCAGAGAAGCTAGAAGCGTCCATTTTGATAAAGTGTGAATAAAAATGAGTCAATGCTATAAATCTGTGAAGGGGGTTAGTTATTTCTGCAAGACCTCATGTTTTAACTTTACTAAAGGTTCAAGAGCAATAATTTTTATTTAAGAGACTTTCAGCAACACACAGATACTTTGAAGGAGACATTTACACTCTATCATTTAAAAACCAGCTTCCAAGCTAGCGTGTTAAATAATTATTCGATTCACAAAGAACAAAGTGCACCAGGACAATCACTTCGGCTGGATAAAGGAAACCGTAATGCTGCGTCAGCTAGAGAAGCAAGAGCACACATGGGCTGGGCAGGAAGTAAACCTCTATTTACATTAGAGGATTTTATTGTATGGAGCTACAGTTAATTGTTAATCGCTTAGCAGCTGCACAGTGTCTGTCAGGAGGAAACTGATCGCTTTGTTTAGGCTTTGAACTGATCTGGTCTTGTGCAAGGTCAGAATGGTTGTGGAGATAAAGAAAGTTTCAGGAACTCAGTAAATCTGAATATTGTGTTCAGATGAGGCTCATTTGTCAGATTTAATGATTATTTTAGTAATCGACTCTCCTGACAAATAATCAAATAGAAATAATTTAGAAATTCTGGAGATCTAACCACTTAAGACTGTTTATACAACATTGTAAATTTATTTAAAAAATGCAAATAGTTACCGTATTTTCCGCACTATAAGGCGCACCGGATTATAAGACGCGCCTTCAATGAATGCCCTATTTTAAAACTTTTTCATATATAAGGCGCACTGCATTATAAGGCGCATAGAATAGACGCCACAGTTATGTTGCCACCCGTCTGGTATTGAACGGGACATGATTTGTTCCATTCACTACAAATATGGATGTCTAATAATAAAAATTGGTCCTGAGTTCTATATATAGCATCTGCACTAGTCATTGTTTCACTCACGGTTTTGGTGTTGCGATATTGTGCCCAACTGCTTTCTGGTTAGCACAGACCAACCGACACGCTGCCGCCGCAGCCTCTGTCTCTCTCCCACCAACCCCCACGGCTTTAAATGTATAGGTGCTGGTCCCTTGGTAACTCTAGCCGAAGCTCCCCGGATAAATGTCTAAAGCTACTTTGTTGACAAAAAGAATGTCAACAAAACAGTCCGATTCCGGTCGCCAGGAGAGCCTTCCGATTGCAATGGGGCTTCTGGGCCGGACGATGGTCACCCTTCTCCGTTCGCACACAGCATGTTGGTGGAGAACGTGATGCTAGATGACCTGCAGACGACCTGATTGTCAGGTCAGTAGGTAGATCGGTCAGTCAAACTTTATTAACAAACCAGCGTTCTGACAACTATGTACCGCATGCTTCTTCTTTTACGGGCGAAAATGAAGTCAGCGGCTGCTTACCGTAGTTGCTAGACCTGTTGTGGCTCAATATTGGTCCATATTATAAGGCGCACTAGATCATAAGGCGCACTGTCGGCTTTTGAGGAAATTTATGGTTTTTAGGTGAGCCTTATAGTGCGGAAAATACAGTACTTTGTTGCCTAAAGGGCAGTAACATAACATGCCTTTTGGTGACGCTTGATCATTTGTAGCAAAAGATGCAGCTAAAAAAATAACATCAACATGCAAAAAACCCATTACATAACATCAATCCCTTTGTTATTTTTTGGATAAACCTAATAACTCGTAGAAAAAGGTGCTGAGTAGTATTTTAATTTTTTTTTTTTAAAGAAATTGAACATCGTGAGGCTAAAATGACAAATTAACGAAACAAAAGTTCTATTTATAAAATCTTAAATGCTAAATTTATAATTTTTTGTAGAATTTTATCTTAATTACTGCTCTGATTGTGTTTTTTTTTTCAGCAAATGCCTTTTTTGAGTCTATATCCTCCAGTTAATGATTAATCAATTACTAAATTAGTTGATGATTAATTGATTTATAGCAATCAATTTGATTATTCCTAGACATATTAAAAGTAACATTTAAAAATAATCCTTAAACAGATAAACATACTTTTTATCAAGCCCTCATTGCTGAATAAAAATCTTTTTATTTTTGATTAGTCACGTTTTTATTATTTTTAGCATAAAATAATAACTATAAAAACAGAAATAAAGGTTTGAAAATATCAGTTTGTGTATAGTTAGCCTATATAATGTATTTTACTTTGTGAAATAAATTAACTTTTCAATCATAAAATCATTTCTTGAGATGAATCTGTAAAAAAACAACCCAAACACAAAGTAATTTGGTCCAAAACACACTGATGTTGGTGCTGAGAACTTCATTTACAATTCAGAGAAGTAATTGTTTCGTCTTTCATATTATTCATGTGAATCACCAGCAGAGTTTATTGAAAATCCCAAAGTTAATACCACAGAATGATCTGTCCTCACTGAAACTCCTGTGTCATCATCGGTTCTGCCCAGAGCTCATCTCACCAGGCAGCTGTCCAAACAAACGTTACGTAGCTGAAGGTTATGTAATGCATCGAGTCAAACGCTGAGTGAATCCTCTTGGCTGCCCTGCTGCTTCCCACACTCAGATAAAATATTTCAGGTTAACTCAAAACTTCTGAAATACAGATTAAATCAATTCCTCTAAACTCAAAAGTCTTCTCTGAGGCAAACTTCAGTGGTAAATATTCTCTACTGCACTGACAGCAGAATCATCAATGAAAACAAATTGAGCACAAAATGAAAACTACTAAGTCTTTGTGTGCAACAGAAAACTATGAATCAGCCGTATCACCTGCATGAACTAAATGTCACACAACAAAAGTGAAGGTTGCACTGACTTTGCAGAAAAAAAAACTGCTGTGTAAAAAGGCAGATAAACTTGCAGCAGCAAATAAAAGCAGAGATAAAGAATGTGGCTTACCGTCTCATTCTCGTCTGGGTACATACTGTCCAACAGCGGAGTCAGAGCTGCAGAGAAACAATAAGCTTTGCAGCCAGCAGCACTGACGAAGGATGCTGATGATGCAGAGGAACACAGCAGTTCCTGCCTATTCACCAATGTGTGTGTGAGAGTCTGACTTGTCCCTGTGGCAAACCAGATGATCCCACTATGAGAAACCCCTCAAGCCCTCCTCTTATGCATTGACTCTAACTCACTGGTTCTTACATAAACAGAGAGGGAGAGGGGGAAACCAGCAGTGCCCTGCCACAACAAACGTAGCTTGACCTGTCCTTTCATAATGCCATAATGCTGCCCTGACACACACGCCGCAGCTGACATAATAACCAACATGTGCACACACACATATCGCTGTAAAGCTCCCAGAGGGATTAGAAAAATCTCCAGAAAGACAGAGAAAGACCACCACACATCTGTTCCTCAAATCACTGGAAATGGGAATATTTTAAACTGGATCATACCTAATTATCAGTAAACAGGACAGATATGGACTTATTCCATCACAAAATGTTGTGGTAGTATTGTGATAATGACAAAAATTATGATATTTAGGTAAGTGTACGGCTTCTGGTTCCCACAAGTCTGAACCGGAAGTGAGCCGTACCAACTTGGTAGACAAGTGCATAGCGGACACATGGCTTCGATACCGACAAAAAGAAGATATGTGAACAATCATGACCAATGTGCAAGAGAAAGATGCACGGACAAAATGGCTGCTGTCGGACTGACTCACCATATGAGATAATTAAAAGTAAAGGACGTCTGAACTCCTAGAGTGAATAACAAGGTTCTGGTGACTGGCAGAGTGAGCACATGTAGGAACACAAACATAGGCTACTTGTCCGTCTTAGCTAGCAGATAAAAGCTACATTAGTTAAGTCAATTCTGCTACTAAGTACTACAGTAAATATCTTACATAGAAGTGGGTAGAGTACTCAAAAATTGTGATCGAATGATAATTGTAATGTACTTATATTGTTTATATGTTAGGAAAAAGGCGAGAGCTACTTCTAAGCTTGTGGCTTGTTTATTGTTGTCATAGTAACCGCCTGCCAAGATGGCCGTCAGCTACAAAGTTCATGGACGTGTCACGTCACACGGGAACTACGTATTAGCAATAAATCAATTAACCGCATGTTAAATTAAAATGACGAGGTTCGTTAAAGAGACGCTGCCTTTAATATTGGCACCAAGTACAAAGTAGTTTGTTTCCACTTCCTGCCACTTTTGCTTGTTTTCCTTGTCTAATCTGATTGATTATTTATTAAAATGTGATTTTGGGTTACTTCATACCGTTTTGCTTTTTTTTATTTTTGATATTTAAATTGTCTTCCAGTTCCAGTGATAAATGTTCTTTAGAAATTAAAGCGTTTTTATTAATTTTGAGAAAGCACACTAGCACTGATAAGTAAGTATTATTAATAAATTAGTTGAAAATATTCTGAAAATAATAATGCTGTATATCGCAATAATTTTTTGGGACAATTAATCATCCAACAAAATGGATTTTCATGACACATTTAGCATTCATTCATTTATAGCACCACAAACACAAAAACTGTTCTTTAGAAACATTCTTATTTAAAATTGGCTTCTTCAGTTAATTAAAAAAGTGTAATTTGTATCACTAAACTGCACACAGTAACCAGATTTAATCATATTTTCAAATGTAATTATATTTATTAATGCTTTCGGTGGAGAAAACCTTTCCGATAATACTGGACGGTTCTGTTTAATTCTGTCAAAAATCGGAATTTATTACGAAAACAATAAATCTAAATTTCTATCTTCATAAGTGATAAACAATACAATAAATGCCCACCCCTAACGCCACATATTTCTCATTTATTTCTATTCTACCAAGTATCTCCGCTCTTTATAGTACAGAAGCTCACAGTTCACAACCAGTGATTACTTCAAACCACAGCTGAAATGAGTTAAAGTCAAAAAACAACATGTGAAACTCAAGATATAAACATTACAAACGGCATGTCTGATTTAGACTTACAAAAAAAACACAGATTAAACAGTTAAGTGGAATTTGAAGAGAGGATTTCATGAAGGAAAAAAAACAAAAGGGAAGTATTTAGATAAATCACAAGGTCAGAGTGTCTCACCCGACGCCCTGTTGCACAATAACCGTCCAGTAAGGCAGAACTGCCAGACGGCCTGAAGCTTCAAGCGTGAGCATAATATGATACAAGAGGACAACAAACCCTTCAGGCTGACGCTTTGTGACGCCGATTCACACGCAGCAGACAACACCGCAGTTTACTGCTCTCCCCCTGAACGTTTCTTACTACTTAACTGCTGCTCTGTCGCCAAAAAATGACTTCTAGAGCCATTTATTAAGGTCAAATGAGTCAATAATTAGGGCTGCAACTAACAATTATATCAGTAATCAGTTATTCTGATGATTAATCAAACATAAAAATGTCACATTTTGCAGATTTTTCATTTAACCTTTTTGATACAACATTAGAAACATATCAATAACAATCAAAGTTCTCTTTTAAATAAGAAAATAAATGTTTTACTGACAAAAATGCAACAATATAGCATTCAGTCACTGCAAACACACAAACTCTTATTTGGTAACTTATAACAAAGCATTTTTCTCCTGTTAAAAGTTAAATCATCTGCCAGTGTAACTACTATTTTTTCACCAATATGAAACAAGATTTTATGCCTTTCTAAAAAATTTACTTCACATAATGGGATTATCTGTTGACCATGTTTGGGATTAAGAAATTAATAATTGGTTAATCCAGGAGATTTCTTTTCTTTTCTTTTTTTTAAAGAATTTGTACCAGGTGAAGCTAAAACTGGGTCTGGGTCCAACAAATTTACAGATAAAACTTTTCTTTTTAATCTGAAATGGAAAATGCATGTATTTTTTCACAGCTTTGTCTTCATCACTGTTCTGTTATTCTGCCATGTTCACAAAGACTAAACATGCCATTTACTGTGTCATTAAATGGCATGCTTTGAGTTTGTAAACGATTAATCAATCACTGGTTAATTAATTTTCTGATTAATCGTTTCAACCCTATTAATAATATAAAACCCAGAACAGAAATTATACGGAAACATTAAATTAAAACCAAACTAAGACATGGAAAATCAACACTGTTTCAAACTAAGATGAGAACTTAGAAAACTGGTGGTGGCCTAGTTTAGGTCAAAGTCACAAGCTTCTTTTAGTTCAAAGTGTACTAAAAAATTACCATCAAAACAGTCAGAGGACATAAAAAAACCAATCTTGCATTTTTCCAAATTACCACCTGAGCTTTGCTGTGTTTCCATCTGTAGGACATTTGGGATACTGCTACAATCGGACATCTCAATAAACGGAGAATCAACAGACAATGCAAACCACTCAGGTGTTCCCAGAATCAGTGTTTTTACTTTGCTCAACTTCTTCCTTGTGCCACTTTTTGCAAATCAATTGGGAAAAGATCTAATTAGGGCACGAGAAGCTGTGTGAACCTAAGGAGGCAATCAAACACGCGAGGAATTGCTTTCTCCAATCAATCTTATGTCTGGGAGTAGTTGGAGGTTTTAAGCTGATTACATTTCATTTCATAAAGAGCAATGGGGCTCATCAGGGTGGAGAGTTGCTATTAACTGTGACAATCAAGGTACAGAGGGGATAAGTGAAGTTTCAAACTACTTCAAGTGGTGAGACAGAAGTTAAAAAGTGCCAAGAAGTAAATTAATTACACACCATCAGTTTTAATATTTAAGATTAATTGTCCAAAAGATAAAAGATGTATTGCACACCCAGCTACGACATTAGATTTCAGTTAAACCAAGGGTCCAGGGTCTGCAAGCAACACACAACTCCAAATTGCGAGTAAGCTTGTTAATGTTGCACCCAATTTTTAAACTGCATTTAAAAATTAAGTAATAACTGTGAAAAAAGAAGTATTTTAAGCATTCTGCTTATTTCAGTTTTATCGAACTGTAGATAATTCGATTTTAAAGTCTGGTTTATTTTGGTATGTATGAATACGCAATCAAATTCTGGTGTGGACCAAAAAAGCAAACTCTGGTCCACCGACAAATCTCAGGCTTGGTTCGGTTGAAGGGAACGTTGGTGTGGTTATATGTGAACGCCAAAAGGATAGCACCGGGCATTCTGGGTAAATTTAACCAAACAAACGCGTATGCCTAGCGCCAGTGGGAGAAATGGCTCAGGGGTTTTTGCCAAAGATAAAAAAAATAAAAGACGCTACTCTATTTTTGTTTACGTTTTTGTTTAAGAAGGACGTTACACTCAGTGTCTTCTTCAGAAGTTTGGGTGTTGTTTCCCTCAGTAGGTATTGGTGCAGCACCACCACAGGTGAGGAGGGGAATAGGTTTTTCAATTAGTTTGGTGTGTTTGACACAGTGCAGTGTGAAAGCAAAACACAGCAGCTGAAAATGTAACAAATGTTGAAATTTTGGTTACCAATCACATGGAGTCTACTGGACTATCAGGTGGGAATACATCCTAAAAAAATCTTTGACAGTCCAGTGAGACCGACTCAACTCCACACCCCCTTGACCTCATTTTTTAGGTCAGCCTTTTTCAGGGTTTATGCCACCTGAGGCAACTGGGAACTGGCTGGAAGAAACAAACAGGAATCTCAGTTTTTCTTCAAGCAACCACAATTTTAACGCCCTAAAGTCAGACCATCCTCTCCACACAAATCATCAAAACCGATGCCTCCAACATTCATATGGAACATGCAATATTTGAATGGTGAATCACATGGTGAATCACACTAAATCAAACAATGCAGAGTTATCCTTCACCTAAAGCTTACTTTTTAAAACCGATGCCTGGTCCTGCAATCGGTAGACGGCTCTAAACAGAATGCTTTATAGAGGAAAAGTGACTTTTAGCTTCAGCTCATCATGTTGGGTTCTTACAAACATTTTACAGCAAATGACGAAGGATTATTATGATCCCGGAGGCAGCGGGATGATGAAAAGCAGCGGACGAGAAAGCGCAGCGAAGCAGCAAATTAAAACACACTGAGACCTTGACAGCTATTCTATTAAGTGGCTACAGGGGAGTGTCTGCTTCACTGAGTTCACTGTCCAATCCCAGGCGGCTGGAAGCTTTTTCAGGTGGTGAAAGCACGTTGGTACAGTGATGTATCAGATGGTGAGCTTGAAATATTTAAAATTTATGGTCAACCACAATAGAAATATCGTGGCTGGCTTGTTTACAGGTATTAATTCGTTCATTTGTTATATTAAAAACAGCAAAAACAAAGTGAAACATTGTGAAAAAGTCACTTATTTTATAAAACATGCACAGATTCAGTATACATCCAGTACATCTAGTAATTCTTATTATGACTTATACGTAGTGAAAATGCAACATTTTGTGTTTCAGATTTTAAGATTACTAAAGATACAAAAAAAAAAGATTTTTAAACTGATCGATTAATCAGATAAACAAATTAGCAGATTTTTCATTTAACCAGTTAGCCATTTTTGTACAATATTCAAACTGTATTAAAATAAACATAACTCAGTTTTGTTTTAAATAAACATGAATCTGAACCAGGTGAAGCTAAAACTGTGCCGCTTGAGATGCTTTGAGTAAAACATTTTTACAAACCAAGTTGTTTTCATCTTGCATGCAAAATATATATATATATATATATATATATATATATATATATATACCTTTTAGTTTTCTCTTAATTACTATTCTAAATGTGTTGTTTTTTCAGCAAATTTACTTTTTTTTTGAGACAGTTAATAATTACTATATTAGTTGACAATTAATTTAATAATTGATAAACCTTATTGAAAATGACAATTGTTTTAGAAAGTTTAACGTCTTAGACATTTAGAATATTACATAAGATCAAAAAGGATTTTCTAAATAAGAAAGGTCAGCAAAATATCCTAATTTCCATGCACTCAATATTTGGTTGGGCGTGTTTTTGTGTGATTTACTGCATTAATGCAGTTTGGCGTTGATGTAAGCGACAAAAAATATAGAATTTTTTTTCAAAATATTCTTTACTGTTGAAGAACAAACCAAACCTCTCTCTCTTTACTGGCCATAACTAAGTGAAATAAATCGGTTGAGTCGTTTGAGACAACAGCTAGGGGATTAAACAATGAAAGAGCAGAGGCAACTGCTTGTTGACAAAGTGGTTCTTTGCTCCAGCCAGCAGATAAGAGCTTGGCAACTTCGCCACGTCCAACTCTTAACTCTCCACTTGAGCAGCGAGTCAGCAGGAGCTGGAGAGGCTTGAGAAAAGGAGTGAGACCCAACCGCCGGACAAACACACGCATCTTTACATTGTGGTTCTGGTTTAGAACATTTTCCTACTTCTTTTGGGTTTCCTTGCCTTACATTTGTTCTTAATTCATTTGAAGGGGCAGCATTATATGTGATCCATATACATAATGTCCTTTTATAACAAAATAAAGTATCATAAGTATTATTATTAGTATTATTGTGATGAAAATCGTCACTTTCTGCAATTTTTTCATTTAACAATTTAAGTCTTTTTACGCAGCATTTGAAGTACATTAAAATATGCAAATAAACATAATTCTACTTCTTTTTAATGAAGAAAACAAAAAAATTTTCATTGCCAGAAAATTTGTTTAAGTCCAGCACAAAATATTCGTCTTTTAATCACAAGATTTTATCACAATTAGAACCTCGTTTACCTAGAGACTTTTACCAAAAATCAGTTTCTATTTAGCTCAGTTCCCTTTATTTTTTGGTAAATTATCCCATAGGCCATACAGTTCACATTTTCCTAATTAAATACTTGAACATGATGAAATATTAGGATGCATTTTGACAGAAAGTGACCCAAATCCTGTTCTAACAACTGCAAATAAATTTGTTCAATTAAGACCAAAATAATTTGAAAACTACACGTCTTTCTTTGAATATAGCGGACATGCTAAATCATTTTTAAGGTTGGGTTGGCTTTCAACTCCAGCTGGATCTAGTTGAAAATTGTATGTTTGTTTGTTTTTAAACTGTAAGAGATTTTTTTTTTAGTTTTGTTTTTTATTCTTATGTTGTGTTTTAATGTACAGCACTTTGTGTTAGCTGAGGTTGTTTTAAAGTGTTTTATAAATAAAATTGGTATGGTATGGATTCAATATCACCTAATTACAAAATAATGATAATTATGATAATAATTGTGTTTTTTATTATAATTTTTTTGGCCCCCAAGGGACAAAACGTTTGTCCACCCTGCTCTAGACAAACGAGTTCAAAGATGACAAAATACTTCCAATAAATAATTTCTTTGCTTCATAAATGGTTGTTCTGAAGCCAAACATATTCAACTAAAACATAAAACCCCCCATAAAATAATAATTTATTATCCTTGTTGTCAAACACCTATAAATATTGGCATGTTTTAAACTTTCAAACCAACTGCATCTTCAACCATTACGTAATTAAACTGGCACAGAGTTGAGCATCGTTACTCTTTTTGGTGATTGCTTTCAGGAGTTTTAGCTGCAGCATTTCAGCAGGACTGGAAACACACAGTGAAATGCACCGCTCACATTCACAGTACCGCTGATTTTTATTTTAAGTGCTCAATTTAAAACAATAAATGATAAAAATATGTGTCAGGTAACACTGACCTGACCCAGGAGCGAGTTTAGTACAGACGAGTTGCTGACGCCCAAAGCCGGAGCGTAACTACTTTGACCTTTGTTGCTATTAAATTGGGACAAAGAAAGGTTGAGGAAGGAAGGAGCTCCGCTTTATGGACTGAAACTGCATATGTTGAGTTTCTGATAACCTTTCAGAGAAAACATAATCAGTCTGTTGTGACGTCGGTGAGAGGGGACGAATGATGCTGAACACCGCAGCAAAGAGAAAAGGTCAAAAACAAAAACAAAGGAGTTGGTATTTTTAGTCAATACAAAGAGAGTTGGCTCAGTGTTTCTAAGATAAAAAACACTAAGAACAACCGTCTGTGGGAAACTGTATGCAGTATTTTCAGCCAAATGCGCATCTGTGAAGATGTTTTACCTTCTTTAATTTAAATATAAATAAGATATGTATTTTCCTTGCATTTGTTTTACATGTTTAAATATTTTGAACCTTGTTCAAATTATTTTTAGGGAAACATTTAAAAATGTTTGAAAAGGTTTTGTGTCTTACTTTAAAAACTTTGACACATTTTAAAAATAAAGGTCACGTACTGCTTGACAGCGCTAAGACCCTCCTCCTGGCTCTGATTGGTTGCTTCTAGTTAGCACTGCGACATTGCCAAAGGTGGAAGAGCTCAATTTCTTTTTCACAGATTATCTGTTCATGCCATACAGTGAAAGTTTCAACAAATATGTAAAAAATATATATTTTATATAAAAGTTTCATAGTGCAGCTTTAAGGAACTTGCCAAGAAGAGAATTTTTCTGTTTGGAAAGTTTTTCTTTCCCATAACCCCCAGCGCCCTCTACTGGATGGAGGCCAAACTACAACACTAAAAGCAGGTTCCTAATCGATTGGAACTAATTTTAATCTAATAAACCATTGATCTAATGCCAAGTTGATTAACTGTTTGTGTCCCCAGGGCTTGACCTTAAAAACTTTCTAAGCCTGATGGTCGGGGCGCTAGGGAAATCATCCAGCAGTCTACTATACTGTAGGGTTGTATAATAATATCGATATCGCAATATATATATCGATATTTTCTTTCCTATAAAAAAATTGATATTCATCTGCAAGTATCGTAACGTCCAACTGTCACCTTGTTCACTCACTGCTTGCTTCACCAGGTCATCAGGCTTAGAGTGATTCCTTCAGATGTTCAGGTTAAAAAGGTATCAAACTATTCAGAGCAGGAACTTGGTTCACTTTATTTACTTTACTTTACTTTACAAACTGTAGCATGTCAGCTACAGTTTGGACTGTTTCAATTAAAAGAAACATGTTTTCTCTCCACTTCTTTGATTCATTTTGTCCAGCTGTCCACCTTAAGTCTGTGTCCAACCAGAACCAGGTATTGTGTAGTTGGTGCTTTTAATCAGTTTTCAGTTAAATTAATTCAGTCCAACTTTATAACAATCACAAAATGTCACCAGAATTACTCTGTCCCTCTAAAATCTTTAAGAAAATCACAAAAGTGTATCGAATTGTATCGTTTGCTGAATATTGCAATATATATTGTATGGTGGGCAGAATATCGTGTATCGTATCGTGAGATTATTGTATCACTACTGCCCTACTATACTGACAGAGAATTTTTAAATATCACTAGTAATTATGCATTATTGGAAGACATTATTAACAAAACCTAAGCTACAATGCTAACTTTAATAAAGCTAAGATAAATAAACCACCCATGCCACGTTTATAAAACACTGCAGGAAACCCTGCATCCCTGCTGCTGACCAACGTGCTTAAAGCAGCAGAAGAAGACGATTCTGACCTGGAGATGTTCAGTCGAAGAGCTGCTCAGTTCATCTCCCGACTCTGAGCCGTTGGTGCGTCTCTCCTCTCCGGCCGAGTCGCAGTGCTGCGTGACGTCCGGCGGCGCCCTCGGCGAGTCCGGCGACCGGGTGCGGGTGCGAGGCAAGGTGCTGGACAAGCCTTTTTGAGGGAAGCCGCCCTGAACAAGAATTTCTGCAAGACAGCGCTCGTGCTCAGTGGGCGTACTGGGAGCGTGCTGCTGGTGGTGGTTACTGTTCCTGCGGGGGTTCAGGGGACTGAAGTGGGCTGAAGAGGCGGTTTGGGCTGAAGGAGAGCGCTGGGTTTTGGACTCGTTTCGGTGAATGGAGTCAGCGGCTTGGTTATTGATCCTCAGGTCCAGAGTGTTTGGTTTCACCCAGAGGGAAGCACCGGTGCGCGGGTTGGAGTTTCCAGCCGCGGAGTGGGAGTGTGAGATGGGTTTCGGTGGCGGCATGAGGGCTTTCCGGACCTCACGCACATACTGAGCCGGTACGTAAAACGGCTTTGTGGTTTCGTCTTTCCTCACCTGCCACCAATCCTCGTTAGCTTTCTTCATCAGCATGTAACATTCCCCTTCCCGAATGGTGATGACGCGGTCCTTGGACGTGTACTCATAGTCATACTCGACTTCGATGTAGATCTCGCCCGGCGCGATGGGCAAATCCGCCATGATGCCTCTGACTGTCCCACAAGGCGGCTCAGCATAAGAGGGAAATATTTACTAGCATGGCTCAGCAGCAGACCTGGAAACAGAGAAAACACAAAATCAAATAAATACAATTTATTGCACAGCAAAAATTTGCTACTTAATGCCATTTTGTTGTCCGTAGGAGTTTTGAATAGAAGTTTTTAGATCCCACATTTATAAACAACAGTATGAATATGATGAATGCACCTGACTTTTGCAAAAAGCTCAAACTTAGGCACAGCTTCCTGTTGTTGTCCCGACTCTTAAAATAGCAAAACATTTATTAAATTAGCCAGTTTGAGCAACTTTAACTTAAAGAAAATAATAAAAAATGAGTAGGGCTGTAGTGATACAATAATCTCACAATACGATACGATACGATGCACGATATTCTGCCCACAATACGATATATATCGCAATATTCAGCAAGCGATACAATTCAATACACTTTGCGATTTTCTGAAAGAATTTAGAGGGACAGAGTGATTTTGGTGGCATTTTGTGACTGTTATAAAGTTGGATTGAATTAATTTAACTGAAAACTGATATCAATATTATTACACAGCCCAACCCATGAGTAAAGAAAGTTCAAAATTTAAGGTGGAGAAATGTTAAAACTTTGGTGCTCTGGGAAAGAAAGAGAAGAAGAAATCAAATTATTTCTATTTTTAATCTCTTATGCAACAAATGTTTAAACAAAGGCGCAGTCGGTTTCTGAAGCCTAATACTCTGGGAAACCAATCACAGTGAACAAATAAGATACAAACGGAGAAGATTTAATCCTCTTTAAAGGCTGAATCCAGCTCAGAACTTGAAATCATCACATGAGATTAGCCAGGAGGGGAGCGAGGCGAGTCATGCAGTCTTCATTTACTTTGCTCTGCGCTGAGCTACAGGACAGTAGGTACAGTAATAACTCAGGCATGTCGCTGCTGAGCGGGAAGATCAGTAGAGTCGTTCACATAGCTTTCTGCTGACGTCACTTTTATAAACACACAAACACACCTAACGTCCCTCTAGGTGTAAGCCATTGTTTCCACTATTTATCTACACTTAGCAGCAGATTGAATAAAATATACAAGCTTTACACAAGGCATTTTCTTTATAAATACAACTTGAGTGTCGAAAGCATGAGAGAAAAAACTAGTTGTGCTGTAAGCTGTTTCTCAGTGGTGATCTCATATTGTCTTGCGCTGTAAATTCAGAGCGCTACTTCCTGTACAGCCTGTTCTTTCCCTCCTTTTTGCAAAACCAAAACTTAGTCAAAACAGCAAAAGCTCTTACTCAGCTTTTTTCCCCATTTGAAAAAAATCAAAAACAAAAAACACAACCGGGAGCAGAAGTTTAAGCTAAAAAAGTAAAAGTCATTCTAGCAGGTGATATCAACAACACCAAATCCCAACATTTCCATGAACTCGTTGCACTGTGACGTCCAAAGATCCTACTGGAGGAAAGGGGGAAAAAATGCTTGCTGAAGATGATGACTACCATTGTTTTTAGCTGAAAAGTTGTCAACGTAACACGTTAAATCTGAAATGTACATGTGGTATATACTGTAAAAAGGAGAAGGGACGCACTGCTTTGCTACAAATTTTCAACAACTAGATAAAGTCAGGAAAGTTTTATTTACAAAAAAATGGCAAGAAGGGAAGTAGGTGACTTATGCTAGCTTGACTTTGACAACCTAAGCATGTAGATGTGCTGCAGAATTTTGGTGTTTCGGTTCAGCTTAAAAAATTAGCTAATCAATCACAGTGATCAGTTATTAACAATTGTATTAATGAACATCAAGCCTGAAAATGTAAAACTTTTTTAACGGACTGAATGTTCTGTTCTTTATGTGGAAAATGTTGGGGTGTTTTTTTTTGGTGTTGAATCCCGATACATTAGTAGCGTTGTTGTCAGTCGGTTGCTATGGCAACGAGTATGTTTGTGCGTGTGTGCGTGCGTGTGTGTAATGTAGCCAACACAGGGAGACGCAAGGGAAAAGAATAATGTTTTTGTTGTTGTTCAACGGTTTTTTCTGTTATTTTTCCCACTGCTGAATTAATAATACTTGCATCTCCAGGTTTCATTAGCCATAGCTAACTTGCAATTTATATGCAATGTATTTTATATCAGTGGTGTCCAAAAGTGCGGCACGTGGGCTATTTGTGGGCCCTGAAACTGACTTTATGTGGCCCCCCCATCAGAACTTAAAAGCTACTGCAGTTAAAAAGTAAAATGTTTCCAGTTATTAAGCAACGTTTTCGATCAGCTTTATGAAGATCAGTGATTAGGTGTGATTAGGCTAAAAGTGCCAGGATTACTCTCGATCCGCTGGATAATTTCCCCACAGATTAAGTGGCTGGTCTGGACAGAAATCCATTAACCAAATGAAAAATACAAAGAACAAGAGGAAGCTTTCTGTGTTCACCTTTAACCTCTTAATTCAACCAGCTGCACTAGAGGGGAAGACCATAAAATTAAAATAAATAGATTTAATTTGTTTTAGCACATCATCAACGTATTTTTGTCGCCGTCTTGATGAGTTGGTTTAAATTGTTTACTTGAATACATCCCATTAAATAAAGCAAGACAGTGTCTATTTGTGCCAAAGGAATCAAATTAAAATGATTTCCCAATGCAAAAACAGAAACATGTCAAACTCTGACACTACTAGATGGAAATGAGAAATACATTATCTTCAAAGAGAATAAATGTTGGGGGATAAGGCTTATTTTCCAGCTATTTCTTGGTCAGTGATGCCCAAAGTTTGTACCCTGAGCCCAAAACTGGCAAATTTAAACTACTGATGAGCCACAAAATTCATTGATTAAAAATGCAAAAATGTGGTTATTTTGACTTTTTTTTCCCTTTTTTAACAAAACCTTTTAGAAAATTAAAAATTCAAAACATAAAAAAAGAAAAAGACAATTTCCTAATTTTCTATGCCACAGATCTTTTTTAGTTTGTTGACCAAATTTCCTACCATTCTTGATTTGTGGTCAGGGACCAAACAAAATCAATTCAAAGGCCACAAATAGCCCACAGGCCTCCCTTTGGAGACCAATTATTTAAAGGAAGCAGAAGAAAACGCCTCATTTTCTGATTGAAATCCATTTGTATAACAGAGATACAATCAAGTCAAGTTTTGTAATGATAAATATTTCTAGTACAATTATTTTTTTGTAACTGAAACTGCTTTAATTCACTTTAATTATTGGAAAAATGGAAATGTGCTCAGACTTAAGGATGTAATGTGAGAAATGAAGGTTTTTCAACTTTAAATAGCATTAGAAGAACACAGTGTATTAAAATGGTAAATGGGCTGAACTTATATAGCGCTTTATCTAATCATTTCTGACCGCTCAAAGCGCTTTACACTAGAGCCACATTCACCCACTCGCAGCTCAGTGGGCAATTTGAGGTTGGGTGCCTTGCCCAGGGGCACATCGACATGTGGCAGGAAGAAGCTGGAATTGAACCTGCAACCTCCCGATCACAAGACGACGACTCTATCCACAGAGCCACAGTCGCCTAATTCTGATTCTAATCCCAGAATTCTGGCTTTAAAGTCAGAATGTTTTTTTTTCCGGTGGCCCTAATCCTCTTCCATACCAATGTGAATATTTTCATCATGACTCAGAGAAAACAGACTTGCAAAGTTTAGGGGGGAAAAATGTCAAAACATTTTCTAAAAACAGAAGTTTAAATACCAGATAAAGCTGAGTGATATTGTTTAAAAATAAAAATCACAGATTTTTTTGTCATAGCAAATAATTTTTTTTTTAATAAAATATAATATACAAAAATATTAATTTTATTTTAATTGCATTCCCTTCAGGTTCAGTCAATCTTCCCATGACTGGCTCTGACAGGTGATCATAAAGTCCAAAACAAGAAAGAATAATAATGTTTTAAAGTTTATTAGCAACTAAAAAGAAAGTTTTTTGTAAAAAAATTGATCATTACAAACACTTTCAACAGTGTAGTTTGTATATTTCTCTCTCTAAAGCAAATGATAGAAAGTTTTTTAAATAATCTGTCTGAAAACAATGGATACTTCCTGGTCTCTGTTGTTCATAAAGAAAAGGCGTTAGGAAGATTAATTACCCTCAGGCTGTTTGCCTTTTTTACTTATCCCCACCTAGACTAAGCCTCGGCTTCTGCGTTGGTATTTAGCAAACCGCACAAATCTTCCCGGAGTCCAATCAGCAAAATCAGCGGCGGCGCGTTAATTTAAAGTGATGGTAATAAGCTTTACTGAGAGGCGTGGTCTGGAGGTTTGAGACATGAATAACAGAGCGAGGAAACATGTAGAAAAAAAAAAAAAAAAAAAAAAAGCACGCCCGTCTCAGCTGCTGACCGTTTCACATGATTCCTGTTTGCTGCGCTCTGAGGCCGGGATGCCACTGATTACCGTGATCCGGTTGCTTTCATGACACACAGGAAATCACTCACCCATTCTGGTGAAATCTGAGAGAAGGGAAGTAACACTGAACTTTTGTTACAGCAAGAGTGCAATAGTTGGAAATTTGGATTATAATAATATACTTATAAAGATAGGAAGTTCTTAGGAGTGTTAAAATGTCTCTAAAAGCATGAGGGCCAATGTACGGAAGAGGATTAGGGCCAAAAAAAAAAAAAAAAAGAATCTCAGAATTCTGACTTTAAAGTCAGAATTTCAACTATTGCTCTCTCGCTGTAATTCTCTCAGAATTCTGACGTTAATCTCAGAATTCTGATATTAAAGTCAGAATTTATATAAAAACATTTTCTAAAAACAGAAGTTTAAATACCAGATAAGGCTGAGTGATATTGTTTAAAAATAAAAATCACAGATTTTTTTGTGATACCAAATTAAATTTTTTTTATAAAATATAATATAAAACTTTCTGAACCTTACATCTTACATTCTACATTTTTATAGTATTTTTATTTTTATTGGTAACTTCATCTCTGTGTTTGTGTATGCTGCTACTGCACAGTAATTTCCCGGTTGGGATGAATAAAGTACTTCTATTCTATTCTATTCTAAAAAAATATTCATTCATTTTATGTTAATTGCATTTCAATCAGCTTCAGCCAATCTTCCCATGACCGGCTCTGACAGGTGATCACAAAGTCCAAAATAAGAAAAAATAATAATGTCAAAGTTTTGTTATGAGGAAAAGATGCAGCAAAGGCCTCCAGATTGGGAACCACATGCGGTTGCACCAATTACAGTTTTCTGGCCGATCACCGATCTTTGAGAATCATGCCTTCCTAATTCTGATACTGATTTGTCTGAAGAGTCGCTTGATATTTTGAGAAAGTTGCTCAGATGTCAAACGGTGACAAAGGATGATAACAGTGGATGAGATCAGTTTCCCATGAAAGTATTAGTTGATTACCATAATTAAGGAAATCAAGGCTGATTTATCAGCCGGATGATTTACCTGTGCACCCCTAGTAAATATCAGTTATCAACCAAAACAGCAGCATTAATATCGGATATCGGTATCGGCCTAAATCCTCATATCGGTGCATCCCTAGTTTAATGGACTACAAGTTGCTGGATACACTTAAATCATTTTCTTAACATACATCAATGGCTATTATATTTGTTGAAAAATACCTGAATTTGATCTAAATAGCAGATAAAGCATCAACCAATCATCCATTTTCCCCTTGATGTACCTTTTTGAGTTCAACAAAAAGAAATCAGATAAAAGTGGTAAACATTCTTTGATGCATAAATTGAGATAATATTATTTCATCATTTGATTCAGAACTATCATCACCTGAAGCAGCTTTTTTCCATGATCTGCTGCAATTCTTGGACAAAAAGGAAAGGCAGGAGGAAGTAAGTGTCTGCTAGGATTGGTTGATTTCTGGTAAATAACTCTTTAGAGCAAACATAACACAGATAAAAGGATTCTTGATGCATTGGTGTTACAGAAAATAGAGGCGTTTAAGGTGGTGGAAAGCCACTTTTATGACTGTCTTTACCTGGGAAATTATCTATATTTTCTCTAAGTGAAGAAGACAATGATTTTGCACTATAAAAAATACAAAAAAATCTGAGCTTCCTCCTTAATATACATCTATGCATAACTTAAAAAACGTGGCTGAGCTAAATTAATTTTACAAAATAAATGGCCTATTCTTAGCAAAATTACTGTTGTTGAATGTGTTGATTTTAAAAGAAAATTTTAATTATTTATCATGCTATCAAAATACTAAGTAGAATTTAATTATATTAAATAATTACTAAATTCTACCCATTGGGAACTCCTTGGTTTTAACTGCCCTGCATTTGAACAAAACATAATTAAATCAACAGTTCTTATTGAAATTTGAAGTTTTTAAAATATAGTATATATTAATTGTCACTTTGCTGCTACAATATTTTTAAATAGACACTTTTCTGGGTGTAGGCATTTTATTGACATGTTTTTTTTTATCTCCTCAAGAAAAACTGGTTTGGCACAAAGCTTGTGATTTAATTAACATACATTTACATGCACCAAATAAGCATTTAGTTTCAACTCATTTCAAAGTCGCTGGTTTTGGAGTTTCAGTTCGTTTTGTGGGTGACTAGAAACGCAACTCAGCACTTCTATTGATAACCTCCCCCAAAAAACCAAGAGTTGGGGTCAGCACTGATATTAACTCAAGCACTTTAAGACCTTTATGAATTGAATTTAAGACCTCTATCTCCACAGAAATGGATGAACTTCATCCAGATAGCTGGCAATAAATTAGCACTTTATCCATGATAGACGCAAAAAAAAAAGCTGGCTCGCTGGTAAAGGTGTGTTAGCAGCTAGTAGGGCTGTAGTGATACAATAATCTTACGATACGATACACAATATTCTGCCCACGATACGATATATCTCGCTATATTCAGCAAATGATACAATTCAATACACTTTTGCAATTTTCTGAAAGATTTTAGAGGGACAGAGTGATTTTGGTGACATTTTGTGACTGTTATAGAGTTGGATTGAATTAATTTAACTGAAAACTGATTAAAAGCTCCAACTACACAATACCTGGTTCTGGTTGGACACAGACTTAAAGTGGACAGCTGGACAAAATGAATCAAAGAAGTGGTGAGAAAACATGTTTTTTTTGTTGAAACAGTCCAAACTGTAGCTGACATGCATTAGTAAAGTAAATAAAGTGAACCAAGTTCCTGCTCTGAATAGTTTGATACCTTTTTAACCTGAACATCTGAAGGAATCACTCTAAGCCTGATGACCTGGTGAAGCCAGCAGTGAGTGAACAAGGTGACAGTTGGATGTTACGATACTTGATGATGAATATCGATTTTTTTCTAGGAAAGAAAATATCGATATATATCGTGATATTGGTATTATTATACAGCCCTAGCAGCTAGTTAGCGTAATCTCAACCGTCTCCAGTCACAGAGATTACATAGAATATTCTAGATTAACCAGAACAAAATGCTTTTTAAATTAATGTAAACCTTTTTAAGTTTCTTTGACACCCTGGATGGAAAATGACGAACATTAGAAATTAGCAGAGCCAGTCCTCTGCATGCAGCCACAACAAATATAGGCACCAAGTTGCCCCAAACAGCTCAGTTTACGCACAAACCGCCCCAGTTAGGACCGTCACACCACCACTTTCCAGGAGACCCAGTTCCCTGAGGTTCATTAGGACGAGTATAACCACAATCTGTCAGCTGCAGCCCACTTAAACGGGAACACACACAACCTGCCAGCGCACAAGCAGGAAGGCCGTGTCTGGAGGAGGCATCGAAGCAGGTCGTCCCACATTTATCCTCCCGCACATTGTTATTTCTACCAATATCTCAACGGAAAAATGGTCCTTAATGTCAGGTGTCCTTGAGATCCTTTGGAAAATGTGCTATATCCATCTACGGCAAATAATGCGTTATTTATTTGAGACATAGAAAAGAAAACTGAAAAACAATGATGGACAAAGTTTAAACTGTGATTTATGGAAAACTTAAACCTACAAGTCTAGTAATGCACCGATCATTCAGCCAGTTCTGGTTATTGGCAAGAACATTTTTTTGGTTTGTTTTTTGCATGTTTGTTTGAATTCCCTGATTTTCGCTGGATTATAAAATATCAAAGAACCTGAAACACTTTTTTTATGTTCTTATCAACTTTTATTAAACTAAAACTTATTCACACAAGGAAATTATGACGTGTCATAGTGTGAAAAGATCAATACAAACTGGTAGAGCAGATCTAAAAAAATAGAGAGTGGAATCAGCCCACCGAATGAGCGCATCATTATATAAAAGTATAATAAATATGAATACAACATTTGGGCCAATAACAATATCTGATATTAGTATTGCTGTTGTTGCTGATAACCATTATTTAATGACTTATTATTTAGATTATACGTCAACAAAGTGAACTAACAAAACAAACATACTGCCTACATCGCTTATCTGCTCACAGATTGCAACATGACATACATAAGATAAAAAGTATATATCAATATGTATCTATATATTGTTTTTTCTGTACTAAAAAGGACAAACACAGAACTGTCATTATCTTTGTTATTTTTAGCCAAAACCAATATTTTTTCTAAGTGAAGGTTTCATGCTCCAATTTTGACCATCAACCAATTATTTAAATGTAAAACTAAGATTTATGAAGTGAGTTTGCTGTTATAATCTGACTGTCAATGTGAGATAAAAATACACTATAAACTGCAAATAAATCAGATTTATTGTGATGCAAACTGAACCTTTACAGAGTATAAATGGATGTTTGCTTTAAACAGATTTAAACAGCTTTATTCACAAACTATACATTTTCTATCACTTTAACGATTTCCAAAAAGACATAAATATACGTCTTGACTTGTATTATTTATTTTGACTTAATGTTACCAATTCGCCAAATATAGTGAGAAAATCACATTTCCTGCTCCCGTTTTTAAATTAACAAAGTGTGAAAATTCTTTTCCGCGCTGCAGATTTAAATTGTAGTTCATGCTCATGAATTTCAAAGCAAAGTTTCGTCTTAACCGTCCTGCCTTATTAATCCGTCGCTAACCTTAGCCTAGCTAATTAGCTTCGTGGCTAACGCTTCCCGAGCGTCCCAGCCAGAGATCCGCACCTGAACGCGTCTCCGCCGGCGTCTCCTCCGGGAAAAGGACGGCGAACTCCGGCGCTGCTCTGCCAACTTCAACCCCGGGAAACTTTTTTTTCGCCCCTTCGGAGCCGCCACCGTGTCCGATTGAACGCTCGTCTTCTTCTTATTTTGAAGTTTCTCGGACAGTCCCGTCCGTCCGTCCCTGTTCGGTGTGCGTGGGGTGGGTAATCCACAACAGTTCCCGTTCCCGTTCCCGTGGACTCTCGCCTGCTTCCGACAACTTCGGCAACCACCTTTCAGCAGAGATCGTCTACTCACGCGACATTTCACTGTGAAGACTTTTCAGCGGAAACGAGAAGATGATATATTTACTGTGTGCCAAGATGTACTTATTAACTGTGAGATAATGCGCATCCAGATATTATCAGTTGACTAAGTGGGTGTTTTTTACCCCCCAAGAGGCTCTTTAGATATTTGTCACGGAAATACGGTGAGAGTGAGGCATCGTCTTTATAAGGAATGGACATGGTTCGAGCCCCTCAGGTGTTAAAGATGCAAACAGGGAATAAGCGCCCTCTGGCGGTAGTAATGTGAAACTACAAGTACTAGATAGAAGCTTAAAAACAAAACACCGAGGTGTCATAAGTACGGAAGAGCATTAGGGCCACAGAAAAAAAACAACTTAATAATTCTGACTTTAAAGTCAGAATTCTGAAGTCAGAATTCTGAGATTAACGTCAGAATTCTGACGTTAATCACAGAATTTTGACTTTGACTTTAAAGTCAGAATTCTGAAGTCAGAATTCTGAGATTCTGACTTCAGAATTCTGACTTTAATCTCAGAATTTGGATTTAAAAGTCAGAATTCTGACTTTTAAATCTTTTGAGATTAAATTCAGAATTCTGACTTTAATCTCAGAATTCTGATTTTAAAGTCAAAATTCTGACTTTAAATCTCAGAATTTTGACTTTGACTTTAAAGTCAGAATTCTGAAGTCAGAATTCTGAAATTCTGACTTCAGAATTCTGACTTTAATCTCAGAATTCTGAGATTTAAAGTCAGAATTCTGACTAATCCCAGAATTCTGATTAAAGTCAGAATTCTGAGATTAACGTCAAAGTCAAAATTCTGAGATTAAAGTCAGAATTCTGACTTTAAAATCTTTTGAGATTAAAGTCAGAATTCTGACTTTAATCTCAGAATTCGGATTTAAGTCAGAATTCTGACTTTAATCTCAGAATTCTGAGATTAAAGTCAGAATTCTGACTTTAATCCCAGAATTCCTGTGTCAGAATTCTGAGATTAAAGTCAGAATTCTGACTTTAAAATCTTTTGAGATTAAAGTCAGAATTCTGACTTTAATCTCAGAATTTTGGCTTTGACTTTAAAGTCAGAATTCTGAGATTCTGACTTCAGAATTCTGACTTTAATCTCAGAATTCGGATTTAAAAGTCAGAATTCTGACTTTAATCTCAGAATTCTGAGATTTAAAGTCAGAATTCTGACTAATCCCAGAATTCTGATTAAAGTCAGAATTCTGAGATTAACGTCAAAGTCAAAATTCTGAGATTAAAGTCAGAATTCTGACTTTAAAATCTTTTGAGATTAAAGTCAGAATTCTGACTTTAATCTCAGAATTCTGATTTTAAAGTCAGAATTCTGACTTTAAATCTCAGAATTTTGGCTTTGACTTTAAAGTCAGAATTCTGAGATTCTGACTTCAGAATTCTGACTTTAATCTCAGAATTCGGATTTAAGTCAGAATTCTGACTTTAATCTCAGAATTCTGAGATTTAAAGTCAGAATTCTGACTTTAATCCCAGAATTCCTGTGACAGAATTCTGAGATTAAAGTCAGAATTCTGACTTTAAAATCTTTTGAGATTAAATTCAGAATTCTGACTTTAATCTCAGAATTTTGGCTTTGACTTTAAAGTCAGAATTCTGAGATTCTGACTTCAGAATTCTGACTTTAATCTCAGAATTCGGATTTAAGTCAGAATTCTGACTTTCATCTCAGAATTCTGATTACTGTCAGAATTCTGAATTACTGTCAGAATTCTGAGATTAATGTCAAAGTCGAAATTCTGAGATTAAAGTCAAAATCTTTTGAGATTCTGACTTCAGAATTCTGACTTTAATCTCAGAATTCGGATTTAAAAGTCAGAATTCTGACTTTAAATCTCAGAATTCTGAGATTAAAGTCAGAATTTTATTTTTTCCCGATGGCCCTAATGCTCGTCCGTACAAACGTTTCTCCAACTGAACAGAAACAAAACTGGTTATCTTTGGACCTAAACAGGAATCTGCAGTCAGCACAGCTTCAGTTATTACAGCTAGAAACTAGTGATCCGGCCTGAATCTGGGTGAACCTCCAGAATCACATAAAGACAGTTACAAAATCAGCCTTCGAACACGTGAGGAACATTTCTAGGATTAAAGGAGTCGGTCTAGTAGAAAAACTCATCCACAAAGTTAATCTTTATTTGCAGTGTGCAACTGTCTTCATAGGTCTACCTAAAAAAAACTCTGTCCACCGGCTTCCTGTACTGGCTTCCCTTTTATAATCAATGAACAGCTTAGCATCACAATGCACTGAAAATCTGCTGTCGTCTTAGCAACCTTCCACACCTCTCAGGTATTCAGGTTCTGCTCTGCATCCCCAGAACCAGAACCAAACATGGAGAAGCAGCATTCAGCTTATATGCTCCACAAATCCAAAACAAACTTCCAAAAAAACTGCAAAACAGCCGAAACACTGAGTTCTTTTAAATCCAGGCTAAAACCCACCTGCTCGGTTGCTTTTGACTCGTATCTGGAACATCATAATCAATTAATCAAATGTATTTGTATTGCTAATATCAGCAATAAGGCAATTCAAAGAGCTTTACATCATAAAAATACAAAAAGTGATCAAAAGATGATCACAATTAAAGAACAAACATTGCATTTTAGACATCAAATATGTTGATCTTTAATTTATTGTTCAAATAGCAACTCTATAAAAGGTGGGCTTTAAGTCTACACTTAAAAGAAGTCAGTGTTTCAGCTGTTTTGCAGTTTTCTGGAAGTTTGTTCCAGATTTGTGGTGCATAGAATCTGAATGCTGCTTCTCCATGTTCGGTTCTGGGGATGCAGAGCAGAACCAGAACTGGTCCATTTTTCTACTTTTCCACTGTATCGCAATAATTTTTGCTAGCTTCTTTTATTTTCTTATCTTAAAGCTCTCAGTTATCTTGTTTACAAATAAAGCTAACTTGCCCATAAACTCATCTTCCTGTCCCTTTTTGAACAAAATTGTTGCATTTAAGGAAAAAGTAGAAACCATAAAGCTGTTGACAACTCTGACAACTGAAATCGTAGTAACCAGACAGGAAATGTGGCCGATTTCCTCATAATTATTTAATCACACATACATTTACATCATGCAGTCAATCCAAAACTGTGATCTCATTAAACTTCCCGTCTCTGTCCATATCATCAGAGCCCTGTTAGACTTGTGCCCCAGTTCTCCAGGAATGATCCAGTACCGCGTCCACTGACCCAAACCTCCCCCCGCCCCGCAAAAAAAAAAAAAAAACTACCGTCCTTTAAAAATTAAAAATTGACCAACTATTACACAGTAATAAAAAAAGGCTACACTTTTGTTTTAATTTAGAATCAATGCAAAAACGTAATTTCGGCAAACACCGTAAGTGATCTCTGCAACCCATTTCATATCCAGTTTTTGGTGGAAGGTCATAGGATAAACTGAGAAGTTTTATCTACACGTCAAAAAACTAAATCTTACCAAGTATTTTTGGTCTAGCTCCTAGTACAAGAAAAAAAAACAACTTATAAGCAACTTTTATACAGATATAGCAGCTTGTTTTAAGTCAATAATTCTTTTATATTGATGAAAATATACTAGTTTCATTGGCAGATTATTTAACTTATAATAAATTTTTCATTTGTTATAAGTGAAATAATCTGCCAATGGAATTTTAATGGATTTACTTGAAACAAGCTCCTGTATCCAGCTGAACAGTTACTTTTAAATTAATTTTGAGTCATTTCAAGTGTCCTAAAATATTTGAACTAGAAAGTAGACCAAAAATATGTAACATTTTGTGTCTTTTGCAGTGTAATCCAGATTATCACAGACATCCAAATATTCCTCTCTGCACCTCATGAAACACAATGACAGCCATTTATTCTCTTCACAGGGCTTTGGAAACTTCTTTACACCTCCAAGCTAAAACAGCCGCATAATGGAGTGCTTTTTACATTTTATTATTCGTTTTCTTTTCAGAATAGTGCGTGGAAAACCTGACGTTCCTGTCTAAACGTGACACCATCCTCCCTTTGGAGCTGGATTTGCTCCAGTGCCGTCTCACTTTTTCCTTTCCATTGAGGATTCTTGCATCTGTTTTTGAAATTAAACGACAGAAAAGGAGCTTTTTTTCCCCCTCCTTTCGTCTCAGCGTTATAAAAAGCCGTTTCAGGTTTCCAGTGATGAAAGAAGCCTTCAATGAGAAACAAAACGAGGAGTGGCAGGAGCAAACTGACCGACATACAGTGTATCTTACAGTATATTGCACTTATGCAAGGTGTTATAGTGTCTCATGCTGGGGTTCAGCACTGGGGCTTTCAATGATCAACACAAAAAACAAAACGCGGTGGAAACTAAAATAAAAAATATACACAAAATACAACACTAAAAAAAAAAAATCCTACACCTGCTGGTTAGTTTTAGTTAAATAAACCCTTTTTTTTTTTTAAACCCACGTGACGATATAAGATTAATGTGCAATTTGTGTTTTTCCTTCCTTTGACGTCGCTGTTCCTGACTGGCTGATCAGCAGCGAGGATCCGATCCATCAACCCATCAACTTATCGATCAAACATCTACACCATCTATTGAACAACAACAGCACATAAAACCCAGCATAAAACAGGTCTTACATCTACCAAAAAAAACAAGAAAAAGTGGGGAAGAAGATGATTGAAGAAGCGAGGCACCCTTGTAGAGAAATTATTTTTTTTAGCTCCTGGACGACGACGATTGTGAGACGATTGTGAGTTTCAATTTCTGCCTAATCGGCTGCAGTTTGTGTGCTGAGATGCATAAATAGAGTCTATTAACAGCGACGATTACCCACTTATATTAGTTAAAAACATGACATTTAGCAACTTTGTGTAGGCTGAAAGGGTGGAAGCTTCTCGTTTTCCCGCTTCATCCCTCTGCATTTTTCACATCCTTCCACCAAAGCCACCAACAGTACAGTTTTAATTTAACTTAATGATAAAAACAAATGGCCTCCACAGGTATTTAGTTCATTACATCTACAGTACAACTGTTGCACGGCTTTCTTTTTCATTATTATATTTATTATTTTTAAATCCTTCTTTTTAAAGTTTTGTTTTAGCCGTTTCCTTGCAGGTTTCTCTCCGGGGAAACGTGTGCAGTAGTGCCGATTTTACATCTGTACAAGCACAGAAACAGTGTTCGACACCTTCTACTCGACGCAAAATAAGTTTAATTTCCTCCTTTATGAAGCATGTAAAATCTATACAGAGAAAACTGTGGTTAACTCAGAAGTCGTAATAAAATGTACAGAAGTTAGCCTATAAGGTCGAGCTCTTTTCTTCATCTTTTTGGTCTTTTTTGTCCTTTTTTTTATTTTTTAGGAGTTTGTTTTCTTGCTACCGTTTACATTCAGCTTGGCACAGTGCAGAACTACTCGCGCGAAGACGACGGGTGACGACAGACTGTGCAAAACAAAAACGAAACCGAAGCTAAACATTCGAGATCGTGCACGGTTTCGCTCGCCAAAATAAACAACTCAAAACAACAAAAAACAAACAAAAAAAGGCTGCGCTCGAAACTCCGTTTGGTTCGCTGAATAAGAATATTATCCTGCTTTTGTAAATTAAAATGACTGTTTCTTTTCATTTATTTAAATTATTATATCCCCTACGAGAAAGAGAGATATTCATATTGAGAACTGGAGGAGTGAGGGGTGGGTGGAAGTGTTTGGGGAGCTGTACAGGCCGGGAATATTTATATATATATATTTATAAATCCGAAGCTCCTTCGTGGCTCCGCAGCGGCGCCGGTTTGCTGTAATGGAATGACGGGTCGTCGGGTGGGTGGGCAGGTGGGTGACGTTGCTCTTCTTCTGTGGTGTCATTCTTCTGCTCTGCGGCTCTTCAGCTGTGGAGTGCAACAAAACAAGATGGCGTCCATAAAACGTCACACTTAAAGAATGAAAAACAATCAAGCTGCTGAACTTTTTACTCATTTTGTTGCACACAAAATATATCATTGTATCTTATTTTGTATTTATGTGATAAACCAACAAAAAGAAGCACATGAATGTATTCTTTAAAGTTTCAGTATGTAACTTTCTTTTGTTATATTTGCTGAACCAGTCACCATGTTGTGACAGTAAGTAATAAGACAGATATTCTGTGAAAATCTTTTCCACCTCCTCTCTGAGCTGCTGCTGCTGCCATCTGAAGACCAAAAAACAACCAATCACAGCCAGGGGGCGGGTCTTTGTGCTGTCAATCAATCTCCCGAATGCATCTGTGGTTATGCTAACTAGCATTAGCATTCATGACAGGCTCTGCTGATGGGGAAAAGTATCAGAGAGGAAGAGAGTGAGAGAGAGAGAGAGAGAGGATGAGAAGCGCACATGGGCATGATTGACAGCACTGAGACCCGCCTCCTCTCTCTGATTGGTTGTTTCCATCTAGCACTGGGAGAAGACAGAGGAGCATTATTCTTTTCACAGATTATCTGCCTCATACTACACTGTCATGAAATGGTGACAGTTTCAACAAATATGTAAAAATATACTTTGTTTGATAAAAGTTAAATACTGCAGCTGTAAGTGTGGGAATCCATGTGTAATAACGGCAAACAAAGCGTCTTCTGCGCTCACTTCTTGTCCGGCTTGCTGCCTCCTCCCCTGATGGCCACCGGCTGGCTGTTCTGGTAGAAGCCTCCTCCGCTGCGGTTGATGTTGGGGTGTGTTGGAGATGCGGCCGGCGGCTGTCCGGGCCGGATGGGTTTGGCTGGAGAAGTGGTGAACGAGAACGGATTTGTCTTTTGTTGAAGCTCCACAAAACATTGAATAGACGCGCTTCCCCGGCTCGTCCGCCTACTAACCGATCTGGGCCGAGTGTCCCCTCCGGGCCATGTTCTTGGCCCGGACGGCTTCCTTGATGCGGTCCACCTCCTGCTGGTAGCGCTTGCGGTCGCGTGCGGCGTTCTCCTTGGCCTCCTTCAGTGCAGATTCCAGCGCCTTGACGCGCTCAGCCGTAGCGCGAAGACGTTTCTCCAGTTTTGGAAGCTCACAGCGCAGGTCTGCATTATCACGAACCAGCTGGGAAACAAATTCAGTTCGTCAGAAAAGGACCACAAGGAAAAAAAAGAAAGAACCAAGGTGGTTTTTTAAAAAAACATGGTGACGCCTACCTGTTTGTGAACCTTGGTGAGTTGCTCAAGATTGTTCTCAAGAAAGGAGATTTTCTGTTTTTGTGCCGCGCTGCCTCCTGTGTCGTCAGAGTCCATCTCCGCACTCTGAAAATATAAATAAAGTACGAGTTACAGACAACAAATAAAAAATAAATTTAAAAAAATCGGTGACCGTAGGGACTGAAACAATTAATCGGATTAATAAATCGGTTACTGAAATAACCAACTAATTTAGTAATTGATTAATCGTTAACGGGATTATACAAAAAGAACTAAAATAAAACACATGCTGGAAGAACAACACACTCAGAGGAGTAATAAAGACAAAAAAATACATAAATTCAATACATATGTTGAGTTTAAGATAAAAAATTAATTTGTCTGTAAATATGTTCAACCCGGAACTCAAGCGCCATTTTCAGGCTCACCTGAATCAAATTCAGTTAAAAAAACATATTAAGCACCTTTTGCTGTCCAATTATTAATCGACTAAATGAAAAAAACAATCATCTTCACACACTGAAGTATTTTTAGCTGCAGAAGCATCCTACAAATGATCATATCTTCAGAAACGCTGTTATTGCATTTTAAGCAATAACATGTTTATTTAAATGGATTAGTTAGGAACCAAATTATGTTTACTTGCATCTTTTAATGCGTTTCTAAAGCTGGATAAAAAACGAGCAAAATGTGATACATTTTTAAATCCAATTAATTGTTAATAAACATTAGTTGCAGCCCTAATTAAATCAGTGCCACACACACCACACACACACACACACACACACACACATAAGATAAAACATAATCACCTTCTTCACTCTGGTGGCCAAATCCTGAACAAAGAGTTTCCTCAGGTTGTGGAGAGTCTGCAGCTCTTTTGCCTGCAACAGAAAAAGATCAAATGAGGCAAAACCTCAAAACAAGTAGAAGTAACGCAGCCCAACTCATTACTGAACTCACCACCGTCTCTTCCAGCCCCTTCAGGTCCTGTCTGGCCTGCTCCCGTCTGTCCTGCATCACCCTGAGTAACAGGAAGCGCATCAGAAACGGTGACCGCGTGTCAAACGTCAGCAGTCACATGCAGTCCAACCGATCTGCACGCGTGTGAAACCTACGTGAGCTCGTGCAGCTTGCGGCTCTTCTCCTGGTCGGTGGACTTCAGCTTCTCGTGCTCCACTTTGAGCCTCTCCTGCTCCAGCATGATCTTCTGGTTCAAGCTGGGGGGGGGGACAAAACGGAGTTACGATTATAATATCTGCCTCAGTGCACCGCCTCAAGTCAATATGAGGAAATCTAAAGTTTAATCTTCCTTTTATATTTGAGTAAAGCAGCACCAGCAGACACAAACTACAGTAGGGTTGGAACTTTTACGCATCAATTCTGATTAGCATATCAGATTTCCTTGAACATGTTAGAATAGATCTGCGGGTTAAACAAAGCATGTTCATTACACTTTTTTCACAAAATCTTTCTTAGACAATGAGCTTTTCATCTGCTGAGTTTCAGTTGTTTTAGGGCGTCTTGTCAACTTAAATCCAAATAAGTTGCAGCTGGCTCCGCCCTGCCAACTCAACGTTTACACTCACACGCGAAAATCGCGGCAAACAGATGCGCAATTATAAAAGTGCACATCTTTGAAAAGCATTAGTAGAGCCTCCTGCACAACCAACAAGAATACAGCAAGTGGTTGCTAGTTAGTGATTCAACAACACATTTGTCTTTTCCAGCAGCCGAAAAATTGGACTGATATTGATATCCGATAGCAACACCAGGATTATGTCAGATTTAATAATATTTTAATTTACAATTTTTTTTAATCTGATTACTCGATTAATCGTAAGAATAATCAATAGATTGCTCAATTACTAAAACATTAGTTCACAACAGCTCCACTTCAGACCCAAATGGAAGAACAAAAACATATAAAAAAGTGAATTCTGCATAATCGGTCTTCCTTAATGTTTCCCCTTTGTTGAGCTCATATGTCCATTTACTGAATAATTTAGCAGCAAAAAAGGCTATTGGATTGAAAATGTTGCTTATTTTGTTGACGTATAGTTTTCAATTAATTACAATTAATTACAGAGCCTGCAATTAATTTGATTAAAAACTGAAAGAGGTCTTACTCCTGCAGCTCGGTGATGAGTTTCTCCTTGTTGTCCAGCTCGTCTCTCAGGCTGCTGATCTGTTTCTGGTGGGCTTCACGGTGGGAGTGGATCTGCTTCTCCACCGCTTCCTGAACACAAACATAAATATAATTTTAGATATTTTACACACAGATTCAACTTCAGTTCCCATAAAGCAGTGATTTAATGGAGACTTACCTTAACTTCATTAGCAGTCTGGATCTCATTTTCCTTCTCCATTGCATGAACTTTCTCTGTAGAAGAGAAGATTCCCATTGGTTAGAAAAGCTCAACATACTGAAATAACCAAATGCAGTGAAACAGACAAAGTTTTAATTGACTTTTTTAAACTATTTTACGAGCAAAAACCATTCCCAAGTGCCTAATAATATTCCAAATAAAAAAACAGGTGCTACAGAGTTCTGACTCGGTAGCAGTCACAACTCTGGGTGCCAGGTTCTTTAATTAACTCGATTCTGTTAGTTTATGGCAAATTTAACGCCAACTGTGGATAAAGTTCCACTAACCCATGACAGATGTAAAAAAAAGTTATTTGGCTGACTAGCTAGCAGGGGTATGTTGGCAGACAGCGATAGCCTCAACTGTCTCAAGTCACAGAACACAATGAAGATGTCTTAGTAACTTGGTAGCATCATCTCTCCTTTTAAAATGTTCATGAAATGTTGTTCATCTCTGAATAAATAAATAAAAAGGATACGCACTGCAACTCAAACTTATGACAGACAGAAAAGTTTTGCAATAAAAAAAATAAACAATATATTAGATTTAAGTAGTCTTGTAAAGACCAAATTTAAGCTCAGTGATTAATGCCTTTAAGGCCAACGTACTTTGTTTTCAAGTTAATGTAAAGCTGCTGTATATAATTTTTTATTTGTTGAAACCGTCACCATGTTGTGACAAAACAGCATGAGGAAGAAAAATGAACTCCTGCCTTCTCCCAATGCCAACTACAACCAACCAATCAGAGCCAGGAGGCGGGTCTTAGCGCTGTCAATCTACCTCCCGGTGGCGCTACTCAATCCTGCTAGCGTAGTATGCCGTTAATGCTAAGCTTAGTTAGCATAGCCACTGATGACGGCAGATAAAAAAAAGGTTTTCCTGCAACTACAAGTTATTTCTTTGCCATTAGCACATTTACCAGCGAGTACATGAGGCTGATTGACAGCGCCAAGACCCTCCTTCTAGAAATGATTGGTTGTTTTTGGTTGGGAGTGATGCATTTCTTCAAATGTTAATAGAAACTCAGGGAAGAGGTGCAGGAGGTCGACCTTTTCACAGATCATCCGTCTCTTATTACACTATTGCAACACAGCGACAGTTTTAACAAATATCTAAAATTCTTCAAAAAATTTGCATACTGCATCTCTAGGACATTTTAAGGTCTTAATTGTAGACTGATAAAAGTAAGAGTCTTGAAGGATGCTCGTACATCGATAATAAAGAGACGTACCCTGAGCGCTGAGCTTCACAAGCTCCTCATTGAGCGAGTCGACGTTCTCCTCCAGCTGCCTCTTCTTCTGCTCCACATTCTGGAGATACTCAGTCAGGGACTTGATTTTAGCCTCATGCTGTGGACAGACAACATTCCCTCATGCTTACAACACAGGTAACCATCAAGAGCATTCAGAAACAGAGGTATTCGTACCTCCACATGGACATTCTTAAAGTTTTAAATACCTGGGAGATGCGCAGCTGACAGGCAGCCAGTTCTTTCTCGTTCTCGTCCATCTTCTTGTTGCTCTCAGACTGGATGCCCTCCAGCTGCTTGCAGCGCTTCACCATCGTCTTCACCTCCGACTTCAGCTTGCTGATGTAGAGACGAGCCACTGTGAACTCCTCGTCTATCAGGCCGCTGCCGCCCTCGTGTTGCTGCGAAATCGTACCGAGAATCAAAAAGGATGAGGTTAAATTAAACGGAAGGAAGAAAAAGTCAAACATGAGAGAGAAAAGAAAATGCAGGAACAGTCCTGGTACCTTGATGTCATTGCTGCCCACAGCGATGCCAATTTCAGCCAAGTCTTTGAGCAGAGATGACATCATCTCAGTCACTCTCTTCTTCTGGTGGTTGGACATTTCCTTCAGCTTCTGGAGTTCGGAGTCCAGAGAGGACAAGATGGACTGCAAGCAAACAAGAGATTATAAAACCACATGAAACATTATTCATTACGCTGCAAAACTACAACATCTGACCAAGCAGTTGTGCTCTAGTTTCTAAATATTTTACTACAGCTGAAAAAAGACAAAACTAACTTACAAATTTAAATTTAAATTTTCAGCAATATAATACTGACAAAAAGGTACTAGTTCCCCTGGCAGATTATTTCTCTTAGAACAGAGAAAAAATGTCGTTATAAATGAAATAATCTTTTATAAGTTTAATTAAATTTCAATATTAAGGAACTACTCACTTAAAACAGGCTCCTGTATATTTCTGAAAGGCTACCTATAAGTTAGTTTTGTCTTATTTCAAGTGTACAAAGATATTTGCACTAGAAACTAGTTAAAAATGCCTGGTAAGGTTTTTTGTTTTTGCAGTGTATTTATGAATGAGACACAGTGAAACTGTGTGCTTGAAAAATAAATAATCTGGCCCAGTCAGAGTTAAAGCTTAACCATTCGACAGTTTCTTGTGACAATAATAAACCAAGTCACCTGAGACTGTTGAAATACTCAGCTATGTCTGATGAATTTATTACTTATTTTGCAATGTCTGAAAAGGATTTACTTTGGTTTGAAACTGAAAGATATTAAAAATTAGGGCTGTATAATAATACCAATATCGCGATATATATTGATATTTTCTTTCCTAGAAAAAAATCGATATTCATCAGCAAGTATCGTAACATCCAACTGTCACCTTGTTCACTCACTGCTTGCTTCACCAGGTCATCAGGCTTAGAGTGATTCCTTCAGATGTTCAGGTTAAAAAGGTATCAAACTATTCAGAGCAGGAACTTGGTTCACTTTATTTACTTTACTAATGCATGTCAGCTACAGTTTGGACTGTTTCAACTAAAAGAAACATGTTTTCTCTCCACTTCTTTGATTCATTTTGTCCAGCTGTCCACTTTAAGTCTGTGTCCAACCAGAGCCAGGTATTGTGTAGTTGGTGCTTTTAATCAGTTTTCAGTTAAATTAATTCAATCCAACTTTATAACAGTCACAAAATGTCACCAAAATCACTCTGTCCCTCTAAAATCTTTCAGAAAATCACAAAAGTGTGTTGAATTGTATCGTTTGCCGAGTATCGCGATATATATTGTATCATGGGCAGAATATCGTGTATTGTGAGATTATTGCATCACTACAGCCCTATTAAAAATATATTTTTTAAGGTAAAAAATGTATAGTTTCTTCAGGCTTGTGAATAATAGTATCATGGATAGTTATTAAAGATTTCATGCCAGGTTACATTTGTGGCTAGATGTAGTGCCAATTCAAAACAAAATATTTTTTAAAAAGCCTTAAACTGACCCATTGATGTTTTGACAGATCAATTTAAAAGTTTCTTACATTTTTAAATTTTAAATGTTTGTCTGTCACATGCTGTGTCATTACAAAAGATATGTTTTTTTTTTCTTTGTTATTTGCACATAAACACATTGGCTATTTTACATTTAAAGACGCATCTACATGGTTGGTTGATTGCTGCTTAGTTGCTTATGGAATCACAAACTGACCAAGATTTATTTGTTCCAACTTCTTCTCATTCAAAACTTTTATGTTCAATTTTAAACCGTAAATACATGAATAAATGAAGCATCTAGCTCTGTTACTGTAAGGTATTGGTGAGTAAAAAGAACTCGGATACCTTACAACAGAGGTTCCCAAACTGTGGGGTGCGCCCAATATAGGGGGCGCCATACCATTGTGGGGGGGGCGCAGGAAGTTGTCTGGATGAAAAAAAGTAAAATAACTAACGCTGCATACGCTGGGTTTTTACCTTAGAATGGCCAACTCTGTTATTCCAATGTCAATTTGATACAGTAGGGGCTTCCCATATCTGTGTCCTCCGTCACTTTTATCAATAGTTAAAACTGTTTAATCCGTTGTTAACATGTGATGACCTGTTTTTCCAAGCCGCCTTTACACAGGTGTGTTAGAATCATGGCGGCAAACCAGCAGTAGCCTGTAGGCTACCGATGTTGTCGTCTATGTTCAGCTACATTCATTTTGCCCCCAAAAAAGTCAATATCCCCCCCAGGGGCAGGGAATCTGCGCAGGAGAAAATGTTTGGGAACCACTGCCTTACAGAGTATCTGTGACTTTTTCTGTGCCATCCTTACAGATTTTTGGCTGAGCTCCTCACTGATGGACTCGAACTCCTTTGTCTTGTCCTCCACCTCCTGGCTCTTCTGGTCGTAGTTGACAGCCAGCTCCTCCAGGGCCTGCAGCACCTCCTTCACCTCCTCCTTGGAGGCCTCGTTCTCCGTCTGAAGGCGGTTCAGCTCCGCCTGCAGGTTCTCGTGATCCCTCCGGGAGGAAGCCAGCAGCTGAACAACATGGGCCATTAGGTTTTAAACGTCTCAGTAAGAGAGAGAAATAATAAAACATTTTTACTGTTCCTACAGGTCAGGAATATTAAATAAGCCAATTCTAGCTCAGTTTAATTCACTGACTTGTTGTCTGCAACCCCCAGTATCTGTTAAACTACACTGATCATTTCGTCCTTCCCATCTGTTGGACCTCCAGATCTCACCTCCTCCTGGTCGAGCATCTGCTGCTTCAGCTTCTCTACCAACTGGCTCTGCTGGTTGATTTCTTCATCCTGAATATTACAACGGCAAAAAACACATTTTAATTACAAGGCTGACTTAACAACAACTCCCAACTACAAAAACCAGTGGCAAGTGTTTTCCATATCTGAAGCCAAAAAAAAAAAAAATAGAAAAATCAGCTGAATAAGAGATTAGCAAAGCAGATTTTGACACATTTGTTTTTTTTTTTTTTTTAATTATATCTTTATTGATTCTCGAGAAAGTATCATTCACATAGCATTGGGCATCAACACACTGATTTCCACATTTGAAATAAGACTCACATGTAGCCCATTGCCTTATAACAGTCAAATCAAAAATATAACTATACTTCTCTGAGAACGATTATAAAGTGATCATAAGGAAAAGAAGGAAAAATAATCAAAGGAAATACAATTAAAAAATAAAAAATAAAATAAAATAAAATAACATAAAATAACTATACGGTATGGCTATCATAGGAGAGTGGATTGTCTAGGAGCCTTAAGAAGTTTGGACTTTAAAGATGAAATCAGGTCTTTTAGGTTTTACATAATCTACCCAAATCCTCCAGCACTGATCAAATTGTTCCGTCCTGTGATTGAGAGAGGCTGTTATTTTCTCCATTTCATATATGTTAAATGTTATGTTAATCCAGTCATCCAATGTTGGCTTGTCCTGTGACAACCATTTTCTTGTAATGTTTTTCTTACTTGCCATTAGTAAGATCGTCATCAGATATTTGTTTCTTTTTGTGGCGTCTTGAGGAATAATGCCTAAATACATAAGCTTGAACTCAAAAGGAATGTTTTGCTTAAAAATATCTTGTAAGGCACTATTTATCTCTTTCCAATAATCTTTTATAATTGGGCAGTCCCAGAAGACATGGTAGTGGTTTGCATTTTGATTTCTACATTTTCTCCAACATGTGGGAGGATTACCATCATAATGACATTTCTGGGCAGGTGTAATAAAGAATCTTATCAAGTTTTTCCATCCGTATTCTTGCCAGTGCAGTGATTTATTGTATGTCCATTGGTAGTTCCATATTATTGTCCATTCCTCCTCTGTTATCGTCAAATTGCCCTCTCTCTCCCATCTTGCTTTGATATGTAGGGTTGAATTGTTTTTTAGATCTATTAGGTTTTTATAGATAAGGGAGATAATTTTCCCTTTAATTTTTGATTTATAGGCATTAATGAAAATTTTCAGTAATGTTATATTTTTGTCAGTAATTGGTTTAAATTTTAAGTTGATAAAATTCCTTATTTGCAAATATCGATAAAAGTCCTGTTTGTCCAAAGAATATTTTCTCTTGAGTGTTTGGAAATCATTTAAGATGTTTTTGTTCATTATTGTGCACAGAGCAGTAATTCCCTTGGATGTCCAGTCCTTAAACCTGGCGTCCAGTTTGTTTGGTGTGAAGTCGGAATCATATGCGAGCCATTTTATGATTGTCAAATCGTTCTCGAGTGCATTTTCTTTAACAATAGTTTTCCAAGCTCTAAGGGTTGTTTTCATCCATCGGTTATCTATATTATTTATGAAACCTTGTAGATTTGCATCTGCCAGAATTGCCTGTATGGGAACGGGTGTCGCCTCTGTTTCAATAGTTTTCCATTGAGCCTCATATGTTGGGTCGCAACAGTATATCAATGTTCTTGTTTGTGCTGCTAAATAATAATCTCTTAGAGAAGGCAATCCCCAACCTCCCATTTTCTTTTCCAGTTGTAATACCTTATATCTAATTCTAGGTCTTTTACCTTGCCAAATATATCTTGATAATAGTTTGTCCCATTCATGAAAAACCTTTTGATTTATTTCGATTGGCAAAGTTTGGAACAAATATAGCAATCTGGGCAGTATGTTCATCTTTATCGAGTTAATTCTTGAGCTGAAACTCAGAAAAGGAGTAAGGTTCCATCTTGTGATATCTTCTTTAATTCTTTTTTGTATTGGAACATAATTATATTCGAATAGTTTTCCGAGGTCCTTTGGTATAGTAATGCCTAGATATTTAAAGTGGTCAGTGTGCCAGGTTAGAGGGTATTTGTTTTGGATTTCTTGAGTTGGGGTATAATTATAGGACAGCAACTGAGTTTTATTAATATTAATTTTGTATCCCGATAGTTGGCCAAATTGTTTAAATAATTGCAGCAAAGCTGGGAGGGAGTGGGTCGGTTGTTCCATATAAATTAATATATCGTCTGCATAGCAAGCCAGTTTATGTTCTATCCCTTTAATAGTTATTCCTTTGATGTCCTTATTTTGTCTTATCGATTGGGTTAATGGCTCTAAATATAAAGCAAAAAGTAGCGGAGACCATGCACACCCTTGTCTTGACCCTCTTTCTAAAGTAATTTTATCTGATAAATGACCATTAACTTTAATTCTCGCTGTAGGATTCTTGTATAATGCCTGTATTGTTTTTATTATTGTATTGTCTAATCCAAATCTATGTAAAACCCTGAAGAGAAAATTCCAGTCCACTGAATCGAATGCTTTCTCCGCATCTATGCTGATAGCAATGGCTTCTAGTTTGTTTTTTTGTATGTGATCTATAACATGTAGTGTCCTTCTTATATTGTCTTGTGTTTGACGTTGTCGTATGAAACCAGTTTGATCGTTATGTATTACAGAAGGGAGAAATTCTTCCATTCGTCTGGCCATTATAGAAGTAAAAAGTCGATAATCAATATTTAAGACAGATATTGGTCGGTATGATCCACAATCAAGTTTATCTTTACCCTCTTTATGTATTACCGAGATTATTGCCTCCTTCCAGCTTGGTGGTGTTTGAGCTTTTTTCAGAATCCAATTTAGTGAAGGAAGGAGGATTGGAATCAACTCTTTCTGAAATTCCTTATAAAATTCTGCTGTGTATCCATCTGATCCAGGTGTTTTACATGGTTTTAATCTGCTTATTGTGTTTTTTAACTCTTTTTCTGTAATGTCTGATGTCATCATTCTATTCTGTTCTTCGTTAATAACCGGTAGCTCTAGTGAGTTCAAGTATTCATCAGTTTCTTCTATAGTTCCTCCGGAGGTTTTTGAATATAAGGTTTTGTAAAATGTTTTAAATGTTTCCAGGATATCATTTGATTTGTTCTTCAACAGTTTTGATTCAGGGTTTCTGATCCTATGGATTGTATTTTCCGCTGTTTTCTTTTTTAGTTTCCATGCTAGGACCCTCATAGATTTTGATCCGCCTTCATAGTGTCTTTGTTTAAGGAACATGAGGTTTTTCATAATTTCCTGTGTTGCTATATTATTTATTTCGTTTCTAATTCTTTTTAAATCTTCCAGTATATCTGGTGTGCAATTTTGTTTATGTTTTCGCTCTAGATCTTCTAATTTTTCATGTAATTCCTCTGCTCTTTTATTCCTTAGTTTTTTTAGGTGCGATGACATTGCTATAATTTTCCCCCTCAGAACAGCTTTAAGAGTGTCCCATAACATTGGAGGAGATACTTCCCCATTGTCATTGAGATCTAAGAAAGAATTAATTTCCTTCCGTATTTCCTGTTTGAACCATTGGTTATTAAGCAAACCCGAATTAAGTTTCCATATATTGTTTCTTTTTTGTAGGTCAAGATCCACTGTTAGGTATACGGGTGAGTGGTCACTCACATCTATTGTTCCAATCTCACATCTGTCCATTTTATCCCTGTCTTTTGTAAATGTCAAAAAATAATCAATTCTTGTGTATACAGAGTGAGTGGCTGAATAGTGTGTATAGTCCTTTTTATTGGGGTAAAAGTCTCTCCATATGTCTATCAGGCCAACTTCCTTAAATAGTAAATTTATTTTTTTGTATTGTTGTTCTTTCTGATAGGCTTTCTCCCTGGAAGAATCCATCTTTGGTTGCAGACGAATGTTTAAGTCTCCTCCACAAATCAGAACACCTTGTGTCTCTTTTACCAATACATTAGTTATTTTCTTGAAAAAATCAATATCGCTCCCTGGAGGAGCATATATATTAAATAATGTAACCGGGTTTCCCCCTACATTGCCTCTCACAAGCACAAACCTGCCTTCTTTATCCGCCAGTTCGTATAATTTTTCAAAATGTATCTTGTTTGAGATAAGAATAGCTACTCCCCTTCTATGTCCTGACTTGTATGAAGAGAAAAACAATTGGTTGAAACCTATTCTTCTTAGTTTTTCATGTTCACCTTTGTTTAGGTGGGTTTCTTGTAGGTACACTATGTGCGCATGTTCCTTCTTCATTTTTGACAGGATTTTACTTCGTTTAATTGGATTGAGTAGATCATTGACATTAAAAGTAATTATGTTTATCTTATTGCTAGCCATGTCTAATTGTCTTGCTGATCATTTTTAGATGTCTGATATCAAAGCTTAACCAATCCACTCTCCGTGCAAATGTAAACAACAACTTAACCATAAATAAAAGAAGACAAACTTGAGATTCCAAGGTTGGGGTCCTGAACAAATGACCCTGAACTTGGCTAGGAAAATCATCTAGCCCTGGGGAAAAACCTCCCTTGAAGAAGAGGGGAGGGCCCCCGACTACTCTAAAGCTGGTTTTATCCATTTTGTTTGCGTTCCTCCTCGGCGCATTTATTATTTTCCGTCTAGGTTGGGGCTGGGAATATATTCAGTTCGACAACGATAATGTCCGTAATACAGAACAGTTGAGCAAAACTGAGATACATTGTCCTCTTAGTTTATATTCTATTGATTATTCAGTGATTATTTAGCTTACCGATTATTAATGCATCTCTTCAGAGAGGCTCTTGAGGAGAGCTAGTTTCTCTTCTGAACTCACTCAGTCTTTCTCTGATGTTCATCTCTCGTTCTTCTCCTGACACTTGTTGTTTCGGGCCGGTTTTCTTCCAGGCGGTGCGGGACAGCTGCTCTGCCAGGCTCTCCTTTGGCTTGATCACGGGGACAGGCAAACCACGTTCCTTCATATCCTTCGTCGCCTCTGCCGCTGTCTGGTAAAGCCGCGTTTCCCCTCATAAAAAACTCGTAGTTTAGCGGGGAAAGGAGATTGAAATCGGATCTTTTTCTGCTTCAGGACCCGTTTGGCTTCGGAGTATTCTTTGCGTTTCTGCAACACCATGGGAGGATAATCATGATCAAAATATATCGGTTTGCCGTGTAGAAGCACACCTTTCTTCCCCCACGTTTTCCGTAAAATCTCTTCCTTGGTTCTGCTGCGGAGAAACTGAACCACAATGGATCTTGGTCTGTCGTTTCTGCCCCCGGCTGGTGGCGGAGCCAGCGCTCGGTGGGCTCTGTCAATGTCCAACTCCACACTTGGTTCCATCTCTAGGCTGTCCTTAAGTAATTTATCCACAAAATCTCTCACCGACGATCCTTCTACTCCCTCTGGTACGTTGTATATTCGGATGTTTGTTCTTCGTGATCTCCCTTCCTGGTCGAGCAGTTTTTCTTGTTGCTGGCTAATTAGTTCGGCCATCTTGCTCATTATCTGCTCCATGTTCACTGCCCGTTCCTCCATCGATTCAACTCGGTCCTCTGTCTCCTTAATTTTCCGGTGTACATTAATGAGTTCTGACTTAATGTCTTCGAACTGTTGTTTCATATCTTTTCGGAAGTCCCGTAACTCTCCCAGAATTTGCGTTAGTCCTGTCTCGTCAGTGAAGAGCGGATTAGCATTAGCTTCATCGAGATGCTGATGAGTTGGTGAGCTAGCTACCGTCTTTCTTTCTTGTGCTAAGTCTTCATTCACGGTTTTTCTATTCCCGTCCCTTTTCCCCATTCTAGGCCCCCTTACAGACTCAGTTTTATTCATTTTTCGTTATATTTGGCAAATAATGGGGGCCGAATTAAGATTTACCGGAGGAGAAGTCAGCTCAAGCAGCCATCTCGGAAGGTGACATCACCGGAACTCCGATTTTGACACATTTGTAAGAATATTCACATAAATAACACAACAAAGCTTTTCTTCTTCATCACCAACTCTATTAATTTCTCCCTTTCCCAGCAGCCATTGTACAGTAGTAAAACCAGCTGACCAAACATGCTAGAATTCTATTTGGGTTGCTAGGTGACGGCACAGTGCCTGTGAATGCGTCTGAATCAGGAGGCGTTTGAAACGGCTCACTTTCTAGACGCCAAAAAAACATTAACTTATTGTTTACTGCTAAAAAACAAATGGCTGCAAGTTTTTATTTTAATGCTTGGGATGTTTTTAGAAGAAGTACAGATCCAAAAGGAAGTAGCCTACAACAATATTTTAGTTTATATAACAGATCCCTTTAAGAAACCTGGAAACACTTAAGTGATACTTCAAGAATGTACACAGTCCAGTCACATTAATGTGACCACCACGTACTTTCCACTTCAGAGTTAAATAACCAATCACAGAAGGCAGGTGGCAGCACAGTGCAGTTGAGCGTATATAAAGGGTGTGTGTGGGCTTCGGAAAACATTTCAATCGTTGGCGTAATGCAGAAACGAAGCGATTTATCCGACGTCCAAAAGGGCATGATCATTGGCTTTCGGGCCAAGGGTGGAAGCATTTCCGAAACGGCTGAGTTTGTGAACTGTTCGCGTGCCGCCGTGGTAAAAGTGTACCGTGCATGGCAAAATGGGACTGTCCAAAATCAACGACGTGGCAAATGTGGTGCACCACGGGCCATAGATGACAGAGGCGAACGACGGTTGCGGAGATGCGTTCGGGCAGATAGACGGGCTACCGTTGAGCAACTGACCACTAAAATGAACCAAGGGGCTACCACAAGTGTCTCCCAAACCACTATTCAGCGAACATTGCTGCGTCTGGGCCTCCGAAGCAGACGCCTGGTTCGTGCACCTATGCTGACTGGTGTTCATCGACGACGAAGGCTAGAATTTGCACGCCAGTACAGCAGCTGGACGTCCACTGAGTGGCGACAGGTAGCGTTTTCAGATGAATCGCGTTTTATGCTCCATCGGACAGATGGACGTTGGCGTATAAGGCGTGAAACCTCTGAAAGGAACCACCCTGCAACCATTGCAGGAACGGTCCAAGCTGGAGGCGGGAGCATTATGGTCTGGGGAATGTTTTCCTGGCATTCTCTGGGTTCACTGATTATTGTGGAAGGCACGATGGATCAATACAAGTACGCATCTGTCCTTGCGGACCATGTCCACCCCTACATGCGCATTGTTTTTCCTCAGGATGATGGCATCTTCCAGCAGGACAATGCGAGGTGCCATACAGCTGCCAGTGTACGTGCGTGGTTCGAAGAGCACCAGGATGAGTTTACCGTCCTCCCCTGGCCAGCAAACTCACCTGACTTAAACCCAATCGAGCATCTGTGGGACCATCTCGATCGAGTTGTTCGCGCCATGGATCCTCAACCGCGTAATCTAGCGCAGCTGGCCACGGCATTAGAGTCGGCATGGCTCAACATCCCAGAGAAGACCTTCAGGGACCTAAGTGACTCTCTTCCTGCACGTCTCGTAGCAGTTCGCTCTGCGAAAGGTGGTTATTCTGGCTTTTGACAGATGGTCACATTAATGTGACTGGACTGTGTATATATATATATATATATATATATATGTGTGTAAGAATAAACTCTCAAGGGAACATAAGAGCCTGAAAAACACCAACATTTGCAGCTGAATCCCAATTATTTTGATACGTTGATTCCTGAGGTTTGGAAACCTAGAACTATATTAATCTACATTACAGAACGTCACCTTATCGTCCAGCTGTTTGTAAAGCTTCGTCAGCTCCGCCTCACACTTGTCCTTCTCTACGTCGGTGAGACGAACGCCGGGCACGTTGGGCGTAGAGGCCGACTTTTCGTTGATGATGTTGTCCAGAGCAAGCACCTCGGCGTTCGCCTTCTCTTTGTCGAACTGCTCCTCCAGGGGAACGCTCTCTCCTGGTGTCGAGTGAAGAAAACAAAAAAGAAAAAAAAAAAAACACAATGAGGTCTGCAGGGAGGCGGTTTAGGCCGGAGCCAGTGAAACCGGAGCGGGTTCTGCCTCACCGTTTCTCCAGCGGTTGAGCTCGTTCTCCAGCCAGTTGATGGTGTTCCTCAGAGTTTTGTTCTTCTCCTTCTCCCTCTCGTATTTCTGCTTCCACTGCTCTGCCGTCAGCTCGATGTTCACCGTCACCGTGTTCTTAATGGTCTTCGCTCTGGATGTTTGGAAAAAAATAAATAAATATAAGAAGAAAAATTAAAAAGCAGGAAACTGGGAATGAATGTAATCAGCAAAGTGGCACCCCAAAGCAAGCTCCTAATATTTCAGTTTGAGAGCAAAATTTCACACTTTTCTGTAATAATGCAAGTTTTTAATTAGTAAAGCTCATCTTTCGGTTTCCCTGGAGTATAAATGATGCAACAGAAAGGCTAATTTATCCTGAAAAAAAAACACGGCGTTTCACTTTTCTTTTCTACTCCAACCACTACAACAGTGAATTCATTTTAGGTTTGCTAAACTATTTGGACTGGTACGGTGATTCTAACATCGGTTACATTTACACAACAGGCAAACACGACCCAAATTTGATTCTGGATGATTGAGAGAGATTGGGCAAAGAGGAGTGAGGAAAGATTCCTCTTTTTATAAGGACCAACCTTGTGAAAAATTTAAAGAGTAGATGTTGTTTTATTGGTAAAAGAGAGCTGAACAAAGCAATAACAGCAGGGCTGCCAGTTAATTATTCCCTTAACTGGCATTCCTACAGGCTGAATTCCAAATTATACTCAAATTAAAGTTGGATTGCCGTTTTTCAGTCTAGGATCACAATAAAGTAACAAAATTAAAAAGACTAATTTATCTTTAGATGTTTTTGAAGCTGTAATTCATAATATTGAGGTTTTCCTAAAGAGAAATTATCTATAGTCAGATCACAGAATCAGTTACTACAGAAACGTATCATCAGGTTCAAAATCTGGGTGTAGTGATGGACCTTCAGTGAGACACAAAGACAATTACAAAATCAGCCTTCTATCACCTGAAACACATTTATAGAACACATGGGGAACAAACCTCCAGAAAACTGCAAACCAGCCGAAACACTGAACTCCTGTCAATTAAGGCTAAAAACTCACATGCTTAGTTTATTTGGATTCAAAATTGAAATTGATCGAAATATCTAATGCAATTTTACTTTGTGTTTATTCATAATTGGTAACTGTATAATGCATTTAACATGCAGAGTTCTTTGAAAAATCCATGAAATGTGACATTGAAATAAACTTGATTTCCAAACAAATTAAGAGACCCAACATTCAGTCACTCTTTTGTGCCAAAAAGTAAAGCTGTTCAGTCTGTTCTCCTGGGTTACCTTTGTCCAAACATCAGGGTGGATTTGGTTTCAGCCTCGTTGTAGGAGGAAGGTGAGCAGCAGATCACTATGGTGGTTCGACAGTTACCACCCAGCGAGTCCTGCAGGATCCGGGTCATCTTGCTGTCTCGGTAAGGGATGTAGGCCTGAAAGCGTGTACAGAAGATTGCATCGTAACGGAGCAGAATGACTAATTCATACCATTTATGCTTTATAAATAGGAAAAACCAAAGTTAGAAAAGAGAACAAGAACTGAAACACAGCTGGCATTTCCTGAACCGAGATGTCCCAGTTTGAAACACTGAGCTTCAGCAGGTTATGTTCCTGTTCTCACAACTACCTGGTCATTACCAAATCACCTGATATATGATTACTTTGAGTAAAAACAGCCAAGCTGCAGCAGGCTGCCATCGTTCCTTACAACACAATCTGCTCAGCGGGGAAGGAGACATCTCCGGACAATAGCTAATTTGTTTCAGAGCGTCATAAATATCTCAGCAGCTGTCCGCCGCAGGTTGTTTACAGAGCGAATGAGCCGCAGAACAAACCTACACTTGATCAAAGTGAAAAGGGTGAAATGAGAAAGAAAAGCTCGAGCGAGGCGTTGCTAGGAGGAGAGTTTTTATCTGCGCAAAGTTATTTCTGTGACACAAAGGACCTGTAGATGTCTTAAAATGGAAATTCAGCACAAAGAAAACAGAAAGCATGTTTGTTTTCATCATGGAAGCTCAAGCTTCAGGCTGTGCAGCTGGCAAACGGTCTGTGCTCCTGTTCTTTCCGCTCTTATAAGTAGCAACGACTCATATTAAGACGTTAAGCATGCAATTTAAATAAAAACAATTTAAATAAAAATCACTGCCTCAGGGTGGAAGAGATTCAGTGCTCTGCAGAATAATTACATCAAAACAGATACATGCTCATTTGGCTATGGAGTAACAGTTCGTATTACTGATCAAATCTGCGTTTTAGGAAGCGTTTTACCCATTAATATGTTAGCACAGATTTTTCCTTAAAATTATCTTACCCAAAGTCTAATGTTGAAGACGTTCTGGACATTTGAGTATTAAAAACAAAATTACCCTCCATTATCTGCATGTTCAACAAATCATAAAGCAACAGATTGCTGAGGTAGGTTGTAAATGTCAATAATTGGGAATCTGCAATGTTTCATGTGTTTGAACAGATGCAAACTGAATAGTTGGATCATAGACTGGACAGATGGATGTATAAATCAAAAACTGGAAAGATGACGGCTGTATGGAGGGATGGATTAAAGATTAGATGGATGGAATCTGGAAATTGAAATATGTTTTCCTGAGTTATCCTGACTTTTCCAGGCTCTGTGGTGAATTAAAACAAAACAACTCACCGTTCCTTCAGCCAGCGCTGAGATGACGTTTCCCAAAGATGACAGAGACTTGTTGATGTTCTTGGCTTCATCAAGCACGGCTCCCTCTGCACCGGTTTTACTAACCTGTAGACCACAGAAAAACACCAAAACCACATAAAAAACCCCAAAGCACAGAAGTGACACTGCAAACGTAATCACAAATTCAAGCAACGCAGTTGGAGAGCAACAAATATGGCTGTTCATCTCAGACGTTTCTGTCACCTTTTCACTACCAGCCAGATCCACCAGGTAGAGTTTCCCACTGAGCTTCTGCTCCGTCTGAGTGTTCTCCTGCTTAACGTTTATCAGGAAGATGCTGTGACTCCTGGAGCTGTGCTCGTTCATGTCTAAGGAGCAAAAACAGTTTTGGTCAGACGGTCACCTGCAATAAAACCAAATAAGCCTGAAAATAAACAGTTTGAGTTGCTGCAAAGAGCAGGATGGCTTCTTACTTGTGACTGCTACATGTCTGTTAGATTTGCCTTCATCAATCGTGTCCATGACTTCCTCTGGGCTGCACACAAACCTCTCAGTGCAGCCCTTTAAAAAAAGAAAACAGGAAATAAAACAAGTTTATTCAGCTCCCTTAGCTGGTTTTACCAGATGTTCCACAGGACAGGAGGTCTCACCTTGACGTAGGGTACTCTGTTTTTATCTTCATGCACTGATAAATTGGTCTTCGACACTGGAATGAAAGTAAAAACAGTCGTTTTATAACACCGATTGCATCAGTGTGTTTCTCTTTGATTCTCCTAAATATCTGCACACCATTTATGAGTCTCTGACCTTTTCCTAGACTGTTTGTTCTTATATAAAAGCTACAAAATAAACAACTAAACTCCATCTCATATAAAACTACCAAACATTTTCCACACCATGTTTTCAGTCAGGGCCACATATGGACACTTTTAAACAGCCCACCTGTTGTAAACGTGGAATAAGAGCATTTATTGCTCAAACATTCTGCCTCCCAGTGATTTTAATAACTATTCACTCTGTTTCAACATTTTGACGCTGTTGGCAGTTTTCTCTGTCACATCTGCTGCCACAGTTTGGAATAATTAAGGAAGGGCGACAGATTCACCTACCATCCAAAAGGTCTCGGATTTTGTCTAAGTAGATTTCAAAATATGAAACCTGCAAACAGAGAAAGATCCACATTATTTAGTTATTCAGCAGAGAGAATAAACAAAAGCTTACTGGTTGTTTCGTTTACTGTTGATAAAGCATTTGCATCTTGTAAAAAATATACATAATCAAGAGATGAGATGAAGAAAAGTGATTTTTTTGTTCTAATTTTTATTTCAGATACAGTAACTTTCATGAATACCAATAAACTTTTACTTTACAACCTTCAATTATGACTAATTTTAATAGGAGTGGAAAGAGAGAAAACCTGGATTGCCTTTCATTTTACATAAAAAACTGATTGGATGGAGTGTATTTATATTCATATGGCAGCATAGTAGGGCCATTGGAGAAAAAACATGTAAATATCCACCAAAAAAACTCAAATTTTTAATTTAATCTCAGATTTTCTAGAAAAATTAAGAAATTTATAAGCCCCAAATTTTAAAAATTAGCAAAAAAAAAATAGAGAATGTTTTGATTAAACTAAGGAATTTTCTAGAAAAAAACCCCGGAAATTTTCTGAGCTCATAAAGTCAAACATTTTCAACTTTTGGAAATTTCACTTTTTTTTTCTAGTCTAATCTCTAAATTTCTGAGATTTTTCTTCTCCTGTCCTGTTCTTGGATGGAAAAAAGCTGTGAACATCAATGTTTAAGTATTGCCACAGATTCTGATTAAAATCAGAATCTTTGACTGAGCCGGTCCAAGTCACGGATATGCTTTAGTCCCGCTCCACGTTTCAGTTGTTGTCCTGCTGGCAGGTGAACCTCGACTGCAGTCTAATCTTTTATAGCCTCTGAACTGTTTTCTTACATCACTGCCCTGCATTAATCCTATTCACACAGCATGATGCTGCCACATGCAATGCTCATTTTGTGCTTCACACAAGGTTTTGCATGTTGACCATAAAGATACATTTTGTTTTCCTTTTATCAAACTGGAATTAAATGGGGTTTTTTTTTTGTTTGTAGATTGTATAAAATCCCAATAAAATACTTTAAGGTTTGTAATATCAGAAAAACTATTTGTTAGACTATGAGCTGCAAGAAAAAAAAACAGAAACTGAGAAACACAGGAAACATGATGCAGCAGAACAAAACTGCATGTCATTTCTTAAAATGAAAAACCAAACCATGAAGAACATGGCATCAAACCAACATCCTTACTTTAATATGAAACTCCAGGTTTTCATCCATGGAATAGATGTAGTTGAAAATGTCCTGCACTATCCTGGGGATGATTCCCATTGAGTCTGTGTCATGGAGATTCCCCTAAAAACAGAAAGCAAAGGCAATTTAAAGAGAAGAATCTTAAATGCGATGACCTGAAAGTATTTAGTTACTTCTTACCTCCATGGTGTGCGTTTTCCCAGATGACGTCTGTCCATAAGCAAAAATTGTCCCGTTGTATCCCTCAAGAACATCTATTTGGAAAAAGGACAATAATAAAACGGTGAAATGACGATTCAAATGGTTTCGGCTTTAGCTGAAGCTGTAAATCTCACCTTTTACAATCTTTTGGGCACAAGCGTTGTAGACTTGTTCTTGTGTTGTATTTGACTGAAACACTCTGTCAAACATGTAGGGTTTACCCTGAAATAAAGAGGAAAATACCATGAGCAACAGTTTACCTGAAAACAAAGGACATTTTTACAACATGGCTGCAAAGCGTGTTTAACGTACTTCAACCGTTCACAAGTCACTTACATAAACCAACCACGATGCTCTCAGCTCTGTTCAGGACACTGAACACTTCACACCTACTTGCCAACTTGGCTCAGAAGCTCATGATGTTTCAGTGTTTTCACAAAAACAGTAAAAGTGTCACACACCTGATTTAGCTGTGTGGAAAAAGGGAAAGTTTTGAATCTGTTTTTTGAAAGAAATGGTTTGTGATTCATTGATCAATTATCTAGTGAGTGAAAACAACCAATTTTGCCTAGAAAGGAAAAAAATCCAAACTTTTCTTATTTAAATGTATAAAAACTAAAACAAAACCCAAAAAAAAAAAATCGACTTTTTGTATTTGACAACACACTAAAACAGGTTGATTTTCAATTGGGGTGAGCGATATTTTGTAGTACTCTTGTGATAATGGTAAAAATGGCAGCACCAACCATTTATTACTAAATTTTTAGCAAACTGGATGGTTCTGGCTGAATGGTAAATAAATCATAAATGTACAAATCCTGCTTTTGAAAACCAAATCCATGTCTAATATGCTTCTTCAGGACACCAGCAGTTTAGTGAGTCCTATCACTAAACTGCACACAATATTTATATATTTATTCAGGCTCTCAAACAAATTGTGGAAAAAATAGTCAAAATAATCCCAACACTATGGACAGTTTTGTTTTAAAATATAATTAGATATTTATCACAACAATAAATCAAAATTCTTATAAGTAATTATCACAATAAATTATAGACAATGCAGTAAATAACCACCCATATTTTCTACCCATGTTTTTTGCCGTGTATTTAACATAAACAAATATTTGTTGAATTCTTCTGTGACATAACTTAGCAAACTATGCCAAGGCTTAAACTATACCACAACTTGCATATAAAAGAGTCTTTTGTTAATGAATATTTAAAATATTTCAGGCAAAGTTGAGTACAGTAGAGAAATTGGGAGTAGATTGTTTTACCTCAGCTAATCTCTGTCAGTGTTATGATACAAGAAGTTGTTAGAAGTGATAAAACTTTAACATTAATGATTATTTTAAAATGACCCAAAAGCAGCTCATGAGCTTTAAGCAGCCGTTTAGGAGACAGGCTATTGGATCAAACGCAGTGTAGCTGATGTTGGCAACCTGTGAAGCAATCAAAACTTCGAGGCACAATTCCAGTGAGAAAGCGATCGATGCAGCTGCATTTAAGATGGAAAGCGAAGGGCAATGAATCTGTTGTTACAAGCAACTCTGAGGTTTGTCTGAGGCGCTGCGCTGCGTTTAGGGGATTCGCATTTCCAGTTGACTCATCTCATCGCTGGCTGTGAAGAGGTGTGGTTGTCGGAGGGATGCGTGACAACTTGGATAAGTATCCAAGTAGGCCTGTATCGACAAACTCTAACTGACGATAAATTATCTCAGAAATTATTGTAATAAACGATTATCTTGTGGTTTTAAGACCATTTTCAAGTAGCAAAAAGGTAATAATAATGCGAGAACACATTCTTAAAGATCAGTAAACTTTAAATTCAGTGGAACTGGAAGAAAATAAAAACAGCGGAAACAATAAATTATTTAGTCTCTGTAAACAAAGGTGTGCCTGATTGAGACCAAAACACCAAACTTAAGACTTTTGACATCCAGCTTTTGGTAGAAAGAGATAAAGGAGAAAAACAATAAATCACGCAAATGGAAATTATTTAATTTACCATGCGATTAATTGATTTATTGCTTATTGCAAGTGTCGGCCAATATTAGTCAATTTTTAAAAATATCGGTATCAGTCCAATAAATAAAACTGGGCCGATATGAAGAACCGGTATTCATTTACATCTTGTTTCTGTCCATTTCTGTTCATTTTCTTCCCAAAAAAGTGTTAATATATATATAAAAAAGTAAAATAAAAATTCCATCAATATCAACCCAAATAAAAAAAATTATATGAGGTTATATTGCTGCGCTGTAGAAGTTACATTTTAGTCTATGCCTTCTGTACTGGTAGTTATAAAAATACAGTCACACTGAAGTTGCTACTTATTGTTGCTTACAGGTTTGGGGATAATAACACACTCCTAATTTAAGCTAAAAGGAAAAAGAAGACATCATTGTATAAGTATATTTAGTGTAGAACCTAACAGGATTTTGAACCAGCAGTAATTCCCTCCAGAGATCTACATCCTGGTCATTAACCGCAGCAGGCAGCTGATATCCAAACTGACACAAGGTTGGGAGCAAACAATTCGAGGTTTAATGTCCTCACTGTCGCTGCAGCTATTGGCCTCGTTACTTACACTTCTCACTAATTGGATTCCTGTTTTAAATTGCAATTACACTGTAATGTATTGTTGGAGCGATAAGAGCTTGATCACCTTCTTCCTTTTGCTCATGGCACAGTGTAAAGTTGTCCTCTAAATCAATTGAAATCATTCAATTCATGGGTAAAATCTTTGCTGCTTGCAAAGCAGAAATCAGACTTTAATTAGGCCATCCCACAGTGCACAAGGTTATCTGCCATGCTCTAAAAATAGCTCATTTCTGTTCGATAGGACTTTCCTGGGTTCCTGAATGGAAACCAGGAAAATAACAGAAAACCATAGGATAATAATCTGATATTTTAACCTAAGTGAATGGAGAAGCAGCAGCAGCAGCAGCAGCATGAATAATTCACAAACGTGTTTGCCCTCAGCAGCGAATCAAGCTTGTAACTCCACCACCAGTACAACCTCATCTGGAAATTTTATCTTCCTACCTTTCAGGCAAAAAAGTAGCAGAATGTTGTAATGAGACGCTTTTAAATAAAGGTCTGTATTCACTCAGATACAAGTGATATCAATGTGGTAATGGCAAAACTTCAAGTAGGGGCTTAGCGATAATCAAATTTTGGGTGAACCTAAATCTGAATTTGTGTTCACTAAAGTTAATCCGCCCAAAGCCGCCATCTTGTTTCATAAGCGTGTTTTACGTTTTTTATTTATTTAGATTTTGAACTCGCATCAACTCTAGGAGGGAATGTTAGGGAAAGGCTACATTTATTAATAAAGGTGCAGCAGATGACGAGGAGTCCGGAGACTCCCGTGGAAATAATAGGAGATCCGCTGAAGACGATCACTCTCAGCAGGGATTTGAACTTGTGTCTTTAATTACTTCACCAAAGCTCACAGTTTTTTACCAAATTCTATAGTATAAATCTGCTCCTTAGTCGCATCTTTTCGGGGTTGCCAAACTAATATAATTAAATTACTAAATCAGAATACCAGAAAGTATTTTGTGTGTCGGGGGGAATAAGAAGGGTTCGGTGAATGCGCATATGCAACTGAGGGGTTCGGTACCTTAAAAAAAAGTTAAGAACCTCGGCTCTAGAGCAGTGGTCCCCGACCTTTTTTGTGCCGCGGACCGATTGAGACTTTGATGTGGGAAGGAGAGAAGGAGACTCTGATATTTTTCTGCCGATGGGGGATGGGGGACGGGGGTTACGCAGAGCGGATTGTAACGTAGGACTCACCTACAATGTGTCTCTTTTCCCCCTTTGCTGCTTGTGGCTCAATGTTGGCGCACAAGTAACCGAGAGAATCTGGTTACAGGATTTTCAAAATAAAAGATGCTCCAATCTCAAATAATACGTAAAACGGAAATATTTAATTATTTCTTGCGCCACGGACCGGTACCGGTCCGCAGACCGGGGGTTGGGGACCACTGCTCTAGAGCATCAGCAAAAACAAAGCACATCACCATAATAATAATAATTGCCCTCCCCACCCCGAGAGAATGCCCAGCGCCCGGCCAGCAGCCCACCCTGATTGGTTCAACAGCTGGTAACCAGGAGAGAAAACAAGGAGATTACCCAAGAGGCAATGCTGCTGCTGCTGCTACCTATGAGTGCTGCACTCGCCAAAGCAGATGCAGCATCAGAGGCAACAGGCTGCTGCTGCTTTGCAACACATGCGTTTCCACCAACATCCACATGACTGGCACTCCGATCTGGGCAGGGCTGCACCAGGCCTTAGGGGCTCCGAGAGTCAAAGGCCTGCAGCCAGAGTCAGGAAGTGGCTGCAGTTACAACAGTCGTCTTTGTTTCACATGAAACAAATGAATAACTCGGTTGTATTCAACATTTAACACCTAAAGTTTAAATAAAAGAGGAATGGGATGAATATCTGATCAGCCCAAAGGGGAAAAAGTCTAAGGCTTTGTAGTCTCTGTTTAATATGAGATTATGAGTTTGCATGAGTTGGTAATATTGCAGTCAAAGTCCACAAGGAATTTCTAATATTTAACCATGTTTTTATGGCATAATATATGCACACTTTTAGACAGCTAGAAGGATAAGGGGAAACAAACTAAATATATATATATAAAAAAGGTTAATTTCAGCCAAACCTGACAACAAACAATGAATCAATTAATCTCTTAAAAAACTCTAAATGAGTTTGATCATTTCCATTCTTATGAGTAAATATTTTCTGATTGACAGATTTATGGTTTTGTGTAGCCACTTTTCACATTTTTTAATCATAAAATTTAGGATTTATTGTCTAGATAAATTTCAATTAATTTTTACTATTTTCTCCACAGTTTGTTGCAAAAAAGAGTCAATAAATATCAGTAAAATAGAAAATATGATTAAATTAAGCTAGTGTGTGCAGCTTAGCGATATAAATCACACTTTTTAAATAACCGCCATCCTGAAGAAGTCAATTTTAAATAGGAATGTTTTTCAAAAGCAGTTACCTGATCTATTATAATTTTATTGTTATCACAATAGTCCCACAAAATATTGTGACAAATTTAAAAGTTAATGTGACCCAACCCTAGCTGTGTGTTGTCTTTATTTGTCTTTTATTCATCGTTTTGGGTTAATGCCTTTTATTTTGGATTTTTAAAATACCTTAAGAGTTCCAGCATGGTGGTCTGTTCTGTACAAAACTTAAGTTTATTGGTCTTTGAGAGGGCAAGTTTGCATCATTATGTCATTAACATATTACTTGAAACATCCTTAAAACAACAATCTTATTGTCTTTGCAATAATTTCTGGGGCAATTTATCGTCCAGAAAATTGCGTCATTGTGACAGGCGTAATCTGGACTGATGGATACCAGGAGTAAATTTGTGTAAACCAGGATTTTTATATTCTTCTGTACAGGCCAATGACAATAAAACTTCCTCTTTACACCAAAGCTTTTTGACCTGGCCAAGCGTGATAAGGGTTTGAATCACCAGGGAGCGAATGACAGCGCTGACACACACGGCTGATTGAGTCCCAACCACGCAACTTCTAAAAAGTCATAAAGTAAAACCAGAAATGTTAGCTCACTGAATCACAACCATCATCATCATCATCAATCTCAATTAAAGCAAAAAATGTAACTGGACTTCTTGGGCATGATGTAACCTCGATCACATCATGTTTTTATCTTTTTTCATCTTTTTCAAAATCTCTTTCTCGTTTTAAGAAGTTTTAAAGGTTTGAGTCCTTGTCAAATGGCGGTTTGACTAAAGACGTTTTAAATGTTAAAGTTTTTATTTTTACTTTTTAATCTCTTTATTTCGGTCTCACTGGTTTTTTTTTAAATCTCTTTCTCACTGTTTATTCAATGTCGCATTCTGTTTTTATTTTAATTATGTAAAGCACTTTGAAATGCCTTGCTGCTGAAATGTGCCACACAAATAAAATTTGATTGATTGATTGATCATAAAGCAAAGGAAGAGTGGTGGAGACATTGTAATGATAAAAAGGACATACTGAGGTCCTATGACATTCATGAATAATATAACGAATATATAATGTCATCTTTCCTAATTTCACGCTGCACTCAATGTGTTGTTGCATGAAGTCTATGAATTAAAGCCTGTTTAAATTAAATGTGAATTTAATGGGTTTTCTTGTCTTTAATGAAAGCATGCTTTATCACACTATATAATAATTGAATGGGCGGCAGATTTCAGAGAGCAGGGGGGGGTTTGTTAAATCAGGTTTTGTCCATTAGTCAGAAACCTTGTCTGCTTTAAGACCAGACCTAAAACTTTCCTTATTGATTTAGTTTATAGTTTGGTTTGTTCTAAAATATCTCTGTAGCTGTGCTGTTACAGGTTGTGACCTTTTTATTGTCTACTCCCAGTTTATGCATAACCTGCAAGTATTGCTGCCTGTAATTCATGTGATCTCCGTTCTCCTGTCCTAAAGAAAATACCCTTGAGCAAATGCTTCTGTCCTCACAAAACACTGAATATTTAACTAAAATTGTTGGCTTCTTTTGAAATCCATTTGAAAATCGATGTAAGAAACTCTTAAAGTCAGCTGAATTTTGACCAAGTGGTATACAGATGAACTACTGATCAGAATCAGCCACTTTCCAGTTAAATATTGGCTATTTTTTATTATCAAAACTGCAAACTCTCACCATTTTTTAGTCAATAAGGCACGTCGGTCAAAGAACCTCTGGACTATTTTCCTTTTACATGTTATTGTCAGTGGTAGTTCTCAACCATATTTACCAAAGTTGCTAGGGTGGGGCCAGAGTTTTCATGACAATAGGGCAATATTTCATCTGTTTAATACATTAAGTGAGCCACAGAGCCAAAGAGCTACTCGAAACATGAACATTGGAATCAGTTCTCAATACAGCTGAAACTAAAAGTGCACCATCTTCATTTCTAATTCACTGTTAAAAGTAAAACTGTGAAGGTAAGGAATGAAATTGGTCCAAAGGAGCAATTAGTGTTGGTTTCTGTGCCAGACATATCATCATGAGAAATTGATTTAACATCATCTATCCAGTACTTCACAGTCATAATCCTTAGAGGGAGGAAGAATTAAAAAAACAACTAATTATCAGGTTAGAAGACCAGTTGGGAAAAACATCTATGGTAGTAAATATAAATGGATGTAACTGAACTGTCCGTTATAATTTTCCCCATTCTAAATGTAAAAGGTTGGAGAAATCTGACCAGACTGAACATCCCTGAAGATGATGACTTGTGCGTGTACAATGACGCATGTTGGGAATTGGCTCTTTAAATACATCAAATTACATCAACACTACATCTAAGTACCACATCTTCAAGCTGTTCTCTCATCTCTAAAGACAACACACTTCTTTGTGATAGCCAGACCTCCTCTAGTACACGGTCCGCTACGTGTCCAGCTGGCCAGATAGCTCATGTTAGCTTTAATTAAGCTACAGCATTAAAACTTAGCCTGCTAGCACGGGCCAGTTAATCTGCAATGAAGAAAGCTGGCCTAGCCTGTTAGCCAACTGTTTGCTAGCCATCACCATATCAAAGCTGGCTTACCCTTCATACTGACGCAAACGGTCCATAACTGGCAGCTGTACAGCTACAGGTGCATAGAAACGAAATATAGTATATCTTGATAAATAATCCCCATACTAAGTTGGTGGACCGGCATTGTTAATAATTTAGCCCGTGGCAGCCTGTGGCTTTGTTGAATGGCAGCTCAGCTCAGCGCTGCTAGCTGAAGCTAACAAGCTAAGATGCTAACCGCGGTAGCTACAGGACAATCGGAAATGGCGAGATGTGCGAGAGCGTCCCGTCACGTAACCAACCGCCTGCAGGCACTCAGAATAAAACAACTCACCCCGATAACGACAGTATCTTCCCCTTGAAATTTGGGAATGTACTTGTCGCCTCTGGTAACCTCGGAGCTGTTCAGGGGCCTGAAACGGCACATCACTTTGATGGTGCACTCCGCCGGGTCGGCCATCTTCCACGGTTTACGAATGGAAATTCACCCGACACGAAAACTTAAAAAGGTAGGAGCCTGGATCCCGGTGGCGGAGGTCGGGAGGCCGAGCCCCTCTGTCCCTAGACCTCGGGTTCTGGAAAGGGCAGTGATGATTCGGGCACTCAGCAGAGAAAGGTCCTTGTTTTCCTCTCGGTCACTTTCCGGTTAGGAAGCCATGATACCGGTGGATGAGCGGCTGTCCGCCTCGCCCCTCCTGCTCTGGATCACAATGACATCATCCCGAAGGTTCGCTCCCCTCAACGGAAACACAGAGCTATGGGGTTCCGTTTGTATCAAAAATAAGTAGAAGTCTATGGTTGCGTTTCCTAACCAGACCTTCTGCACCGTGACTCTACCTTCTACACTGTTATTTGTGGATAGATGTAGTAGACAGACAGCTAGACAGGTGGGTAGGTACATAGTGAAAATGGGTGTTGAATTAACACCCAAAAGTGTCTATATGTGTCCAAGTCAGCTGGTGTTAAAGTAACACTTTTGAAAGTGTTAAACGATTGACGCCCTTTTTTTTTGTTAAATTAACATTCATTCAATCAATCAATCAAATTTTATTTGTATAGGACATTTCAACAGCAAGGCATTTCAAAGTGCTTTACACAATTTAAAATAAAAATGAAAACAGAAATAGACAGATTTTGAAAAAGATTAGAAAAAGATAGAAACATTATTAAAAGTAAAAAATTAAAAGTAAAAACATTTTAAAACATCTCAACCTTCAACATCGTACAAGGATTCTCAAACGTCAGAGTTTTTGTATCTTACAAGGATTCAAGGCATTTCAAAGTGCTTTACGCAATTTAAAATAAGAATAAAAACAGAAAGAGACAGAGATTAGATAACAATTAAAATTAAAATAAAAACAGAAAGAGACAGAGAGTTTGAAAAAGATTTAAAAAGATAAAAACATTATTAAAAGTAAAAATAAAAACGTTGGTCTATATACTGAAATGGGTTTAAGAAAAGTTAAACTTTCCATTTCTGTGTATTGTTTTGAATATTTTCCACTGAATTTGATTGATGTTGACAACTTGTGGGTCAATTATTTACTTTTTTAACACCACATTGTGTTTTGTGATCAACACTACACTGGTGTTACTTTTAACATATTTTAACACCAACACCATTGTAAATGTTAATGTGACACTCTGTATTGTTGAATTTAACGCCAGCTGACTTGGACACATATAGACACTTTTGGGTGTTAATTCAACACCGGCATTTTTACTGTGGTAGATAGATAGATAGATAGATAGATAGATAGATAGATAGATAGATTAGATAGATAGATAGATAGATAGATAGATAGATAGATAGATAGATAGATAGATAGATAGATAGATAGATAGATAGATAGATAGAACCCTTTGAAAAAGTAGTTCCTTCCATCGCCCGTGGTGTCGCTTTCTAGCGAAACAAGTCAGCGGGGTGGGGCCAATTACCAGGCCCCTAACGAATCACTGAGCCCCTGATGTTTATCACCTGCGCTGCCAGAAACTGTTGACTGGGGATTGGGGGCGGGGGGGGGCGGGGGGTTGTTTTGCACTTCGGCTAAACCGTGAGTGAAACAGTGACTGGGACTGACTAGTATATACTCCATTGAGGTTAAGTAACTTTAACATTAAATAGGCCTGTCTCAACAGGCGAGGGCGCACTTTCTCCATCTATAATCAAACATTTAAGAGCCTTGAAATCGCAGCTGCACTCCCATAGCTCCACGCCTGGTGTCGCTACACCAAGAACCACAGAAAGAAACGACACAAAAACCTCTGAAGAAGGCATAAGGCAATTTTCTTTTTCACACAACGTAAACAAAAAAAATAAAGATATTTGGGCGGTTTTGGGACTTTGTTGTTGAACCATTTCTCCTGTTAGACTTGCATGTTTGTTTTGGTTGTATCTACCCAGAATCCCCTGCTCTATAGTCTGCTTCCGAAGGAGTCTCCAATCCGCTTAGTATGCAGAGATATGTTCGATCTGCACCAGAGTTCACTTCAACCGAACAGAGATCTAGGTTTTTAGATGGACCAGAGTTCAGTTTTTTGGTCCACATCAGGGTTTGATTACGCTTTCACACCTCCACAAACGAACCGGACATTCCAAGTCGGTTAAAGCGGACCAAACAAGGTTGGTGTGAATGCACCCTTAAATTTTAAACTGTACTTTTGAATGAATTAGGATGCATTACCAATACCAATATCTAATTGGATCTTTGGACCAATTTCCTTTCTTGCCTTCATAGTTTTACTTCTATGGCATTGCACTTTTATCTTCAGTTTACTAGGATCACAGTTTTCTTCTCCTACATCTCAAAATCTCAGGAATCTATCTGACTGCTTGTTGGATCCTTAACAAAGTGAGGGGTGTATATTTGCATAGCATAAATCAGTAAATCCCCTATAAAGAGGATCTGTAATGCAAAATTAACTTTTTGCACGTTTTGTTCCTCCATTTGGGTTTCTACTACTTCTATAAAGAGCCCAAGCTCTAAAACAAACCAGCCAGCCAATTTCTGGCAATAACATAAATTATTTTGGTGTCTGGAAGTCGAGCCATTTCAATAAACTCCTGATCATGACATCACAATGGGCAGGTAGTACCCAGTTACCAAAAAACCAAAGCTCCGCTCACTTCATTGTTAGACATTTGGTAGGCTGATTTTACTACTATATGTGTTCTACAATGGCTGCTGGAAAAGACAAGTTTTATTGTTGTCCATTGTGCATCTTTTTGTTTTCTGTATAAAGTGCCAGTGTAAATATTGAGGTGAGGCTGTGGCCAGTAGCAGTTCATTTGCCTAAAAGTGATGAAATCCTGAAACAGCTCATTCATTCTGCAAGGAGCTCAAAATTGGCAGAACTGAGCAGATGAAATCTCATTATCTAACAATGATTTTGTGAAAAAATGTAATGAATATTTTTTTTGTAGCCCATATCCTGATTTATTTATAAGTAACATAATAGGTCCCCTTTTTTAAGGTTTTGTTGGCTCTAGTGGCCTTTATTTGAAAGTAGTTCAACAGGAAAGAGGGTAATGAGAAAGGGGGAAGACATGCAGCAAATGTCGCCAGACCAGGAATGGAACTTGCAACCACCAAAGACTAAGACCTCATTACTTGGGTCGTTCTTTGCCCCTGCGCCACCACAGCACCCAATAGGTCCCCTTTAACTTGAATGTTCTCCTGAATTTTCAGTGAAACACTGGATAAATTAAATTTTGGATACGTCCAGCTTGTGTAAAAGTTGAGTTAATCTAATTTGCTTTAAGGGAAATATTAGGAACAGCACTGTCTTTGTTACACCCAACGTGGGACGTACAGTAACTTCAGCCTGTGAATCAGCTGTCTTTTAGGCTGCAGCTGTGTAAGCTCCTCTTGGAATACAGAAAAAGTGCATGAATCATGTCTGACCTCATTCAACGACTGCCATTATGGAGCAGAAAGCCACGGTAAACCAGCAGTGTCTGCTCACATTGCCAGACCACTCCCAGAAACACCACAGGATATCCTTTTTCAAGTAACAGTGCTTAGCTAATCCAAATACCAGTTCAACTGGCCCACTTGTGTGTTCACAGAAAGAGTGAGAGGGTGGGGTAACTGGGCAGCCTAAGCATTCAGAACAACACATCCCTGCAGACCACATTGCATCTCATCTGTCTGCCTGGTGCTCTGGGATAAAAGGAAAGCTCTGCTTTCAGCTCTTGTTTCATCCTGTATTAAATATTCTGCCACTTTAAACAAAACGGTAGAAAAGACAACAACTGATAGATTTATTTACCACACAGTTACATATTTATTTGAACCCCCCCCCCTCCACTCTGTGTACGATATAGCTCAGCATCCAGCTAAGCCTCTTAGTCGACAGCTGTGTCTCGCTCATTACAGTCATGTAGCTTGTACTGAAGATTTATTTTCATTGTGAAAGCATTAGGCCGTGGGCATCAATGAGACTTAGTGCAAAGAGATGACAATATAACCATGTCCTTCTTCTGTAAGCCGTAACAATAAAGGTCTTTCAAATTAGAAAACAAAATGAATAAATAAGTCAGTTGTGACTTAATTAAAACTATTATTGCTGTGGTTCTTTTGCCAGAGGTGTTTTCAAATATCAAAATTTGCATGTAAACATTTTGCATGCAAAATCATGAAAATCACTGAATATTTTCTCTAGCTAGTAAGTTGTAATGCACAATTTCCCACCACTTCTCTTGTGCTGACCTTAACATCACAGTCATGTGTCAGGTGAAGTAAAAACAAAAAAAACTGAGTACACATCCCTGAAGGGCTTCTGAAACAACTTTGAACTCTAAGAAAACTCCTGCAACCTATCTTCCTTTCCTTTATATAAAGTCTCTGGCAAAGTATTCATATTTCTTTAATCTTACATCCTGAACAAATGATCTCCTCAGCTAAATGTGGTGCAGGTAAGGTAAGGTAAGGTAATTTTATTTTTAAAGCACATTTTCAGCAATAAAGCAATTCAAAGTGCTTGGAAGTCACATCTGATCTGGAGTATCTGCCTGTTTAGTACTGTAAAACCTACCTTAATATACTTAAACAATATAAAACTGTCTATGTAAGTTTGAAGACAAAACAAGGTATGCATGGCCATTGGAAACTAACAAACCATTTTCTTTAATAAAAATTCTTCATTAGTTTCATTTTCTCCTACAATATTCCTGTGAAATAAGATTTTAGACATTGTATCTCGCTGGATCAAGAGCATCAGCAAGGATGTTTTCGCATTTTTTCCAGGTGGACATGTTTCATAAACCATAAACTAAAATCACAATGTTGGCATGTTTAATAAAACCCCAATTAAATTGTTTGTTGTGGTGATATATGCATTTGATGCTCTGAAGTTTTTGGTAAGTGAAACTTGTCATAAAATTAACAGTACTGACAATAATTACCACTACTGGTAAAGATACAAAGGACTTAAATTAACTTTTTTTACAGTGGCATAACCTCAAATGGTGAAGACGGGCAGTCATCATAGAAGATAAATTGTCAAAAAAACAAATGAAACATGCAAGAAGTTGCTCAGCAGTTGTAAGGTTTTGATCACAATAACATCAATGGCATGTTTTTTTCACTTATTATTAAGGTAATAAAAACGTTTCAAATAAGTTTTGTTATTAATACTTTTGTTATTTCCTTAGGGAGATGCTTCTCTCATTTTCAATCAGAAATACACTTCTTGATTTAAAAAAGAAACAAGATTAAAAAGAATAATTTTACACCAAAATCTGCTAACAGTATGATTATTTCTTTTTAAATTTTTCTAGTTTTTTTTCCCATAGAAGTTTTATTTTCATACATCTTACTGAAAAACTACTCAGTTAAATGCCTCTGATTTTACTGATTTTGTTGGCAAAGCATAAATAAAATACATTTTTTTTAGTCTTGGAGTTCTTAAAATATTCAAAATAAACAATCCCATCTTTCATTAGGAGCTGATCGACTTTTGTGCATTATTGAAGTCATGACAGGACACAAACCACCAGTTTTATTTTAATTCTGCTGGAAATTCAAAATCCCTCTGTTGTCACTAGTGAGTTAAAAAAAACTTCTTACAAAAAGATAAAACTGTTTATGAGATTTCAAAATCCACTCATGTTTATGTTAAATTTCCCAGAGTTCCTTCATATTGCATCTGGTTTATTTTCAACACGTTAAGGTTAATGACTGTTATGTTAACCCTGACTGAGCTCACGCTTTGGGCTGGACGATGACCCTGCCGTCTGTTGTCATGGTGCCCATGTGGGCACCAGGACAACTATATTTGACACCAGGAATCCCCAGACAGGCTGGTTCTCAGAAAACAGACTAAAACCTGAAATAAAATACCAAAAAAGTATTATTTTGGCAGGAATTCATCACTTTAAAATTTAAAGGATGACTGAAGGGTTCAAGTGGCAGCTTGATGAACTTATGCTTTTTTTTATGCACTAATCTTTTTCTGTTTTGATGTCACCTGTCATCCTGCTGTAGACCCACCAGGACCTCCAACTGAGGTCAGCTGAACACACCTTATGTCTTGAACTTTATCTAATAAAATGCAAATGTATATATTTTTTTGTGCAGTTTTCACTTAATTACTACTTTGAATGGTTTTTTTTGAGTCTGTATACTCCAGTTAATGATTAGTAAATCAATTGAGAATTATTTCAATAATTGACTCATCACGATTAATCCAATCAATCATTTCATTCCTACTTATTTTAGAACTGTAATGCAAAGTAACACGTTAGGAACCCAAAACCCTCAATGCAATTTGGTTCCATTTGCTAAAAACACACAAACACTTGTTAACAAGACTTGTTCTGGCCCAATCACAGTTTGTTTTGTTACTTTTTGTTCACAATAATCACAGAAGCCTTCTCCAATAATCACAAAAAAGTACACTTTGTGTAATTTCCATGTTTATTGATCAGAAAAGTGTCATAAAAACGTGATCTTCCTGAATTAAACTTGTTTACAGGCTCAAGTCTATTTGAGACATGTTTTTCTGCCATTCAACTGTCCATTTAAGAGAACTAAGTCAGTTTATCTAATCGTCTTTGTACAATGTCTGCCAACAGTTCGGCGTCGTTCCTCAGAGCCAACAGAAATGTCTCATTTCTTTTGGAAGAATCCCATAATGGAAGCTTGTTTACTTCCTTTATTGGAGCTCACTGACGATTTCTTCTTAGTCTTTTTGTCGTCATCTTTGCTGCTCGACGTTGGCTTTGCTTTATTGTTGTTGCGTGGAGCTTGTTTGGTGCTCCGAAAGTCATCTTCTGACTCAGAGTAAGATTCGCTCACGTAATCTTTTTCTGTTACTGTGTTAAAAAAGAACAGAGTGGGAGATGAATGTAGTTATTATCCCTAATAAACATGTTGCAGACCAAAAGGGTAAACATCTTGTTTATGGATTTATTTCTTGAACCAGAAAGATGAGTAAATTATTTAAACAAAGCAACAATAATAGTCATTAGATTAAAAGTTATTTTCATCTTTATAATCCAAATTTTCTCAAATCAACTAGTTGTGTCCCAAAGTATTGATGCAAATGATCACTTTGAATGTTGATGGTTATGTCAATAATCGATTAATCAGTCTTAATGAAAAGGTAGATTGATGGACAAAACTAAATAGATGTGCGGAAAGATGACTGACTCCTGGATGAACTGAAAAACACTGAAGTGTTGGCCAAAAAGATGAAGAGATTAATGATAGAATTGATAAATGAATGGATGAACTGATGGATGTATAAGCAAAAATAAAAAGATGTAAAAAAATAAAAAATAAAAAGATCAAATTTAATTTCATAATTTTGTTCCTACCAATGCATCCTTCCTCATCCATAAAGGTACGCGACTTCAGGACTTTTCTCCTCCTCCTTATTTTGGTTCCAGAGCTCGTCTGAATGCAACAGAAAACAATCCAGGTCCATCAGAAAAATGTATTTGCTGCTCCATGAATGACCCGATTCTGTTCACTCACATGTGAATGTTGGACAGTTTCAGGCTCCTTTTTAGGACTCGGCTCACTTGTTTTCATCTGAGGTGGAGAATCTGGAATAACTGGTAAAAAAAGATTAACTTGAGACAGTTTACTAGGTAAATTTGACTGGTGATGAATTAATTTAAATTAATTCATCAGCCTTTTAAATATGAACATACACATTAAGAAATTGGAAATATTAAGATTTTTCTTTTCTACTCATCAAATATCAGAATTAAAGAAGGTAGAAGTAAAAAACTGACCATCTTCATCGCTGCTGTCTGGTTGTGGTTTTTTGATCCTTCTTCTCTTCTTTTTCTCCATTTTTTCCTCCTCACTATCAGACTCTTCCATTCGCTTTGTTTTGCTTTTTTTGCTAAAAAACAGATTCAAAACATTCATATTTTAATACATACTGCATCCACACTTTAATTGGTAATTAAAAATATATATTTATGACTGTAAAGACAAACCTCCTGGGGTCTGTTTTGGTTTCTTTGTGCGGCTCCACGGCTGCAGGTTCCTCCGCCGCCGTTCTCTGATGCTGCTGCTCTGATGCGATGGCACACTGAGCCTCCTGCTGCTTCTCTGCAGGTTTCTCTGGTTTTTCTGGAGAAGTGACAAATCAATTCCGTTTATTTCAATGACTCCAATTCAGAACAAATATAATCTCAGTGTATTACAATTGGATTGATTGTTTTTATGTACAGAAAAACAATCAATCCAATCATAAAAGCATATAAAATTAGGTCAATCCAAGTTATAATATAACGCATTAAGTCAATAAAGTTGAAGAAATTCCACAGTCCCTTAAATTTCCCGCAAGTTTTACCTCCCGCCCCCAAAATTTGTATAGATGCTACAAAGAAAACTTGGTCAGAAATGGACGCATCTGGAGGAAATTTCAAAGGTTTTCAGCAGCAGATTATGTTGGATTGCAGACATAAGACTTGCTGTGGACTAATTATTTTATTTTAGTACTTTAATTGGACTCTTGTGGATGCAGAAAATACAGCTTTTTTGCAATGCCTGTGTCCTGTCAATGATGTGAGGTTTTGAACGGTGAGTTAGACATTACTTTGCATTTCTGAGTGGCTTGACAAAAGTGCTTACAGTGTCTAGTCCAGTGGTTCTTAACCTTTTTCGAGGTACCAAACCCCCCAGTTGCATATGCGCATTCACTGAACCCTTCTTATTCTAACCCCCCACCTCTGACACACAAAATACTGTGCGGTATTCTGATGTGGTAATGTAATTATATTAGCTGTGTTACCATCCCCACGCCACTAGAGGCAGTACCAACACCAAATAGATGCGACTAAGGAGCAGATATAGTCTACAGAATTTGGTAAAAACTGTGAGCTTTGATGAAGTAAATAAAGACACAAGTTCAAATCCATGCTGAGAGTGGAGCTCCTCCAATCAGGGCTCCTCCTTAGCACTAATTGGCTGAGCAATGTAACATGATCCTCTGCATCAAGTGATGGCAAAGCGGGGCGTCATCACGACTTTACACAAGTGAGTCTTTACCTCCGCAGCAGAAGCTCCGCCGCACCCCTGAGACCAACCGAACCCAGGTTAAGAACCACTGGACTAGATTTTGATTGTATCCTTGTTTGGCATAAATCATCGGAATCTCAAGAATCGTAGCTTTCCAATAAAGTATATCATCCTTTTGTACATCACACAATGCTAATCCCTTAAACTCATCAAGCACGTGGCAACTGTGGAACACAACAACTCTATTTGTACCATCCCTTCTGAGTTGACCTGACTTTAAAGACGGTTGTGAAACAAGATGGTAGTTCTTTGGTGTGATAACATAAGTTTGAATTATAGAAACCCAAAAAGTATATTTGTGAAAATAAAAATCCAGATTTTCCAAAAGTTAAATCTACAAAAACAAAAAAATACAACTAATTGATGAAATCAATTTATCAAGACTTGGAGGTTAAATAAAAAAAAAAACTTTCAGATGATTCCTGCATTCTAAAAATAATGTAACTCACTTGTTTGAACGCCAAAGAAGTTGGCCATCTGACTGGACTTCGCTGCTGGTTTGCTTTTTGGAGCCTCTGGCTAAAAAACAAAACAAAAATCTAAATCTCTACTTTTCTGTAAAACAATCAACTATGACCAACAACAAAAGCTTCTACCACAGGAGATTCTTCTTCTGGTTCAGGCTTGACTTCTTTGCTGTTATTTAGATTTTTGGGTGCAGGTTTATTTGCAAACAATCCCATGATGCCTTTCTGTGGTTTGGTTGATGGTTTGGAGGCCATGTTGGCGTCCCCGTTCATGGCGGACTTTTTATTTTCAGGCGCAGATGGAGGAGCTCGCTGGATTTCCTGGACCTGCTGCAGCTCCATAGCAGACATGGGCACCGCTCCGGCACATCGGATCGCGCTGTATCTACATGTCAGAAAGCCAAACGGTTTCTCTCCGCTAAATGCGTTAAAACCAGCAGATATTTGGTTAATAAATCTTAAAACCTGCTGCAGTTCTTCAGGTTGTCTTTAACAGCATCGTAGTCGACGCTGTAGAGGGGGCCGCTGTCTTTGAGTAAGGCTTTCTGCACACTGTAGACATGAACGCTCACTATCAAACTCATCTTGGATTTGAAATCTGCAGAAGAAAACACATTTAAAAGACAGGTTTTTGTTTCCTTTGTGCTTTATTAGTGAAAATACCAATAGAAAGAATAGCTGTGTTTTGTTTTGTTGTGACTTTGTGATTGACTAATTCAATTAGTTTTAGAGTATTTTTGCTGGTTTTAGTATAGTTTTAGATTTTTCAATTTTGCACCTAAAAATGTCCAAACAATTGTACTGATTATCAAGTGGTTAATAAATATTAAACACAAGACACCATTTTAAAAAGAATTCCATTATTGTTGAACCAACTGACGTTTTTCTCTAACCTTTTGCTGTCTCCATTTTGCAGACTAGCATAAGTGCCGCTACTAAAAGACTGATGGTGTAAACTAATTGTTTGTTATTTCACTAGTTTTGGTTAACTATAAAAAACTTAGGACTCATTACTTAGGACTGACAATGCAAGAAAACAAGGACGTGATATTTACCTTCCAATTGCTCTTCTCTGACAACAGACACCTTGTGGCACTAAAAATATCATAAAATAAAATCAACTTGACATTTTGTGTTCCAAAAAGAGATGAGGTGAGAGTCAGAGGAGCTCCTGTTACTCACTGTTTGACCTTTGTCCTCAAGCTTCCCAGACACCAGGTATGTGGCGTGGAGCTGAGGTGAGCTCTCCTTCCTCTTGTGCTCCAAGTAATGGTTAAAGCATCCTGAAAACACATTTTACATGCATTTAACTCAAGATGCATGTATTTCAAAACAGATTTCAAGACATATGAAATATGCTTTCTTATTCTCCCAATCCCACAATTCCGTTTCTGAATTCCATTTTTTCCCCATTTTAACCAAATTTATTAACCCAAAAAAGTACATAATGATGGTGTGATTGGAAAAACAATGAAATCAATAACCAGAAGTGAACATTTCCTGTTATTTTGCAAGGTGTCATAAGCTTTTTCCTGTAATCTTCTGGGAAAAAAGTAAAACTTTACGAACAAAACTAAGAATCTCCTTTTTAAAAATAAAATAAAATATCCCTTTTAAAAACGCTTTAGAGTTGAACTCGATATTAAAATAGTTATCACATGAAAAAAAACTATAATAACTAAAAGCACATGTTATAACACTATAACATTTAGTGTTGATTTTACTATGTATATTTTTGTCTTTTAATTCACATGAATTTGCAGTTCCTGATCAGATGGGTGATTATTGTTAGAAATCAAATTTGTGGACATATGAGGAAGATGAAGACAGACACAGTAATGTTTTTCAATACTTCTCCCTTTGAGAAAACCAAGATTACTTACTGTTTAGCTGTATTAACATGGACTCCGAGAGTCAGACTGAGCCACTTGTAGGTTACCTGAGAAATATGAAAACATAAAATGACTTTGTGTCTCCATGAGAAGCTATGAAAAGTAGTTTATTTAACCGTTATATTGCATAGCCATCTGCTGTCGAGTCTAGATCTAAAGTAGCTGTTGGGGTTTCTGTGTATTCAGTGAAACAACTAAACCGTTAGAAAAAAAACTGAATTTATACTGTAAAATTAAAGCCGAATGAGTCAGAAGAACCAAACCTTTCATACTGTACAATCAACTCCCTTAGAAAAAGGAAGTCTTTTGATTTGAAAGCTATACGATATTTAACTGTTATATTATTCAACGTAATTCCGCGGCTACATGTTTGCACATTTCGAAAGCTAAAATCCAACATTAAATATGACGGAACACGTCACAAATTTAAAATATCCTTACTATTTTGTTGTGATCGTTGACATATTCGTCAATATTATCCAAATAAAGCTCGTCCATTGTGTCGGATTCTCCGCAAACACCTAGCTTGCAGTTATTTGACTGCGCGGGAAAGCAGTTTATTTACTTCCGCTTACAGTCACGTGATTGCATCGTGTTCCGGCGCAACGTGAAGCTGTAGGCCGCCCTCTACAGGCTAACAGACGCCAATGCAGCCAACCACACGTTCATTTAAATGTCGTCCCGTGATAAAAATAACTGAGATTCTCCAAAAAAGAAGACAGATCAGTGAAATGATTAATTTACACAAATATTCGAAACGATAAACAATTTACTGCTGCTGCTACTACAACAACTTGACAGTCATTAGGCAACAATTTCAGTTTGTTTAGTGAGAACAAACAAACAAAAGCAATGGAATTTTTTTTTTGTAGTGCTCTAGTCAAAGTTTACACCTAATTCCAAATTAGATATTGTGAGATTAATATTATTCGTGGAAAAATGTTATAAATATTCTATACCATGATGTACTGGTTGCTGGTGATGTCAACAGATTTAGTGGACAGTTACTGTTTCACTTGATTCACTCATCTTAGTTTGAGTTGTAAGAACTGTCGCTACAGTGAAGTGAAGTTGTGTCACATTTATGCTGCTTTAAAAATCAACTTGGGGAAAACGGACATTTTTGACACTACTTCATAGAAGTTTCATCTAACTGGAGGAACATGTTTTTCCCAGTCTGCATGACGCACAATGAGGAATCTGTTTGTCACAAAGATGCCTGTTTGTTTCTGTGCTCAGTAGATGCAATATTTAAAGAAAATCCTCTATTCATGCTGCTGCTGTGATGTTGGCTGCTGCGTGACCACTTCCAACAGAAATGTCAAGCAGAAGGGCAACGACGTGCTGCAGAGGCGGGAAAAATATTCCCCTAATGATGACGAGGAACAAGACTAATTGTCTGACCTTGAAGATGCAGAGCAGACCGAAATCCTCAAGTGGATCTGACTCGATTCAGACAGTGATCTTCAACTTATTCTGTATCATTAAGATCCTTTTTTTTGTATTTCATGAAAATTGATTAACCAGATTAAAGTTTTTTCCTCCACAGTTGTAATCCTGTTTCTATATTGACTGACATGAAAACAACATGAGAACATTGTATGAACATATGAGGTTTAACAGAAGTACTCATGGCATTTTATCATGTCATAAATAAAATAATCTATAAATCTATAAAGTGTGGCATGCCTTTGTTTTTATCTATCCTGAATCAACATTTTTGTTGCAGTTACAGCTACATTTCCTTATGGTTGTGCCTTGAAGGGGGGTGTTATTTATTTTCCAAGCATATAGTCCAATCTTCAGCACAGTCTAGTAACTATGTCATCTTCAGTTCTAAAAATGCTGCATTTATCAAAAATAACACAAGAAATTTAACTTTGTAGTTTGATGTCTGGGAATTGGGCCTCTGTCTGTTTAAGATGCTCCTACTCTTTCTGACACTTTGCCTTCAACACAACATTTCACCTCCATTATCCCATTTACAGCTATTTACTGTAGTTGGAAAATTAAGTAGTTCATAAGGTGTTTGCTAATTGCTGCTAGTCTGGAGGAACTGTGTAAGGCAGGGTTTGACAGGGAAGGATGACAAATAAAGCGAAAAAAAGTTTATTTTACATAATACTCACTGTTTATCCTGATTTATTTGTCTGCAGTAGATTTTATTTAGGGGCATCACAATTAAAATTATGGAATAAAACATACATGCATTACTTTTCATGTATATATTGGAAAATAAATTGTTTGAAAGTTGCAGAAGTGTGTGTGTTTCAGCTTAACAAAGGGTGAAAACATTAAAAAGATATAAAGAAGTACCATCTCCACTGTAATTGAATTGAAATACGTCAATGTGGAGATTAATTATGGGTTTTACTTTCCCTGCTGCACTCGCTGAACAAACAGCCAGTATCGAACTTCTATGTCTAGATAATAACATCAGTCTACAGTTTTTAATTACAGATCTAATCTCTTTGTTAAGTTACCAAAGTATCTCGATATCTGAGCTGTTTTTTACCTGCTGCTTCACACAAACATGAGGATGAGTCACAGTTGTACGTGATCTGAGTCGTATCGAACACAGATTCAGATGTCATTTCCTCCAAAGAGCAATAAGATAACGTCTTCTCAATGTGGAAATCCATCATCTGGCTCTAACACATTCAACTCTACATAAATCAGATGTAGTTTTTCAGGGAAACATGGCAAACAGCTGCAGGAATTAATGATGCAAATAATGAGTTTTACCAAAGTGGCTCATGCTGCCTGGTTATTCTGTTGGTTTTCCGTCCTTGTTGTGGAGTATTAAAAAAATATCCTTCCATTATTTTCAGACATGCACAAGAAAATCTGTCTTTAATTAAATAGGAATTGTTTTTAATGTTTTGCTTAGTGAAATAGAGGTTTAATACAGTTTCTCTAAGTTGCTTTGGTGTATTCCTCAGAACAAAATTGAATTTTCAAAACTATTTGTTTAGCCTTCAAATCATTGTGTCACTTCTGCAAAGCAAAAACAAGCAGCTTCTCATTCCTTTGTGCAAATGCAAACACATTTGTACATTTTGCAGTGTTTGTATGGAATTCTTTGCGATTTTCCTACATTTTAAATTGTTTATGTCATGTCGATCAAAATGTATTATGTGTGAAGTGCACAATAAAAACGAGTTTGACTACAGTAATGCAAAACTTTTCAGACTTTCATTTATAAAACAAAATGAATAATTTCCCAGTTTCAATTATGCACTACGTTGTGTCAGTCACATAAAAGTCTCAATAAAACACAGACATTTATAAAGGTCTGTCATTTTAATATCGCCTGTTTGTAAAAACAAATGACTTAAGGTCTGAAGTGGGTAGGCAACCAAATACACATCAATCATTTAAATTTAAAAATTACTTCATCAGATGAACAAAAATATAAAACTATGTGAAAATCTGAGTATTTTAAAGACAGATAAAAATTGATATAAAAATGCAGGAATGCTTGTTTTTCTGCCAGAGACTGACCTTACATCGGTGCTCATTGTGTGAAAATGCAGGTATGTTTTTACATAATCGCTTTATTACTGCAGCAGATGGTTGGAACTAAGATGGACTTTATTTATTTATTTATTTATTTATTTATTTGCATATTCCAGAAATTGAAGTCTATTAAATCTAAAACAACAACAGAAAAGGCATCCGGTAAATAAAATGTCAGTATTTTATTTTGTTTTCAGAAGCTTTTAATTTATTTTCTTTGAGATCGACACTCATTTGTTTCTTTATTGTAAAAGAAACCCACTATACGATCTCTGTAATCCCCCAAAATGTTATGGTTGTTATTGTCATTTTAATAATGTTTTTTTTTTTTTTCAAAAAGCCATGATGATCACTGGAGAGAAGGAGTGCTAGTTTTTCTGCCAGACTGACCTTACCGTTATGCTCATTATATGAAAAATACAAATGTGAAATTAAAGACAAATGATGCCGCAGGTTGCGGATCTTTTTAAGTGTCATTTCCACACAAAGAGAAGCCATCATAGGACTTAATGCAACAGACAGAACACAGCAGGTATTATCTACTGATGTTTTCTACATTGCTATTTCTATATTATTATTGATTTATTGTCCAGCACTAGTTACTACTCAGCTCTGCTTAAGACAATGACTATAACCTGAGAGAATAATGTTCTATTATCCTATTCACAGTAGCTTTTTTTTTTCAGAGAGAGAATTGCTTCTTTATTTTGTCACCTGTCAGTACAAACAACCATTAAAATAATCTTTCTCAAGGGCATTTTGACAGTCTGGGCATGGACTGTGTGAGTGGTTGAAACCGTCGCACTTAGTTTACAACGCAGCTGTTGGGTTTATCTTTCATGCTTTCGGTGTTTCGTTCTTTGTTTTGAGCACCTGGTTGGGATTTGTGCTGAACATGCTCTCTCTCAGAATAACAACAGCCCTGCGGCTAGATTCCAGCTCCTATTGTCCTGATGGAGTGGACAGCGGCTCAGCCTGTGCTAATCATTTCCAGTGCACTCTGAGACTGAGCAGATATTAGCTTGGCCTTATCAGCAGGCACCACAAAGGGCTGAGGGTGAAGCGGAGCGGGGACCAGATCCTCGGGGAGGCGGCTAATGATCCTCCCCGCTCACTGAGCCCGACACTGGGCTCGAGGCGCAGCTACAACTGCCTGTCTGGGTAAAACCAACAGCAACAGCTAGCGTGTAATTTCAATTAAAAAAAAAAAAAAAAAAAAAAAAACACCACAGAAAGTGCACAGAGTGGCTGACAAACTAAGTCATTAAAATTCAGGGTGAAAGAAGCTGAGTGGCTTTAAAATGAGACAAATGACTGGAAGGTCACTGGATCAAACTGGCAGGGGGAAATGGCAGCTGCACACATGAATGATGGCTGCTGTCAGTCTGATAACGTCTGCTGGTAATTAGTTAGTGAAGTTACTCTGAACACTCAGGGAGAACTGTGACCACATCAGAATGATAGTTCATCAAAAAAAAAGTTTTTTCCTGGGCTTCACAGCCACTACTTCATAAAACGGTTATACTTAGAAGAAGTGAGTACATTTTCACAAAAAAAACCTGTGAAATTTTGGGAATAATCTTGGAAATTTCTAAAAAAAAACATGGAAATTTCAGAGTTTGAGAAGTTGAAAATTTACTAGAAAAAAATCTGAAATTGTTGTATTGAGCTCAGAAACTTTCTAGAAAGAACAAGGCAATTTCTGAGTGTCAAAAGTTGAAAATTTGCTATAAAAATCAAGGAAATGTTGAGATTAAGCTCTGAAAATTTCCAGAAAAACTTGGACATTTACTGAGCTAGAAAATTGTCAGCATTTTACCCTCAGGAATGTTTCTAGTGCGTTTCAAGAAAATGTCTGAGATTAATGTGAAAATGTAATTTTTCTTGTATTTTTTTTTTACTTTTGAAAGTCAGAAATTTCTGAGATTAGTCTCAAAATTTGAGTTCGTTCTTTGTAAATTTTTGATTTTTCAAACTAAGAAATTTTCTTATTTTATCTAGAAAATTAGAAATAAAGTCATCTCAAAATTTGTTCTTGTTGGTGGAAATGTACTCTTTCCTTTTTTTATTGTTTCAAGATAATTTCACATATAGTTAGTATTTTTTCACCAATATTAAGGAATTATAAGCTGCTGTATCTTGCTGAAAAGTTGCCTGTAAGTTAGTTTTGTCTTATTTCAAGTGCACTAAGATATCTGCACTAGAAACTACAAGAGCAAAAATACTTGGTAAGATTTTGTTTTTGCAGTTATCTCAGAGCTGAAAGCAAAGTTTGTACAGCTGTCACAACTTTAAAGCAGTAGATTCTTTTCTGCAGCCACTCCCCAAAGTGCTCTGACAATCTGGACATCTTTCTCAACTAAAGGGAAATATCTTGTCAAAATGTTTCATGAAGTGAACCATCGACATCAGAGACAAGCGAAGCAAAAGGCCTCGTCACAAACCACAGTCAGTTTCATCATTCTGTGGCTTTGAAGCATCACGCTGAGACCAAAACACGTTTGGATAATGAATTTCATCTCTACTACGGTTACAGTCCTTCCCCTCCAGCAGCACAGACAATTATGCTTCATATTCAGCATCATGTGTAGAGGCAACAATGCCCTTAGCTTGTCTTTGTGAGGAAAACATGTTGTGAAAATGTTCATCTTTGCTCTGGAGCTTCTTCGTGGGGTTCCTGACATGAAAAGGCATCAGAGCTTTTGAAGCGGACATGTGTAGGAGGTAGTGCAGTCTGTTTGTTTCTTGGGTTTCTTTGTGGATCTGTCTGATCCGTGCGTCTTATTTCACATGTGTCCGCTTCCCCCGAGAGACGCAAAGGAGGGCACGACTTCTGTGGAACATTTAGGAAGTTGGATTTAGGCGCTTTACTTCTCCGCTGAGCTATCAGACGTTTTAAATCTGAAAAGCAATCAAGTTTGTGGAAAAAGGCGGCTCGGGGGATATCTAATACATTCATTATAGATCTTTCTAGGAGGAGATATCTTTGAGGGATCTGAAGCACCATAGCAGCCAGAATGTGTTATCAGAGGAAATGAGCATGGTACCTCAAAATGTTGGCAGGCTCAGCAAGTGCAGGGATATTTTCACGGATGAATGAAAGGAGCCCTTTGCCTTTTCCAGACGGTTTGCATTTCCTTTCTTATAAGATGTATAACTAACAAAAGAATCCATCATCAAGGTTTAACTCAGGTCAAACACCAAAGAAACATTTCTGTTGCTCGCTTCACATCTGAAAATCTGAGTTTTTTTCTCTCTTGAAAGTTGCTTTATTGCTTCTTTTTCATGTCTGCACAAAACACCCACAAGGTTCTGCTAGATTTAGATTTAAATTTTAGATAAGATGGGTCAAAGCACACAAGAAATACAGATATCACTGCAATCACATCTATAGATGTATGCCTTCATATTCCTTGAAGTCTTTTAGTTTTTGCCACATTACAACCCGAAGCTTATTTCACTTTTTTCCAAGTACAACCTAAGTTAATACCTTTACATTACAAACTCAATTGCAAAAGGAAGTTCTGTCTTCCGGTTGAAAAAACATTACTATAAAATCCCTAGAAGTTGGTGTTTGTTTGTTCTTATTAACCCCCAAATCCAACAGTGCTGACATGTATCGAAAACTTAGAGATAATCAAAGTTAAAATAATGTTTTTTAATTTACTTTTTATAATTTTTGCCTCTTTAATAGTTAATAGTTCATTCCTTTTATTAGCATTTGCTGGTAGACTTTTAGGGTATTTTCACATTTTGTAGTACTTTAGACTTGGTTTGATTGTGGATGAAAGTTGCAACATTTGCTACATTTTCAGCTGCTGCGGTTCACTTTTACACTGAATTGTATCAAACAATCCAAAGTAATTGAAAAACCTGTTCCCCTCCTCGCCTGTGGGGGCGCTGTGCCAGGAAATTACATAAAAACCTTTGAAGAAAACAATGAGTGCAACTTTTTCACAAAATGTAAAGAGAAATGCAACATTGTTAGATTTTAGCTGTTGTAGGATTTCTCTTTTGTCTTTTAAAAAAGGACAAAACACTTTCTTCCACAAGTCAAATTAGCTAGCACTTTTGGAAAACATGTCAAAGAGAAAATTACAAACAAAATAAACTTTTGAATAATTTCTCAGTTGTTCTCATATCTTAAAACTATGTAAACATAAAACATTGAACATATTTCCTTCTATCAGTATTGATGTAAATAAAATTGCTGTCACTATAAAAAGGTGTCAGAATTCAACACATTGTAAAAGCCGGAAAATAAATCCAGTCACAAAAGTACGAAGCCAAAGCAGCTCCCTTTTTACATCTTGAATCTGTGTATTTAATGTAAAAGAAATCAATATTTAAATCTTCAAAGGGAGATTTGATTAAATGTCTCTTATTAGTGAGAAAAATCAGATTCTGCCAAGTAATTTGTTTACTGCAAAAGATAGCGAAGCTCATCTCTGGCGGATCTGACAGATATTCTCTTCATGTCATTACCTCTCAGCGCTCCAACCATGACGTTTTAGTCTCTAGCTTCACTGACTCAAACAGAAATCATTATTAACATTATTTCCCCATGAACGCTAATAGCTTTTTCTAATGAAGTCGGCTCTCTGCTTGTCTATTATGGTATGTTTTTGCATTTGTTTTGATTTTCTTTTTTTCTTTAAGCTGCTAAGCGCAAAACATCCTCAGAAAGAATAAAATGCTCACACTTAAAGCTTATTAGCAAACACTCTCATCCTCTGCACGCACAAACACAAGCCCTGTTCTCTGGCTGCTTGCTACCAGGTCTGAATAGTAATTGTAGTCTTCTTAATCATTAAAAAGCAACACTTAGAGCTCAACAGGTTTCTGCAGATTTCTACTACCAGATCTGCATGATGATCGCAGGCCTCACAGTGAGCTGCATGTCAACACCCTGCATGTCGGCGTGCAGCTCTGTCATCCCGAAGCTTCATCAAAACGCTCGTGGAGGATCTGAACCTCAGATTTGCCAGAACACGACTCGCCCCCACAGAGGGCTGTACAGTAGTAACCTACCATGCATTATGCAGCTTGTTTGCACAGATAAAGCATTCAAGTCTGATGGCATAAAATAGATGTGAGATTACTGAAGTCATCCATGTCTATGAAATCCAAAGTATAAATTATTTTGAATTAAAGGGGATCTGTTATTCAAAGTTCATCATTTATGCTTTTTTGTACTTCCATTTGGATCTCAAATGCTTCTAGAAACAGCAAAGCGCTTAACAAAATATTAACTTATTGTTTTTTGGCAATAAGTTAATGTTTTAAATGGGCTGTTAAGATTAAGTCACACTGCCGTTTCCTAGCAACCCCAGCTAGTCCAACATGTTTTACCACTGTACAATGGCTGCTGGAAAAGACAAGTGCTATTATTATTATTATTAATTATTTTATTATTATTATTATTATTATTATTATTATTATTATTTATGCTGACTTACCATTTAGAAACTGCTTGTTACATCCTTGGTGGTGGCGTAGGAGGCGCCACTTCTGCTTTTCGAAGATGTACAGTTGTATAATTGCGCATCTGTTTGAAGACATTTTTACATGTGAGTGAAAACATGGGGCAGCTTATTTGGATTTAAAGTTATAAAAGGCCCCCAGACAAGATTTTTTTGGAAAAAAAACACGAAGTGATGAAAATGTATGGAAAACCCTAATGGTAATAACAACTGACTATGGCAAGGCCTTTTGGATAATAATAAACTCATAAATTATAAGAGCACACACACCTGTAGATCTTGACAGCATGAGTACTGTTATAATCTGTCAACAAGTACAAAAGCTACCTGTTGACAGATTATACTTGTTACCTGTAAACATTTTTGCAGACAAAAAGTTGTTGAAGGAGAGACGATGTTTAGCACATTAGGCTGAATTTTAATCAGTTAAATTATAGCTGCTATTATACAAACTCCATAACCTAAATTGGAGATTCAGCACTGGTTGACACATCTGCAGTGCTTTTATTTAAATCCCCATAGAAATTTACTTGGGTGCGGCGTGTCAATGTGAATATTCATTTTATGAAGGGATTAATAAAAACTAAATTGAGCCTGACTAAACTGCCTCACAGTCTGTGAAATGCTGGGTCTCAATTCACTCTTTAATGAATGGAAATTTAATGCTCAGCGTAGCGCTGCACTCCCATCTTCACAGCTGAACTTATTTCCCCGTGAAATCCGGTGACCTCCTGGCTGCTCTTGGTTGTAGCGTTTTTTCCGGCTTTGCTTTCAGGAATGATGTGCTTTGAGGAACTCTGAGAGATAGCGGAGGGAGGTGAACATTTTAACCTTGGATGCTTCTCTGGAATGACATTTAGAAGTGAGATAAAATGTTATCTCTGCTGTGTCATTTATTCGTCCTTGCTTACATTTACAGATTTAAAGAAAATATTTTAAAAAAGACCCTGAATACCTGACTCGTCTTTAGAGTGCAGTCATATTTAAAATGAAATTGTCAGTCTTGGAAAGAGATTAGATAGGCTTTCATAACCATTTCATAACCATTGGATTTAAAGAGGTAATTAGTAAGGAAATTATTTTACGATATTGCTTTTCTGTTTTTACTTGCAGATGCATGGTAATTTTTTCAGTAGAACTGAAGAATACAACTTTCAAAGTTGACTTGGTTATTTTTGCTATAAATACTATTAAAACTTTTTTTCAGAGTGCATGACACAAATAATTTCATATTATGGCTGGGAAAGGCAGGACAAAGCTGAAATGTTCTGCAAATAGATCAAATCTACAGGAATGCTTTTCATTTGGCATCAGCTTTTAATGCATAAATGTTCACAGGAACGTCATCGTTTACATCTGATAAGTCTAGCAGACTTGGTTCAATGGACCTTACCAACTACGCCCAGTAATGCCCCTCTAAAGCCCCACTGACTACATGTCTCACATTAATAGCTTAGCTCATACATCTAAACTTGGGATTTTTTGTTCGACTGACTCTCTACAGAGTATTTCTGAGTCAATTAGTGTAGCATTTCTGCTGGATTTTTACAAAATATCAGCCACGACAATGGACAGGGGAACCAACAAGTTCATCTCATCTTTTTTGGACGACATCAAGGTGTTTTAGCCACATGATGCCTCCAACATCACAGCTAAATGCTATCGGTTGATGAGAAAAACAGCAGATCCTCAACACTCTCAGCATAAATATAGCTGTGGACAAGATCACTGACGCCTATTGTTCTTGCAAAGCTGAGTAAGTCGGACATTCATGGTTTAGAGGGGTTGAATGTCCCTAGGACTTATACACGGTACTCAGTGCTAGCGTGGCTAACACGATTAGCATGGCTAGTACGATTACAGTTTGGTAAAAAGCCTTTTCAGGTGTGGTTGTCTTTCACACTGGACTGTGTCAAATGAACTAATCAAAAACCAGTTCTCCACCTTACCTGTGGGGGCGCTGCACCAAGAACCACTGAAGGAAATTACACAAAAACCTCAAAAGAAGAGACGAGCGCAACTTTCTTCTTCCCAAAATACAAACAAAAATGGAGTAGTGTCAGATACGACCCATTGTAGGATTTTTGTTTTGGTTTTGAAAAATAACAAGAGCCATCCATCCATTTTCTTACACCCTTGTCCCTTGGTGGGGTCAGGAGGTGCTGGTGCCTCTCCAGCTGATGTTCTAGGCGAGAGGCGGGGTCAGGGGTCACCCTGGACAGGTCGCCAGTGTGTCACAGGGCAACACAGAGACACACAACCATGCACACACACAATCACACTAGGGGCAATTTGGAGAGACCAATTAACCTGAGAGTCATGTTTTTGGACTGTGGGAGGAAACTGGAGAACCCGGAAAAAACCCACCAGGCACAGGGAGAACATGCAAACTCTATGCAGAAAGACCAGGGCTGGGAATCGAACCCAGAACCTTCTTGCTGCAAGGCAACGGTCTACCAACTGTGCCACTGTGCAGCCTAAGAGCCATTTCCTTAGCTAGCATATGTTTTGGTTGAATTTACCCACAATGCCCTTCTCTCTATCCGCTTCCTTCTCCTGGAGCCTTGTGATCATTTGCTTACTAATAATTGGTAAATAATAGGGGTGTAGTGATACAATAATCTCACGATACGATACACAATATTCTGCCCACGATACGATATTTATTGCGACATTCAGCAAACGATACAATTCAATGCATTTTTGTGATTTTCTGAAAGATTTTAGAGGGACAGAGTGATTTTGGTGATATTTTGTGACTGTTATAGAGTTGGATTGAATTAATTTAACTGAAAACTGATTAAAAGCACCAACTACACAATACCTGGCTCTGGTTGGACACAGACCTAAAGTGGACAGCTGGGCAAAATGAACCAAAGAAGTGGAGAGAAAACATGTTTCTTTTAGTTGAAACAGTCCAAACTGTAGCTGACATGCATTAGTAAAGTAAATAAAGTGAACCAAGTTCCTGCTCTGAATAGTTTGATACCTTTTTAACCTGAACATCTGAAGGAATCACTCTAAGCCTGATGCCCTGGTGAAGCAAGCAGTGAGTGAACAAGGTGACAGTTGGACGTTACGATACTTGCAGATGAATATCAATTTTTTTCTAGGAAAGAAATATCAATATATATCGCGATATCGATATCAATATTATTATACAGCCCTAGTAAATAATACAAAGTAGTTTCTATCTGCCAAGTAAGACTGGAATCAGTTTAACAGAGTACTCAACCAGAATCAGTTAGTTCTTAAAATATATTTTAAAAAACCTTCCAAACGCAGTTTGAAGGAGTTTAAGGGATTTCTTTAAATCAAAAGGAGCACATTTGACAGTAAGTTAATAAAATATGGTAAATAACCATAGGTTTTAAAGAAAATACTGAAGTTTTGGAAGCAATTAAAATACTCCATTCATTTAAAATATTTTATGAAGTTTTCTGTCACAGCTGCCACAATTAGCGAAGCTATAATGAGACTTAGCTTTTCTTTCTTTGAAACTGCCCAAACCAACTGTCAACAAGGCACCAAAAACAATATTTACACACCCACTTAGAGAGGAAGGGGGAGAGAAAACCTCCCCAGTCTTTTCCCGTTGTGTGTTTCTGTTGTTATGGCGACAAGCTGTCAATGAGCTAAATGATCGCCTGTCAGAGGACGAGAAGGTGGGTGTTACCACAACTCAACAAAATACAGAGGAGGAGGACAGGTTGCAGGAGCTGGGGGACTTTTCTGTGTCAATACTGTGATTTATTGCCAGTGTGACTGGTATTGTTTTCTTCAGGTGAATACGGTTGTGTGGGTTTGGCGGCCATCATGGCAAAATGTCATCCTGCTGTCGCAGGAACATCACAGAGGTAGTTTTGTGTACCAGGTGACAGTGTCGGGTTTATATTTTATTCTGTGAGGGAGATCAGAATGAAACCTCATTACAGGCGTCTGGGATTTGATGGGCACCAAGGTTGGCGATAGTTTCCTGTTTTGCTCTAATTTACACGCTGGGAACGTCCCAAGAAACCTTGTGATAAATCTTTCCCACAAACTTACATCAGTACTCATGTCTTTCACCCGTCAATTCAAAGAAAGATTTCTCTAAGCAACCCTACAAAAAAATTTGCTTGTTGTTTTTCTTTCCCGTGAAATTATTCCAGTTTATTGCCTCTGATTTTATGGTAAACACTCAAGAATAACCACTTCTGGTCCCATTTTGTTTGTCTTGTGAAGAGGCTTGAGATGACATTGGTTGTGAATTTAGTAAACTAAATTGACTTTCAGCCCTTTAAATAACATCCTAGAGTAGGAATTACTCTGTTTTTGAATGCATGGCTGCTTAAATTCTCATAAACGCAACATCTGAAGAAGTGAAGAGGTTTTTTTCTGAATCACATGCAATCTTACTGAGTATTTTTATTCTACTTTCTAGTGCAAACATTCTAGTGCACTTGAAATAAGACAAAACTGATTTATAAGATATAGGAGCTTGCTTTAAACAAATAATTCCTTTTTGTTGATTTAAAAACATGCTTTTGCTACTGGCAGATCATTTCACTTATATAAAGACATTTTTTCCATGTTAAGAGAAATAACCTGCCGGTGGAACAAATATATATATATATATATTTTAATCAATATTAAGGCTTTATGGATATTAAACAAGCTCCTACATCTTGATTAAAGTTACTTGTAAGTTAGTCTTCTCTTATTTCAAGTGTATTAAGATATTTGCTGTAGACACTAGACCAAAAATAATTGGTATGATTTATGTTTTTGCAGCTTTGATCACATGGTTGAAATATTACAAAAACACAATCATACCAAGTATTTTGGTTGAGTTTATAGTACGCTTGAAATACGACAAATCTAACTTTTAAGTAACTTTTCAGTAAGATATAAGAGCTTGTTCTAAATCAGTAATTCGTAATATTGCTAAGAAACAGGTCTTTGCAGGAACTTCTACTAATCTATTAGTAGAAGAACTTAGAACCAGACAGTTTTCCCATCTTACAAGTGAAATAATCCGCAAGTGGAACTAGGACTTTTTTAAAAATCAATATTAAGGAATAATTGACTTTCACCAGTTCCTATGTTTTTCTGAAATGTTGGTTCACTTATTTTAAGTGAACTAAGATATTTACACTAGAAACTAGACCAAAAATGCTGTGCATAGATTTTGTGTTTTTGCAGTGAAGAGAGGATCTTTGTTTCAAGATTTTTTTGCCATATTGGAGCTTTTAAACTCTTGCAGTGCTTGCTGGCCCCTTTTTGTTCCACATTACTAGCTTTTATGCTCATTCACCATGTTTTGCATATGTTCTAAAATAAAATCCACCTTAATGAGAGCATATCTCCAATCTGAAATCTGTGCAGAATGCAGTTGTGCTGCACATCTGTGCTGGAATCACTTCAGTGCCAACTCTTCTCCTGCGGGCCTGAGGGTGCTGCTGTCTCCATCAAGGGCAAATGGAGGCGAATAAGTGTCAAGAGTCTTTGCAGGAACTTTTCAACGCTTCTGCAGACTGTGGTGAAATATTCCAAGTGGTACAAGACGACTGAATGTGTTCCCATAAAATGAACTTTGAAGATGGATAGTTGCTTTGGGTTTTGTTTTTGCGAATCACTGGCAGCAGATCCTTGACTTTAAAATCTATGAATAAATCCGACACAGAGCGAAGCAGCATCTGCTAACGCAGCGTGTTCTGTTAGATCGTTGAGCTTCCTGCTCCACTGGGAGACTGTCGAACAAACGCTGTGATTTTACATGCTCTGTTAAGTTTGTCCACCGTGTCGGCTTTGAGCCTCGCTGTCTTGCCTGATTACCTCCAACAAGTTCCACTTCTCCAGTCATTTGGTGTCGACAAGTTCCAGCGGAAAACATCATTTGCGGAAACACTGCCACCTTTCCTTTTTAGCCCCAGCTTGAGATGCTTTGCCAGGATGTTTTCAAATGCATCACTTTCAGACATCCATATAAGCGTTTATTTCTTCTTTTGAACTTCAAAACTTGAAACGATTCGCGGATGAGACGAGACATTGTCTAACAGCAGGAGAAGAAGAGTTTGAAGGCATGAAATGTTTGTGCACTGCAGAAACACAAAATCTGACCAAGTATTTTTGGTCTAGACTAAAGTGTAAATATCTTAGTACACTTGAAATCAGAGAGAATTAACTTACAAGTAACTTTGCAGCAAGTTGGTTTTGTCTTATTTGTTGTGTCCTTGTAACTTGACCTAAAATCCTTGGTAAGATTTTGTGTTTTGGAGTGATGTCAATGTGACTGAGGTGAGAATTTCACTGCAAAAGCCCAAAATTTTACTAAGTAAAATTTTTAATCTGTCAGAATTTTTTGTCTGTCTTCACCCACTTATCCATATGTTCATTCATATGTTGTGTTTTTTATTAATTTGTCTTTGTGAAGCATCCGAGTGTCTGAAAAAGCACTACAAATTTTATTATTATTTTGTATTCTTGGTTTAAATTAACACAGAATAAGAGAAAACAAACTTGCAAGTAACTTTTCATCAATATATTAGAGCTTGATTTAAGTAAATCTTTAATAGTGATGAAAAAATACTAGTTTCACTGGCAGATTATTTCACTTTTAAAATATCTTGTTATAAGTGAAATTATCTACCTGTGCAACCAGTACTTTTTAAAACAACTTAAAAGTCAAAATTAAGGAATTATTTTATCAAAATAAGCTGCTATTTCTTGCTGAAAAGTTAGTTTCAAGTTAGTTTTGTCTTAATTACAATGTACTAAGATATTTGCACTAGAAACTAGAGCATAATGACTTGGCACAATGTTGTTTTTGCAGTGGGGGTGTTGATTTGGAAAGAACATTGTTTTTCATCATAAATCTCTGCAAACTAAAACCCACCAGACAGCAACAAAACAGTCCTGAAAGTCACAAGAGTGAATTAAAGAGGGGAATTCCTTTGACTGCATGTAATTCAACTTAACAGGTTTAGCCGAGGAGTGTGGATAATGCAGGGATGTTTCTCACAGAGAGAGAGAGAGAAAGAGAGAGAGAGAGAGAGAGAGAGAGAGAGAGAGAGAGAGAGAGAGAGAGAGAGAGAGAGAGAGAGAGAAGAGAAGCTTTCACTCTGAGTTATGTTAATTTGCAGAAGCTGTTTCCAGTAATCTTCTCCATTGTAGTTTGTGGTGTAATTGCTCTGCTGCTTGCTGCTGATAAACGTGGGGAAGAGTCCAGTCTCCTCTGGATTCTATCAGGAAACAGTCAGGCTGAAAATGCTGGCTGCTTTAGCATCTGCACTCTGTCGCCTTTGTCTCTGCAGCAACAAGATGACGCAGCATGCAAGGAGAGGTCAGAGGCACCAGACTGAGACAGATATCCACACCTTATTCGTACAAATACGTACATGCAGCTTGTTGTGCGCTCTTATCTGCAGCAGCTGGTGGTACCAACAGTGAGATCATCCCAGTGGAAATAAAAAAAACCCACTGACCGTGGAACTGCTCCACCACTCGTTAAGATCTGTGAACCTGTCAGCGGACTCACCTGAAACCTTCCTGACAGTTGCCTCTCTGATGTACGAAGGGGATCAGTGGAGGTAAAAATAGAGTTTTCTTTTTTAAATCTGTCTGTTATCTTTGCTGAAGTCAATGAAAGTGTTCAAAGATTTTATTTTGAACAAACACTTTTAAGTGGAGAGTGCTATTGTCACAGTTCAGCACCTCATTCCACTGTTAAGGAGAATCTATTATGCCAAATTAACTTTTTCACATTTCTATATTTCTGATTGGGTCTGAATTGCTTCTAAAACACCCTAAACTCTTCAGAAACACCTGGATGATTTCTGGCAATAAGTTAATGTTTTTTGATGTCTGGAAAATGAGATATTTGAAAAACCTTCGAATTGTTAAGTTACATTTGACGGGCACTATGCCGTTACCTAGTAACCCTGGACAAGCCCAGCCCTGTTACTTCACAACGCAAACAGAGCTCTAGGATGTTTGGTCATCTGGGTTTACTGCTGTATGCGCTGTACAATGGCTGCTGGAAAAGACAAGTGCTTAGTTGTTGACTTACCATTCAGAAACTACTTGCTGCATTCCAGTTGGTTGTGTAGGAGGCACTACATCTGCTTTTCAAAGTGTAAATGTTGAGTTGGGGGTGTGGCCAGAAGCATATTTGGATTTAAAGTGACAAGATGCCCTAAAACAGCTTAAAATAGACACAACCGAGCAACTAAAATCTCATTAATTAAGAATGATTTTGTAGAACAAATGTAAGAAGCATGTTCCCACAATAACATAAAGTCCTGTCAACTTTTCCAGTGAATCTTAAATTTGTAAAACGTTAATCTGATGGAAAAAGCCGACCTTTACGTCATATAATTATTGTGCATAATGTCATCCAGATGTTCTTATAAGGTCTAATAAACACTGGAGTCCCAATACGTTTCATGTTATTGAGCTACTTGCATTTTAACATTGGATATTTTAAATTAAGGCAGGTTTAGGTCTAATAAGTAATATAATTATATAAGACTCAGTAATTGAAAAATGTCATAACAGAGCAACACTACTTTTATAAACTCCAACAAACCTACAGTAAATATGTGAAATACTTGGGATTTAACTCCCTGATTTGAATCATCCTCTCAGTCGGCAACCAGTTATTTTTATTCCAACTTGCTTTGATCATTAGTTTTTAGAAAAGAAAAGAAAAGAAAAGAAAATCCGTCTCTCTCTAAATAAAGTAACTCAGGCGTGGTGACTTGGTGGCTTTAAGCCATTCAGAATTAATATTTATAATTACTCCACAGGACTAAAGGTATACTTATGAAAGGAACTGAAATGAGGATAATCACAAGAGGACATTCAGCTTTTCAAACATACCAACTCAGAGGATTTAGTTCACTGAATAAAAATAAAAAAAGCGATGCAGCTCGGTGACACCAAATAGAAAAGTAGTAAAACACTAAGAAAAAATGAAGTGCGGCAATTTCAACATTTCATGCCTTAAGGCAGCTTAATGTGCTTTAAATAATGCATGAACTGACACTGAAAAAGAAATAAAACTAAGACGTTTAGAGTAATTAAAAGAAAAAAAACCAAAATGAGGCTGGTGCAGATCACCAGATTGTTGCCTCAGGGGCTGAAGGAAAAGTGTGTTAAATAATCGATGTTCTGGTGGAAAAGTAGGAAAAAGTTCAGTTCAGTTTTTTTACAATTTTTTTTGTCATTGATTACACAATGTTAACATTTATGCATAGAAGAAAATATATAGTAATAAATATGTGAAATATATCTATTATTTTTAGCTATTTTTAGAGTTTTTTTACTTTGCCATTGCATGCATAACATACAGAATTATATTTAGAAAAATATATTTATATGTTTGAAATATATGAATACATATGTATGAAATATATAATTATTTTGTCATTGTATGCACAATGTGCATATATCTTTATATCTGTATGTATATACATATATAAAAGTATGTATACTTTTATTATTCTGCTTATTTATTGAGGGAATTGTTGTTTTCTTGTAACATAAAGACAAATAAGACTCTTGTGACCAAATTGGTTCTGTTTTTGTCTGAAAAGATTTGGAAAAGTAGAAAATTTAATTAAAACATGTCCAGACTGGATAATTACTGGAATAAGATTATTTTCTATCCCGTTCTAACCTCTTTTCGCATCGTAAACTAACATATATTTAGCCAATAAAACACAGAACTCTGGAAATAAAAATAAACTTTTGGAAGCATATCTAAGGAATATTCAATGTGTGTTTTGTAGATCTTCCACAAACACATAATGAGTTTAAATACAAGCTTAATGCTTTAATATTTCTCAGCTTTAAAAGTCAAGCCGTCTTCTGAATAGACTGACAAACGGCTCAGGATATTACAGTCAGAGTATTTCTGTTAGAGCTTGATGAAAAGCGGTTAGCTCAGTGGCACAGAAGCTACTAAAAGATGACACTTTAACAGCATAATTGGTTGTAATTTAACACAGCTCATAAACCCATTCAGGTTTTCAGTCTTTTAAAGCGAAAGCATGCAGAACGCATTCAGAAGTATTTATAAATGAGTGTTCAAGGTTTAAAGGTTCACTTCACCTTCTGTGATGAAAGGAAGAGTTCATACAAATGTTAGACTCTACGGTTGTAATACCCATGGAGGCCAAGGCAGGGCTTCAGGAAATATCAGAACTAGAGAGAAAATTGTGCAAATTGTGTTTGTATTTATAATAAAAATCATAATAGTAATTGTGGACTTTAAAAGTGAAGAGCAGTGCTACTTTTGTCAGCTTGTCATAGTGCTTAAATACAAAATGAACATTTCTGCATGTCACCTTACAAAATAATGAGCAGAAAATGCATTAGCTCATGGAAACATGTCTAACTGCTCTACTTTTCATTTTATTAGAGGCTCTTCAGTTTCGATTCACTCATTCATTCATTTCATGGGGCTCCATATGACTGGACTGGAGGGTGAAAGGTGGGAAACATCCCACAGTTTGAGCCTGAAATTAAATAAAACACAATAAAAAGCAAGTAACCTGAAATATTAGTGCTCACACTGGGATCCAAACAGCATCTGTGATAAAATACGGCTTTTCATTCAAGTGTAAGTTACATTTAAATTGTAGCATTTATCTCAAGTGGCAAGAAGAAATGTAGTTTGAGTGTAAGAGCAAATTGGTGGTGGATGCAAACTGCCACATTTTTATGCTAATTCAGAGCCTTTAGTTCAGTTCAAGTAATCTATCTCCAAACATGTTACAAGAAGTAATAAGTAAATTAATTGCATAAATTTAATAAGCCTATTCTATAAATGAGAATAGGCTTAATAATTTCCATTTGCATGATAGTTTGTTTTTCTGTTTTCTCTCTCTTTATACCAAAAACTGGATCTTCAGTCTGGTGCTTTGGCTTCAACTCTCCCTATTTTTGAAGGACAGTTTTGTTTTTGTATCTATTCTAGTTGTTGTTATGGTTGTTTTGCTTATATATTTTAGATATTTAACATGTCTTCCAGTTCAAAGTGTTAAATGTTTGTTGTAACGTAAAGTTTTTTTTCTCCAATTCACCAATTTGTGTATACAAAAGACTAAAAACCAAGAGGTATGAACCTAGAAAATACCAACGTAGATGCGAGAACAAACAACAGAATAAAAAAGCGTAAGAATTAAAATGGGTGGATTTAAGGAAAAGACAAAAACACAACAAAAATTTAATTATTTTAGGGTATGTTATTTTTCTTTTCATCTTGGCAATCGTTTTTTGATTTTCATTTTTAAATTATTTTCTTATTTTTATTATTCCTTACAGGGTCAGGCAGATATTTGGGTTAGACATGAGGGACAGAAGGATGCCAGAATAAATAATAAATTAAGTTTATTGATCTTTGAGAGCGTGTACTTTCTTTACGATTCCATTATCAGGACATCACTTGAAAATGGTCACCAATCAACAATATTATCATTTATTGCAATGACTTCTTGGACAATTTATTATCCAGCAAACGTTGCAAACATACCTATCTGTCTGTCCTATAAACCTACAGAAAGTCAAAACTAAACTTATTATGACTAAGGTAATTCCACTTATAAAACTTGTAAATATATTTCTTGTTTCTCATATGTTCACAGTATTTACATTAAAGCGATTTGACTTTTAAAACATTAAATTAATTCTGGATTAAATAGTTGAGTAGAACTTCAATCTTTCCCTTTTAGCCTGAGAAGCAAAGAGCTTTAAAATCTAATTCTTCTTCAGTTTTATTTACGGCTGTTTGACATGCAAGAAGCTTCCCTCCCACTGGGAGTGGACTCAGTGTCTCGGACAAGGACACTTCAGCTTGAGTGAGGAGTGGATTAATGGACAAACTAGTTTGTAATCTGAGCTACAGCCCAACATTAGTTTGTTCATCCTGACACTTTCTTAAAAGAAGTAGATTTTGAAGAAAATAAAAGTTTGATTGTTGGCTGATGAATATTGATTATCTTTTCATCAAGATATAGAAGCTTGTTAAGTAAAAAAAAAAGATTGTTGATAAAAAACTTTGTTTTTTATATGTAATAAGTTAAAAGTTCAAATATGTTTTTAAAAATGTGCAAATGGAACTAGTAAGAATTATTGACTTAAAACAAGTTCCTACATCTTGCTTAGAAATTAATTGTGGTAGTTTTGTTTTATTTCAAGTGTTCTAAGGTATTTGCACTAGAAATAAAAGTACTTGGTAAGATTTTGCGCTTTTTACAGATAAATTCACTTATGAGAAAAAATTCATGTTACAAGTTGAATAATCTCCAATAGAACCAGTACTTCTTCCTCAATATTAAGGAATTATTTACTAAAAACAAGCTTCATATTTTGCTGAAAGGTTACTTGTAGTTAGTTTGTCATATTGAAAGTGTGCTGAGATATTTGCACTTTAAACTAGACCAGAAATACTTGGTAAGACTTTGAGTTTTTGCAGTGTATTCTAGTAAAATAATGACAAGTAAAAATTTCACATGAGCAAATTGGTCTGAAAATGTCTGGAAAAGTATGAAGTTTAGTTAAATGTATTCCATGATTGAAAAGAGATTTGTTTTCTAACATAAGAACTTAAGGGAATATGCCACAGCAGTTTCAGCACCACGGACAGAGACACATCTACCTCGTCCATAATATGGGATAAATACAAAGAGTGAATGACGCATCTGTTTTCTCTAATCCTAAATAATGTGCAACTTTGGCATAAAAAACCCAAAAATCAATGCGTGTCTCTCAGTGGTGTCCTTATCTGTCACAGCTGAACAGCGAGCCTCGTTTTTACGTTTTCAATTCTCCCAACTCAGGAAGTCCAAGGTCAGTTTCTCACCAGCAGCAACAAAAGCAGCAGCAGCAGCAGCAGCAGCAGCAGGAGGCGTTTTCATTCAGCCGCAGTTGTTCTGAAGCTACAAGGTGGACGGACGTCCTTGTCTTCTCCACAAGTCACTTTGCATTTGCTTTGATGAAAACCTGAACCAAGGATTACTTTAATCCATACTGAAGCCTTTTTGTGGAGTTTTATGTTCATCCAAACCTGTTTGTCCTTTTAGGTTTACAGCAGAATGAAGCAGTTAAAGTTGAGGGGAAAAGAGCTGCCTGAAGCTAGCTAGAGGCGTTTTGTGGTTGATTAGAGCAAAGAAATTTTATCATAACTTCAGGTGGGTGATATGGACTTAAAAGTTTTATCACAATATTTCATAGTACTATTGTGACAATAATAAAAGTGGTAATAAGAACTGTTCATTACTTCTTTTTTATGTAACTTTAGGTGACTGAAACACAAACACACATTTCTCTTGAAAATCAAACCTGTTTATAATATGTTGGCTTATAAATGGTCATATAAAGAAATGTGACTTTAATCAGTAAACTGCATTTAATCATATCCTCAAATGTATTTATATGGATTTATACTCTCAGTGAATAGAAAACAGTCTAACGTTTTATGTGACCCTCTACAAATTACATCAGTCTCTCCAGTTTTTCACAAATCTGCCCATTTCTCACATTTTTCTGACTTTATTGCTAATTTTTTTTCTCAAAATTGGTCAAAAACATTGGACTTAAGTGACAGCTGCCTCAACCTTACTTGATATAAAGTTATAGTCTGATCAGTACTGCGAGTATAATAAAAACAAAATTACATTTAACGTAATACATTAGCGCAAATATTGTAAAACTTCCTTGCAAATAATGAATGGGTTTTATCAATACATTCTGATGCAAACGGCCCTTTAAAAAACATTCAGCTTGTTGCCCAAAATTGACATCCCTGATTTACAAGCTTGTTTTAAATCAATAATTCCTTAGCATTGATTAAAAAGGTCTTGTTCCATTTCAGATTTTTTTTCACTTAAAACAAGGGAAAAATGTCAATGTTACAAGTGGAATAATCTGCCAGTGAACATCAATGATAGGGAATTATTGACTTGAAACAAACTGACATTTATTGCTGAAAAGTTACTTGTAAGTTAGTTTTATCTTATATTAACTGTACACAGAAACCAGAGCAAAAATGCCGCATGCTTCAAGTTTGCAGCTCCATAAAATCTGTCCAGAATGATTTCTTCCAAACCTTTTTCACAGTTTTGTGCTGCTGAAGTTTCTCAGTCTGTCCTGCTCTTCCTGGCAGGTCCTGTCACTCACGTCCGCATGTTGGACAGGGAGAAACTGGGTGCTGCCATTTTCTGATCCCTCCACAGATGGTGTGTGAGCTTCAAGTTTGGGCTTTGGATGGCAGTCAGAGACGTTTTTCAAAGCCGCTTTAATGTCGTCTCGGCTGCTTGTTTGAAGTAATTTTGTAGAGGGAAGGTGAGCTGAGTCTTCAGTATCAAGATACTCTGGTTTATTCAAACAACTTGTGTTAAAATGGGGTATTCAACACAGACTGGGGTGGCATCACACTAAATATTAAAAATAGGTTGGGTAGTAAAATTTCTTTTATATAAATGTACATTTAGGAGTGCTTTTACTACCTTGTACTTTTTATATTTACTTGTCATTTTTTAAAATAAAGTATCTCTACTCTTACTTTAGTAATATTTCTGGATTTTACACCAACTAAATTAAAAACAAACGTTTTAACTAAAAATTCACCAGAAACAGACACACACCTGCAGTTTTTGTTAAAGTTTCATAAGTTTCTTATTGAAAGAAACTGATTTGGAAACATTTTCTTTTGCCTGACTTTGTTATTTTTTGTCATTTTGACCCTTAAAATGCCAACATTTCCACTTAACTTTATATTTTATACAGAAGCAGGTTTTAAATTTTTATCTACTGAAACTGTGTAAAGCAACATTGAAGCAGAACATCTTGAAACAGAGACATATGGAGGATCCAACAGAACAGTTGACAAAAGCCAGGAGACATTTTAAAGCAGAAAACAGAAAAAAACAAAATCTACGAGGACTATCTGATGTAGTTAGCTGCATCATAGACAATAAACATATTAACATAGTTGACTAAACTTAATTTGATCCAAAATTATTTCATGTTTATACCTACAAAACATGTTTTTAGACACATTAGCATATGTGCCAAGATAATAAACTATGTAAAAATCCATAAACATATAGTTCTATCAAGTTAAAAAATATTTTTTAACCTAAATTATGATTACTATCTGGATTACACAAACTGCTCATCCAGAACTGAGAAGGAAGAAATCACCAATAATTGATGTTCATCTAAATGGAAACAATAAACACCTTAAGAAAATGGAAAAGATTTGCTGCAGAAATTGTTTTGGACGATAAAAATGGAAGAATTTTTAAAGAATTAACATTTGTTTTCTGATTTAATCTGACTTTTCTCCATCGTTTTTCTAAATATCCTTCCAGCTGCTAACAGCAGTAATTTCACACAAGCTTTTTATCTGGTAACAGCATCCGCAACAATTTCATCTTATCTCAGGTTTTTCTGTCCAAACATTTTGGGCAGGACACCGGCTTCCACTGTTTTCATGGAAACCGAGGAGAGAAGGGAAAAACAGAACCTCACCCCCCGTCTTCTTTCTTTGTGGTGGCAGATTACGTTTTATTTCACCAGACAGGAAGCCAGCAGAGGACAAAACATCCAAAGAAGCCCATTCCTCTCTGTCTTCCCTCTGATCTAACCCTTAAGTAAAAAAAAGACGGCAGACACATGGAGCTGAATCTGTGCCTAAATCGCAGATTCATTTAGGTTTTCAGCCTCCAGGCGAAGTTTTCCACTTACATTTATATCTTGTTGATCCATGTTGTCCTGTGTGGGATGCAAATCACTTATCTGTCATGAACAGGAAGATGCCACATTAACAGCATTTAGCTGTGCTCCAAGGGCAATCAGGCAGAGAAATGTAAATGCACAACCAATGCTCATCATATGAGCATTTTAATAAGTATATTGAGTGTTAAAATCATTGCTAGAGTTGTTTTTCTTCATGTCTTTAGTATTTTCGTTTCTCCTCTGAGTTATGATTGCCTTTACAAGTTAGAAAGTTAATCACAGAAAACGCTGTAAAAGAACTCCTGAAAAACTAATAAAATCAAGAGCTTGCATATGTACAACCAGTTTGCTTGTTGTGTTAAAACTTGTGGAGCCATGTGTTGCATACGTCAGCAGAATTGTTTTATTATTAATATAAAATATAGGAAGCCTGTGAAATGGTTAAGTTATCAACTCAGATGCTTTTGCGGCCTGAAAACTAATTTAGTCAGGAATGGTTTTTATAAAAATCTCACCTATGCAACAAAAGTGACAGGCTGCTGCTCTGATAGGAGACTCGTTTGCTACTGTCGCAGTTTTTTGTCTTTCGAAGGCTGTAGTTACGATTTTATGATTTCATTCCTTCTTCGATCTTAACAACCAGTGCCACCTTTTTCGGATCATACACGCACACACACACACACACACACACACACACACACACACACACACACACACACACACACACACACACACACACACACACACACACACACACACACACCACACAACACACACACACACACACACACACACACACACACAAAATTAGGCTTGTGACAAACCATTATAATTAAAGCAATTATAATGACAACATATTCAGAATAAAAATGTGTAAAGCATGTTAATAAATATAAGCAATGCAAAAATAACATGTTTGATTGAGAGCAAGATGAATCTTCAGTGCAGTTCTTCCTTTTCACACTCCCCTGTGGTTTCACCCTCAGGTATTTCTCATGTTTTGCAGACACCTGTGTTTGGACGTGGCCTCGAAATGGTGTCAAGACTCGGAAGAGAGAAAAAAAGAAGAGACAGCAGTAGGATTCTCCCGTGCTGCACTCTCTCTCTCTCTCTCTCTCTCTTCTCTCTCTCTCTCTCCTCTCTCTCTCTCTCTTTCCCACCTGTCCACCTCTCAAAGCTGCAGAAACAAAGATAAACAGGTAAATCTGCATTTAATTTACTGTTGTAGACAAAACCATACAGCAAATAATCAATTTGTATGCATTTACTTACAAATGAAGGAACAATAAACTTTCTTGAATAAATGAAAACATAAGAAATGATCCAATGTAAAGCCTGTTAAATTTTTCCTGCTTCAGAATTGATGTCAGTAGAAAACTTTACAGTATTATTATTGTATTTTATTCCTCTATTTTATGTATTGGGAAAATATTTTACCAGTGAAAGAATCATTTTTATCTTGACATAAATTGCAAGCTTTGTGTGATGCTTTTTAGTCAACGAATCAGAAATTTGTGTACCTTTGCAGCATCCACTACTTAACAAATCCATTCAAGTCATGTTCATCTGATGAGGATGATCTAAGAGAGTCGCATGTGAAGGTTTAAAGGTTTATAATGCTGAAATTACACATGATGCTGTGCATGTCAAACTTTAAGTTTACCCAATCCAGCAAGGAATATTAACCGTACAACATTATTTTGATTGGTACACATTAGTTTATTGATGTTATTTATTAATTTAATTGTTCATTTTAATGTTCAGTCTAAACAAATCCTGAATCCTCAAAATATATACAGAGATTTTATGTTTTCTAAAGGTTTTTGTGGCAATAAGGAAACAGGAGGAGAGAGATTAGCGGGGAAGAGAAGCAGGAAAGGTCATGAGGTCAGGAGTTCAACCCTGATGGCTGCATTGAAAACTAATATCCTCTGAATTTAGGGCACCTGGTCTTAATGGAAAGGTCAAGCATTCATCCCTCAAACTAATTGTGATAGGCTGATTGATTTATTGGTATTAAAGGTGACCTATTATGAGTCCTTGATCAGGTTAGGATACGTCTATACAAAACATGTTCATTAAATTTTTTTGCAAAAAATAATTCTTACATAATGAGATTTTAGTCTAGTCTGTTTTAGGGGCTCTTCTCACTTTAAATCCCAGTAGCCCACCAACTCACATCTACACTCGCACGTGAAAATGGCTGCAAACAGATGTGCAATTATACAACCATACATCTTTGAAAAGCACAAGTAGAACCTCCTGCACAACCAACAAGATTGCAGCAAATGGTTTCTGTATAGTAAGTGAACAACAAAACACTTGTCTTTTCCAGCAGCCATTGTAGAGTGTAAACAGTGGTAAAACCAGCTGACCAATCACGTTGGAGCTCCAATGGCGTTGCTATGCCAATGGAATGTGACTCACCAATCGAGAGGTTTGTGAAACGGCTAATTTTCCAGACACCAAAAATCATTAACTTATTGCCAAAAATCTACTGTGCAATTTCAGTGCTTGGTGTGTTTTTATAAGGAATTGTGACCAAAATGGAAGCATAAAAATGTGCAAAATGTGAATTTTCCACAATAAGTCCCCTTTTAATGCAGCTTAAAGTAGCTTATTGTTGCCACATTTCGTTAAAATCAAAGTTCCTTCTTTGTCAGGGATAAAAACAGTCAGACCAGCAGCTGGTTTAAACTGAAAATGACAATTCCAGCATAGCTACATTCATGACTTCAGACCTGTTGGCTTGAGATGTTCAAATGAATAAGAGTTTTTAAAAAATCAGCTTTTATTCAGTTTTTGTGGTGAATTCATGTCTTATTGAGTTAGTGAGCTAAATAAAGCAGAAGAAACTGAGGTGTAATCCAGTGAAAATGTGCTGAAAAATCAGGAGACAAAGCAAAAAACGAGGCACATGAGGAGGAGACGGGGTTAAAAAAGCAACACCAGAGGAAGAAAACTGCACAGCAGGAAGTGTCAAAGAAGTGAAGAGGCTGCATGTTGAACTCTGACCCTCCCATCATGAAGGTCATTCCTGTCCTCTCTTTAAAGAGCTGCTTAATAACATAATTTGGATATAAAGGCTGCTTAACTCAAGAGCTTTGAATTATAATTGGGAGAAATTAAGGTCAAAGGAAGGAAAGGCAGAGAGTTAATTAACCAGCTCTCTCTCTGAGAACAGAGATTTTCTCCATGAATAACATTATTTGTTTCTTAAAACAGTCAAAGAAATACAATCTACAAAAGCTAATTAAACAAATGTTTGATTAAAACAACAAATATCTGCAGTAGAAAACGCTGTTTTATGTATATTTTTTTCAGTTGTTTGATCTGAAATCAGTAGCTGATGGAAGAAAATCTAAATTCATGAAGTGCTTCACTAATTTTCCCTCTTTTTCCATTTCATTATTCAAACATTCATTCATCCGTTGATGCTCCTCACATCCTTTTGTCTAATTTTTATCAGCTTGCATGACTCTGTCTTTCAGCATTGCACCTGGCTCAGTTAAAATTTTAATTTCTCCTCTTGGCAGCGTTCATTATGTGCGTAATTGTCCCGTTTCTTTATTGGCTGACTTTGCCTGCAGCTTGAAAAACACATCAAGTCATCATAATTCAGAGAACAGACTGGAAGTTCAGGACTCTCACAGAGAAAGTGGTTCTGGAACTGTCTCAAAGTCCATTTTATACCTTTGCAAATTGTAATATGTGACGATTTATTCCCATCAAGTCCTTTTTAGATGAGCAACGATGAACACATTTTAATATTTTCATCATAACTTCTTTCCGTAACTGTTTCTGTACATTCCTTAGAAGTAAAACTTGTCAAAAATAATTTTAAAAATATGTGTATGAGTGGCATAAATTATTTGGAGAATCATCTCCATGAGAAATAAATTGAGAAACAATGTGCAAAAGTTGTAAAGCTACCCATAATTTGGATTACTAGTCCGCTCTGCCCTGGGACTTTTCATCATCGGCTCTCGTTTTATGTTCTCCACATTGTCTAGAAGCCTAGCAGTGTTTTTAGCATTCAAATAAACCCAAATGCCGAACAAATGTGAATTAAACATGTTGATAAAAACTCAAGGAGTGGATTTGCTGCTTTTAGCAATACCTCTGCTATAGACTAAACCTTAATTTTCCATCTCTGAGTTATAATGCAGAAGTGAATTTACTTTAATGGGAACCATTATCTAGTTTAATCACAATTTACAACCAGGGATATTTCCTTTTGCAGTAGGTGAACCATATGTTAAATGAGTTTGACTTTTAGTCGTATCCTGGCCGGCTTGTTTAAAGTCAATTATTTAAAGGTCAGAAACTAGAAGCTTAAAACCCCCATAAAAAACAGGTAAGTGCCGTGATCCTCATCCAAAGCACCAGCTTTCTGAACCATGCATGGAAAAGAGAGCATAGACAACAGACATACATCCAGGTTAGTTTTACTTATATGTTTTATTTAAATAAGTAAGTTCATTAATAAATTCTCATTTTCAACAACAACTTATTCAGAAAACATTGAACAACAGAAGATAATTCAACATTAAAACATCTGGAGTAGGTCTACAGTTAATTATTATTTTTGTAAGAAAAACGACATACAGTGGAGGGCTGATCTGCTGATTACTTTTTTCAATTAACCAATTAATAATTAGAAAGCAAAATTGCTTAATGGGAGAAATTTACAGATTCAAATATGAACCAAGTGATGCTAAAACTATGAGACTTAAAATATTTACTAACATTTTTTTTTAATCTAAAATGGAAAATGTGTGTATTTTTTGCACAGTTTTGGCTTAATTGCTGCTCCGAGGGGATGGTGTCCCAAACAACAGCAATAAAACTTGAGCTCTGGACAACGTCTGAAACGATTAACGATCAACTAATCACGATGAATCGATTATTTAACTAAATTAATAATTGATGGATCATACAGACTAAAAAAAGCAAAACATTTTCTGAAATTTGCGGTAATTCATAACCGGGAAACATTCAAAGGCTCTTCTTAAAGAAAGGAAGGACTTTATAATTTAAGGGAAAAATTTTAATCTTAAAAATTTAAATTTCAGAGCCAGCAGAGAAATCTTTTTTTTATTTCAGTACATGGGATGATTTAAGCACAAATCAAGCATTATTTAAAGATTAAACAATTTCAAACGTTAGTGAAGAAGATGGTCATTAATATGAGAAATATATGATGCCACAGATTTAAGAGTGGTGGCTGTAAAAATAAGTTCATACTTCTACCAACTCCCTTGAATGTCTATATACTTCATTTTTTGATTTAAGTTGAATTTCTTTGTGTACAACTTTGTTTATTCTACATTTAATAAAATCAAACTAAAGTATAAAGGACAGATTAGATTAAATTTTCACCAAAGCTGTGCTGATTGACAGACATGTGCTGCATTGAGAAAACTTACCCATCATGTTACACATCCATCCAGCTCCGCTATGATCACGGCGCTCGTCTGCGAAGCGTTTCCCTGCAGCCCGTTTAACGCCTCAACAGTTATAAAATCATTAATTAAGCCAGCATCAAACTTGAGCCCACAGAGCCCAGTGTGTGTGCTGCTGCATGTGTGGTGTGTGTGTGTGTGTGTGTGTGTGTGTGTGTGTGTGTGTGTGTGTGCTCTGTGCCCTGGAGCTCTGAATACACAAAAAGGTCTCCTTGTTGAGCTCTGGTGTTCAAAGCCAGCTGATGGTCTCAGTGGGGAAAAGGGAATTGATTTATTTTACACTGTGAGTTGAAGTAAACATGACAGAGCCTTCGTTTCTGAATACATAACAACAAAAACACAGGCGGCTCCTCTGCATTGACCGCAGGCAGGGAGTTTAATCGAGATTCATGGTTTTCCCACATCCAAACTGTAATCTGGATAAGAAATGTTAAGGTTTTAAAAATGTCGTATTTTTCCTTAATATTTCATGACGTTTCTAAGCCATTCCTTGGCAGGAAAAATGTATATTTTTGTTTAGTTTTAGTGAAGGTCCTTTTCAGGTTGTATATTTCAGTTCAACTTGTTCCTTTTCTTCTGGTTTTTGGGTACAGAAGAGGATTAGGGTCATCCATCCATCATCCATCCATCACTCCATCCATCCATCCACATCCATCATTTCTTTACGCCCTCGTCCCTTAGTGGGGTCAGGAGGTGCTGGTGTCTCTCCAGCTGAGGTTCTGGGTGAGAGACGGGGTCACCCTGGACAGGTTGCCAGTCTGTCGCTGGGATTAGGGCCACTGAAAAGTCAAAACTGAGTTTTGATCTCAGATGTTAAAGTCAGAATTTTGAGAAAAAAAATTCAAAATTTTACAATTAAAGTAAATTCTGAAATAATATTTCAGAATTATGAGAAAAGAAATCAGATTTCTAAGAAATAAAGTCAGAATCTTGAGAAAAAATAATAAAAAGGGCTGAATCATTAATAAAACATTTCTACAGGCCACAGTCATGATCAGTAATTGAGACATATGACTAGATTAGGTTCAGGTAAAGGAAATATGACGTTAGTTCCATTTCACTGATATTCTGTTAATGTACAATAAAAACTGGGATTAAGCTGAAAAGTACAGAAAGAAACCAAATTTCTTCTTTGCTTATTTAAATCTTAGCGCCGTTTACGTGTTCTTATAAATGTTATCAGCGAACAGAAGGTGAATTTGTGATTGGTAACCTTGGGTTTCTGCCTGTCGTTTTAGTGAAGCAGAAGAAGTGAACGAAGTCTGTCAGTCCGTGTTGGTCGCACATCCAAATATTGAGCCATTCAGGTCGGAGCAACCGGAACATTTAAGACATGAATTTTCATAGCTAAATGTTTAGTGAAATCAGATCCAATTGTTTCAAACTTCGACAGAATCCATGAACTTAGGATTTCCCATAAAGTTTTGAGAAAATTCAGCATAAATAAGTTAAAGGTGACCTACTATACTTATTTGAACAGGTTAGGATACGACTACAGTGTAAAATGCAATTTTTTAAAAAAATTCTTAGATAATGAGGTTTTACTCTGGCCATTTCTGTCTGAGCTGTTTTATTGTGTCTGTCTCTTTAAATCAAAATAAGGTGCTGCCCCCCCCTCCCACACCTCAACTCAATGTTTTTGTTACATTCACACATGGAAATGGCTGAAAACAGAGGCACAATTATACAACCCTGCATCTTTGAAAAGTAGAAGTAGAGCCTCCTGGACAACCAACAAGAATGCAGCATGTGATCTCTGGATGGTAAATCAACAACAAAACGCTCGCCTTTTCCAGCAGGCATTGTACGTCGCATAGAGCAGTAAAACCAGCTGACCAAATGTGCTGGAGCACACTTGGGTTGCAAGGTAACAGCCACGGTGTGGCTGGGGTTGCTAGGTAACAAAAAAGGACCCTGTTGAATGTGACTTAAGAATAGGGAGGTTTTTGAAACGCCTCATTTCAAAAACTAATTTATTACCAAAAAGGGGGAAAACAAAAAGCTGGGTGTTTTTTTTTAAAGAGATTTGAATGTTTTTAGAAGAAGTTGAGACTCAAATGGAAGTATGCAAAAGGTGACGTGCATAATGCTTAAAATTTAATAAGGATTTTTGAGTTTATGCTGTAAAAAACAATGAAGTAAGTAATACTCATTAGATGATGGATGTGTTACTATAGTTACAGTCTGATGGCACAAGTTTAATCTTTCCTTTGTGTTTGAGCTCAGCTTGTTCACAAAAAACGTCTTGGTGAATAATAATCATCAATTATCCCTGATTGCTTTTAAGCTCAGCCAAATGAACTTGGCCCTTTCTTACAGATTCCACCAAATCTAAATTAAATTCTGCTTAAGCCCCCATGAAACCTGGATGAAAGGATGAATGAACAGATGGACTGGAAGACAGGCTGGATGAAAGAACAGGCAATTACAGTAGATAAATATTTTAGAAAACGGAAAACTAAATTAAGTCTGAGTTTTTTTCCTTCTCTGATACAATTACGTTTCAGGAATCCTGGTAAACAAATATATCACTAAGCAAGTTCATAGTTTTAGTGTCAATGTTTGTGGCTGCTGCAGATATTTTGTGAACTTATGTATGATTTTACTGGAGCTCTGTGTCTTCTGTCTCTCATTTTAACACAAAAGAAAATTAGTGTTCAATAAAAGTTGTGACAAAACTTCCACAAAGAACAACACAGCAAGAACAAAACCAAGACATGCCAACATTTCTTGAATTATCCTCCCTGTTAGTTCTGAGAAATGCTAATTATCCCACATTTCCATTATTGCAAAGCAGCTGTCTCATTTATTGTAGGTCCTTTTGTGTGCTAAATGTCTTTAATACTCTCTTACCATTAAAGTTGTAGGAGACAAATTTAACTCGCTCCACTTAACCACTTAACATTGTGGAGGTTATTTTTGTCATTCAGACTGAAAATTCACATGAGACACAAACTGAACTTCTTTCTCTAAATTAATCCAGGAAGTGATGGAAGCAATTAAACATGTTTGCAATAGATTAATCAAAACATAACAGCTGTTTTTGTTATTTAGAGTCAATTTGTGATCATTTCAGCTTTTCAGCTTTTCTGTAAGATCATAAACTCATTCAACATTACATCAAGTGTTTCCTAAAATGTTTGAATTTAATTTGGATTCCTGTCCAAGAAGCTTTTTGAACCGGCAGACTGATGGATGGATTGACTTGATTTTCTTAATTTTAGGTGATCAGTCGATATTTGAATGTGAAAATGATCTTTATTTACCTGCAGAAGTCTGAACATCAGCCACAGAGGAAAGAAAGTCAACTGACTGATAGATCCGCCCAAAGTCTGCGGTTAATGCTAATGACAAATTTAGTAACAGTTTTCTGTAATTGGAGACTTTTAATATTTTTCAGTACATAAGATTGGAACATCAAAGGTGTATCGTGACCTTAAAATACACAACAGACTATCTGCATTTTTGCTACAAATGTGCGCAAATCTTTTTCGATATTCTGCGATAGTCAAAAAACAATTTCTCAGTTGTGGTTTTTCCAATAATTAAGAAAGGAAATTAAAACCACATTAGCTAGTTAATGTTATAAGTCATTAAAAATCATGAATGTAAACGCGAGATGTTCATATTGGCGTCTCCTTCCCTCGTTGGAGCGACGATTCGTTTGGATTCAATACCTTTGAACTTAACTTAACATGAACTTTGTGATGTTGTGATGCTCTGGTGGAGCAGCTGCACATTGTCCAAGGAGCGAAGTGGCTACAAATGACTGTCTTGTTGCTGTACACCAGAGGTTCCCAAACTGTGGGGCGCCCTCCCTAGGGGGGACGCCGTGCCGTTGCAGGGGGGGCGCGGCTAGCCGTCTGGATGAAAAAACACAAAACATGAACGCTGTATGCGCTGGGTATTTACCTTAGAATGGCCAACTCTCTGTTATTCCTATGTCAATTTGATAAACTAGGGGCTTCCACACTTCCCATATCTGTGTCCTTTGTCACTTTTATCAGCAGTTAAAACTGTTTCATTTATTGTTAACATGCCTGTTTTTCCGAGCCACCTTTAAACGCAACATGAGCGCTACGACACTAGCGCTGGGTTTACACCTGTATGGCAATGAAGGAGACCTGCTGCTGCTATGCAGAGATACTCAGGTGTGTTAGAATCATGACAGCAAACCAGCAAAACGCAAAGAACTTTTCACAGTTTTCCCCCCAAACTAACCGACTGAGTTGAGTAAAGCTGTTGGATGAAGGTAAAGTAGCTAAAAGATGACTAGCTAATATCAATACAGCACCTTAAGCTTAACAAGTAGCCTGTAGGCTACCGATGTTGTTGTCTATGTACAGCACATTCATTTTGCCCCCCAAAAAGTCAACCCACCCCGCCCCACTCACATGCGTTGTTTCAACCAGACAGATATTTGTGATCCGTAGGGGGGGCCCAGAAAAAGTTTGGAAACCACTAGGGGGGCGCAGAAGAAAAAGTTTGGGAACCACTGCTGTACACAAACATGCGTGATGTGAAGAAGTGTTTTCAAGTGTGGTTTTGCAAAATTCACCAATTTTGATACGGCAGCAAAACCTTCCGAAAAAACTTTTGATTGGAAAATATTAGCTTTTCCAAAATTGGTGTGTTTTCAATAAGCAAATTTATTTTTGTGATTCCAATTTGTGCAGGTGGACTTTTAGAATTATAGGAAGTAAGTGTTTCAGCTACTTTGCAGTTTTTGAAAGTTTGTATGAGATTAGAGGAGCATAAAACTGAAGGCTGCTTCTCCGTGTTTGGTTCTGGTTTTTGGGGATACAGAGCATCCAGAACCTGAAGACTTTATGTATCTTTAATATGTTTTGTGTGAAACATTACACATCAAACCAGTGCCTTCTCTTTGATGTTGTTTTTTTTTTTAGTAAATTGAGAATCGTTTTCTCTCACGTTTCTGCAGAACGCTCAGCGTTTTACTGTAAGAGTCTTTATGCTTGCCGACCGTCTAGACTCGGTCTTTCACATCGGCACAAAGCCTGTCCGCCTCCTGGCCTCATGAATAGCTCATCAACAGATTAGATGACTGAGATTTGACCTTGATATACGTGAGATTCCGAATAAATGTGTCTATGTGTGTTTGTTTGATCTCCCCGGTGAGCTCCATTCACCACTTGAACACACACCTTCTGTGTCTCGTCTCAGTTCGTTGACCTCCTGCCAGCAGATGAAATCTGTCTTTTATTTCCACATTGGCACCTTAAAGGCTGATGTGAGACACAAAAACAACCTTTATTCCTTCACAAAAACACCCTTTATTTTCCCATCTTCTATTTCCTCTCTTTCTCCGATGCTCTTTAGTTGTGTGTTTTTTTTTGGAGCACGTTTCAGAAAAGTTGACTGATTGTTGTTGCTCTCGCTCCACGTCTCCTTCTCCGATTACCTGCAATCTGTCCTTTTATCTTTTTTCTTCTCTTCCTCTTTCTGTGGCTCTTGGCTGAAGACCATTATTGTACCTGACAGCAGCTGAATGTGCTGAAGGCCTCTGCTGTCTCACTGAGATTGTTGTAGCACAGATGGACCCATAATAACCTCACAAAAGAAGTTATATTCAGATCTTTCATTTGTCCCACTAAAAATAATCCCACATGTTCCGACAGACGGCAGGTGCAACGGTGCATCGCGGCCATTCTAGGTAGAAAAGGATTTCTGCCAACCAACTCAGACATGTTGAGATGACCAGAAAAACTGGCGATTTTTGTACTTTTCAAAAGCCAAAAATGTTGAATTTTTGACACGGAAAATGTTCGACTTCAGTTTTTTTCTGAGGAAAAACTTAACTTGAAAATTTTGAGCTATTTTCTAGAAAAAACATGGACATTTCTGAGTTTCAAAAGCAAATTTGGTTTTGACTTTTGTAACATTGAATAATTTAAAGTCAAAAATGTTTCACTTTTGAGTGTTTTTCTGAGAAAATACTATGGTGGCCGAGTACAAATACAGAGGAAAAAGATTATTTTAGTTAAACAAATGCATTGCTTACTTTAATTCGAGACACACAGTCTTAACTGTTTGTTTCTTAAACATTTTTAGGGTATTAATAGCGTCTTTATTGTTGCTCTGGTTAAGCAGATTATCGTTTTGCTTTTAGTCTGGTGTTTTTCTGTACTCATGCTTCCAGAGTAATTTAACCAAAGAATTTTCCCCATTAGCTGCAGATATCTGCGTACTGAAAGGGTTGTTGCTAAGAGATGCATTACTACTCTGTTGTTGTGCTGCACTCATTTTTCAAAAATGTTTAAATCATCCTTTGAACACTCTTCTATTTCTCAGGTATTTCAAATCTGTTGAAATACAAGTTGAAATACAAATCTGTTGAAATACAAGTCTGGATCTTACAGCATCTGATTCCAGATGCTGTAAGATCCAGACTTTCAGGCGTGAAAACATCCTTAGTAGGTTTTCAATAGTTTTTAAAAGAAATCAATTTTGGATCACAGTTTTTTTCCTGAGTAATTTCTAACCAGAAATTAGGACAAACATTGACCCAAACAGCACAAAGGGTTTCCATTTGCAAATAACACCCCCAAACCATTTTGTTCATTAAGACTGGGGATCATTTACTAAGGACTGACAAGACAAAACTGGAATATCTTGGAAGGTCTGAGTCTATTTACATCTGCTATAAAACTGCAACATTCAGAGGTGAAACACAGTGAAGGAACCATAATGATGTGGACATTGATCCTTATTAAGCAGGGAAATGATAAACACAAACATATTGAAAAATTGAAAAAAAGAGCTGCATTATACGTAAATATTGTTGGGAGATCTAAGTGATACTATTGTACAGCAATCAAATTTATTTTAGGACTTGTTAAACGTTTATGCCACTTAAATTTAAATGTGCGATTTTCTACCTCTCTACATTAAATCAGAAAAAAAGGTTCTTGCTCAAATCCATAAAGAGAATGAAGTTTCTGAATCTGAATTTGCTTTAAATTGATTTTCTGCTTTTTGTGTGGGTCGGGTTCTGTTCTCATTCAGACTGAGTGACACAGGAGGACCTTCAGAGTCAGGTTCAATCTCTTCTACCCCTCAGACAGATGCTGTGTGGGATGGAGGCTGACAGGTCAAAGGTCAGATGAGAATTAATCCCTTTTGCACCACATCCTGTCTCAATTTCCTTAGTTTAATTTCTCACAGAGAAGAATCCAGTGGAAACTTCACAGCAGCTTCATTAGAGGCAGCAAAATTTTTCTCTCTCTTACTCCTGATTTTGTTGCAGTTTTTATTTACATCATTAGTTTTCACAACATGGACTTTGACTGTCATTTAAATTTAGTCATTCATCTTGATTTCTTGCACAAGGACTCGTTTCCCAATCTGGTTTTGACAATTTTGCTTTTTATCATTTCAGGTCATTTACTGCAATAATTACAGGGACAATTTATCGAAGTAGAGCCTCCTGCACAAGCAGAAAAAAAAAAATACAGCAAATGTTTTTGTTACAACCCCACCCTAAAGTCCCCACAGTAAATTCTGGCACTGGGCTTTAACATAAAACAAAAAGTAATCTGCACAGTTGATGAGTAACAAAAATATAATTTATTTTACAATTCTGATAAAACTACAGGAGAAAAAAAAAAAAAAAAAAAAAAAAGGGAGCTTTGCTTCAGGGTCTCCAAGACCAAAATAATAAACAAAACACCCCCTTATAACTGTCAAATAAAATAACCACTTTTTAAAGAAGAACTAAAAGAAATATGGTAACACTTTATTTGAAGGGGGGTGAATAAGACTGACATGACACTGTCATGAATTGGTTTTTGAGGTGATGTAGGACACAGGCAGGCCGGGATGAAGTGATGAAAATGATGGTTTTAATAATAATCCAAAACAGAGGCGGCACAGGGAAGCAAAGAGGTTCACACAACGTTACACGACGAGGATAAAACCAAAGACAACAGGTGGATTTAAATACACAGGGAGGGTAATCAAGAAACTAGACACAGCTGGGATCAATAAACAGGGAGGACAGGACAGAGACTCAGGAAACAGGACCAAACACAGAAAATCTCAAAATAACTATACAGAAAACACCGATCACAACAGTACCCCCCTCCCCCCCCCCCCCCCCCCCCCCCCCCCCCCCCCTCAAGGGCGGCTACCAGACGCCCAAAAAACAAAAAACCCCTCAGGGTGGGTGGAGGGGCGACGGACGGAGGGCAAGAGTCCACGGGAAACAAAAACAGAATTACTCAAAAAAGTCCCAAAAAAACAAAAACAAAGGCACAGTCAGGGCGGGACCTGCCACGGACAGTCCGGCGGGCGTCCCTAACGCCGGAAGCGCAGACGTGGAGGCGGTCTCGGCCGCCGGCGCAGCAGGACGCGCTCGGACCCACAGGACCGGTCAGTGGCCCTGGAAGGCCGGCAGAGGCGCCGGTTTACAGGAAGCTCTGAAGGAGCACCAGGAACCGGCTCGGGCGGAGACTCCGGAGGAACGTCCGCAAACTCGGGACTCAGGGAACTCGGAAGACTCGGGGAACTCGGGGGCGGAGACAGACGCCGCCTCGGCGCGGGGACCGGGGGCAGCTGCAGGCGGGGCCCAGGGGCCGGGACCTCCGGCGGCTCAGGACGGCGGTAACGGCGCGGGCCATATCCGGGAGGGCAAGGTACCAGCCGCGATCCCAGCCACGGGTTCGGGCTGCCCGGAACTGCTGCGCCCAACTCCCTCTTAACCCTCCGCCGAGGTCTCCGTCTCCTGGGTGAGTCCAGGTCGGAGGGAGAACCTAATTATTCCAGCAGCAGCGGAGAAGGCAGGATCTCTACATCCTTATCGAGATGCCTTTGTGCTCCAACTGCTGCTGGATCCACGCCTCACTGGCCATGACGTCCTCACCTCAGTTGTGGTCGGATCCTACTGTCATGATTCACGGTTTTGGTGAGGTGAGAGATGCAGGCAGACCCAGGATGACGTGGTGAAAATGATGGTTTTAATAATAACCCAAAACAGAGGCGGCACAGGGAAGCAAAGAGGTTCACACAACGTTACACGACGTAACACGACGAGGATCCGACAAAGACAACAGGTGGACTTAAATACACAGGGAGGGTAATCAGGAAACTAGACACAGCTGGGATCAATAAACAGGGAGGACAGGACAGAGACTCAGGGAAACAGGACCAAACACAGAAAATCTCAAATTCTGTAAATTATGACACTTTTAATACAAACTTGACATTATTCAAAATGTCTTTGTTATGACAAATTGACATTAACCAATAAATCATTACTGTTTAAACTTTACCTTTAATAACATAAAGTTACCTAATTTTTAAAGTGATTTTGTAACAAATTCATATCAGTAATGATTTATTGGTTAATGTAAAGCTGTCATAACAGACATTTTGAATAATGCGAACTTTGTATTAAAAGTGTCATAATTTACCGAATGACGATAAATATTGATGACAGTCATCAATATTTATGAAGGCTTATTCATGTTCATGACAGGAGTTATGTCATGTTTATGACAGTGTCATATCAGTCTTATTCACTCCCCTTCAAATAACGTGTTACCAAAAATACAAAACCTAAACTCCCTTACTAACCACAAAACAAGAGAAAACAATTTACAACAAAAATGAAACAGAGAGACACAGAGCTCTCGCAGAAAGGGAGCCTCTAGAGGACAGTGACCGTAACAGTTTTCTGGACGGAAAGTCAACAACAAAACACTTGTCTTTTCCAGCTGTACAAAACATACAGCGGAAAAACCAGCTGACCAAAGGTGCTGGAACGCTTCTGGGGTTGCTAGGTAACACCCTGGACTTGGCTGGGGTTGCTAGGTGATGGTCGAATGCCTGTGTAACACCAAAAAACATTAACTTATTTTGGAAAAATGGCTGGGTGTTTTATTTCTAAGAGCTTTGGGATGATTTTGTACGCATGAGAGACCAAAATGGAGGTACCAAAATGTGCATAAACTGAATTTTTCAGAATGCGTCCAATTTAGCTGTAAGTGTGTTGATGCTGTGGGTTGTTTTGTGGTCTGGATATTATAGTTTACTACTTTAAAATGCGCTTTGAAAGTTTGCTGGGATGTGTAGGATCAACACGATTTCTAGGCTCTCTAGTTGAAGCTTATGAGATACAATTAGTCAGCAGGCCCATTAGTCTGCCATCTGGGACTTGACGAGCTGCTGGGGGTCTTCGGTTGCCTTTCACTGCAGGGCTTAATGACGCTCATCTGAGCTGAAAGAGCGCTCAGCTCACATGGGAAACCTATTTTCTTTTTAAAAGATGCAATAAGGATAGCATGTCATGGGTAACTTTCCCAATTTATTTTACCTTCCTGCTTTTGATTTTTATTACAGGGTATAATTGGAGTCAAATTTAGAGCATGATTTTAGGCAGGGAAGGTAATTTATCCATTTTTAAATACCAGTGATAAGAGCTATTCTGTCTGATATTCATGTCTTTCCAATTTCACTGCCAAGACACTCAGCAATTAACACGCTTTTCGTCAGCTATCTCAAAAGTGATTTTGTTCCTTTTGTCACCAACGAGTCTTTTTGAGAGAACTTCAATGAAAGGCTTTAATTTACAAGCAAGTCTTTGTGAGTTTAGGATTAGCATACCAGAAGGAGGTCAATACCAAGTAAGCTTGAAAGGCCCGAATTCTTCTTGGGTTCATCGACAGTTGGTAAACAGGAAGTGAGGTAAAATTGCCTGGACCAAACCATTAATGTCCAAGTAAAATATTCTTATGAGAAACTTACAATTAAACTGGTTTTAGCAGGGCACTTCAATGTGTCAAAGACATCAATGACAGTTCTGTGGTGTGATAGCTAGTATGAAAAATCAGAGCAGCAATTTCCCTCTTGGAGGAAGTAGATTACATACCTGAATATGAAATAATTCATAAATTAGGTTAACGTTGTGTTTCAGACACTGCTGAGACTCGAGGTGTCTCTTTAATTCTGTCCTCTGTATGTTTATTTGCTCATTCATATTCCAGACGAAAGCCTCGGACTGTGTCAAATGGACGGTAATTACACAGAGCTGATGGACTCGCACTTCTACAAACAACAAAACTAAACCCAGTTAAGCTCTGGTAATGGAAGAAATGTAAGGATGCTGCCATAGAAAATCCAAAAATCCAAGGTTGGCCGTCTAGCAACAGGAGTTCAATGATAAACTGCTTTGCAAAAAAAGGGCTGGTTTATATTTTGACCTCAGAATAAACCTGCATTAATCATTTGGTGGGTGAAAGAAGTGAATCATAATAACAAAAGGAGCACCACTTAAAATTCCTCTTTACCACTTTTTTAAGGTTTCACAGATTCATTTATTTATATTCTTGAAAGTTAGAAAATACAGACGCCTCTTATTATTTTTGATTTTTACGTGAAGTTGACGTCAACAAAATACTTTTTACTTTTGGATTTATGCAAAGCCTGATGGACCTAGTGTGTAAAAATTATGTCATTTACCTTGAAAATACTGAAAACAATAATATTTAAGCAATAGTTATTCTAAAACTGGTTTAACCACGTTTAAAAAAAAATGGAAGTAATTTATCCAGATTAAATAACTGATTCAATTTGCAACTGAGTGCAGTTTATCTTAATTAACTCCACAAATTCTTTAGTCCCAATTAAATATTATAATTTTAAAATATATTTATGGGGATTTTTTTTCCTGACTAGTAGAACAAACTATGCAAATTACACTTAATGTGATTTTGGTAAACTTGGTTCCTAATCTTTGTTAAAAGCCAAAGGCTAAAAATGCTCTTAATTACAGTACAACAGTCATTCAATCACAATTAAATTCAGGTCTGCTGAATGTCAACATTTGTGGTGTCAGATTTTATTTAAATATTTATCCATTACAAGAAGAAACAGATGATAAAGTGAGCCTTTTCCCCCTTTCAGTTGAGGTCATAGCATTAATTAGCTCAGCTGTGACAGAAAGAGAATATTAAGCAGGTAATTATTCGAGGCAGTACGCAAATGACTGTAATTATGAATAAACGGCTTCTCCATCTCTCTGCCTATGAACACCTTTTGGGAGACTTAAAACTTCGTCATCGTCATGTTGAATCTGCAGCTCACCTCATTACATTACTATTTCAGGTCCTAATTCACCTCAGTGGCACCAAAGCAGAAATAATCAATTAACCAATTCAACCTGCAGCCACTGAAGGACAAACTGTTTCACTCTGATTCAGTTCAAACCCCATTATTTCCACGTTACGCTCAACAGTTCAAACAATTCGAACAGCCAGTGGGCTAAATAAACAGCTAGAAGGATTATTACAACGTTGTAATTGAGCTCTTCAGAAATGTTCAGCTCTCTATTTAGATATAGCTGTAAAGGTCAAGCATCGGGATGGTGACCATTGGTGACATTTTGGTGGCGACTGCTGGGACGGTGAGGGCTCAGAGGAATGCAGCAGCTCTGCAACAAAAACGCTGAATTGTTCAATGATTGCTTGACCTTTTGTGGTAAAGTGCTGATGGGAGATGAGGTGTTTAACTTATATTCTGTCAAGTATGAGCATTAGTGTCAACACAGATTGAGTCTGACCTTTGATGGGACGGAGCAGGAATAAAAAGAAAAAAACAAACAAAAACTAAACAAACAAAAAACACACCCATGCTAACAGTTCAGAATCATAATTTTTCTTCTGTAATCAACACCAACCGATGGATAGACTAATTTGGCACAATGTTGTAAGTGCTTTTCTTAAAGGGGATCTATTTGCATAACAGATGCTTCTGCACTTCCACTTGAATTTCTATTGCTCCTAAAAAAATAACCAAAGCTCTTAAAAAAACAATCAGCTGTTGTTTGGCAGTAAACTGAACTATTTTGGTGTCTGGAAAATGAGCCGCTTCAAAAACTTTCAGATTGTAGAGCCACATTCAACTGGGAATACGTCGTTACTTAGCAACCCCAGAGAGGCCTGACCTGTCACCTAGCAACCTAAGCAGAGCTCCATCATATTTGGTCAACTGGTTTTACTGCTGTGTGCACCTTACAATGGCTGCTGGAAAAGACAAGTGTTTAGTTGTTCACTCACCATTTAGAATCCACTTGCTGCTTTTGTGTTAGTTTTGCAGGAGGCTCTACTTCTGCTTTTCAAAGATGTAAAGTTTTGTAATTGTGCATCTGTTTGCAGCCATTTCCACCATGTGAGTGTAAACAGTGAGTTGGAGGGGCGTGGCTATGTTTGCATTGACCATGTAGGAGCCATTTATCCTTTCTTGGGTTTCGCCACCAGGCGGCGTATTTATTTTTGAGTTCTGAGTGTCTGATGGGGGATGGGTTATTCTAGGTCAACCATGATTCTGTTCAGGTGTTGTTAATAGGTAGAGGCAAACAGTTTTCTACTGTGCTCGATTTGGATGTATGTGGATTTATGTGGATCTTAAGGGAAACAAGACAATGGACATTGTAATGAAAATAAATGACTTTATTTTATGTCAAATGGAAGATCGGCATCCTGAATCTTAATTGAGCGCATGTAAAACCAACGCCTTACAACAACAACAACCACCAGTAGCCTAAAATATAGGATTTTAGCCGCTACAGACCATATAGTTGCAGAAATTCAAATTTATATAAATAAATTTCCTTACTGGACACACTCCAATTTAAAAAAGCTCATGCTTTTTGTTAAAAAGTTTGCATGGTCGGATGAGATGGTTTTCATCTACATAGAACGTTAATCACATAATCAACAGCCAGATGATACTACTGTCAAAAACGCAGAAGATGAAAACAGGAAGTGAAAGGAGGATGATGTTTTTTTGTTTTCCACCAGAGCTCTCACAGCATCGCACGGTTTGTAAAATGTTTGTCATTCCAACATGTTTGAATCCAAAGCTCCTCTGTAAAATTGGAGATTCACTTTCCCCAAAACACCACATATGTAGCCGTCCCCAAGTTTAAACGGCTCATCGCTCCAAAGCCTGAATAAGTCAATGACTTCTTCTCTGATGGTTGAATTGTGAATATATCTCGTATATGTTTATATCCATTGCTGCTGTCTTTTTTAGTGACCTATCACCTGAACAAGCTCATTCACATATGTTTTTAATTAAATTTCTTATTTAGTGGAAACATAGCAGTTGCAAAATTCTGTTTTATGACATTAGGAGAACATAGATCAAGTTTTCACATGTTTGTAATGGAAACACAGCTACTGTCAGTGTTTTACAATTCTGCTTCATCTTTATCTTCTCCTTTCATTTGCTGCACACATGAGCAAAATCCCTTCTGCTAAAATCAGCAAAACGCTGAACTTTTGTGGCGGCAGCAAGAGCGTTTGCACCTGTTGGGAAATTGAGGTCAGAGTTTTTTTTTTTTTTCTTTTACAAGCTGGTTTTAGTTGAAGACACCTGAAATGTATCAGCTGTGCAAGAAGACCTTATGTGATCTCACATGCCCCCCCACCCTCCCCTCTCCGTCGGTGGTCCATAATGGATGTTTACAACTAAGGAAAAATAGCTTCCTCAGATCAGCGCTGCTGCTGTCAGCAGGAGATTGGTGGAAGGTAAACAAGTGTCAGTTCTGACAGGAGGGACTGTTCAGAGAAAATGTCAGAGACTGATGGAAATATGGAGAGAGAGGGAAACATAGAAAGAAGAAAAGGCATCTGCAGGAACATGCAGGATGAAGCATGTAAAAAAAGGCAGAGGAGAAAATATGAAGCAGAAACTTAATTTGAATGGAAAACGGAGCCTGAGGCAGTGCTAAATGCATTAGGATTTGGAGAACAGCAGGCAATTATGTTATTAGCAAGGAGTGTGAAACAGGTTATTAGAATAAATTATCAAAGTGTATTTGTAGACAAACTGGCTTTTTTTTGTCAAGGTTACAGCCCAAAGATCAATGCAGGAGTCTGCTACTGGAATAAACTGACACCAATCAATCAAATCTCTGACAACGCTGACATCTACCGTCTGCGTTGCCCTACATTTTAATTCCCTTTCCATTTATTATGAATGCAATATACTGTATGCAATACTTGCACTGTAAAAGATAGCTATCAAGTTTCTTTTTTCAAACGTTTGCAGAGTGCAAATGATGCAACTGACTAAAGTTTGCACATATGAACAATCAAATCAGTAGTTTTGTAATTCAGTTCAGTTCGGTTCAGTAGTTCAGTTCCTTTATTGTCCCCCAAGGTATAAATTTACTTTGCAACCAGGCATTTCAAACATACAGAACAACATCAATATACACAACAAAGCATACAAAAAACAATTTATAAATGTAGCTAAAAAAAATAACAAAAAGCTGCATTTCTATTACAAATATGCATGAATCTTTGTTCATATTCTGCTAATCTAAAAACTACAAATTTTTGTAATTGTGGTGCTTTCATTAAATGAAAAATGAAATTAAAATCACGTGAATAAGTTTGTTTATGTCGTTAAAAATCATCTCAGTGATGGATGTAAACACTTACAAGAGGTATATTTATAATTCAGCCACAGTCTTGTCATTCATCAGCCAATCAGAGGAGACGTAGATGTCTTTTTTTAGGCTTTGGAGCGACAAGTTTCTTAAACTTGGGAGCAGCTATGCATGGGAAATTGTAATCGACCATTTTACAGAGGAGCTGTGGCTTGAACACTGGAATGACGCAACGTTTTACTAACTGTACGATGCTGTAAGAGCTCTGGTGGAGTCAGCTGCACATTGTCCGGAAAAAACAAAATCAAACCACCATCATCCTACGACGTCCTGTAAACGTCTTTGTCCTGTTTGGTAGTTGATCACATGACTCGTGTTTAAAACAATCTCACCCTAGTGCAAAAAGTTTCTATCAGAAAACACTTTTTTTTTTTTCAAAGTTGCAGTGTTTCCATTAAATTAATTTATTTTCCTACTTTCAAGTTATTTGACAAACTTAGGAACCTGATTGCTGTGGATTTGAAGTTCTTCCATGTTGCCACAGAAATCTGCATATTGATTGATTGATTGACTGATTCGTCAGGCTCGTGGTCTACATAGAGATAAAACAGAACAGACACGATACACAACAATACTTAAAAACGTATAAAAGACTTGCACACCAGTGTTGGAAGCATCGCACACTGGCAGAACAATGTGACGTTACAATAAGACTATTCTCAAACGACACATAAAACGACACATAAACTTATATCAAATTTCTTGAGTGCCTGCTTCTTGTCACTTTCATAAAATAATGGCCTAAGTCATTTTTGCACTGATCTGTTCAGAAACTTGGGCAATTCATAATTTGTCAAAACCAGGAGTAAGTTAAACTTATGTTATGTCATCCAGTGATCTGCAACAGTTCAGTGTCGGATTAGCAGCTCTGAATCTCAGAGCAGACCAAACCCACCAGTGTTTTCAAAGCACTGTGTAATGTGTTGACAGACACACTGTCCTAATAGTGGGTTCAGTCTGCTGTCTGCTTTCCACGCTGCTGATTCAACTTCTTTCTTTCTTTCCGCAGCGTTTTGTTCCAGATGAGAGCAGCTGTCAGACTCTGACGGGTCAGGGAAGCTGAGAGGTTGTTAGGACTCTGAAGCTTCCCGCTGTGAACCTCGGGGTCTAATATCATGCTTCATGGCCCTCCTTAGGGCCTCCCCCGCTGCATTCGAATCTCAAAAATCAGTCAGTCAAACTGGCAGCCACCCGCTCAAACTTTCTTTCAGTCCTGTGGTGAAGCTCGGGGCTCATGTCATGATCTGCAAGACTCTCAGCACCCTGCAGCCCCTAAAATAGCCACTTAGCTCATCAGTCAGTAAAAAAGTGAAGGTTCAAATGCTGAGAGGATTAACATAATGCACTGAAATGCTACATTTCCTGGTTTGAAGACGTTGGCTTTAAAAGCTCAATCAATATGCTACATATGCGTCCATGTCAATGAGGATTTTACAAAGCGTAGCAATGAGAATCCGTACTGCAAAAATGGAAAACCTGAGAATTCAGTTCATAGACATGATATTCCTGACAATTCTGATCATTTACATCCAAGATTTGTTACATTTTCAGCTGCTGTGGTTCACTTTCACACTGAGCTGTGTGAATTGAACCAAACCCAAAACTCACATATGGGGGCGCTGCACCAAAAACCACTGAAGGAAATGACATGAACACCTCTGAAGAAGACGGCGACCTCAGCTTCCTCCTTCACAAAATGTGAACAAAATTGGAATGATGTCAGATTTTAGCGATTGTAGGATTTCATTTTTGACTAATTCTCCTGCTAGCACTTGACTCATGTGTTTTTTTATTGTATTTACCCATGATTGCCTGCACTGTAGTCCATTTCCTGCTTTTGCAGTCCGCTTGGCTTTCACATGTACATCCAAACCGCATCAGAGTTCACTTCAACCACACCTGGATCTAGGTTTTTAGGCGGATCAGAATTTGATTATACATTCACACCTCCCCAAACGAACCGGACTTTAAAAACAAATGAACCAGAGTTCGATTATACCAGACTAAACAGTGTGAATATGCCCTTTGAAACGACTCAGTTTCTCCATCATGATTGCGTGGTGAGGTTTGTTCCATAATTGGTGGGTTTATGCAGAACAGATGTCCAATGTAGAAACCAGCTAACCACAGCACAGCTGCAAAAGCCTTGAGAAGACAAGGCAACCCAAAACATCTAGTCAAATCAACACTTAAATGCTTCTAGAAAGTTAGAATGATCCAATCAAAACACAAAGAAATCCAAATGAGTCAGAAAGTTTAGACATTAGATGTTGGAAACTGGTAAAGTAACACCTAGCTAGACTTGTAGTTGTAAGTGCAGCAACAGGTAAAACTAGAAAGTATTGATTTGGGCGCGGTGGGGGGATGAATACTGATGCAAGCAACACCTTTTTGATTTTTAATGAACCGCTGATAGCAATAAGACTGGATGTCTTGCTCAAGGTTGTGTGGATGAGATGAGCTAAGGCAATGATTGACCTTCAACACAACTTTGGATCATGGAACATGGATGAGATTTCATACGTACGATTTCTCTTAGTAACAGCAGCTGGCTAAAAGAAATCCCTCTCCACTGGGCTATACATTTAACTTACTTTTCACAAACTCATAGATGCTACTACAGTTCTGGTTACATCACCTGCTTTAATCGCTTGCTGAAAGATGCAGTTGCTGCTTAATGCCTGATTATGGATTTCCATGAGATATGCTGGGTAACTGTTGCAACATCTTGTTTTTTCTGCAAACAGTTTGCTAACAAAGAATTTGAGTTAGCATGGCGTTACAAACACAAACTAATTCTCCATAAATCATTTATATAAAGTTTTAAGATGGTATTTAGATCGTTTTCAATCTTGGTAAAGACATATGTTGCTTTCTCTCCAAGAGAAATGAGTCATGTTTGCATCAACATGCTGTTTCAAGCACAAATGCAAGACACTTCACCATATTGTCTATGTAAGATAAGAAGAAAATCTTCTGAACTGCCTCTGATCTTAAAATAAATTGTTTTCACTTTTGAAGCTTATAGTGTTTTGAGAGTGATAAACCAAACACTGCTTCTTATGTGAAAGCAACTTACACTGTATTCATGAGGATGTTTATTTATTTATTTTTTTATCTTATCAGGGAACATGTGTGTAAATAAGTAAGGAGAAAAATGATAGAGGTCTGAAGAACAGATTAACTTTTGTTGAGTTTTTGTTTATTAACCTATTCATTTGAGGATTTATAAAGTCAAGAATTGGAATTTATTTGGGATTTTCTGTAATGTGCGCAAGATCAAAATGAGGCAGTAGTTTATCCATCATTTGGTTGAATGTCTCTCACCATTTTGTATGCATCAACAAAGTTTCTTAAATTATTCTGCTTGCATATTTGACCAGTCTTCATGGCAGAATGAGTTGAATTCACTTGAATATTGGCACAAAATGAAACCCACAATTTTTCAGCAATATTTCTAATGTCATGGTTGAAATAAGGAAGGACCCACATACAGAGAGAGTTATGGAGCAAAGCAAAGTCTTTAAAAAATAAACAAACACTCAGGGGCTAGAAATGAGAATTAGGTAAATAAAAGAAATATAGATGGAGGAGTCAGCTAGGATTAAATCAATCGAGAGATTAAATATTGAGGAAGTGACAAAAAGAACGAGAGGAGCTAATTACAGGTGAGTGGGTGCAGCTGGACTACGGAGCAAATAAGGAAATGAAAAACAGCTGGGAAGCAGAGGGTGGGATGTAAAATAAACGAAGCAAAACAGAATGGAGAAAGAAGGAAATGAACCTTAAATTAAAATAAAAAGCAAGCAGTAGACACACTAAATACTAAAACAATAAGACTCATAAATGAACTGAGAAAATGGATAAACCAAAATGCTAAGTTGTAAGAAAATAAACAAAACATAAAAGTAACTGAAGTCCAAACAAAAGGTTCAGATTTATATATTTGCACCATAATGGGCCATTTTTGTACCTTTAAACCCGTTCCTCAAGTTCTTGTTTTAAAAGTTCGAGAAGTTATTATTTTTTTGCTTCACCTTCATATTCATCCTGCAAAAAGAAGGATTCAAATAAATCACTATTTTTTTTCAGCAGTGATTTTGTAAACTTGAGTAGAACTCTACAAGTGGAAGTGTAAATATTACATTTAGTGATGTCCCAGAAACATCTTAACATTGAATATTTTAATACTTTAGACCTCAAACTGTAAACTAACAAAGGAGGGCTTTATAAGGGAAACATGGAGTAGCAAGTGTTTTTATGTTTGTAAATCTAATGATTGGTCCGTCATCTGAGCACAAGGTCATAGTTCTTTGAGACTTCAAGAGCACTTGTTTGTCTGCAGCCATGAAACAAGTTTTTGTACATAAGAGAAATATTGAATATTGTCCTAGAACTTGTTGGTGCCATAGAAACCACCTTGTGTTGGCAAAGTAAGGACCTGTGTGAATAATTTCTCATTCTGGTTATCAGTGTGTAACTGGTATCTGGATCAAAAACACAAAATCCTACCAAGTAATTTAGGTCGTTTCCAGTGCAAATGTTTTAATACATTTGAAATCAGACAACATTAACTGACAAGTAACTGTACAGCAAGATATAAGAGGTTGTTTTCAGTAAGTAATTCCTAAATATATTCCGCTGGAAGATAATATCACTTAAAGCAGGACATTTTTCCCATTTTCTCCAAAAGCAGGAGATGAAGGAAATAAACATGCAAATAACCATGTTTAAGCACAACTTTGGTGGTTTTAGTCAGATTTAAAGACATGATAATGTTCCCAAAAGGAAAATATTCTGTTTTTTTTTTTTTTGTTATACCTTACAATGATCATTTGGACACGTCAGAAATCTAAATGAATTGAGCATTGGCGATGTGCTGACTGGCTGAACTCTTTATAGACGCTTGCATTTCTCCGAGGCACATTTATGCTGACAGACACCAGACACAATGCAGCTGAAATGCACAAAGACCTTAAAGAAAACTCCTGGATCACAAGAAAAACAACATAAAAACTGCAGGTTATTCATGTTCCACATGTCTAACAAGATGGAGAAATCATTCACTTCCTTATGCACTGATTCAGCCTGGATGGTAATTATCTTCCACACGATTGATGTTCTTATCGTAGCTGAGCTGCTGTTCTTTAACTATGGACAATTTGTTCTGGGATGAATTTCCTTTGACAACATTTTTAATCATGGACGGTGAATTGAAGTCCTATTTTCAGGATTAATGCAACTCTTATTTCCCTTTTTAATCAAGGTCATTATTGGATAAAAATAGTCATCGTTGGTGGAAAAAAAACTGAAGAGCCTTTGTACATTCGGATTAGTCAACATAATCGTATCTAGAAGCTGAGTGTTATTTTTGATGCAAGGTGAATCAACAATTTCCTGCAGCAGGGAGGTTAAAATGAATAAAAAATAATGTTTACTTTCATATTTATTGTATTTTTAACTTAGAGCACCATTTGAAAGCCACACATATTAATTTTAATTAAGTTTTGCCTTGCAAAATATGTAGAGACACAAGAATTTTGAGTATTATTTTAAGGCTTTGTCTTTTAGTTGCCTTAAACTGTGTTTCCATTACGTGTGCAAAGCTTTGTAGTTATTCCACTAATGTATAAAAAACACATTTTTGCAATTTGAGTGTTTCCATTAAGCAAAACAGAAAAGTGAATCCCAGATTTATAACAATAAAGTCGCCAATTTTACTAATAAATATAAGCAAATTGTGCCTTTTTTAAGAATAAGCAGATAGTTTCTAGACATTTTAGATTTTCAAGGACATTGAAAGCATAATGCACGGATATGGTATGTACAGGTATGTAGATGTTGAACAAAAATATACTATCAACCTACCGACTTGTATGTTATTTATTAACTGTACCAAATGCTGCAGAAGGACTAGTATCACAGACATTTTTAGGAACAACATTCTGCTTCTGCCACAGTTTTACCCACCAATAGACATTTCTCTGTGCATGCTAAAAGCAGCGTGTGCAAAAGCTTTGCTAAATACAGGCTGTCATACATTCAAAGGCCGTCGCAGACAGCACAGCGGCATTTTAAACTTCCCAGGCAGAAAATGAACAGCAGACAGCTGCCACTCTCCCCTGAAAAGAGGCAGGTAATGAGATGCTGTAGACCTATTTAAGGCAGTATAAGTGAAGCCTGCATGCGGTTTAAACCGTGACGAGGACTGACGCAGATGGTAGGACACATTTCTGGATTTGCAGCGACTGATGCTCCCTACCGCAGCGACGCACAGCATCACAGACAGTCATGAGGATGGAAACAAAAATCTTTTTAACCATCCAGATGGACAAAATTGTTTCTTTTTTTCTTACAAACGCAAAACCAACAAAACAAAAAGAAGGAAGCAACAGCAGTTAGTCGTTTGACATTTACCAAGACAATCATGGCAATAATCAATCTGAAAGTGACATTTATTAATTTTCAACAAAAGTAAATACATTTAACACCTATATAATTAAAAAATAAAGCATACGACATGTGAAATTGCCCCAGCATGTTTGATGTCAGTACAATGATTATGTTTATTTACCTGTTTTCACTCATTTTCAGTCATTCTCACTGGATTATTCATTTGTTCCTACAAAGTTTCAGTTTTTGTAAGTTATTATTGTAATTTTATTTTATATAAACATTATTCTTTGATCTTTTTTGTTTGTCCCTCTATATCCATGTCTATTATTTTTCTTCTATTGCAGAACATTTTGTAAACAACCTGTAAATGTTTGAATTCTTGGGTGTACGTACAAATTTTGACTTTACCTGTGTATAAGAATAAGTACATAAAACATATAAAATCCTTTTTTTGACCATATAATTGCACAACTTGGAATTACAAGAATAAACTTGTTTCAGAGTTTTAACATGGCATAAAGAGTTAATAACTTTTGGCTTGTATCACATAATTGTGAACAAAGGTCATATAAAGGAACTAAAAATATTAATGATGTAGTTTCTTTCTGTTAAAATGGTTTTAACAATGGTTTTCCTCTCCAGTGTTGCTACATGCTTTGATCGGTATGAGCGATTACTTATTACTTTAATCTGCTGAGATTAAACCTTTTAACTAATTTGAATAATGATCTGAGCTTATCACACTGTTTGATAACCAGGATCAAATGAAATGCATGTGTGCCTGAAAAGACTTGTTTGTAAAATGTTTTGTTGCGAATTGGCACTAAACTAAAACTCTGAGGTCTGAGAATCCTTGTTAAACGGCATTTTAACTAAAACTCTGAGGTGTGAGATGTTTAACCGAAGTCCTACAAAGGGTGCAAGTTTTAATGTTTTTATCTTTTTTAATCTTTTTTCTTTTTCTTTTTAAAAAATGTTTTGCCTTTCTAACTGTTTATTCACTGTCACCTGCTGTTTTTATTTTAATTATGTAAAGCACTTTGAAATGCCTTGCTTCTGAAATGTGCTATACAAATAAAAATTTGATTGATTGATTGATTAAATAAACTGTTGAATTGAATTAAAAACATAAAACACGAAATCCCAAAGATACTTTAATATGCTTTAAATTGCACAGTGGGAATTGTCTAACCTCTACAGTAGAAACTGACATCTACAGTGCTCCTTATCTCCGTTCTTATGGGCTTTCAGCCAATCAGCACTAACAAAATTAATGCCAGTCCAGGATTGGCTGCTTTACAAACACTTTGTAAGTTAAATTATGTGTAGATATTTCAGCTTCCCAGGCTGCATTTTCTTTTTCATCTTTTGGAAGAAAACTGAAAAAACTCAATTTTACAGGTAAAGCCATTTATTACAAATGTTGTCCTGTATTGTTTGCTACTTATTAAGTATCAGCGGTGCTGATGTTTCAGATTTTCCATAAGCTTTATTATGTCATAGAAATATGACAGTGACAACCATCAACATTTTACACTTAAAGTCATCTTAATTTCCTAAACCGAGATTAAAACCATCCTACTGCAGTAAATTTATCAGACTGGTGTTCTGAAGTCTCGGTGAAACTGATGTCTGTTCTTCTCGTTGGGCTTGGAGTGTTTGATCTTCGCTCCGCTCTCAAAGAAACTTTGAGTGTCTTTTTAGTTTCAGCCAACTGGGCAGTCTGTCGGGCAGCAGGCCTCCAACAACCTGCTTCTGCAGCTGTGAATATAAAGCAGAGTCAGAGAGCATTGATCGCCAGCTTACTCTGTATGCTCTCCAGCGTAATCATATGTGTGGACAAAGCAAGAAGGCAGAGGCTCAACCAACACGGTTCAACAACACTATGCAGGGTCACTGTAGACAGAGAAAAAGAGGATTCAATTCCAGCTAGAAAACTCAGAAATCTTCTGTAAAAAGACCAGGAAAATATTCTGAGCTTGAAATGTTAGAAATTTGCTAGAAGAAAGTTGAGATTAATCTCAAACGTTTTCTAGAAGACAAAAGGAAAAGCTAAACATTTTCTTTTGAGATCAACCTCATAATTAAAATTACTGACCTTGAAATGTCAGAAATTTGCTAGAAAACACAATAAAGATGTCTGTGTTTGAAAATCAAAACAGTTGGTAGAAAAAAAAACAGGGAAATTTCAAAGTTGGAAAAGTCAATAATCTGTGAGAAAAATATCTGAGACATTTTCTGGAAAAATATGGAAATTTTGGAGTTTTAAGTCATAAATTTGCTTGAAAAAAATAGTTTTAATTAATCTAAGAAATTTACTAAAAGCGAAACTTAAAGTTTCATTTTTTAAATTAATTTTTTTCTTAATTAATCTCAGAAATTTCCTACAAGATAAACTTGGAAGTTTCTGAGTTTCAAAAGTCAAATTTCCAATTATTTTCTAGAAAATCTCTGAGATTAATCTTAAAATCTTTGAGTCTTTTGAAACTTTTCAAACTTAGAATTTTACTTGATTTTTTCAGAAGATTTGTGAGCTTTTAAGGAAGATATTTACTCCTCCATTCTCTTTTTTGGCCCTAATACATCATTGTACCAACAGCCTGCTTCTGCTGCGGTGAATATAAAACAGAGTCAGAGAGCATTGATCGCCAGCTTACTCTGTTTGCTCTCCAGCATAATCAGATGTGGACAGATTTACAGAGACAATCTGTACTTTTACAGATTCAGCTCATTTAATTGTTTGCTAAAATCTTTTCTTCATGTACTAAAATAGCCCTTAATGCTTGATGAAGTGAGTAAGTCAGATGTTTAGTCAGTGTCTGAGTCATTTACCTTTGTAGTTTACTTCATTTAGCAAAGTGAGGCTGGAAGCATTTGGACTTCAAGGGGCAGCAATTAACACATAGAGCTGCAATTTCAAGTTAATTTCCTCTTTATCAAAACTCAAGTTGTGTTTGTGACTTCAAACCTGAAATCTTGCTGTAAAAGAGCATCCAGCTCTTTAGACTTACTGCAATTTCCTCTTTTGATGGGTGAAATCAATTTAAAATTAATTAGAATGGCCACTTCAATGAGTTTAATACCTCTTGCAAAGCAAATATTTATTTATTTATCTTTTATTATTAGGTTTAAGGATATTAGTTCAATTTAAAATGGTTTCAGACAGATAATTCAGTGAATTATGGTTTCTATATGTGATCATCTGTGTTTTTCTTTAGTGAATTTTCTTGAATTAATCTGACAGTTTTTACTTTTCTCCTCCATCTTACTTCAGGTTTAGCAACCTACAGAGTAGGTAGGAACATTATGGAAATAAAGAAACTTAAACAGAATTTATTTTATTGAACTTCAATGCTTTGGCATGCTCTCTATTCCTGGTGTAAATAAACATTTTAACCCACCACTGCTGTGGTTCTAACTACAATAATTTTGCCAATAAAGTGAACAAATCAAAACCTTCATTGCTACACTCAGTGTATTTAAACACAGACATCTGTATATCCTGTGTCTGCTGTTGAATAGTGTCCCTGCTGTAAAGAAATGCACACACCTCCAAATTGCACATATTACGGTACTTGGAGACTGAAGGAAGTTATTCAGGCTACCAGTAATTCCACTTAGTGATAAGCGTAAGTTTGGTCCTTCATAACACTGGAATAGAATTCATTATTTTTTGTAATTGTAAATGCCTTATTATATATTCCATTATTGTAGATAATAATAATGTTTATATTGGTGGTACATAAATCTCCCATGAACATTTTTAACCTTTCCATACACAAGTCAAAAACACTCACATTGCTGAAAAGAAGAAAAATAAAAATAAAACAAGAGAAACATAATACAGAAGTAGATGATATTTAAATTCCTCTCAATGGTGAGAACACAAAGCGTAGCTTGAAAAAAGTGTAGGTGGAAAAATAAGCTTATTAAAGCGTCACTTTTCATACACAGCATTATCAAAATCAAAACAGCAAAATCTTTCTTCATCTGTCAACTTGAAAGATAAGTAATATGTATTAATCATATGGTTCAGAAATCCAATACAAAATACAATAATCAATGCCACCAAACATGTTTTTGGTAAGAAAGAGATGCTTCCTCCTTGCAGGTCTAACAAAAGCATTGACAAGAATAATATCCAGATATCGATTTCCTTCACCTTGGTTATCTGATGAAGCCTTGGGATGAGAGGCGAAATATTCTCAAGAAACAAGAGAAGAAGTCAATCAGGACTGTCATGTTCACCAGCATGCACTTTGGTTCTTGGTGAGCAAAGTGGAAATTATATCAAAAAATGATTACAAGTTAAAATTATGAATTAAATTGTAAAAAGTAAGAAAGAAAATGTTAATTTTCTTGTGGAAAAACAGCATGAGATGGATCAGATGCTGAAAATCCTCCTAGGAGTTGAGAGATGGTGTCCCTTTATTTACAGTGTTTCTCCAAATGTGCTCACCACAGCATATTATCTGACTGACTGAAAGCCGACAGAAAACCCCACCGGACCTGGAGGATGCTGGCCTTTTAACCTGTGGCTGTCAGCCTGAAACTAATCAGCTCCCAGGAGCAACCTGCACACTAAAGCCCTTTTCATACATGCAGCAGGCAACATTGCAGCTCTCTGTCCGATAAACTGATGGAATTCTGTCATTCATCCACACGCAGCTTTACATTCATGTTTTTTGTGTCCACGATGGACAGGCACATGGTGTATCAGAAATATTTGCCCTTTAAAGGCTGTTCATGAAGTACTGAATAGTGCAAAAGGTCACAAATTCATGTTTGCTCATCTTTATTTCAGATGTTACTACCCATGTTCGCCTGAGGCTCCAAATTCTTCAATTTGACACATAATAGTTAGGGTGGAAGAGAACATTGATTAATATTAGATTAATGGTTTATTGGATTAAAATCGGTTCCAATCGATTAGATAGTAAAGTCCTTATTTTAGTGTTGTAGTTTGGCCTCCATTCAGCTTGTCATCCTTAATACCTGGTTCACATGGTAGGATTTTAAAATGATCAAAAACCTTATGAAACTAATAAAAAAATTGTACGTTTTTTGATCGTGCTGAGTGTGATGTCCACTCACGAACATTCAGATTATAGACAGAAAGTCCCGTAGAATCCCACGATACCTTACCTGAATCTGGAGTAAACAAACATGGACAACAATTTAGAAGCAACAGTGGTTTGGTGTGTAGTAAAAGCATTACAAAAATAAAAGGAGCAGCTCTATTTTCTGCATTGTGATATGAAGGCGAGTTGGTCTGATTTTAACAACGTCCACTTAGACACTCTTCTTGTGTGGATACAAGACAAAACTCAGGTTTTTAACAAAATGGCTGATTCACTATAAGATCAGTCAACATTAGATTAACTCATTAATTGATAGCTTGCATCCCTAATAATAAAACAGCAATTTATGTAAAACATATGCCTTCTTCTCAGGTTTGGGGTTTGGGGTCCAGGCTCTGACCTCGTCCATCCATGCCATATGTTCCTCAGCATGTCATGGAGTGATGAGTATCTCAACCCCCTGAGATCGTCTCCCAGTATATGAGGAGACAGTTTCTGACCTCAGAGCCAGCGGGTCGATGATGGGTTGAGAAGAGGCAGACATCAGGTAGGCAGCAGAGACGTGACATGGCATGCAGACTGATGCAGAAGGATCGCAGCTTCAATGGAGCGCACATTTCCTCAAGCAATGTTTGATATGCTTGGTGGAGTTTGTGGAAGTAGCAATGCAGCTGGAGTTGGCTGGTTTGAAGGAGAAATACATACTTTGTGTTTACTCTGTTTTGTGGAATTCCTTATTTAAGCAGGAGTCTTCTGTTTATATTTAGCCTTACAATTTAGTTAATTCCTTCATGAGTGATGTTGGGAAAACTGCATCTAAACAATGCAAAAAAGAGCAATAAGAATGTTTGGTAACACTTTATTTGAAGGGGGTGAATAAAATTGTCATGACACTTTCATAAACATGACATAATACCTGTTATGAATATGAATAAGCCTTCATGAATATTTATGACTGTTGTCATAAAGCGTCATTCGGTAAATAATGACACTTTTAATACAAAGTTGACATTATTCAAAATGTCTTTGTTTTGACAACTTGATATTAACCAACAAATCATTACTGTTTAAACTTTACCTTTAATAACATAAAGTTACCTAATTTTTAAAGTGCAATAAGTAATACTTTTATCACAAATTTATATTAGTAATGATTTGTTGTTATGCTGATGCTAATATTTTTACCCTGTATTTGCGTTGAATAAGTTTTGCTTTTTTAATTGTTCAAAATCAAATATAAAAAAACCCAAACATGATTCAGAAATTGTAGTAACTCAGTCTCCAAAGTCAACATTTCTGCACATTTCAGTGCATCTAGAGAAGCTGGAAGAGGGGAACTTTCAACGTTTTGTGCTTCTTTAACGTAGAAAGTTCTGCCTTTTTGGTCTCCTTTCAGAATGAGATATTTTTGGGTGTCTTGTCTTTTTAAATCCAAATAAGCTGTTGTTGGGCATGACACCAAAGTCAACGTTTACACTGGCACCTAAAAATGGTTGCAAACAGATGTGCAATTATACAACTGTACATCTGTGAAAAGCAGAAGTGTGGCCTCCTGCACAATCAATAAGAATGTAACAAGTGGTTTCTGGATGGATCATTGTGATTTAATTTTCCAGACCCCCTAAAACACTAACTAATTGACAAAAACTGTCTGTGTGGATTGTTTTAATGCACTTGGGCCTTTTTAAGAGCCAGTAGAAACTCAAACTTAACATGCAAAATGTGTATCATCACCTTTAATTCAGTAACTTCTTTCTCAATACTGTTTTTGGTCCCAGTATTTGGTGCAAATTCCATAAAGTGTTTAAACGTAAAAGAAAGAAGAAAACACCATATTGTTCTTTTGAATGTGCTGTAAAGATGCAACAATCAAAGCGTTATTTAGTTTCTGCCGCCAATAGTAACAGGATCTGGTTATTTAAGGAGACTTGCTAATCTGCTTTTATTACCAGAGACTTGATCTGCCACTTAACTTTCAACCTTCACCATTTAAATTAGCTTCTACCTTTTCATGATTTAAATGTTCAGTTGAAGTTGTGCATTTGATCCACTGAGGCTTCTGCTTTCTGAGTAGAGCTGCTAAACAAGTAAACCTATTCATTTAGAAAGAAGCTCAATGGGGCTATTTTTGTTCTGCAACAAAGCAGAGGCCAAGCTTAAAGTAGCCAAGAAAATATCATGGACGGAATGAAAGTGAATGAATTCAGAAAGTCATTACTCTAGGCTGAGCTGTGACAAATAAACTGTTTTGGTCATGATTCCATTTTACACACATACCTGTGAAACTCAGCTCAGTTGGCGAAGAGGTAGAAGACGTTTCTCTTTGAAATAAAATTAATTGCTTTTCTCGCATCTCCCATTGCAGCCCAGTTTGAAGGCCACAGATTGATTTTTGTCAAACATTTGAAACACATTTTTATCTTTGAAGCCCGAAATGGTTAAATGAATGGATGTTGGAAAAATCCAATCAAAAACTATTTGTTTTAGTAATTAAACTGCGAGTTGTATCCCTCGGGTTTAAATCAACATGAGGGCTACAACACATTCACACCTGAACAGTTTCCTCATTTAGCATCAAAATCAAACACCCAGCTGGTTTGCAACATGCATTTTAGACGTGCACATGCATATTTCCCATGTTTCCTGTAGACTTCGCTATTGACGAAATATGATCCTCCAACTGCGCTCACTCTCTGCTGATTCCCCCTGCCGTCTGTCCCTTGGTGGGTGTTCATTATCCCTTCCTCTCTGCAAAACCTCCTCTCCCCTTTTTGCTTTCTGGCTTTTTTTTTCAAGGTAAAAGACCCAACTGAATGCCATCATGAGCTCCTCTCCCTGGAGGGTTCACAGTTGCCCCTTTCGTCCCCTAAAAGGGGCGTGAATCTGAGGTAACACTGAGCTGTTTTATTCTACACGGCCGACTACGTGAGCAGCATGAAAACCGTCCTTTATTTTTCTTTTTCCCTCCTCTCTTAAAATGCTCCATATTACCCAATGTTGGTACCTGCAGTTTTAATTTATTCCAGAGAAAAAAAACGTGGAACTCTTTATGATTATTGTTTTCATATGCAGAGTTTTCATTTAGCATAAAACAGTTAAATTTAGATTTGAGCGCTTAGGTTGCCAGCAAATCTGCATGAAAAAGTGGCCCTAGGAGCATAATAATTGTTCAGGAGCTGGAATGCAAAGTAGAGTGGTGTTTTCTTTTTCCAAGTGTCAATTAGTTTTATCACAAAAAGCACCAGAGTGCATTTTCATTCTGTTCCCAAACATGCTTTCTAAAATGAAACAATATGGCTTTTGTGGATTTTTCTGTTAGTTTTGTAAGCCTTTTTAAAAATAAATAATAGCTTCATTTTAAGGAAAAACTAATTCAACAACCGACTCCGCAGACAAAGTCTGCAAAATAGCTGATCTCAGCCTTGAATCTTTTTGTTGATTTTTTATTGTGTGCTCAGCAAGTACATGTTAAAAATGTTTTCTGCATTTTTAAGAAGTAGAAAATGCTTTTCTGTGTCTTAGAAATGATGCAGAAAACAGTTTTCTGATGGTTTCTGATGGTTTAGTCGGTTTTGTGCACATATCGACCAAACCACAATCAAAATCCAATTTTTAGCTACGAACTAATAAAGTTTGGGCCACATACACTAGACACAAGGATTAAACAAAAAAATAATTTAAAAGAAAAACAAACCTTAACACATGATAATTTGGTTATTTCTGTATCAATCAGTCTCACACGAAAATCTGATACTTAAATTATTATTTCATGTTCACAGAAACATTTTCTTTTTATGCTTTTGTGCCTGTAAAAGTGTTGTATTATAACAACAATTGCATTTTAAGTCACATTCAGTGTTTCTCCTGCTCCAAAGCTTAGTTTTAATTGTTACAGAGTCCTTAGAAGTTTTTTCTGCATAATGTTCACAAGCTGAACCTGTACATAAAATTTAGATTAAGATTGGCTTTATTTTGGAAAATTTACAACATTACAAGAAGAGAAACAAAATAAAACAATGTTTAACAAACCAACATTTTCTAACAGTACAAGCCAAGCCTTATACTTTTCATAGATTCAGCAGTCTCCTGAAATACATACAGACATACATACATAAATATGTACATACACTCAACTTAAATCATTTCTGAATTCCAGAAGAATGCCTTATACATTATTTTCATTATTTTTAAATTTTAAAGTATTACTTATTGTTCACAATATCTCACTTTATCTACAATCCTAATAGCTTTCTTTGTAACTTAACAACAGTTGTTTTATTTGCATGTCCCCATATTTCTAAGCAATATGACAAATAGGGCATTTGACATACAAGTATTTACATTTATTAAATCTTTAATTTTAAACAATATTCCAATAGTTTTTGCAATTTTATATCTAAAATATTCAGAGTTAGGCTTGCAAATGAGTTTGTTGTTCAGAATTACGCCTAAAATTAGTCAAACTTTAGCACCTTGCACAGCAAACGGCTGGAAGGTGTCGCCTTACGATTGATGCGTTTGGTCCCAGCTGTCTTCAGATCATTAATAAGCTGCTAACTTCCAGTTGTGGACTGATTCCTCTTTATAACCATCCCTCACACCTAGTGGAGCTCTAGACTGAGGACAATTAATGGTCATTTCATATTTCTTCCATTTCTGAATAATCATCTCATCAACCTTCATAATTACAGTCTTGTAACCTATCCTCATTCCAGCAGCTCTTCCCTGTGAAATGTTTAAACCTTTCTAAGTATCTCAAGTTTTTTCCTACTCACAGATCTCTTGTGGACATCCCTGTCAGAACAATGTTGATCATTTTTATTCTACAGGATCAAATATTTTGTGAAAACATGCATTAAAATCTGCCATAAATGGCACCTGATATTCTTTTAGTGACTGATTCTGAAATGAAAACATGCTTGTTCCATTGGCAGCTAAATTAACTCAAAACCTGGGAAAAACGTTTTGTAGTGAAATCATCTGCCAATGGAATCGGAACTTTTTCCTCTATATCTTGCTAAAAAGTTACTTTTAGTTTAGTTTTGTCTTAGTTAAAGTTTAGTAAGATATTTGCACTTGACACCAGACCAAAAATACGTGGTAAAATTTTCTGTTTCTGCAGTGTTTTAAAGTGTTTTAGAAGTAAAACTGTAGTGGATTGTTTTGTGTTGCTGCTCTTGAATTTACACGATGTTTTGTTTTTACACATCCCTCTACATAATATTCTGTCGTTGTTCGTCGGTTGCCAATTGGGGGTGAAGGTTTGTTTTTCCTGGATTTCCTTCTATTAAATATGACATCCTGACTCTCTTGAGTCTCAAGTATTAAAATCTCTCAAGTCTGTTCTGGGTTTCTTTATATCCTGTAAAGCCTGAATACAATCTCCCTGCTATTTATTTGTTTATCGCCTGCCATTCTGCAGAACACGCCGAACGTGTCACACTTACCCCGGGGCAATACAGTCATGCATTTCCTCTGCAATCTATCTGCTTTAAAACACTGCAACCTCCTGATTTTTAATGGAATACTGCCACTCATATCTGCCACAAACTAAATCCATCTATTTATATAAACAGGCATAAATCCTCAGCCGATGAGAGGCATGGCAGCTCACCTGTTCGTCTCTTTTTTTCCCCCCCCCCGGTTGAAATTAGGGTTTAAGTCCTTCTAGCGTGTTGCGATTCTTGCTTGATGGACAATCTGCAGTGATTGAAAGAATCTGCATGTCCAACTTGAACCTGCAGAGTAAATTCTACGTTCAGACAGTTTTTATTTCCAACTCTGAACCTGTGGTTTGTGGCTGACTTTCCAGTGAGTGGTGTTTTGTAAAAGTGGTCAATTAACTCATGCTTTTCAGTGTATTTACATCGTCAAAGAAAATCTAATTTATGTTTTTCTTCATCTCAGTAGGAGACTGTCTTTGCTCTTTTCCATCTCATTTCCTGCCATAAATTGTGCAACATCTGTCGGACTTTTTCAATCGTGCATGTAAGACTCAGGAAATGTTTTAAGGTACACAACTGCATAAATTGTGATGAAAGAAAAGACTGAAAATTGGGCAACACTAAAAGGAAGTGGGAAACACTCTAGCTGGTGAGTCCACATAGTTTCTCATTAACGTGGAGAAACAAGCAACTAATATACAGAATAATAAATGAAGCAAATTGGCAACGCTACTCCTGGTACCTAATTTGGTATAAACACACTTTTTTTTAAGGAAAAGAATAAACTCTTCATCAACAGTCTTTACCATCTTTCATATCTCAGTTAAAGTCTTTAAGAGTCATCAAATGTCAAATCCCAATCCATCTTTGCTCTTTTTTTATAAGCAAAGTAGTTTGAAAATGTGTTTTTTGATACAAAAAGAGCCAAAACAGACAAAGATGACCTTATGTTTTCTAGAAATGCAACTACCAGTCGCTGCAAGCTTTATCTGTTTTTTGGTCCTTTAAGAATATATAAAAAAGAAAGTTTTCTAGTATGAATGTGTTTTCTGTGTTGCACCTCCTTGCAACACAGAAAAGGATAAATGAGGACTTTTACTAACGGACTCTTAAAAGAAAAAAAAAATGAAACTGGTTTAATTAATCAAAAACACTTTCCCTTTTAGATAATGAAACATCTGAAATCTTGACTTAAGGAAAAAGAGGAACAGAAATGTATACAATGATTAACTGATAGAGTCATTGGGCTTATTCTATATGTGTTATAATTTAAGTTTAGTCAGTAACAGCTCTGTCTTATGACATATTTGAAGGTAGAAATAACCAAACTGAAATTAAAGAATTTATGATTGAAAACTGAAGGCGCCATTGCAGAAGATCAAGAAAAAAGCCTCCATGACAACTGGGAGGGTAACAGAAACCAGGAGTGTTTGGGTGGAAAGCATTAAGTGATGACAACTAGAAATGGGACCAATAATAAGATGAGACTGATAAGACTGAAGAAGTAAGGCTGGGGTAAAAGACAAGAGAGTCGGAGATAAAGGAAAACTGTAAATACAGACTAGGAGCAGGAATCCAGATCTGGCAATTTTCAGTCCAAACACAATGGAAAAACCACTCAACACTAAAAAACCCAAATCTAAACTCATCTTAATACCACCAGGTATGAATATGTATAAGTGATATACTTGGTTCTGGAAACAGAATCAGATGTTTCTGTGGTGTCTTTGTCCTTTTAAATCAATGCTACACTTGGATTTCTGTTTTACTTCACTGCTATTATTACCAATGACTGTTAATCATCAGTGATGTCACATTCAACAGATCCCAGACGTTTCAAAATAAATGAACTAATGAAAGAGTGCAGTTTATAAAGACATACGTTTTTTGCTTTCATGCCACACAATAACAACTATTTCAGTAGAATTCCCTATGAACGCTTTGTTCTTCTAAAAAACTCTCCAAATGCGACCCCCCCCCCCCCCCCCCCCCAGCCACTGTGTGGTCAAAGAATCCAAATTGGGCGGAAATTATGCAGCCCAATTTGAAACTCAGGAATGTCCATGTTTCAAGTTTTTTTTTTTTTTTTTTTTTTGGCGCAAACGTATTCCTCCTTTGTCTATCAGTGACAGTTTCACTTATAGAAATAAACATTTTTTCTTTTTTCAAAATCTCCGCAGCCTTTTATCTATTCGCCAAAAACTCCTTCCATTTCTGAGCACATTCCGGTACAACTCGCCCTCCGCCGCCTCCTCGCTGCCTCTCCGTCAGTGTTTCCTCTCCTCCCTCCGTCGGGTTGGAGCAGATCCTTTTCGGAGCTGGAGAACAGAGGTCGTGCGTGTTTCTCTCCTCCAGCAGCAGAAAGCAGGGACTGATTCCCTCCGGGTTCCCCCCCCCCCCACCATCCTACCAAGGATATGGAGTCTAAAAGAGTCGCTGGGATTATTCCTCGGGTTGTTTGGCTTCTTCTCCTTCTTGGCTTGTCCGGGACAACCGCAGAAGGTGAGGCAGATGTGCGCTTTTCTTTTTCCTACTTTTCTCTCCCCAGATGAGACAGCGCATCCTCCTCGATTTGAATTAAAGCGTTTTAAAGTGCAAACAGCTTACAAATAGTTGTTTGAAATGCATGCAACTTGAGCTTAATTCTGAAATGTGCGGCAACATTTTGCGCGCCTGTTAATTAGTCGTTAATAGAAGCGCAGTTTGTTGCACTTTTTGACGCTCTTTGCGTAAAGAAAAAAAAAACATATACTGAGCTAGAAGTGTTGTTCTGGTAGAAAAGGTTTCCAGATATGTGTAAGCCTCACTTGCAGAGTGAGGTGGTTGGTTTATTCTCATATGCCAACAGTACAGCGCTGAGTTTGGACGATGTGTTGCTGCAGAGCGCAGCGTTTTAAGCGTGTTTAGCGTTTTTAGCGTCCGGCCCCGCTGTGGGAAATGTTTAATCCTGTTAACTTTCTCTGTGTTCAGCATTCAATGAAAATGTAGAGGCATTACTGCTGGTGTCAAGTTCTGTGATTTAAAGAGCAGAACGCATAGTACGGGAAGAATTTAGAGCATAAAAAATCCCAAAAAACAAACAAACAAAAAAAAAAACCGGGCGAAATTCTCGGGGTGCATGAAAAGTACAAGAACGTTCTCCAGGTATTCTCTTAGCATTTAGGCAGTGTAATTGTGACTTGCAGATTAAAAGAGAAACAATTTATTTCTCTGTTTACAAAAATAAACCTAAATGTGTGTTTTGTGGATATATTCAGCTCTGAATCTCCGTTCTTTGCAGTTGTCTCCAAGTCTTCCGTGGTTTGCTTTCACAAGCTTTGCTCGTCTAGAGCCTGAATCTTTTATTTCCCCCCGACTTTGAAGATTTTTCAGTTGGATTTAGGCCAGGATTAAGGACTTTGACTGGGCCATTTTAAGACAAGTACTTTAATCTTAACCTCAGTAGCTCTGGCTGTATGTTGCATTGTCCTGAAAGTCAAATTTCCAACCCGTGTTTTGCCTCCTTTGTTAGGTTTGCTTTCAGGATTTTGCTGTATTTCATTCTAGAACAGGAGTCTGCAACCTTTACAGTTCAAAGAGCCCTCTCTGCAACAGAAATTAAATTAAAACAAAAAAACTCGTTTAGAGCTTCGTGTTACATGACCTTTTCATTTTAGATGAGTTTCCAAAACATTTTTCTTCTATTCCAAGGTCTTAAAATAAAAATAGAAACCATAAAACCTTTTCAAAAAGAAGATGGATACATAGTTCTCTATAGGATGTTGATATTTGTGGATAATTATGTTAAAAGTTCCAACTTCATGATGAGAAAAATATAATGTTTTTTGGCAAATGCAAAACCTGCATGTTGTTGTTATTGTATTCATAGTTAGAATCAGTTGCTTTTTTATCATCTAAGCCATTGTGGAAGAACCAAAGAGCCACTTGCAGCTCCAGAGCCGCAGGTTGAAGACCCCTGTTTTAAAAAATGAGGTAGTGTCATGTATTATTTAACATCTTTGTTTCCTGACATTCATCTCAAGTACCCAAAATCTTACTGATTTTATACAAAAATGGCAACACACCTATATTTCATTAGACCGTGCCATGAAAAAAGAGGTCAAAGCAAACAACAAAATCTAAAGAAAGAAACAGGAATATGATTATTAATCTAATTTACAAACTCATCTACATAGATAAATGGTCTGCAAAATAAAATATTTAGTACAGGGTTACAAACAGGCAGGAAACAAACAATCTAATCCAGAAAAGAAAATCCTCCGTTTGGTTGACGCAATCAGTGACGTCATAAACTTAAACAGGAAGTGCTGGGCTGGCCCCGCCCATTCAGGCTGCAGCATCAAAAGGGACAAAAAATGGCGAGTAAAAAAGAAACTAATAATTTACTAGAAATGTACATTTATGACAAAAGCATAATGGTTTGGTGTTAACCTAATAAAAATAACATGCTCAGATGTGAACACAAACTGGTACAATGAGTGAAGCAAAGTTACAACAGCAATGTTAAATGAAAAAAAAAACGACCAACTATAGAAAGATAAAATGAATCAGAAACATGTTTAAGGGACAAGTGGTAAATAAACAAACTTTGTCACAGTTTCCCACGCCTGGCGTTGGATGTCTTGGCTTCTTTTCTGGTTGATGTTTTTTTTCCCTGGTCAGTTTGCAGTTTTCCCAGACTCTTTCCATTTCTCTTACCTGTCTGCTGTGTTTACTATTGTTATCTAATGAAAGATATTTTACTTTCTGATTATAATATGACAAAACGAGGCTTGCACCACTTCCATGTGTGGAGCAAATTTGGATTTGTACCTGATTGTTTTCAAAGAAGTTTGAGCCACCATGTTACATCTTATTTGACTTTTACGTCATTGACGTGAAACAACCAAGGACACATTCATCACTAATAACAATCTAGAGAGAACAATCAACCTAAGAGTCGTGTTTTCAACTGTGGGGGGAAACAGAAACTCAGGACTTTCTTTCTGCAAGGCAGGAATAGTGGTGACAGAAAATATTTTAAAGGGGACCTATTATGCAAAATTCACATTTTGCACAATTTTGTTTTTCCTTTTGGGTTTCTACTGCTTCTAACAGCCAAATACTTAAAACACACCACCCAGCCATTGTTTGACAATAAGTTAAAGGTTTTTAGTGTCAACAAAATGAGCCGTTTAAAAACGTGTGGAATGTAACGGCACAAATCAGCCTACTAGTCCGTTACCTAGCAACCCCAGTGAAGTCCAGTCCATTACCTAGCAACCTAGTGAAGCTCTACTAGTGTTGCTAATGGAGCTGACAGCATGTTTGGTCAGCTGGCTTTTCCGCTGTATGTGCTGTACAAATGTGCTGGAAAAGACAAGTGTTTTGTTCTTGACTTACCATCCAGAAACCTCTTCCTGCATTCTTATTGGTTTTGCAGGAGGCTCTACTTCTGCTTTTCAAAGATGAGCAGTTGTATAATTGTGTATCTGTTTGCAGCCATTTTCACATGCGAGTGTAAACACTGAGTCTGAGGCGTGGCCAGCAGCAGCTTATTTGGATTTAAAGTGATAAGAGGCCATAAAAAAACGTTCAAAATAGTCAAAAATGAACAGACTAAAACCTTATCTAAAACTTATTATTCTTATCTAAGAATTATTTTGTGAAAAAATGTGAACACGTTTTTATAGACCGCAGAGCTATCCTAACCTGTTCAAGGAATAGGTCAACTTTAAATAATTTAAAAAACAATTCTCCCCTGCGTAAATCAATTGAAACAGAGACAGAGATGAAGGGAGACATCTTCTGGCTGATGTCATTTCCCACGAGAAGCTGGTTTCCAGATGGATTTGTGAATCTTTTCCTCTCCGTCTCTTTACCTCCTGCTGTTTCTGTGCTTCAGTTGTTTCTCTTCTCCTCCTGCTGCTTCTGACTCAGACGAGCCTTTAACTCTCCCTTACTCCCCCTCCTGCCCACAACCAACTCCTCTCTCTGTTCGATGCTGATTTTTTTCTGTCCTGCTGGTCCTGTTACCAGCTCCCATTCGGTCATCAACACATATCCCTGGGTTTTATCTTCTTCTACCCGGTTCCTCTCTCAAGGTTTTCCATCCGTTTGTCCCTCCGCTCCCCTGCTGCATCTGTATATCAGAGAGAGGAGCTGTCATGTTCCTCTTTTTTCTTTACTACTCTTTGTCTTCATCCCTCCCTCTCTACAATCTTTTCTGCTGCTTTTTTTCCATTGTGTGGTTGTTTTGCTAAAATCAGTTTTCATGTTTTGTTTCTCCCCTTCTGTCAAGCCGCAGCAGCATTTAAATCCTGGTAGTTTAGTTGTATCCTTGTGTATTTTGGTCCAGCTTTAAATTGTCACAGGGACATTTTTTTTTTTTTTGCCTCCCTTTTTGTGTCGCAGCGGCAGACGCCTCCTGCAAGGATCATAGACCTCAGCAGCGCAATAAAACAAGGCTGCAAAAGGGAAAGAAGCCCAGCTGCAGATTTCAGAGCTAAGCTCACATCTCTGTCGTCCTGAAAGACAGTTCAGTGTTCATTATTGTTGCTAAATGGCAACACAGTAGAAATCCATATTTTAAGAGCCACAGATGGTGGCGCGATAGAAGGAGAAGACTGAAGTGCTTTTTAAAGCGATAAATTTCAGGAAGGTTGCTCTGTGACACATCCGCCTCCAGGGCTTCAGAGCCACTGTGCATGTAATTACCTTTTGATATTTACAGCCTGATGGAGTCTTTGAGTGTTGAGAAACTTCTTGTTTCAATGTACAGACAAAAAAAGAATATTAGAGCAGATTTTTGATTAGGCTGAGGACGAAAAAGGAGAAACCTAAGCTTCATTAGCGCCTGCTGCAACAGTATTTCTTTAAAGTACAACTCTGATCAAAAGGTGGATCCATCAACACGTTAATGGATTTAATGGTTTATTTAATCTGCTCCTTTCAGAAGTGGAATCTTTGGACAACAAACATCTTAAGGAGATTTATTGAAACAAAAGTCAAGTGTACAGGTTTCAGTGTATTGTTTTGTGTAAAATGAACACATTTCTGACATATTTAGATTTAAAGAAATCCTTTATTTTGTCTGGAAAATGTTTCTCCTGACTAGAAAGTATATTAACATTTTGGCCAGGGTCATCTTGAGTCTGATACAGATCTGTGTTAGCAGCAAACATTAGGGTGATGGCAATGAGGCTTCCCAAACTCATGAAGCTCAGCACTAAAGATAAATAGTTAAGATATCAGTGGAGAAAGACAGAAAGCAGGTCAGGAACTTTAAAACTGCTACAATGACAGAAAAAAAATGTTTCTGTTGATAATCAACAATGGGATGAATAATTAAATACAATATATATATACAAACAGATTTAGTTTATTTACAAAAATTAATCCTCCATTTACATTGTTTTATTGAAATACCAGTCATGTATCCAATCATAAAAAAAACGTTTTGATTGATTAAATCCATTCCATCCCATCTTAATCCTGGTTTAGGATGTAGGTTTGGGTTCCTTTTCTAGTTTATATTAATCTAATTCTGTTTTATAATCATCTGTCTAAAGAACATTATTGCAGAAAGGGGAGCAACAGATTAAACATTTAAATCTCCCTCAAAATGCAGATTAATCATGTTCTCAACATGAAGTGACAGAAGTTTGAATGTATGTGTGAGTGTCCTAAATCACCCCCACCAGAAACTGCATTTTTATTACAACTTACTAGAAATTTTATAGTGTTATAATCCACAGGCTGTTTCAGGATGACCATATTTGTTCAAAGGACTACAATAAGCTAAAGTAAACATAAATCTAATATGCTAAAACACAAAGTCACCAACTACATTGGTAAAATAATAAATGTAACCTTAGAAAAATCTGTGAACACCTGTAGGTTAATAAATGGATGTCGGAGTCAGTCAGGAGAGTTTGAAGACATCTGGTGGCCAGATGGAGAATAAGAAAAGCAAGGATAGAGAGAATAAGAGAGATGTTTTTGTATATTTCCTGGGATATTATTCATTAGAGGACAGAGATATTAGTTTCAACAGAAACACCCCTAAGACATGTTTTTGTCAATTATGAAAGCACAAGACAGTCAGTCTAATTTTTGCAGGGAAGAAATTGATGATACATAGAAAGAGAGGCTGGTTTTAGCAGAAAATGGATCAACATGTGGAGAGTAAAACGGCAGAGAAGACCCCAAAGAAACTTTTGGATTTGGGTTTTGCATTAAAACTGAAGCTATTGTTTGTGTGCTTGGATGTTCTGTATAGTTTGTCCAAGCTCAATAAAAGTAGGAAAAAGCAATTAAAACATTTCCAAAGAAACAAGATTTTATTTTTATTTTTCAAATGCTTTCATATTTTTTTCTGATTTAATAATAAAGCCAAAAGTTAACCTCTGACGGTACCACAATGGAGAGGAAACTATTTGTATTTCTTAAGAAGAAGAAGAAAGAAAACCTATATGTTCATTTAAAAGGAAAACTTGGAGAAACTGCAACTTTCTTTCTAAGACACGTCTTGCTGAGATGCAGCATCTCTGAAGTGGTCATACTTGCTGCCCCTACATTTGCAGTGCAGAGATCTTACCTTCATAGTAAAAGCGTCAGCTCAAAAGTTGGTGATGTGTGACCTGAAAGTGGTTAAATAAATCCTGTGTAGATAGTCTGACCTAAAAAAAAACAGTAGAAGTGGTGAAACTGATAAATCTTTTAGAATGGTTAAGTTGTAAAAATGGTTTGCAAGGTTTTGTAGCTATGTAGCAGAAAATGAATAAAAAACCCTTTATATTTTCGTGGATTGTATTATTTTTATTGCCATGAAGTGGTAATTTGCCATACTCTGTTACTTCTGGGTTTGTTGAAAAATAGGATGTGTGGTTTCACATTATGATTTTGAAATGTTTGAAGCTATTGTTGTGCCAGGATCTTTTAATTATGTTGTTATATCTGGGCTTCATATTTCCTCTTAAATATAGTTTACATATAAACCTTGAACAGATTAAAATAGGTCTATGGGCTATCCAAAACATGTTCATAGCCTTTTTTGTACAGAATCAATGAGATTTTGAGCTCCTTTCAGAATGACCTGATTTAAGGCGTCTGCCACTTTAAATCCAGACGGATTTAAATGCTAGGCCACGCCCCCCAATGCAACGTTTACACTCGTACCTGAAATTGGCTACCAACAAATGTGCAATTATACATCTGTACATCTTTGAAAAGCAGAAGTAGAGCCTCATGCACAGTCAACAAGAATGCAGGAAATGGTTTCTGGATGGTAAGTAAGCAGCTGACTAAATGTGCTGGAGCTCTGCTTGAGTTGCTAGGTGAGGGCAGTGCCTGCTGATTTGTGACGTTACATTCAGGAAGTTTTTTCTCATGTACTAGACGCCAAAAACATGAACTGGACAGCTTTTTTAAACATGTAGGCTGTTTTTAGAAGCAGAAGAGACTCAAATTAAAGTACAAAACGTGCAAGATGTGAATTTTGCAATATTTTCCCATTTTAATTGTGTTCCATGTTTTTCTTGTTTGGACTTGTTTCAAAATAATCCCTGGTTTAATTGGTGCTCTTGTTTCATGTTTGGTGTTAATATGCTTTCTTTAATTGTTGTCCTGAAGGATTTTACTTAAACTTGTTTTCTGGGATTCCCCTCACATCTTGGTTTTGGTAAATATCTAAAAATCCAGGATGTTTATTGGGATCTGAGGAGCATTGGTAGGGACGACTCTACAGGAGAGGAAGGTCTGAGGATCGAGATGTCAGTGGAGGAAGGTTAATTTAGAGTCTGGTTGAGTGTCTCTGTGTTGACTGTGTCAAATGTTTATGCTCATTATCATTCTGAAAGACCTAATAATGATCAATTCTTACTTTTCTGGGAGAGTCCATTGTCATCGGAAGAGAAATAGGCCCAGAGAATCACAGAATCTCTACCAAATATGTTAGTTTTACTCCATATCTGCTTATTATAGCATTTAAATAATTAGTTGGCATCAACATATTGTTGCTGACCTATTCTGCAATTGATGGAGTGTTGTCTAAATGCTCCTCTTCACTTTGATCAACTAAAAAAACAAAAACCTCTATTTTGATAAATTTCTTCATTGCTCAATAGGAGTTAAAGGCCTTGCTGCTGCTTATTTCAGCGTTATTTTTACACGTCTTTGCCAGGCCTGCCATTAAGTGGGTAAACTAGATGAATGGGTGGATCATAGACCACCCATTCATCTAGGTGTTATCTGAAAGATTGGAGGCACTGCTTTGTTATTTTGCTGACTTGTACCTTGTTTCCTCACAAGTCAGCTATATAAAGTTTTGCTGTAAAGTCAGTAAGACTGCAGAAAGTAACTGATGACTCCTGAGAACTTCTTAATCCCATATGTTGAACAAATTTATTTTGGCAGGATTTCAGCTGCACTCCACCTACTCAATGTAATGGAAGAGACTTTTTAATTGATTTGAAACACAACTTTTGGTTGTGCAGGGGTTAAGCACAGTCCACATATGGAGGCCTCAGTCCGTCGCAGGTTCGATTCCCTGCCTGGCGACCTTTGCTGCATGTCTTCCCTTCTCTCATTACCCTCTTTCCTGTCAACTAACTATCAAATAAAGGCCACTAGAGCCTATAAAACCTAAAGAAAAAATTGCCTCAAAAGCACAACTTTTAATCCAATTACTGGAGATAAACTTAATTATTTTTTACACTGTAAAACAATTGAGCCACGTTTAATTGTCTCTATCTTTTACTCTTCAAGTCAAATAAATGTAGTAAGTTTTACATTTTGAACCTAAATGTGTGAGTTTGTGAGAGATTGACTTGCAGTAATAAAGTTGTGTTCACCTTTTATTACTTTCAAGAGGTTTTAGGTTAGCACTTAAAATAAACTGAAAGAACAAATGGACAGGAGTGGGAACTATTTCCCAGAATGCTTTGCAGCATGTCTTTGTGTCCTGAGACTGAAGTGCATTACATTGATCTGACTCTTGTGTGTTAAGGCAAATTTTTTTTTTAATGCAACTGACAGTTAGCAAATCTTGAGGATAATGTCCTGTTCACACTAAGTATTTTTGAGCAGAATTCATTGTAGTATTTAACAAAATTCATCATCAGATCAGAAATTTGGTTCATGGAATTTGAAACAAGAATTTAAATAGTTCTAAAGTAAAATAAGTAGCTATTTTAACTTGATATTGTGAGTAAATAATAGAGAAATGTGTGATGTGTAACTGGGCGAAGACAGCTTTTTCTTTCATATTATGAAATAATTATTTGGTTTAAATCGCAGCGCTCAAGATTAATGAGCTATCAGAAGTTACAAAACAATGTTTAGACAACTTGTCTCTTGTTAAATCGACTTCGTGAACTTTAATTTCTGAGTTAAAAGCAATACAATTTTCTTGTTGACTTAAATCATATTTTCAAAACAGCACTTGGACTTTAATTTTCAAGTTAACCCACCTTGAAATGTTTTACAGTGAGGGTCATAATTAGCTCCTTTGAGAAGGGGAGTCACTCTTTTTGGTTTCCCTGGTATTTCACTGCAGTGTCTTGGAGAAGAGGCTTTAATTTTCACCAAATCATGAGTTGAGTTTCAGCTTTTGTCATCAGGACGGAGATACAGAGTGACACACTGTAAAACCGACGAACTGAGGAAATCTTTCAATGCCGCTGCTGTCAGACTGATAAATCACAGCACAAGAGGACTTTACTGACTTCCCTCTCTGTGCTGAAAGATTGTTGTTGATGAGGTTGTCGGATGTTTTTTATGTGAGTGACTGCTGACTGTGCAGCAAATTGCCCTTCGGGGACAATAAAGTTTAACTGAACTCAACTATTGGGGCCATTTTTCTCCCCGCCACCATTCCCTCTAAGGAACCAGAGTGAAATATAACAGAACAAAAGTAAGCACCAGAAAATTCAGTTCAGATTTAAACATACCTTATTTATGCCGAAGGGAACTTAACGGCTATAATTTGTATAATTCAAGTGTTTTCAAAGAGTTTATGTGGATGGTGAGGTTGGGAGCAGGAAGGATCACCAGTTGCAGTCAGTCTTGCAGTGAATCTGAAAAGGCTTCTGACTGAAGACTGTTGTTTTATGACAATCTGACTGTCAGGCCTGCCACAATAAATTCTCCCTGTAATGATTGCGATAAATGATAATGTTGCTTTGAGACCATTTTTAATATATTGGATATATGCAAGTTTGTCCTCTCAAATACCAACACACTTTAATTTTTAAAGGACACTTGACACCAGAACTGGAAAATATTTTAAATATCCAAAATAAAATATTTAATAAACTAAATTAATAAATAAAACAGAAATAAAAATCTACAAATAACCAAAACCAAGAATAAAATGTCGCAACTTAGACAAACTAAACTCAAAATGATGAACAAATCAGAACTGCTACTCCAACATGCTGCTAGCCTGAGAGACGTTATTCTAGAAATGTCTCTAAAAGTGAGGTAGCACTTTCTGCATGGACCCTGAACTAAAGGTGGTGCTGTAGTCGGAGGTTCCTAAACAAGTCATTACATTTGATATTCAGAAATCTCACATTTTATACTCCTCTGCAGTTCATATTTTATGCTAAATTTAAAAACAGAAACAGGAATTCTGAATTTCTAGTGCTTCCATACATCTAAATAAAACCACCTTCAGTTTGCATTCAAATAAATATTGAAATAATCCATCCTTAATTAAAATCTATTTCCAGTTAAATGGAGAATAGACTTTCATATTCAGCTGCTGTGAAGAGAGAGAAAGTAACTTTCTCATCAAGGAGAGATTTGAACAGACAAAGTAGAAATATTTAACAGAGTTTATATACTGAGCTGCAGATATAAAGCAATCACGTCTGCCCAGGTTTGGTGATTTAGTGATTTTAAGCTTGAATGGAGCAGACGTGCTGCAGCAGCGGCTGCTCCTTCATATGCATGTTTGGTTCCTGTTCATAGAAACCTCAGACTACTAAGCAAATTTAAGCCAAGGTTTATTTCAATAGTGCATTTAAAACAAGCGCAGTGGATCAAAGTGATGTTCAAGGTAGAAATCATTAGTTGCTAAACAGTAAAAAAATGTAAAAGCAAAAGTAAAAAAATATATCAATTAAGTATAAGAATTTCCACACTAAAAGCTAAAAATAGTCTGTACAAACAGATCTAAAAACCAAAGTGTAGAAGTCAGATTTTAAAAGAATCTTATAAAGTTTTTTTGGTCTATTTTTAACGGTAATATCTTAGAACACTTGAAATTAAACAAAACAAACTTAAAAAAGCTTTTCAGCAAGATATAAGAGTTTGTTTTAAGTCAATAATTCCTTAATGTTGATGAAACAGTACAAATTATTAGTGTCATCAAAAATCTTTATACACATTTTTCATTTATTCTCTGCAGCACTTTTGAAAAAATTAATGAAAATGAATTTGCTGATTATTTCTCTTATAACTAATACCTTTTCATCATTATTAAGTATTATTTACTTGACAATATTGACTTAAAACAATAGCCTATACTTTGCTGAAAAATTACTTGTAGTTAGTTTTGTTTTATTTAAAATGTACAAAGTTATTTGATCTAGAAACTAAACCAAAAATACTTTGTAAGACTTTATGATTTTGCAGTGCAAGGACAGGTTGTTCCACTGCTTTGGCCAGATTTCTACTCTAATTTCCAGTATCCCTCTGGAAATCCCTAAAAACTCTTGGATTGTGGACCTTAAAGGTCTGGATGGAGTATTAAAGTGCAACAACTGAGAGAAATACCACGGCTCCATAACATCACGACTCCTATAAAACAAGCAATAAAATATCAAAATGTCAGGTTTGGTTAATTTAAAATCCTCTCTAATAATAGTTTTCCAGTCAGTTGGGAGAATCAGTCTGAGGATTTTTACCCATAACTTCTGTAAAGCACTTTTCCCAGATCACAGTAGAACCACTGCAGCAGGAGGAGCTGCAGGGTCGTAATCTATGTGAAAACACAAACAAGAAGTGGTGAAGGCAGAGAAAAAGGCTTTGGGAAATTAAAGAAACAATGTTGAGGATGGGAAGGAGTTGGCTCTCTGATTAGGATGCGTCCCGCTGCTGGGGATAAAACACCCCAGGGCTCACCTCCAACTTGCTTTAGGGATTATTTCCTTTCCAGCCCAGAAATGCCTTGGGATCCACCTTTTCAAGCTGGAAAGTATCACAGAATTAATGTTTTCCTTCAATTCTGGGATAATTTTCAGTCTTTGCAACATTATATTGGATGAGGGAGAAGATCATGGATTAATAAGTGGATTGATTAGTGATTGAACTTTCTTCTGTTTGAAATGGGGTTAGGGTTAGAATATGTTGTAGAACAAAAAAAAAATCTGCATTTATTACTGCCTGGGCTCTACTGGCGGTCATTTTAAATTTAGTTTCTAATCTGACTTCATAATCCCATGAATTTGTTACTTTTCCAGATGTTTATGCAGGAATTATGAATAGACAATATTTTGGTAACATAAACAGCTAAAAAGCATCTTAATTCTGGTGTTTTTGTTTCCTTGTTCACCTGCTCACTTCAATTGTTCCCTCAGAAATGTTTCATCTCCTGTGACTAATTGTGTTTTTCTTCTTCCTGTTGGCCATAATTTGCTGTTTTCTTACCTGTAATTAAGGCAAAACATCATCGGCCAAAGATCGATTTTACAAATTGTTTGGTTGTTCAGTTTGTTTCCTTGATTACATTTAAATTATAGTTGCCATTTTCTTCTGTAGATACATAAGACTTGTTTTCATTATTACAGATATTTTTGTTGTTGTTTTGTGGAGCCTGGAGGGGCAAACGGAGAAATGTGTACCAGTCCAGTAAACACTGTTATTGATCAACATAACCTGATTTCCTCTTGGAGTTTGTGCTCTATTAATAAAGCCATTGCTTTTAAAGGAGGGATTTGCTGCAGCACAGTGGGACACAAGTTAGCTGTAAGTTAAGTCAATGAATCATTGCTGACAGTTTTAACATGTAATGCAGCTTTTATGTCAGTTGTATTAAGACTTATATACTGTATTTTACTAGTCTACCAAAAGAGAAGATTTCTTTACCTGAAGAATCAGACCTGATTTTGCTATTTGCTTTTAGGAAATAAATTAATTTAAGTGCTTTGCAGCTAACTCCTCTGGGAAGGATTTCAACAAGGGTTACTTTGTTGTTGTTGTTTTTGGATTTTTCTAAAACATTCTTCACACTTGTGTGAGGTCAGGACGAGAATGCCTGTTGCAGGCTCCATTTTAGTTGTTTCAAAGGTTTCCCTGTTGAGTCAGATCTCTGTGCAGGAACAAATAAAAACACAGACAACTGAGAACTTGATATAAAAATAAATACAATATCTAGGGGAATTAAATCAAAAATTAAATTGGTGGTTGAGTCTTTCAAGAGCGGGTGTACTTTGAATTGAAGTTAGCATTAGATTGTGCTAAATAACACCTGGTGTAACGCTTTAATGTTTGTGATTTGTGCTTTAGGGTTTGTGCAACTAACGTTTTAGTTGTCCAAGTCTTTTCCATGTGAAGTCTGTTCTCCTTGTACTTGCTTTGGTTTCCAAGATTTTTGCACATCATTAAGATGTTTATTTAACTGAATTTAGTGAAAAATGGATTAAATATGTTGTACCTTTCTGTTAATCGAGGATTTAGCTGGTGCTTGCATACTGTACTCTGGCCTTTTGAAACCCTAAATATCAAACAATATGAATAAGTAAAAACCCATTTTAGACAATATTGGGCTTTTATTGCTTCACAGCAGGGACTGAATTGGTCCATCCAAGTTTTCCAGTTTTCCAATGAGATACATCAGCACATCTTTCTGTTTGCACTTGTAAAAAATCTTTTGATATTGCATTTCAGACCTGAAAACACACCAATGTCAAGATCCAGCTGCCTGAATTAGACTCATCTGACCTGTTAGGAACAAGAATGCTTCTCTGAGGATAAGCTGGTACTCGGTGCCTGCGCCTACTAGTGCTGAGGCTGTAAATTATTGAGTGTTCCTAGTCTAAATGCTTGCTTTATTGCTGTAGTGGTCAGGAACAATGGGAAGGAAGACCCATTAGAGCTCCTTAGTGTGTATTTATGCAAGCAGATAACCAGCAGAGACTTAAGAAAACACAAACCTTGTTTATGGGAAGTAAATTTGTATAAAGACTGTGCTGTCCTAGTGGATGGGACTGTTGGACTGTTGGACTGTAAATGTCAAATCAGCAATATTCCAAAGGTTATTTCTGTTTTATTGGTCTTTTGGAATGCAATTATAATTTTATATAAAACCGACATTTTCAGATTCAGTTTGCTATAATTATTAAAATGATTACAAATAAACCATTGCAATATATCATTCTGTCTTGAATGTTCCACTTACTGAAATAAAGTAACTTTTCAATGATGTTACATTTCCTTTTGCAAGAAGCATCATTAATACACTGATTTGTTATAAAGAGTATTAATAATAGCATTAGGAAGAAATTACTTCTGTTATTATTCCCAGAATGGAAACAACACCGTTTTACATGAGAGGGATTTTAAAAAGAATCACAGAGTAAAGGAAGGAAAAAATATAACCCACAGTTCACTCAAAATCCATTAAGTTTCCCTTCAGCCATTTATTCCTCAGAGAGCCCACGTATCATTCATCATTCATTTAATAAACCATATGTTGTCTGTCTCAGGGTTCTCCTATTGCCAGAGGCAAGGTCTGGCTGGAGCTTTTAAAAAGAGCAAAGTGGGAGGCTACAGTACTGACGGGCTTCTCCTGCCTCTGTGTAATTATAACTCTTTTTCTCTGTTTTTAATAAATATATCAGCACTTTTAGTTTGTTTCTTTATTTCTTGCTTGCTTGTTAAAAAAAGAGATAGAACATGCATGTATAGACATTTTAAAATAAAGTCAGTGGAAAAACTAAACAACCTTGCTCTATGGATTTGTTTGATTTTAATAGGACTGGACAATAAATCAATAACAATATCAATAGATAATACGTCTGATAGAATGTTCAATAATTTCACTGAATTCTGATTCAGAACCCCACAGCATTCTGGGAAATGTCAGCAGAGGAAAGACTTCAGCTGCTAGCTAGGCTCGATTGGTGGCATCAACTAACTCACTCACTCTTTGGTTACCTAGCAACTCACTCGTTCTTTGGTTACCTAGCAACAACCTATTGAGGAACTTGTGCAGCAAGAAAGGACAACACGACCAGTATGGCAGATATTTAAAGTATCTGAAAGTATTTTATATTTTCCGGCAACATTTTCACTTTATTATTGTGCACTGCACACATTTAACTGTCAGTTTTTACAATGAATATGTTATTCTTTGAACTACTAGTTTCTTGAAAGTTACAACTGGGCTTTTGCTTTCTGTTTCAAGGTAATTGTTGCACTACTTTTAGTCTTGATAATTAAGAACATTTTGATGTTCTTTTTCTTTTTTCTTGCTGAAGATTTGCTTGTAATTTTGTTAGGCCTTCAACAGCCCAATCAGCCACTCTTTACTACATTTCTCTCGTCTGTTTTAAGTTAGTGGTCAGTAGCGCTACAGATTTAAGTGTTTTAAAATTACTACAAAGTGGGATATTTATTTAAATATAAAAAGTTACATTAATTCAGTCAATAAAGAAGCCTTCAGAGTTTTATTGTGTCACTAACTGTGTAACAATCTCATCAATGCAGATTTGTGAACGTCATGGAAACAATAAACCGCTTTACTTCAATGTCTGTATTTCCAGTTGAGAGTTGCTCTTTTAATCTGCTGACTCGCTGTGGGCTAAACGGAGTCAAGTTACAATCAATAGATGAGCCATCATTTATTCATGCAGAGTTGAATCTAAGCCGCTGCTTAGCAGGAGTGAAATAGTTTTTGAGTATTGCATCAATCACTCTTCTGCTGCTCCTAACTGATTGTTGCGCTCGTTTTTCAGCTGTCAACCTCAGGTTTGTTTTCAGTCCGTCTCATTTGTTGTTCTGTTTTATTTCTTGCTCCTGAGCTCCTTGGTGTGCTGCTGTCATCAGGACTGGTTCTGGTCAAATTAAGGCCCCAGGCAATATTTTGTTAAGTTGCTTTGGCTCCACCTGCGCCAGTCCCCTCCTCTGAGCGCGGTGGTTGTTTTAACTTTCACTCATTTCATCAGTGTGTTGTATAATAAATGACAGATCTGAGATTCTTTGTTGCTCCCTTCACTTCAGATTTGACAAGAAACAGCTTATGTAAAAATAAAAAACGGTGGCAGACATCGCATATGACATTTCTTTCTTAATCTTTGCCTAATAACCGATAATTTGTAGTAAAAAATAATTGGTTTAATCCAACCCCAGTGATGGATGAACCCTTGTGTGTAATGATTTCCTCAGGATTGAATTATGTTGGTAATGTTACTTAGATCTCAACACTCTGCTCTGAGGTTGCTTAAGTCCTTTGCCAAAATTCTCCTTCAATTTCAGAAATCTCTCCCTACAGGGAGGATGAAATGTCTCTTAAATTTTCAATTTCTGCCTGAACTGCAGAGTTATCCAACTATGTGGGTAAATATCAGCTGTGTTGTGATTTTTGAGGCTTCTGGCTGATTTTCTTTGTATCTGCAGCTTTGCAGTTCAGATTAGAATCATTGACATAATTAGTGATGTGCCATTAAGCAAAAATAATTTACCATTTATTGGTATGATTGGTGAAAATCAGATTTCTCCCCCTAATAATTAAATGCATCAGAACAAAAAGAACATTTTGTTCTATGATTTCAGTGAAGGACATCTGAAAAGCCCAAAAATGCCTCAAATTATAGTAATAACTCAAATTATCGAAGTATGGAATAAAGTAGAACAAAGCACTGTTCTTTTTAGCATTTAGAGTGATTTTACCCTCATATCAGTTCAACTTGAAAGGCAAATTGGAAATAGATGTCAGTATACAAGACACTAAGGAATGCGTTTGTTCAAATTATTAACTTTTTCTGTACTTTTGTGCTTTTCCTGTGAGCTGTTGGTAATCAGGGACTGTTCGGTCTGAGAAAAACACTCAGTGAGTGGATGCATGGAGAGGATAACGGCTGGTAAAATTGTCAAAACACTCAGGGATGTTGGCCTGAAACAGACTGGGATCAACAACTTAGAAATACAGCGTGTAGAAAATTTAACAAGCACTTAATTAATAAAAAATGTACTTCCATTTGTGTTTGTACTTCCATTTGGCTCAATACGGCTTATAAAAATTAATTTTCTGGTAATAAGTTCATGTTTTTTGGTGTCTTGAAGATGAAGTGTTTCACAAATCGTCAACTTTAGCGAAGCCTAGCCCGTTACCTAACAAGCCCATTGTAGCGTTGCCTGTTACCTAGCAACCAAAGCTGAGTTCCAACATGTTTGGTCGGCTGGTTTTACCACCGTATATGCCGGTTTAGTCTTTGCTGGAAAAAACAAGCATTATGTTGCTGACTTACCATTCAGAAACCACTTGCTGTGTTTACATCTGTTGTGCAGGAGACTCCACTTCTGCTTTTCAAAGTTGTATGGTTGTATAATTGCACATCTGTCTGCAGGCGTTTTCATGTGCGAGTAGAAATGTTGAGTTTGGGGTTGCAACTTTTTGGATTTAAAGTGACAAGAGGCCCTAAAATATCTCATTCTGAAAAGCTCTCTGACCAGAATAATAAAGTCTCATTATATAAGAATTATTTTGTACAAAAACTGTAACAAACATGTTTTGTATGTTGCATAGACCTATCATAACTTGTTCCAGTAATGGTAGTAAACAAAGTAAGTAAAATAGGTCACCTTTAAGCAAAAGCTTGCTAAATATATTAACGCTTCCAGTAAAATACCGGCTAACCTGGAATAGACTCAAGAATACCAGGAAAGCTCATTAAAAAAATATTCAAAGCACAGAAGCGAAGAGACAGTCAACAGCTTTACGTTTATTTATTTATTTTTAACCTTTAGGCAAATGTTATTATGAATTACGTCAACATAAAGGGCCGCTTTGATTTTGCATATAAAAATCTAAAAATCCTGAAGGCTACATTGTGAATTCAGTACAATCATTTCAAGCATACAAAAGACAAAAGATATCATATTTAGTCCTTGGAGGCCTTGTTGGGAATTATGGGCACGCACTGCAATCTGTTTCAGGGTTGATCTAGTGAAGAAAATTCAGAGGACGGTCTAAATTCAACAGCCTGTTTCGCCTCTCAAGGGCATTTACATGCTTTCGCTGGAAACTTTCGGTGCCAATATCCAACAAAAATGTATTTTCAGCCTCCCCTGTGATTGTGATTCACGTGTGAACGACATACGAGTGAACCAAGAAGAGGAAAAGAAACATTAACTCAGAATAAAATCTGTCCATATTTCTCTTTTAGTGTCAGTTATGGAAATCGGTGCCGCCAGTGTGGAGCTGGAATGGGTCTCATGAGGGCAAGGTTACAAAAAAACCAACAGTCATAAAAGTGGATTAGGAATCACAAACATATGTTAATGAGGAATTGAGAAAGGACAGCAGTTGATTAATGTATTTTAACTTATATGTTTCCTTTGTAAAGCCTACGCTCTCAAAGCAGTAAAACTAATCTATCCTGTGGGTGCAACTTTTAGAAATTTTAGTCAAAAATATGCTTGTTCGTTAATACTCAATGGAATATTTGGCCACCATGACTGCCTAATGTTAATTTTGTATTTTTCTGTGTCTTTTTCAGCATCCGTTATGAAGGCTGTTAATGTTATAAATGATATCCTAACCCTTTGGGTTCAGACATTAAGGGGAAATAGTTCCACTGCAGAGAGGAGGCCCCAGATTATTTATCTCATAATGAAAAGCACCATTGCATTGACAGTAATAAAGGCTCCTTTGAAAATGTGCAAAACAATTTGTTCCACACCTGGACTTAGTCGGCTCCACTTAGATTTGTATAGCAAACCAACAGCAAGAGGAGCAAGAAGCAAAGTAAAGTTATTGCTCCCAAAAACGAGAAGGAAGAAAAAGGAGAGAAAAACAGAGACAGAAATAAAGACAGAAAGAGAAGTAAAGAAAGGCAGACGGGCAAAGAAAAACAGAAATAAAGACAGAAAGAAAACAAAAGAAAGTAAAGGAAGAAAAACTACAAAAGAGAAAGAAAAGACAGAAGCAAAGCAGAAGTTGAAAAGAAAATGGCAAAAATTTTAATTTCTCTGAGATGTGATCAACAGCATATACAGTTTGAGCGAATATCAGAACAAATAAGAAAGTTGGTGATTTATTTTGTGAAAGTCTATTATTTTCTAGAAATTATTCAGAATTGAAGTAAATACCTCAATTCTTTTGGTGATGAGATGTCCAGATATTAAGTGAAGATTGGCCCCTCCAAGATGGTTTATAGGTCCAGATATTAAGTTCACCTAGTGTGTAAACCATCTTGGTTTACAGGTCCAGAATCATGTGCTGCTCTGCTGGTTGAGGGATGATCTGTAACTTCTGTATTTAACATTTGTTAACAGGGAAGCCCAGAAATGCTGCTCCTGTGTGTAAAACTAAAAACAGATTCTGTGTCTGTGAATCTCTGCAGCTTCACCAGGAGCCTGTTGGCTCCTTCTCTGATTAATTTTCTGTCAGTTTAGGTTCACTGCCATGTTTTGGTGGGTTTGTGCTTTACTTTTTCTGCGTTTGAGTGATGAACTGGGCTCTGTGAAATGTTCAAAGCTTGAGATATTGTTTTATAACCTGAACCTGGCCTCAGGTTCTTTGGTTAGAGCTGTGTGCTTTTAGAAACAACTGAAAGTGGACTTTTTCCGTGAGCTAAGGTTACATGAAAATTCACCCTTTTTTACAAGTGATATAAAACATATATACCATGTTCTAAATCTTTTAAGAAATAACTGTATTTGTTCATGAAAGTGGACAAAAGAGACATTTTCTGATGCATGTTTCTGTCTTTTCTGAGAGCAGAAACTTGGTCCGGCCACTGCAGCATCTTTCCTAATTGTACTCATTATTAAATTAAGGTCAGTGTGTGTTCCAGTCAGAATACACTTGTCACTTGTTTTATTTATGAACTGCCGATGCATTACTGACTACTTGACCTGACAAGAAACAGCAAGGTAATCTTCAGCTAATGAGACGTGCAAGTGAAAAAATTGTAGCTAATGGAGAAGCAATTAGCTACAAATCATCAAGGTAAATGCCCTACAGAGGGGCAACATACCATCATGCATTAACTGTTGAAGAACTCGCCATAGTCGTATAGGGGCTAATCATTAAATATGGCTTTACTAACAGGTTTTTTAGCGGTACTATGTGGTTTTCTTTACTCTTCACACAATAAGAAAGTTAATTTAAAAAAAAATGGTGTCCCTAATTCCAGGTTTCACAACGGTGCCTTAAGTTTACATTTTTGTGTGAGATCATTCATTTTCGGAATAGTTTTTGTCTTCTCTTGTTACTGCATCACTAACAGTACCTGGGCATTTATTGCATCATTTACTTCTATCCTAAAACCCTCTCATATAAGAGAGAATTGGAATCAATTATGACAATGAAAAATTAAAATAGAAGTTTGAAAATTCCTAATAACCATTTTAAGAGTCAGCAAAAGCACTAAACAAACAATTAGCTCCACAATTCCTGCAATCAGCAGAAATATGCCATCACTGTCAACATACTTAAAAATATAATAAAACAATTATGTAAGATGTCCTGAAAAAGCCTATTTTTAAAAGGTATGTTTAAACATCTGTTAAAATATGAAAAGTTAACAGCTGAATTTGCTCACCAACATTTTTCACCTGTTAAGGAAACAATTTCACTATCTCAGTAAAATTGCTTCGAAACTGTTTTCCCAGCAACTTATTGGACTCCATTATTTTACGTAATATCTCATTTTCTAATACATCACAAATCAGAACTATTCCATCTTATCTATGATTGAGTGGCAGCTCTGTGCAGGCAGCAAATCTTAACTTGAGATTAATGTTTGGTTTTCCATAGACATAAAATCAAAATTCACCCTTCTCCACTGTTCCGCCTATATATTTGTTGGACGTGATAAACCCTTAGTGGTGTGAAGTGTGAGTCTTCACTGCCATCAGTCTGAGCTATCAAAGTTAATGTTATGGAGCCATCAGGAACCTTTCAGAGTGTTATGTAGTTGACCTTGAGTAGCATGAGCTGTGGGATGTGGGCGACTGTCAAGGACCAGTGGACTCTCCTCTCTGATACGTCTGCAGGTTATTTCCATGCAGTTCTTCAGTTGGCTGTTTACTTTATGTTTTTTAAACATTTGAGCAGCTGATGTATGACAATGTGTTGACATGAATTTATCACATTCCCCAAAGGACACAAAGCTGAAATCAAAACTGAAAACTGTATTTTTCTGCCTTTTAAAGTTAGTAAATAACAACTAAAACTACAATGTGATGTTTTCGAGAAACTGATGAGTCATTTATACTTTGTTGCATATAAAAAACTGTGAACACATATTAATGTTAGAGCTTCTACCCGTGATAAGAATATTAACCTGACCGTTGGGTGTTTATTTTTACAGCCAAGTTTTTAAAAAATGATTTTATTTACAAGTTTACCTTTTTTCTAAAAGTGCCACAGTGGCCCACTTTTAATGATATACAGCCATGAGAAAACAAAGTAATTCATACTGCAGTACCTTCTAAAACAACTTTTTTCTGCAAAGTTCTAATTCAGTTTGAATATTGACAGATTGTGGCTCACTCTTCTTTGCAATCAATTGACATTGCATTATCCTCCATGAACAAAGTCTCTCCATTAAAAGTCAGAGATATTCTAAACAAGAAGATATTTTTTTCTAATTGTGTTGACACCAGCGTTAGCTTTTAGCATGCTAGCAGAGGCTTTTTTAGCATTATCTGTAAACATTGCAAGGTCTGACCTTAAGGCACATTTGCTGCTGGCAACCTGCTGCATGACAGATTTTAAATTGATTGGAAATGGCCTTACAGCCTTTTTCAGACTATTGGAAAGCAACAATTGCTTTTCTAAGGTCTTTGCTGCGCTATCACAAATCTACATGCTCTGGAGAACCAAAACATCTGCTTTAATGAGGGTGGCTACTACCTTTCCTTTTATGGAGAAGAATGTTACTTAGCTTTCTCATGACAGTGTTGAAAGACATCAAAACTCTTCATTTCTTCCGCAGTTTGAAGATGTTCATCTCAACCATTGGTTTCCAAACCGCTTACCAGGCAGGCCAAAATCATTTGGGTTTGTGTTTTAATCCACATTGTTGTTTATTTACATTCTTGCAAAATCGGTACATTATTTTCTGCATGTATTCTCTAAGAATCTGGATGGATTCTTAGAATGCAGTCAGGTCTTTCCCCCCTGTTTTATAATCGTTTGAGTTCAGCTTCTCTGTATTCATTTTTAATTTTCCATCTGCCTGCCGGTTTTCTCCTTCCACAGCTGCTTTGTGTCACCTGATCCTCCCTCAGCTGCTCCCATTCCTCTCTGATTAGTCTTTCTGGTCTCTCTGTCATTTCCACCTCTGGTTTAATATATAAGCTCATTGGTTTTCATTGTGGGCTGCACAGTGGTGCAGTTGGCTGAGCTATTGCCTTGCTGCAAGATGGTCCTGGGTTTGATTCCCAGCTTTGCCTGCTGTCGTGTCAGAAAAATGCTACATAATAAGCAGTCTTATATGTTTGCCTTATTAAAAGAAAGTCACAAAATATCTAAAACACTGTATTGGTCAGTTTTTCAATTTTCTTCGTCTGGATATTTTAGTCTAACTCACAGCAACAAGAACAGGATGTGAGCTGCTTTAAAAGCACTTGCTGCAGCAAAGTGAAATGAATGAATGTGTCCAAGCTGACTTGAGTAAAAGTTGCAATTGAAATGAAAAGAATAAAACATATTATATAAACGCGGTTGGCAGGCAGTGAGCAAGCTGAAACTGTGGTAAATACTACGATGATGTCATTTTGCGCAGTTTTCCCAAAATCTGTCGGAATATTTTTGTGTTGAGTTTTGACCTGTTCAGTTGATGCTGTATGCTAAAAAGGTTTGAAGAGGTTCCATTTGTTGACTGGAACCTCTTTGTAGGTTCCAGTCAACAAATGCAGTCTGTTGTCAATCAAATCACTTGTGCACAATTTGGATAGGTCTGACTAGTGTAACCACCACTGAGCGAAACCATCCAGGATCTAAGATGAATCTAGTTGGGACTGACTAAGGAAAACAAAATAATAGAGCCAATGCTGTTTGACCCACTATTGGCTGGAGTTCGCAAAGCAGATAATCCAGGAGCAGCAATCATTTTCCTTGGCTGTAACTCCAACAGCGGAGATAAAGTACCTCTGTGGTACTAAGACAGTTTACACTGTGCTTATTAAGGGTTTTGACTATTTAATTGGTGATTTTAGAGGAGGACTCGCGTATTCAAGTATTCTAACCCACACATATCAGTAGCTAATATTTCCACACATCTACAGGTACCTAAACTTTCATTTCTTATCAATAGAAAAGCTACATTCAAAACAAATTTGTCCTAAAACTATTGAAGTGCTTTGCATTTGCCTTTGCCAATCATCATGTTAGGTTACAAATGTCTGTAGTCCAGTAAAAATGTTTTTATACCATGAAGCTGGTGTCTCTGAGAAACAGCGTTGTGAGTTTTACTCTCACATCTCCATGTGTCTTTTCTGTACTAGAATAACAAGTTTAACCTTGAAGGTCTATTGTACTCCTGTCTTGAGCAATACTTCAGTACCCCAACATGGGTTTTCGACATGAGTGCATCAAGATTAGTTCACGCTTCACAGTCAGGTTCTAATGTGCCCTCATTACTAAAATAGATGCTGGTCACAGCTTAATTCTGTCACAGTGGTGTATTTTTTATGAGGTCAGAAGTGTGACCATGGCTCTACAGCCTGCTGCCGTAATGCTCTGCAGCATGTGTTGATGAGAAGAAACGGGGCCGCTCAGTTTGTGTTAGAGGGGACGGCAGCGCTGAGTCAGTAGCCATTAAAGGTGGAGAGGTAAGACTGAATTTCAACATGAGAAACCACTGAACGGCACACAGGGTATACGAGGGGGAGGAAACGGAGTATGGAACCAGAAAAAGGTACGTTTAAAGGGTCAGAGTCCACACATAACCTGTGGTCGTATTCCCAGAGTAATTCGCACCACCGCTACAGGGTTATTTATTTTGGCCAATCCATTTCCACATTGACTCCTCTGTTTTTGTGGGCCAACATGTGCTCACTCTGTGCGCCTCATTTCACACCACTGGGGCGACAGAGAAGACAGAGGAGGAGCTGAATGGCAGCCGGCAAATGAAGGAAGGAAAGGAGGACGGAGGAGAAGCTGGATTTCTAGCGGAGTTGGAAAAGAAAATAAGCTAGATTTGATTTAGAGTAATGAGAAGATGATTTTTCCCAGGACCCCCTCTCATCTGTTTTCTGCTGCGACATTCCTAACTGCCTCCATAATTTCACTCCCCAGTGACCAAGGCTGCCTGTGTTTTAATGTCCAGCGTTCAGTTTTGCAAGACTGCACAAAATGCCTCTATGAATGATTCAGAAGTGACTCTAATCCAGTTTGACATTGAGTTTGCTTCTGTTCCCTTACTGCTAATTTAATTTTAATCTGCAGCAACTTTTTAAAAAAGAACAGTTCCAGTTCACCTTCATGAGTCAAAGCTGAAGAAAGATTGGTCGATTAAAAACTTTCTTATTAATCTGCTTATTTTAACTATTGGCACAGACTTTTTCTAGACTAAGACAAGATTTGCCTTCCTGAACCTAAATTACATTTAAATATAAACTCTATTTGCTATGGAGCTTTTTATACTATGTAGTTAAATCAGAAGAGAGGATAGAAATATTAATTTCTTTAGTTTGAATACAATGAATTTGCATACCGTTATCTTCCTAAAATATTGACCTAAGTCATTTTTTACCAAAAATTATTTTTGCAACAAAAACAAATCACCACCTTCTTTGGGAAACAGTGACTTTTACCATTATGTTAGGATATTATTTTATATTTCTGATATTTCCACTAGCTGAAGCTGTTATCTCTTTGTTGGTGTTGATGTAACCTTACATATTGGGAGAAGTGATAAAAGGATTGTGAGATACGTTTTAGTCCATCCCTGTTTGCACCAGCAAAGACATCAAAGATGGCGATACTTCACTCTTTTGAACTGCGCATGTTTTTGCGTTTATTCTGATATTGTTAGTGCAGAAGAACCATTTTCTTAGCAGAGCTTGATAATTAAAAAATGTGTTGAAACAACATAGTTACGACATGGTAATGTTTAAAGGAATGGTTTTAGGTATTTTAAAGGACATATAACACAATCAAGTGCCTATGTTATTTTCAGTTATAAAAATGCATCAAACTTAACTTAAAAGAACTTTGTCTTTGAAATTGGCTTCTGCCTTTTAAAAAAATCTCCTGCTCTTCCAACTGTCCACTTTCAGCATCTAATAAAAGAAATAACAAATATATGTTTATTAAAAAAACACTCTTCTAAAATTAAACAAAACAAAGAACAACCAAGGCAAAACAATTGACTTGAGACTTATTGAAGATGCTTGAAAGCTGTTGTTTTCCAATAAAGTCCAGAACTGAGTTTATTTCCCATCTCACTCACTCTCACTTCTTTTTCATTGTTTTCGTAAATTTTCTGATCTAATTCATTAAGACGAAACTCAGCAGTGCAGAGTCAAATTACTTTGAGTCAAAAAGTATCTGCACTGATTGTGAGCAGAAACAGTGAAGATGAATGATGAAAGTCTGCAGATTTAATCTTGACACCAGGTTTGACCTGATAAAGATGGTTTGCTTTGTTTCTTGTTTTGGGCGTAAGTCAGATGAGCCTTTAAATTTGTGTGTGTGTCTTCATGTGTTTAGACAAAAGAGATGCTGATTGATTTTAAATAAAATCAGACGGTCAGCCTCAAGTCTGACTACTATCGGGATATCCAATACAGTCTGTTAATGAGCACAAGTATCTTGGGTTAACAGACTGAAGTTGAATTGTTTTAGAAAAAAAGGACAGAAAAGGTTTTACTTTCTGAAAAAGCTGGCTTTATTTGATATTAATGTGCTAAAGATGTTTTAACTAAGTTGCATTACATGCTGTTTGAGTAGCATAAAGAAAGAACAAAGGAATAGTGATTACTGCCAGTAAGGTGCAGGGCATTAGGTTGGATATCTATAAACAAAAATCTCTTAACAAGGGAAAAAGTGTTCTTGCTGATCAGAAGCATCCATTCTTAAAGGTACGGCTCCCCAGACCTTTCAGAAAACTGGACAAAACTGTCCTTTGTGCCGAAAGCAATTAGTTTCTTCAACACATGTTGGAAGCTACAGGTTTTATTTTTGTCTTCCAAGGTCAGCAGGTATAAATAGATACAATTTTTATCCATCCATCCATTGTTTATACCCACTTATTGGGAGGATCGGTGCCAATCTTCAGCTCTCACTGGGCGAGTGGCGCTGTGCATCTCGGACTGGTTGCCAGTTTATTACTGGGACAGATATTCACAGCTAGGGGCAATTTGGAGAGACCAATTAACCTGACAGTCGGGTTTCTGGACTGTGGGAGGAAGTTGGACCAGAAAAACACCCCTGCATGGACCTTCCTGCTGGAAGTGAACAGTGCTGTTTATTACTGTACAGCACATTTATTAATCAATTATGTATCAGTTTTTCTTTTTGAGAAAATGGATACTCTGGTACATAAAATTTTTTTTACATATTTGTTGAATCTGACACAATGTCGTGACAGTATGAAACAGAAAATCTGTTTCATACTGTCTAGTGCTAACTAGAAACAACCAATCAGAGCCAGGATGCAGTGCTGTCAATCATGGTAGTGTGCACGCCGCTCACAACCATACCTGCTACCCTGTGCTTGCTCTTTGCTACATTACAGCAGAGCCTGCTGTGAAAGCTAAAGCTAGTTAGCTTCTTTAACAATGTTTTGTCTGTGTTCTCTTTGGTATTGTGATTTCTTGTTCATTATTCTTTCCTTAAAAATTCACCACCAGCTCTCTGCCAGCCTGTGCCAGCTCTTCATTTGCGTTGAACCATCACCGCCCAACATGACACTTTTAGCCTGTTGTTCGCAGTTTAAACTCTGTAATTACTTTCAAATGAGTTCAGACGCTCTCTTTTTTAAAAGTAAAAGTTGTAGCTCACTGGAGTGCATAAAAAGCTTTCAGTGTTGAAGTGAGAGCCTCTTGGGTCCAATTCAATTTAACATTTCTGTTTTTATATAAATGAATTTGTCTGAGAGCTCTGGGTGATTTGAATATTTGTTCACTTTTTGCCAGACTGACTCAAGTTGTGTGCTTTTTTTTTTTTTGCATAAATATGTTGATGTCTTCAATTAAGAGGTAAATATATTCAAATCATTAACTTACTGCTGCCGGCAGATTAGTCGTATTTTACTATGCACATCTCCCGCTGGAGCCATTAGTACAGAGGATGTTGCCAGCAGCATTCCTTCAAAATCAAGCTCAATTCTGCGATGATTCACTGCCATGTTTTGGCTTTCAGCAGTGGTGTTTGAACTGAACCCTGTAAAAAAGTCATGTAGCTCAGTGGCTTCGTTCACCACTCCGTGGGCTTGTAAACAAGTTAGACCTGGCAGTTTGAAGATGAAGAGATTTAAAATGTTGCCTTGGTGCCGTTTTGATCATTTTTGTCTCCCACGGTGCCACCTACATGTCTTTTCGCCATGACACCCTCAGATAGGATGAAGATTGGGTTCTGCTGTTAAAGCCAGCAGTAGATTAGGGTAATGTGAGCGATTGGTTTGTGTGGGCATCTGCTTTATGGAAACCCTGTGGTGCTAACAGATATTTTGACATTAAGGGGGAAAAGCTATTATGGCACTTTGCCTTCTCTGGAGTACTTAGTCTCCAACAGAAACTGTCCTGTTTTGTGATTTGACGTCTTGTTGTTGTGTTGCAGTAATTTTATGTTGGACCGTTTCATTCATGTGTGAAAAAAAAATCATTTCAGCTGATGTACATGTTTAATTCATCCATTCACAGACATGCAGGCTTGTCTGATTTACCGCACTAAAAATGTAGCTATTTTTACTGCAGGAAATTGTGAAGAGAAACATTTTCTGAGAGCCAGAAGCTTGAAGACCTAAAAGACCAGCACCCTTCAAATTAAAAGCTCTATATGGCAAATCAATCAATCAAGTTTGTTTGTAAAGCAGATTTAATCAACAAGGCAGTTCAACCTGCTTTACAACATGAAAACAAACACACCTTAAAGTCAACTATTGTGAAAACCAGTAGCAGACATAACATTTTGCAAAGTCAAATTGTTAAAATGGAAAATGAATACACATCAAATATGTTGGTTAGTGTTCTATTCATTATGGTTAGAAGCAACAGATTTGTTCCCATTAAGCAAATTTACTTTAGAAATGTTAAATATCACAATTATATGGCTAATGGAAACACGTCTGAATAAATCCAGGTTCACCATTTTCAGGTAGTATTTATTGCTGTCTTTAAGGCTGTGGCTATACCCAATAACCTTAATTAATTAAACCAAATCTCCATTCAGTTCTAAAATAGCTTCACCTTGAAGTTATAAAATGTGATTAAAAAATACATTTTAACAGTTCTTTGACTCTGGAACTATTACATATATTTTGTGTAATATGAATGATTGTTGTTGATCACTTTGAAAAAAAAAAAGCTTATTAAACTTGCATTGTGAAAACTATCTTCTTTTCTCTCTTTTTGGGTTTGAATTAGTCAGTCAGTCGTCTGTACTGAGTAAACTAACTGAAACGACTCAGGCATTTGCAGCTTTAGTTATTCAGTGCAGTAGGTGGTGCAGTCGGTGCCATATGCTGGTCTGAAGTCTGATCAGATTCTCTCATCTTGTACTATTAATTACATGTCAAAGCTATGCTAATTAAACTATGATAGGGGCGCTCCTGCCATGTCCTTACCTTCAGGGTATTAGTTAGCTCACTACACTCCTCTGAATTTCAATTAATCAATTAACAACTCGGGCCGCAGGCAGCTTGGAACAGACATTGACTCTTGTTGAATAATTCACCAGTTTTAATCAGCTTTCTCTATCTATCAAGGCCAGAATATAAATCTAAAACTGTGTAACGCAAATTAAAAATAAAAGGTAGACTTTCACATCCTTTAAGCCAGCAAATCCAATGGTAGAGAGGTGTTGTATTTCATTTAATTTGGGGGAACTTCTTTTTTTTTAACAAAGCCTGAATTTACTGAAGGAAGAAGGATTATTGAAGGTGCATTGAAAACAAATAGCTTTGCTGCTGCTTGGCTCTGAAACATGTATGATGAGGTCACTTTAAAGATTCCTTTACATGATTAATCTAAGCTGAGACTCTACAAAGCAGACCATAAAACATAATGTGTAGAAAAACTATTTACATTATTGATGAGGTAAACTGACTGTTAGACACAGGTGAGCAGAGAAACCAAAAATTGTACTCAAGTAAAAGTAAAAAGTATTCATCCAAGAAATTACTCAAGAGTAAAAACGTATTTGGTAAAAAGTCTACTCAAGTACTAAGTAAATGATTACATTATCAGTACTATAGTATTTAAAAAATACTTAATCAGATGCACCACAACATAAAGATAAGTGGATATTTTGTTATTTTAAGGATAATTATAATAATATTTCATAAAATTAACAAAAAATAATTCCAAAGAATTGTTTTCCAAATCAGTTCCTTTCAATAAAAACCTTAAGAAACTTTAACAAAAACTGCAGATGTGCATCTGTGTCTGAATGTTTGATTAAAACACCCCTGTTTTAATCAAAAATTTAATCCTAAATAGAAGTAGCTTGAACATGTTCAAAAATTTGATAACAAATCAAACAAAGAAAGGATCCTGAAAGTTTAATATTTGCCCTCCACCCAATCTTTTAATATTTTGCATAAACCCATGTTGTGATTTACCTAAGTTTTCACTTTAGCTTTGCTCTGAACTTGAAAAAGTGAGCTGCTCACCAAGGTTCAACCCCTTTGGGCGAAACTTTAGGTAGAGCGGTGCGCATTAGTAAAATGAACTTTGATGTTTTATGCTGGAGGATGATTGTTAGTTGTGAGCTGCAAAAACAAGCTCTGCTGGAGCCTCATTATCCTGTTCTCTGCTCCATGCCCTGAATGGCTAAGTAAGCCGGCTCGTCTCTAACAGCGGACGGCTCAACTCTGGGCTTGTGGATGGATGGAGGGGGGCAGAGGGTTTGCATAGCTCAAAAGAGCAAAAACCTTCACTTCATTGCAGTTTCTAGGGTGATGGATGGAGCTCATTGGTATTCAGGGTCTCAGCCTCTGTCACGGACTCTGTGACTAGTTTTTTTTTAATTCTGTGAAATAGCATAAACGTGGAAAAGTGCACGTGAATGAGTGTATTTTCCTCCCTTTCTCTTCAGAACTTGGTATCAGTGAGCCTGTCGTGTTTGAGGAGATGAATCAACCTTGACAGTGCCAAGGCTTCTGCTCTCCAGAGTTTTTTAAAAAAAGTCTTTTGGAAGTTTCTGTGCTGTCAGAATCGCACTTTCTTTACTCTGACTAATCAAAGGGACAGTTTGGATGGGTTGATTTGTTTCAAGAAAGACCTCATTACCCCTAAATCCTCCTGTGGCATCAGATGTGATCAAATATTTATGTGATGGGGGGATAGCTTATTTATTTATTTTTTTTTTAGAAATCGCTCAATATGTCAAAGATACCTGTTCTTTTCTTTAAAGAATAGACTTTTGGAATAAACAAGTTTTTCTCCTATAGCTTCGTATCAGAGAACAAATAAAAATTTCCGCTACAGTGAAGTTCAAGTGGATTTCCTTTTTTGTGAGGCCCCCAGCTCTAAAGTGCCCTTATCTAGACTCATAACAGTGTTTTAGGTCTCTATTGTCATTCTGAGCTTTTATAGCATTGCCTGCTTTTGTCCATTTTGGAAATAGGTTTATGTGGCTTTGCTATGTGCAGTGTGGATTTAAAGGCTTATTTGTGTGATATTTTCTTGGTGGATTCAGTACATTTAACTGACCACAAAGGGATTTCCCTTTGTCAATTATTATGTTAAATTACAGACCTCTGTCTGATAAAAGGGAAACAGTGATGATCTTTCACTGTAAAACTGTCGTAAAGAACAGCTACGGTCACCCAGGAAAGTTTGGAGATTAATGGTGTTTTCACCATGGTTTTCACACCAAATGGTGTCAAATGAACCAAAGCTTGTTCCCCTCCTCACCTGTGGGGGCGCTGCATAAGAACCACAGAAGAAAACAACACAAAAATATCAGAACTGAGCACAATTATTTCTTCATGAACTGTAAACAAAAAGGAAGTTGTGCCAGATTATTGCAGGATTTCTCTTTTTTCTTTGGTATAAAACCTCCAGTCATTTCTTCCGCTAGTGCTAGACTCTCGTTTTTGTTTGGTTGTATTTACCCAGAATGCCCTGCACTGTAGCCTGCTTCCTGCTTTTGGAGCGGTTTCACATATGCATTCACGGCGGCCCACGGTTTACTTCAGCCGAACAGAGAGGTAGGGTTTAGGCGGACCAAAGTTTAAAGTTTTAGGTCCTCATCAGAGTTTGATTACACATTCACATCTCCCCAAGCGAGTCAAACATTCTAGATAAACAAACTGGAGAGCCACACAGAGCTGTGTTTTGACCCCACCTACTGATTGACTGCTACAAAGTCGGTAGCCTCCTTGCCTGGGCTTGTTCATCACCACCATAGGAAACACCTGTTTCGCTTCTCCCATTAAACACAAAGTCTCTCGATGAGCAGCAGCCACAAAGTCCCTAATGCCACATAATGACCAGTTGTTGCACCAATAGTTTTGTGAAGTAGAGTAATTATAATGGCTTTTTTCTTCATGTTGGCCATATTTTCTGTACTGACTATTTATTTTTCTCATTTTTCCGCACTGACCTTACTAGAAGGGAAAACTTAAGGCTGACAAAAACTTTATATTTTCTGTCCTGGAGGGGAAAACTAAGAAGCTGGTTCAGTTGTAAACAGGTTAAGTTAACCTTGTAGGTAAAGCACCTAATTTTCTTAACCAAATGATGCTGCAGGTTTATCTATTAGCAGGTTTAATTTTGCCTGCACTTGGTTGTGTCTATTACTTTAACTGTATTTGACAAGTTTACCAAAATATAAAAAATGTAATTCAAACTGCATTTCCCTTGATTTACTTTTTACTTATACTTTTCATTACATTACTTGAGTACATCCATTTTTACAGTAATTTCCATACTTAAGTACAAGAAAATTCAGATACTTTAAGACTTTAACTCAAGTAACATTTCAGTCGGTGACTTGGACTTTTACCAAAGTCATATTTTGGAGAGGAACCTAAACTTTTACTTGACTCTGAGATTTCAGTGCTTTATACAACATTGCATTTGTTTCTCAGAAAATTTGAAAATTGTCTGAATAAGAATAGAAACTGTTGATTAGAGAGTTAAACCCTCCACAAAGCTGGTGAATCCTCTGAGCTGCCTGTTTTTGTGCTCCGCCGGTCACTCCATTTAAGAGCCAGACGTTGGCTCTTAAATGCCAACGCTCCGCTGAGGAAAGCCCACAGTGTGTTTTTAACTCCGCTGCCCTCTCTTTGAACGCTACCTCAGCGAGGCTGTGCTCTCATCGCACATTATCTCCTCGGGGATTATAGCACTCCACGCTGGAGAGCCGTCCCTCTTATTTTACCTCTTCAGACTGCTGTAATTCACCTGCTTTTTACACTCTGTTCTCCCACCACCCACTGTAACCAGTGTGTGTCAGGGCAAAGCCTGCAGGGATTAAACCCCCCCATCTATTCAGAGGAACCCGGTGGAATTGAATATGCATGAGCGTTCAAACTGTTCTAGTTTGTGCATATTATAAAGTTCAAGAAAAAGTTTAATCTGACAGGATTTATGTTTAAATTTAAAGTTGGAAAAAGATTACAAGTCTGTAAATTTGGGAGAATTCATTTGAAAGAGAAAACATTTATTTCAAAGGTTTGGAAATCTTTCTTCCCAAAATACGTTTGTAAAAAGTAAAAACTATTATTTCTGATATCGTTAGAAAGCAATATTAGATTTTAGCATCTGAATACAGTTTTGACTCCAGTATCTACAGGCAAAAACATTAAGTGCTGGTGGTATTTATCAGAAATAACTGCAACAAAACAAACCAAGACCAAAAAAAAAATTGTTCCTAATCATCTGCAAGATTATGACGGAAAATGTGCTGTGATACGCCAGTACTCTAGTCAGTTCATTTCTGTTTTCTTTATTGCTAAAATGGTGTTTCCAGACTAGCTCATTCCTTTGTGATTCGTTTCTCAGCTTATGATTTATATCTAAAATTAGTGTTTTGTTCTTTGTGCATTTGGATTTATTTCTCTTAGGTCAGTTTTAGTATGTTCCCAGTTGGTTTATGTTTACCTGCATTTCCATGTTAAATGTGCCCAAGACTTTGTCGATATTCCACGTAATGTTAAAAAAAACACAATTTTACAATTGCAGTGTTTCCATTAAAAAAGAAACATAATTAAATTCACACATGAGTAAATTTGTTCATGCAATAAGTCATTAAAAAAAAAATCCATCATTCTCATATCACTTCCCGCCGTCTTTGTCTTTTCTGCCAATTCCACCCAGTTAGAATCCAACAATACTTGGGAAAATGTCCTTGTTTCTCAGTTTGAGAAATATATTAAAATTCCCTTAATCTGTTCTGCAAGTGTCAAACTAAACATAGAAAAAATTTTGTGTCTTTACTTAACAGCAAGCTGAACTTTGGGTTTTGTGAATTATGTAGATTTTTATGCTGCGCTGGCTTTTAATGACTTCTGCTAAAAATTTGGCACTTCTGTGTTTTGGCAGCTGTGCTCAAGCTCTGTGGGATAACTCAAGCTGTGTGAGTCAAATTGGATAAAATGGAGCAGCAATGAAAAGATGTAAGAACTTCGTCTGATACGGTTTACTTTGCTTATCTCATCATTTGAGCTGCACACTATTTTAAATACCGTCATCTTCACAGTATCCGCAGCATCGCAATCACAAAGAACTGCTCGAATGAAATATTTGGTTGGCTGTATCAGTTCAGGTGTCATGCATTAAAGTTTTTGAGGAAGCGAGTTTGGGACATTATGATAGTAATAGAAAGAAAAAGAAAATTATGATGTTAACATTAACGCCGGGTTCAGTGTCATAACCTTAAAGCTTATTAAACTGTTTTCTTCTCATCAATCCCATTATTCTTTACATAAAAGCAGTTTAGCATAAATTGTGGACAAATAAAATCCTTGATATTTATTTTAAGCTGCTTAGGACTTTTTCAGATTATGTTGAAATGTATAGTTTTTATAATTAATCAAGCTTAGTAGCTCAAATTTAAAAATCGACATTTCTAAACTCATATTTTTAAAACACTGATAGTTTGAACATGTAGAAATTACAATGCCACTCTGACTTATTCCTGGATGCAACATGAAGTGAAATTAAAAGGAATTAATTGTCAGTATTTAACTTTTTTTGGGACAACATGTTCAAAATTTTATTTAATATTTTTGTTCTTTCAAAATAGATTATTTTATTAGCTTACAGTCAGGGTTTCTCCTAGTATATTATAATTTCATTTAAAAAACTAGTGTCAGATGCTCAAAGAACAGAAAATAATAACAAACCAAATAAACAAAAATCAAAAGAACGAACTAATATGGTAAAACCTTTCAGATAAAAATGAACACGGAGGGATGAACAGCATATGGCAGAACCTAATTGCCGTTACGACTGGAGCATTTCTTTCACAAATAAAAATGTATAATTAACCCAGTTTTTGTTTTTTCTGCACAATTAAACTGATCAAGCATTTTCTGGTTATGAGGACTCAAATAAAGAGACCTGTGCTACAGGGACGACGTGATCGCTGAGGCTGACACAGAAATCGAAGCCAAAGCCTCGTTGTCAGAGTTGTAGGCCTGGATCTCTCTGCTGCATGAATCATAGTAATTGGCTCTTGTCTCAGCGGAGGGGTACAACGTCTATTAGCTTGGAGGTGTTAGACGGAGGCGTGTTTGGGTTTTGCTTAGACAACTGGATATAAATGCTGTTGAAAGTTTTCACTCTGTTTGTTTGAGATGAAACTCTGGATCCAATCCCAGCGAACAGGAAACAAGAAGCAGGGTAAGTCGACGACAAGCTGCCAGTCAACTTTAGGGTCAACCCAGAGATAAACAATGTTTCTCACATGCATCCATACCTAAAGATAGAGATTATCTTTGTGGAAGTTGTTCTGAATCACAGTTTGAAGGGGGCTGGAGATTTTTTTGGGTATTAAGCTCAACTAGAATGAATCCACACCCAGCATGATTAAGAAGAGAAAATCAGAATATTCATAATTCTTCTGGTCAGATTTTGTGGACTCTGGTAAATGACTTTCAAAGAAATGCCATAAGTGGATAAAAATAGAGTTGAGGCAACTTTTAGCTGTTTAACCACTGAAATCAAGACTTGATCCATTTTAAGGCATTGGTTTTAACCATGTTTTTTTGTTTTGCAGAAGAGTGTGACAGCCCTTTGGTGTCCAACCTGCTGCCTTCGTCCTTCAGAAGCTCCTCCCAGCTGTCCAGCAGCCACGCACCGGGATTCGCCAAACTCAACCGGAGAGACGGTGAGGAAAAGCTCAGTCTGTGACCTAATCTGGTAATAAGTGATAATCATTCACTGATTGACTTTAAATATGGTTCTTTCTTCAAGAGATGATGAGTAATTCAGTTTGGATGACTTTTCCTGCAGATTTTGTCTTCTAACTAAAACTTGTTGACTTTGTTTGCACGTTTTTCCCACCATTTCTTAATGACAGGATTTATTTTTTCATTGCTTTTTCTTCTCTTTGTATCAGTTTCAGACACAGAGCCAGTTGTATCTTAACTTTAGATCTTAACTTTACCTCAGTTGTATCTTAACTTTAGATCTTAACTTTAGCTCATCACCATACTTAGATTGAAATTACAGAGTTCAATTTTCAAAGCACAAACTCATTCTCTGCAAAACAGACAGGAAAACTCTTTGAGAAATAGATTGTCCTGTTCAACTACTTTATGGTCATTTGAAAGCTTTACTTTTAGGTTTCAGCCTGAAGGCAACATCGAAAATAAACTGCACAAACAAGATTTATTTAAAGTAAACACACTTAGGCACAAAATCCATGCCACAATGGCTGAATAAGTCTTTAAACCCTGCGGCACGAAAGCCAAAATATCAAAATCTAAATCTGTTTTATAGCCTCTCAGATAAACACTCACAGCAGCAGTGAGATGTTGAAATATATAGAGGATCAGAATGTATTTTGAGAGACAAGACAACACAAGATTAAGCTTTCTTTGTCTTTATTCTCTGCTGTAGCCGATGCTTTGTTTTGTTTTTTTTGCACCAGAGGCTTGTATCAGGAATGTGAATGGTGTTTGTTCCACCAGCTGGAAGTCTCGTGCAGAAATCTGATTTGAGGCTTTGACAAAAATTGAGATTTTGGGATCACTGCTTTATCTCGACATCAAAGCCCAGAATCAGCCGGGAGTGCAAGGCGGGTTTAATCTGGTTCTGACTGATTCTCACCACCTGGGAAGGCAAAGGAAGCTGAGCATGAAGAAATTCAGCAGCAGCCCATCTGCTGCCTTTGTTTGTTCACATGTGAACTAGCAGGACTTGAAAAGCTGTTCAAATAGTGAACATATTTGTAAAACACATTTGCTCGACACAACTGGTTAAAATGAATAATTTTTTTTATACTGCCAGTAATTTAGCATGTTGTATTTAAAAGCCAAACTGATAGATGTGGAATTAAAAAAAAATGTGCTGATAGAATCATGATTGCTGATTGGAAATATCTGCACATGAACAAAACTCTCTTCATATTATCTGTTCTTTTACTGCTGCAGACATTTCAGGTTATCATCTGCTTTGTAGTGATACCTCTGATCTCAATTAGATCTACAGCTGGATTAAGGCAAGAGCTTTTTACAATAATTAATCTCCTATGTATGTTTCCAGAGGCTAAGCCGCTAAGAGTAAAGTAGAGATGTATTGCTCTGAGCAATACCCATAAATGTAATATAAATGGTTAGTCATTTAGTTTCTCAAGAAAAAGTGATCAACTTAGGGGTTGTGTAAGGTCAGCTTTCATTCATAAAGCTGCTGCATAACTCAACATTTAAACTTGCTTTGAAAAGCAGAAGTGGAGCCTCCTGCACAACCAACAAAAAAGCAGCAAGTGGTTTCTGGATGTTTGTTAGTCATCAACAGAACACTTGTCTTTTACAGCAGCTATTGAACAGCACATACAGCTTGGGTTGCTAGGTAACGGGCTGAGCTCCACTGGGGTTGCTAAGTAACAGACTGGGTTTTGCTGGAGATTCTCATTTGTGACTTTACATACGGAAGGTTTTTGAAATGGCTCATTTTCCAGACACCAAAAAAAACAACAAAAAAACAAATCATAAAAAAACATTAACTTATTGCCAAAAAACCAAGCACTATTTTTAAGTGCTTGGTTTGTTTTTAGGATCAGTAGAGATCCAATTGAAACTACAAAAATGAGAAAATGGATTGATAGGTTATTGGAAACTTGCCTAAAATTCCACAGAATGGAACTTGGTTAACTTCTACACTAAAAACGTTTTTTTATTATTATTTAGCTATAGTTGTGATGTTATGACTAACCAGCAATTACCAGCTAATATGAAGTGATACATTTAGGTTTAAAAAGTAAATGATAATTGATTACTGCAAACCCATAGCAGACTCGTAAATCGGGTGGATGTGCCACTTCAGACTGTATGTCTTGGCAGGTCAGAAGAGTGTCACTGTTTCTTCCCGCCTGATTTATTGGTGCCATGCCCAAAGGATCCCATCTGTTTGCTGAGGAAATCAATGAATAAATGAAAGTCTCCGTCTCATTTCCCATTGCTGCTGTCGCTGCTAATGCTGTTAGTTACCTGAGGAGCAGCTTTGCTTTCAGTTCACTTATTTCCTCAATGAATGGAAACAATTTCCTACAATAGCAAGAACAAAACACATGCATTTGTATTTACTTTACACATGTGCATATGTTTTTTTCATAACTCTTGTTGACGGTGGAAAAGGATGAAGGTGATAGAAGAGGTGAAAATCTACTGACTGGAAAATAACTATATTGCAAAAATAGCACGTTTGTCCATTGATTTCTACCCAGTTTTAGCTGGTCGAGGTTTTACAGCTAGTTTGTAACCTCAGAGAAGAAACAGAGTCATTCTGTTTCTTTTGAAGACTTTGAGCTGTGGCTGTCATATTCAACAGGTCTCCATAATCTAAAATGGAAAACAATACAACTGAGATCAAAACTAATACTGAAGTATAACTTCACAAGTTGCTCAACATTTCTCATTTTACAGCAGTTGGAAGACAGATTTTTTGATGCTGAAGTTCTTACAATATTACAGCATTTTCCTTGTAATATTGTGACTTAATTCTCATACTATTAGGACTTTATTTTTGTATAATTTTAACATTATTCCTACAATATTATCACTTTATTTTCATATTATTTTGACTTTAATATTATATTGACTTTGTAATGTTATAGCTTTATTCGTAATTTTATTCATGTAGTTCATTTAGGCTTAATCCTTTTGACATTTTGAATGCTGTTATTGTACTGTTGTCTTATGGCCTCCACAGTCTCCAGAACTCAAATCAGTAGAAAACGTTCAGAATGTGACGAACTGGAAGGGTTGCGTCATGCATTTGCAGCCCAGACATTTGCAGGCTGGCGTTTTGATTTAACACTTTATTTCTAGTGAATATTAAACTGGTTTGCAGAATTCCCATGTTTTTTTTTTCTTTTTTACTTTCATCCATGGCTTAAGTGCTTAGCCAATGAGCCTGCAAGATTATTTTAATATTCAGCAGCTGCAGGATGAATCAGTTTAGGCTTTATGTCTGTCTGGTGAGATTTTGATTTCCAGTTCTCAATGCTTCTGTTTAATTTCTGCTCAATTCTTTCTTTATCTTGTTACTAAAATGTTCCATCTCCAGTTTCTGTTCCATAGATTATCATTTTAATTTTCTCCTTTCTGTGCAATCATTTTCACATTTTTAATCATTAGCTTTTGCTCCATCTATCAGTGAAAATGAACGGAGTGAACTTGTCAAAAGCTCATCGGGTTCTCTGTGTTGAAATATTTTCCTTTTTCTATTTTGGTTGGTGGGGAGGTTATCAGCTATTCTGGTTCAACTATTGTGGAACAACCTTTAAAAAAATGAATGTGTTTCTTTTAATCAATTTCCAAATTAATTTGATGTAAAATGGAGGCTGTACCTTAAATTGGAGCGTGTTTGGTGTGTGAGGATGGCCAACTAATTAGGTGCTTATTGACATCACTGTGTGTGTTGAGTGTTCAAAGTTGTTGAGTGTTCAAATGCTGCACTTGAAGCTTGAATGGAAATGTCATGTCTGCAGGAAACATTCAGTGTTGGCCAGCATCGAGCCTATTAGTCTCTCCGTCCGGATGACATGTTATCAGGCTGCTGAAATTACCACCCAGTCCTGCTATTCTAATGCAAATGATGAGCTCTCACTCTAGCGCTCTTTCCTTTTCGGCTGCCTGGCTGTCTGCGGCGCCGCCACCGGTCTCCTCTCACCTGTCTCACACTGTAAACTAGCTCTTCATTTAACTCATGTCTCTTTGAATTTTACAGCCTCTCATATTTTCTTGTCAGGTGGAATATCATGGCGGTATTAATGATTCAGCAGGCTTTTGTTTACTTGCCTGCTTCGTACAGTGATGCATCTGACAAACAACCGCAACTTTGTCAGGCTTGATCTCTTCTCAAAAGGTGGAGCAGAAAAATCCCACTGCACCTTGACAGGCTTTCTTACGTACCTGTTGCACACACAGCCTGCACCGCTCAAATGACAAAAGTCCACTTGGTTTCAGGTTTAAGTAGTACAATGTGTTTTCAAGGTCATTTTATAGCACAATTAAGTAGATATGTTAACTTATGTTGTTCTACAAATGCTTGATGTATCAAATATGACTTAAAATAAATTTTATTTGCTAATTTAACACCCTGAAATTGGGCCTCTATCTCTTTAAAATCTTCTGCTCTTTTTGAAACTCTGCTCCTATAATGAGCTCAATAAATGTGCAGTTCTACCAGGTTTTTGCTAATTGCTGCTGGCTAGTCTGAAGGAGCTGAGTGGAGGAGTTGCTTGGAATCTGCAGCTCCAAGGGGAAGCTTTACATCATGTGTCCACCCAGTCATTTTGCACAGCTAAATGGTTGCCATAGAGATCTAAGTTTTTCACAAACATCCATGAAAGAATCAAAGCAACACTTCAGGTTTGTTGTTGATGAGAGAAAAACATTATAATATGACGTAAAGCTAAAAAACTGCCTCTTGAAGCCCTTTGCATCTGGAACTGGGGAGTTTTGTTGTTGTTTGCTCAAATCTCCCTTTAATCCTGCAACATGTTTTAACACCTGTGTTCGCTAAATGTCATCAGGCATTGGAGGATAAAATAAGGTTAAATTAACTGCGTTTTACAAATCCAAAGGGAAGTTTCCAGGAAACCAATTTTCCTTGTAAATGGGTACCAATCAGAGAAAATAGCACAATGGTCAATTAGAATAATTCCAGCTAATCAAGTCCAATTATTGGAAGCAGGACCTCAGGGGTCTTTTTTTGTATTTTTTTTTTTTGCAAACATTACATTAGTAAGACAAGGAAAATAGTTAGGTTTTCAAAATTGCTTTGTACCTAGAATTGGATTACATGAGGTCGTTTTGTGCCACTTCATCCACATAAATGATCTCCTGTAGAAGCTAACGGTGCATCAAATAGCAACACGTATTCCAAGGTATCAATTACTTGACAGAACAAAACAAAAATGTACAAAACTCTTTAATCAATGCATTTTTTAACCCGATTTTGCTTTGTAAGTTTAACTAGTGCAAGTCAAAAGTTCACTTCTAAATCCAACCATGTAAAACATATGTTATTATAACTTGTTTCTGTCACTGAGCAAGAGAAACCGTGGAGTTGTGTTTGATATCAAGGAGCCGCCATGACAGGAAATATTCAGCCATCACTTTGTCTCTGTTTCAATTACATCTGACAGGGAGGACCCGGTAAATCTTTGCAACGCCTCAGTCACCGACACATTTGTCTCAGATCCCGCTCTCTGTTTCTCTGCTGTCTAATTGTCACAAGTAAAGGTCAGGATGTCTGCGCTTTTCTGCTCTGCTGTCGTTGGACACATCTGGTAGTGAAGCGCTTATTAGCTCTGGCCTTTAGCTCTGGAAAGATCAGCCTGAACCTCCACCCGACGACACTGATTCATTTTTACACAATGTTTTTATGTTCAGACATTCCACATGATTCTGAAACACTAAAACAAAAAGAAAATACGGTACTCAAACTTTAAATGATTTCGCACTGCATACATGTAATAAAGATACTGAAGAATATGCAGCCAGTAAAGTGGAACAAGTATTTGGATTAGAAATTTTAATTTGCGGTCATTTAGGTGCTGTTAGTAAGGCAAGTCATGTTTTCTTTATTTTCAGTTTTTCTCAAAGTTCTGACAATAATCTCAGAATTCCGATTTTTTTTAATAGTGTTCAGATTTTTTTTTTAAAATCAGGATTCTGTATTTTTTCAGAATTCAGAATTTTGAATTTTGAAAAGCTAATTCCGACTTTAATCTCAGGATTTGGCCTTTTTTCTCAGAATACTGACATTTTTCCCTACTATAATCTTCTGAGATCAAAATTAAAATGTTTGAGATTAAAGTCAGTTTTTTTTCAGTGGCTTTAATTCCTCTTCTGTCCTAAATAAATTTGTTTCATGCTTTTTTTTTCTTTTTTTTTTACAAATTGGGGAAGAATATTCATTCAAATTAAACAGTAATTGTTTTCTCTTGAATATTTCTCCACTAAAGTCATATGTAAAATGGAATATTCTTTTGCCAGAAACGGGTAAAACAAAGCGAGCAAATGACAAACTTACTGATTTAGCTGACAACACTTACCAAAAAACAAGACAAAGCTTTAACATCTCGATGCAGAAAATAAAGCTTTTCTTATTAGTAGTGTTCAGTTGAAGAAACAAACCTTTATATTGGCTGTGAAACTCGTCAAAGCTTGACATTAAAACCCTTTATTGATGATATTTTAAATGGATAAGGAACCAATCTGACAGAGAAGTTGCAGCACTAATCAATGTGCCGCTATGCAGCTTTTCAGCACAGCCACATCAGGGGAGGCAGGCTAACATTTTGACATTCATTACAACTGTTCAATATGTTGCTATTTAAACTTTTATAGGTAATGCTTTGTTTGGGGGAATTCCTCTTAGTCTTCAGAGAGGTGCAAATTCATCATTAAGTGTTAAATGATACAGGTGACTTTGGTGTTATTATTTTTTATCTATTTCTAGATTTTAATTTCCTTTAAATTAACTTGTTTGAATTTTACATTGCAAATAAACTTGCCTTAATTTAAGCAAAATCGATTCTTTGAGCTGTATATCAATAACCTGAAGAAATGTTGTAAAGAAGATGGGATCGAAGTTCCTCCACAACAACATGAATGAATCAATTATACAGAAACCAAATATTGAGTCATTGCTGCTAAATGTGATCTTAAAATCTTCTGAATCATGGAGTGTAAATAGTTTGTGACATGACTGTACGATATCTGAAGTAAATCTATGAAACCTTTTTCACAATAGCTGTAAAATGTTTAAAATTCAGCAAAATCAACAGTTTTACAGACATTTTCATGACCAATAAACACAAAATAGACTTTCAGTATGATAGAAATCAATGCCTTTACTACAGGAGAAGTCTGCATGGGTACTAATTGAACTAAGTGAATTATGCAATAAGTAATAAATATTGTGTAAAGCTTTGAGTTAGCAGTCTTTAAGCTACAGTATCTCACTTTTATAAGAAATATTGTTTATATTTGTTGAAATTATCATTACATTGTGACAAAATAAGACTGATAATGTATGAAAAATCAAGTTCCTCTGCCTTCTCCCAGTGCCAACTAGAAGTAACCAATCAGAGCCAGGAGGGGGGTCTCTGCGCTGTCAATCATGCCTGTGTACACTGCTCTGATGGGTTGTTTTTGTCATTTCTTCAGATGAAAACAGCAGCACAGGGAGGAGGTGATTTCACAAGTGATCATGAAATGATAGTTTTAACAAATATGTAAAAAAACATATACTGTATTTTAAAATAAAAGTTACATACTTCAGCTGTAAAGTACTACTTTTACTTTTGGTCTGAAATGAATAAGTTTTATTAACAAGTAAATAAGCAAAATAGACTACAGAAGTCCAGATTCTAGAAAAATGAGGATAGATTTTTAATATGGACTGTAAATTTATTCCCCTCATCCACATAATTTACTTTCCAGTATTTCATTTATCCCTTAAAGTCTGAAATCTATCAAGCACTTTTTTTTCTGCAGGAGCTGGAGGCTGGTCCCCTCTCACCTCAGACCGGTATCAGTGGCTGGAGGTGAACCTAGGCGAGCGGACCAAGATCACAACTGTCGCCACACAGGGCCGCTACGGCAGCTCTGATTGGCTGACGTCTTACCAGCTGATGTTCAGCGACACGGGACACAACTGGAAGCAGTACAGACAGGAGGACAGCATAGGGGTGAGTCCATAAAGTCATAAAAATTTGCTGAAGCTTCAGTTCAATTTAACTCTCCTAGTATTTATGTAGCACTTAGTGTTTAACAATGATAGTCTGCAGGGATCAGCCCTTCCTGAGTACATTATCACAGTCATCAGGAGCCTTTGACTCTTCATTAATAATGGATGAACCAATGAAAGAGCTCAGCTGACGGTCCTGACCTGCTGCCAAAACACTTGAAGCTGCTGTTGACGGCAGCAGAGGGAGCAGAGACCAGCCTGAAGCGTTGACTCACTCACTCTGTTTTGTTGTGTATTTGGAAGAAACTCCATAGCTGAACTTCTTCATGTTCAGTCTGTCAGAGGTACAAATGAAGTCAGTTGAAAATATAACAGAGGTGAGGAAATGGAAGACAAACAATACCTCTGTGTGGTTGAGCATTTATGCTGTGATGTTGCGTTTCCTTTGTACAAAACTACATTAAGTTTGTGTTTAATATAAAACATTTCTATATGGAAGAGTATTAGGGCTACCAAAAGAAATTAAGTAAAATTCTGACTTGGCACTCAAAATTTTGACTTTTTTTTTCTTTCTCAGAATTGTTTTAAAAAGCCAGAATTATTCTTCACAATGAGCCGTTTTAGGGCGTCTTGTCACTTTAAATCCATATAAGTTGCTGCCGGCAGCGCCGCCCCCTTCCCAACTCGACATTTACACTCCCACATGTAAATGGCTGCAAACAGATGCACAACTCTACAACCGTACATCTTTGAAAAGCAGAAGTAGCGGCTCCTGCACAACCAACAAGAATGCAGGCCGTGGCTTCCGTTTGGTAAGTGAACAAAGCACTTGTCTTTTCCAGCAGCCATTGTGCAGCAGTGAAACCAGCTGACCAAACATGCTGGAGCTCTACTTGGGTTGCTAGGTGACAGACTGGGGTTGAAGTTTATGAACTGTTGTGCAAAATGTGAATTTTTCTTAATAGGTCCCTTTAACGTGCTCGATCAGTCTAACTGGGACAGTGTCTTCGGTTTAAAATATATTTCCAGTACATCAACAGCTGGCAGGTAGGAACCATGCTGTATTGTACATTTAGGAGGACATTTATCCGGAGTCAAAACGCTGCAGGCTTCAGGGCTAAGAGGGGATTTTGATTAGAGTTTGAGTCGAGGAACTTCACTCATGTGGAGAGAATCCAGCTAAGCTAAGTACTAAGGATCTTCTCAGGCGGACCAGAGAAGGGCTTCTTACGGATTAAAAGCATTTTGACCTGACACTCTGCATAAACTCTCACAATCTCCCTGACATTTCAGAGTGTTTTGGAACTCCTGTGAACTCAGAGCTTAGAGAGAGTGAAAGTAGGAAGTACTGGAGCGCATTTTTCTGTAATGCTGATTGCTTCATTTTTCTTAACTGTACAACTGGAGTGGCTTCAGTTACTACTGTTTAGTCTGAATTTTAATATTTTTTATATTTAGCGTAAAAAAAAAAACATTCATGAGTGGTAGATAATGTAGATCTGTTATGTTGTACAGATAAAACATGTAGAACTATGTCAGAGTCAGTATAATTTTGAAAAATCCATTAAAAATTATTTATGAAGGGTTTCTTTTTTACCATCGAGTAAACTTTACTAAATATAGTAATATATGGAGATATTTAAGGGTGCGTTCACACTGCAGCCTGAAGTGCCCCAATGCAACCTGTATCCGATCTTTTCATGGCAGTGTGAACAGCTCAGGTCGGATTCTTTTTATAATGTGACCCATATCCGATCCGTATCCGATTCAAATGCGACCATAACGTCCAGGCCTCATTCATCCGAACTGAACGTCACTGATTCTCAACAAATCTCACTATTCTGTGTCCTGATACGCGCAAGTGGGAAGAAAAACAACAACCATGATGGACTATATGAGGATTAAGTTGTTAACAACAACTTCAAATATATAAGCTAAGCTCCACCGTTAGCCTCCATGTTTACTTCCACAAACACTGAACTCTTCTTCTTTTTATGGCGGTTGGCAGATCACTGAGAACGCTGACGCTATTGCGCCCTCTACTGCGCATGCGGGACACATTCAGGTCGTTTGTCCGTTCACACTGCAGAACACATACAGGTCGCATTTACTGGCAGTGTGAACGACCCGGCAAAAAAAAATCCGAATTGGGTCACTTCAGGCTGCAGTGTGAACGCACCCAAAGTTAGTGACCAAACTAAAGTTGCCTTCATGTATTCATCCTAAATATGAAAAATTTCTCAAATTACCCCGGGCTCCTGATTGCTGAGATATGCACTAGTGGGTAAAGGGGGTAAGAAGATATTTCTGAGTAACTGTAGTTTGTTTATCATGTCTCCATTGCGTGTTTTCAGTCTTTTCCAGGTAACTCTAATGCAGACAGCGTGGTTCAATACAAACTGCAGCAGCCAGTTGTGGCTCGCTTCCTGCGCCTCATTCCTCTGGACTGGAATCCCAGCGGGCGGATCGGACTGCGCCTGGAGGCCTACGGATGTCCGTACAGTGAGTGCTCCATCCTTCACTGCTCTCATTAGAGACTCTGGGGTTTAGCAAAGAAAAAAATCACACAGTTTCTCATGCTTGTAGAATTAGTCATTAGTCTAACATATAGTGGATCCTAATGAGTGTTATAAGTGGTTTTAATTGATTTAATGGTCAGAGCTGCAGGTGATAATAAACAATTAAGGGATCTTTAAATGCATTGCTATTGAGTGAATCTAAACTTTATGGTGAAACAAATAATGACTGAACTAATGAACTTGTTGATTATTGTTTGTGTGTTTATATTTCAGGTGCTTCAAACCTCCAGACAACCAAACAAAAGTTTATTTCACTTCTTAATAAATGCCATAAGAGGAACTCATACACCACAGCCACTACCAATACAAATGTGATGCAAACATATGAACAAGTTGGTAGAGCAGAAACATGGAAAATATTTTCTGAGAGAAAAGTGATTTTTGTTTTTTGGAGTTTTTTTGCAAAATGCCCTTGTTCAAGTCATAAAGAAACATCTCCACGCTTTAAATAGACATTTTGGAGGGTTTTAAAATTGTACACTCCAAAAACATAAAATCTTACCAAGTATTTTCGTCTAATCGCTGGTGCAAATATCTTAGATCACTTCAAATAAGACAAAAATGACGTACATGTAGCTATTCGGCAAAAAATAGGAGCTTGTTTTAAGTTAATAATTCCTTAAGTAATTCAATAAATACTAGTACCACTGCAATTTATTTCACCAATTGAATTGGCACTTTTCTTAAAATCAGTTTAAGGAATTGACTTAAAACAAGCTCCTATATATTGCTGAATATTTGGTAAGATTTGGTTTTGTAGTGTGAACTTTGTGTTTGAATTCAGTTTATTTACAAACCGATACGTATCGGATATGGATCACATTCTAAAAGAATCTGACCTGAGCTGTTCACACTGCCATGAAAAGATCGGATGCAGGTCGCATTGGGTCACTTCAGGCTGCAGTGTGAACGCACCCTTAAATATCTGCATATATTACTATATTTAGTAAAGTTTACTCGATGGTAAAAAAGAAACCCTTACTTAATAAAGATGAGTTTACTTTTATTTTGAATATCAAAAACTGCATTAGGGATACAATTTCCTTTTGTTAGAAGAATATAGATGTTCAAAAATTTATTTTTTAGTAGCTTTTTAAGATGAAATTATCCTGAAGGTTTGGTTCCCATCAAAAACTTTGGGAGAAACTATCAGAGCTTATTTCTCTGAAATCTGGTTTTCTGAGTGCTAACATTCTTTCGCCGTAACCAAAAAGTTTGGATAAATAGCTTCTACACACACAAACATGCTGATATCTCTGCTTTGTTTCATTTTTCAGCCTCTGATGTGGTGGGTTTGGACGGCAGCAGCAGTTTGGTGTACAGACTAAGTCCCGGGTCAAGGCGGGCTCAGAGAGATGTCATCACATTGAAGCTCAAAACCCTGAGAAACTCCGGGACGCTGCTGCAGGCGGAGGGAAGGGAAGGACTCGGCCTCCGTCTGGAGTTAGAGAGAGGAAAGCTACTGCTGCTGTTCAGACAAGGTGCTAATGTCTATTGACAGACACAGAGAGACCATGAGAGAGTTGGTGGAATCTATCCGTGATGGCATTTCTTCTGATGAGGAGCATTTCCATTTCAGTCATTTGGCACATCTTCCAGACCTTTGATTACCTTTTAAATGGATGATGAGGAAAACACACACCTTACTTCCTGATTAAATCTTTGTGCCCACTTTTCTGCTGCTTCCCAGTCTGGTTAAAGCCTTGATTGATGGCGCCCATTTGCTGCAGCATGTGTTAGGGCTGGACTCTTCTGGTCTCGATGCATGCCAGGTGTGTCGCTGTGTGTGTTTGTGCGTGTGTGTATGTTTGAGTAGGATTACACCAGCGGTTGTCATGTTGCCCATGCTGAATCATCACCATCTGGCACCTCTCTCACCAGAAACCCTGCTGACCACAGAAATACTTCATCCTCACATCCAGCTTCTCCTCCTGCCTTCTTTTCTTTGAGCCCTTTTCTCTTTTTTCAGATATTTTCCTGGATTTTCTCCTGATTTCAGCAAACTCCAGAATTAGCAATAAAGATTGCGTGATAGTTTCAGATCTCTTTATTTGCCAACCCTAATTTCAACCCAGTTTTTGTAAACACTGCAATTATAATCAAACACAATATTTTTCTACAATCAAGAATTTTAACTGTTTTCACAACAAAATGTGAAATTAAACAATGTTGTCTCACAAATGGCACAGAGCTGTCTCTTTCACCACCAGCTGTGTTTTCATTTGCCTTAAAATTGCACAAATTTGAATTTTGCAACAAAAAAATTGTTTAATGTTTATTTTGGTACATTATAAAAACAGAAAATCTTACTAAGTGTTTGTCTAGTTTCTAGTGCAAATATCTCTGCACACTTGAATTAAGACTAAACTAACTAAGAAGTAACTTTTCAGCAAGATATAGGAGCTTAACGTAAGTAAATGTTTACGTAATATTGATGAAAAAGTAATTGTTTCATTGGCAGATTACTTCACTTATAGCATTGGAAACAAAGTCTTCTTATATCTGACATGATCTTCTAATGGAACTAATTATTTTTCTTTAATTTTAAGAAATTAATGAAAAACTAATTGAAACAAGCTGACATATCTTGCTGAAAATATACTTGTAAGTTAGTTTTATCGTATTTCAATTGTATTCAAATATTTGCTCTAGAAACTAGACAAAAAAAGTTCTCTGTAAGATTTTCTGTTTTTGCAGTTCACAACTCTACTTTGTGTTTATTTTTTTTAGAATCCTCTTAAAATCCCACGTCATTAAAGAGACACTATAGCTTAGTGAGTGGTAATTAAACCGATCCATTAAAATGACGGTACAAAGGCAGAGGACGGTTCTGAAGATACTTTCTTCTAACTACTCCCTCTCTGCCTTCTCGTTTCTCTTTTAGTTTCCTGTTTTCTTTTGATTGTTATTCGTCTTTGTTGTCTCCGTGATAACAAGTGGTAATTTATATTTTTAATCTCCAGATATAGCATCTTTCGATCTGTTTTTCATCTATTATCCTGTCTCCCTCTTACATTACTTTGTATTTGGGCCTCTTGGTTGAATGATCTTTATATTTCTGATCCTCATTATTTCAGCTTCTGCCTTTCTCTTTGTTTTACTTCGGAAACTCTTCATCCACGGATCAAAAATTTTGGTTTCAGACTTTGTAATTTGGTTCATCTGATTTGTACATTGGCCTGGAGCTCAGTCATGCTCCACTTTGCTGAGCTAACAACGACTCAATCTCCTTTAGAGAAGATATACTGTACTTTAAAAGCAACCTAATATAACATTTATTTTAAAACACACAATAATCTGTAATTTACTGTTAACTAAAAAAATGGACGTAATCCATTTATATTTGGTTTTTGCACAGTGACTAAGCTGACATTCAAGACACTGGTGATAAAAGTCACTGTTACTCGTCTGCATGAGTTGTTAAGTTTTCTGAAATAGTAAAATAGGTTACAAATAAATTAACAATTATGATCATCTTATCTTGTTTTTTGTGTTCTGGTAGTTCATGGACATATCAGCTTGGTGCGTTAGGTTTACCCATAAATACTAACTCACAATCCACATCAATTTTATTCATTTTATTTTAATCAAGTTAGAAAAACAAATTAATGCTGATATGCATCTGAAATTTATGTTTGTCAAATAATATTCACGCACGTGGCCAATAATTATGATGCACATAAGTAACAGAAACAGATGGAGGCAAAAACATCTTATTTATCTATTTATTTATTTCCTTCATGATAAGTGATGTAATAAAATCCCAAATGGCTTACCAATTTAATTGCACACACAACATTTTCCTTTCCAGTGTTTGATAATTAAGGCTGGAGGTGATTAAAATGGCTATATCAGTGCATGAGGGATAATGCTGCAGCGTAATCAGACCTCCTACTCGGCCTAATGAAATTTATGGTGGGACGTGATTTACAGTTACTCCACTGAAAGTATTTAGGAGAACTTTCAGGAATCAATTAAACAGCCAATCCAACCCCTACAACTTTAATAAAACATCCCATGCTTATTAGCATCTATTCATTTATAAATATGCTTTTTAATGAAAGTTATGCTGAGTAAGTTGGGACAGTTTTACAGCCAGGAAGCGATGAATCATATTTAGTTCCTTCCCACATTGAGATACAGTGGACAAAACTGATTATATGAAACAGACACCAATGTTTCATTCATCTTTTCATGTCTGCTTGCAGACTCTTTCTCAATTTTCAATATTTACGATCCCATCAGCAAGGAGCTCATTGATTACAGATGCCCTCTATTACAATTCAGATCACAATCTGGTGCAAGGACTCATTTGCTTGGAGCAACATTTGGCTTTTATGTTCTGCACCTCAATTTTACAGAACAAAAATTCAAAGCACTCCATTATATGACAGAGTATAAGGACGATTGTAGATGGAAAAAAGGAGCAGTACACTTCCGCCAAAAAAGTCAGAAATGTTCAGATTAATCTCAGAAATTTTCCAGAAAAAAAATCTGAATTTTTTTCAAAAGTCAACATTTTTAAACTTTTGTAACTCTGAAATTTCCATTTTTTTTTCCTTACAAAATTTTTGAAAACTTTCACTGTTTTTCTAGTATGTTTTTGACTTTTTAAATTTAGACATTTCAAAGTTTTTTTTTTCTAGAACATGGAAATGAGATCTTTTTTTTTCTTGCCAATTTTTTTATTTTTGGAACTTAGAAATCTCCTTGTTTTTTCTAAAAAGAAATTCTGAAATCACAATTTCAGATTTGTTTTGGTGGAAATTTACCACTCTATTTTTTCTACCTACAGAAGCCCTGATATGCTTGTCATAACATGATGTGTATACATAATCCTTGAATTTTTTTTTGTCACTATATCACAAAATATATTCAATGCATTTTATTTAGATTTTCTGTAATGGACCAATGCAAATGTGTGTATAAAAGTGGAAGGAAAGTGATTTTCAAAATATTTTCCAACATAAATCAGAAAAACCATGCACCTATTGGTAAATGGAGTCCATTTTTGTATAAATCAATATTTGTATAAATAAATACAATTGTTCCCTACAATACAATTCAATCCGTTGTCTAAAACATTGCTGTCAATAATCGTGAAGGCAGCATTGAAAAACATTCATATCCACAATCCCCAAAAAGCTGATTCAGGGGCTAAAATATGGACAGATCTCACTTCAGAAGAAAACTTGACATAGTTTAAGTGCAAAGCTTCCCAATTTTACATGTTAATAACATATTTAGCTAATTGGACCGACTTTTACTGCCGTCAGTAATGCATATTTTCAGTTGCAGAATCTAACAAAGTTTGTTAGTGACATTTTGATGAAGAAAATTCTTCAAAATGTATGTTAATCATAATCGATGTTGTAATCACACATATCTACCCTCATCATTTTCCTTCCATTTCACGGTTATCCCCTACTTAATTGCAGCTGTGATATATGCACATATAAAGGCTACTGGAATTGAAATAGTGAGAGGGTTATGTCTTTTTTTTGCAAACTGCCTAAAATGAATGGCTGTTTGTTTCAACCTGCAAAATGTTCAGTAATGGGTGGGTGGAGCTGCAGACTGTGATGTGGAAGAGCAAAGACAGACTATTTCATAAATGAATATCAATTCATTCTCCTTGTTTGCACTCTCATATTGATTCCCGTTTTTGCTTTTTCTTTTCAATTATTCAAGTTGTAATGAAATCTTCCCTCTGGAGAGATTCTATCTTGCAGTTCTCTTCCTGGTCTCACTACTTCATACAAACTAATAACGGTTCCATTAATCAATGCAAGTCAAGAAATCTAATTTGCTTTCATGTTGTGCTGTCGTCTTTTATTGACTGCTGCTTCTTTTTTTTTAATATACTAAAAGTTTCACAGCATTTTTCTCCATGTAAGTGAAGTTGTATTTTTACTTTAAAGTTTTAGTGAAATACTTTTCACTGCAAAAACACAAAATCTTACAAAGTGTTTCAGTCCAGTTTGTACTACAAGTATTTTACTACAATTGAAATAATATAAGATTAACTTACAAGGACTTTTCAGCAAGATATATGAGCTTGTTTTATGTTCATTATTCCTTAATATTCATATAAAAGTACCTGCTAGATTGGCAGATTCTTTACTTATAATAAGACACTTTTTCCATGTTATAAATAGTGTAAATCTCTTAATCTAAGGAATTATTTACTTGAAGAAAGTAACCACATGAGTTTTTTCTTATTTCAAAAAGTACTTGGTAAGATTTTGTGTTTTTGCAGTGTAAACTCACAAAATATTAAAACATGTTTGTCTTTTACCAAACTTTACATTTTCTCTCTGAAGTTAAAACTGATGTTGCCTTGCTAATATCTAATGCATTTTTAATGCTATATTGTATTCAGTTCTTTCTACTCTTCCGTCTTACAGCAGAAACAGGTTTTTTCTCTCAGTTCTTTGGGGATTCTGGAATGCATCCACTAATTCGGGTCTGCTGGTGCTCATTTATGATTAATGATGCGTTCCCTCTGTAGTCTTTCAAATTAGGCTTCATAACATATTTGGCTTCTGTTTTTCGCTGCTGGTATATAGATGTTGATAGGAGTCTCCAGCGAATTTGGAGAAGGTGACCTCGCCGTGATCCCCCCTGTAGTCTGAACTGAATGAAAACATTCAGAGCAGAAAATAAACTTTTATACTTTTGAAAACTTAATTTTTTTTTTGTCTACTTAATTTTAGGTAGGACTTCATCAGCTGAACCTCGACGTCTTGCAGCTCTTGGAAGCCTTTTGGACGACCAGCATTGGCACCATGTGGCAGTGGAGCTACTCGGCCGTCACCTCAACCTCACAGTGGACAAACACACGCTGAGGGTTAAAATCCCGCCACAGGTCCACCACCTCGACATACAAGAGGTCTGATGAACCGAAAAGCTGCTTCAGCTAACAGCATAAACCAACGGTTCTGAATTGCTAATCATCTGTGCGTTTGGGATCACAGCTGCGCGTGGGGGCAGGTCAGGCTCTCGGGTCTCACAAGCCATTTCACTCTGAGACGAACTTCCACGGCTGCCTGGAAAACCTGCTGTTCAACGGTCTCAACCTGATCGGACTCGCAAAAGTCAAGGACCACAAAGTTTCTCTAGTGGTAAGTTTAATCCACCACCAGGACTTACTCCTCTGCTAGGAGTATCTGATCAGACTGGCTTTAAAAAAAGATCTGTGGCTACGTTCACACAGCAGGTCTTGATGCTGAATTACATTTTTTTTCTGAGATCTTATGTTGTTTGCAGGTCGTTCAAGCTACCAATCAAACCCAACTGTAATGAGACTTGTGTGTGAACAGTTTGTGTCCCTAAAGTGACCCGACATGCGCAGATGAAAAATGTTCATGTTTCCAGCATTGCATCGCTTACTGAAGTAACAATATGTGGATCTGTTTATGGATCGATTTAAAAGTTTATTCACCAATAAGAGCCGACAGGATTATCACAGGATTATAACAAGATAAAGAAATCTTAGAAAATGAAAGCTCAATTAATAGCAATTAAGTGCAAATACCTTAGTACATTTGAATTAAGACAAAACTAACTTACAAGTAAGTTTTCAGCACAATATAAGAGTTTGTTTTAAGTCTAAAATCCCTTAATATTGATGAGAAAGTATTAGATATAAGTGAAATAATCTGCCAGTATTTTTTCGTTAATATTAAGGAATTGGTGTAAAACAAACTCCTACGTTGTTTTGTAAAGTTACTTATAAGTTAATTTTGTCTTATTTAAAGTGTACTAAGATATTTGAACTTGAAAATGGTAAGATTTTGTGTTTTTGCAGTGCAATTATTTATTTTTATGTTTTCATTGTTGTAAATAATTAGAAATAATTCACCAGGTTCCAGATAGAATCGTTTATTATTTTTTTGTAGCTGTGGTTAAGTTTGGTTACCTGCTTGCCTTTTTTAGCTTCATCTTGAGATGAAGATGTTTCTTAATAAATAAAAAGGTGAAGAAACAAAAAACATTAAGGACAGCAGAGAGAGAAACTCGACATTGAAAGTGTCCTAATAGTGTTTTTCCCTTTTCATTTTCTTCTGATTTCAGCTGTATCAGAGCCTTTCAGGTGTTTCTACAGACATTAAAGGAGCCATCACTCTTAGGAGAAAGTGTGAGGAACTCCTGCTGGGGATATTAAAAGCAAATTCAAACTGTGGACGAACATGTTCAGATTCTTGAAGTCAGGTGTTGTAATGAGGCTCTAACTCTGAAAGGGACTGTCAGCAAACGTACGACCACTTCCACCGCAGAAAACTACAAAGTGCTTTTTAACGTTCTGCGGAGGACGCTTAACAAGAAAAGAGGTGGAGGAGATATCTTGTCAGTTCCCAGGGTTTTTAAGGTAACGTTTTCATGAGGCAATGAAAAGCCTTCTGAGACTTGGATCATTGCGCAGCATTTTAAGTGCACCGCAAAGAGTTTTTACATGTCATCTGTGCTTCCATTGCATGGTAAAAGCAACTGGGGATAAAATTTCCCACATATCTGCTGGGACTGTTGCAGTTTACTGCTGCAGCCTGAGCAACGGACAGTTTCATCATCACTACTGAGAACAACAATCTGATGATGCAGGGCAGCTCTCTTTTTTCTGTTTTTGATTCTTTATCTCTTTTACCTTTGCGTGAGGTGACTTTGGTATTTTAAGTATTCGTTCCTAATCTTATCCCAAGCTTTGCTGTTATCAATATGGAAATACAGTTGTCCTCCTTAAGGAGACTCGCTGATGAGATCACCGTGACAGGGGGCCACATCAACGCGCCCTCTGCATCTGATTAATATTCATGTTTTCTGATGCTTTATCTCTTCAGCAGTCATTTAGTTCACTCTAAGTTTTCCTTTTTCTTTTCTGTTTTTCAAGGGCAATGTGACCTTTTCCTGTGCCGAGCCAGTCCCTGTTGCCGTGACGTTTCCCGGCCTCCAGAGCTTCCTCCAGTTGCCGTGGACAACGCCATCGTCTTCGGGGAGCGTGTCGATTGGGTTTCAGTTTCGGACCTGGAACAAGGCGGGGCTTTTGCTCACCTTTGAGCTCCCTCAACAAGGAGGCGAGGCCTGGTTGTTTCTGAGCGAGGCGAAACTCCGCCTCCAGATCCAGAAAGGAGGACGGGTTCTGCTGGAGATCAGCGCAGGTCAGCTGAACATCACTTCTAGACTACAATTTAATCAGTACTCCAATGTCATAGGAAACCATGAACAAGCAGCAAAGTTTAGTCACAGTTATATATCTGCATGTTTCAGGATGTTGTGCATCCATTAAAACAATTGGAACGAGTGTAAACATTATATAGCCATTATATAGCCACTCCACTTGTCATAAGACTGACATAATACCTGTCATAAACATCAAGGAGTCCTAATGAATGTCTTCTTGAAGTGTTATTTGGTAAATAATGCCACTTTTAATGTAAAGTTGCACTAAACGTTGCATTAAATGTGTCAGTTTTGCATTATTCAGTGAATAATTACACTTTAAATACAAAATGTAATTAAAACTTGCATGAAAAATGTCAATTTTGCTTTAAATGTGTCGGTATTTACCGTATAAACATTCATGAAGGCTCCTTGATGAATCCGTTAGTCCACCCAAGCGTGGCCATCTTGTTTGACAAGCATGTTTTACACAACCTATTTTTTTTTCCTACTTTGATGATTTAGTTTAAGTCTTCATGTAAAAACAAACAGAAATAAATTAAGTTTGAGAAACTTAATTTGACTATAAATTAACTCAATATTTGTTACATTGGAAATCCATTCTCTTCGTATGTTTTTTTCTTCACCGTTAGCACACGGAACAGTTCATACACCAGCTTGATTAACAGCACGAAGACCCTCCTCCTGGATCTGATTGGTTGTTTTTGACCAGGAATGATGCATTTCTGCAAACTGCAATAGTAGCACTGGGCAGAGTTCTGTTTTCTTCTATTCCACATGACATAGTCTGAATAAATATGTAAAAAACACTTTTTTGTAAAAGTTATATATTACAACTTTAAAGGGGATTTTAAAAAGATGCAGCGCACCAACATATATGCATATTGACAATGTTGCTGTTGCATTATAATCTGAACATATGTTTGTACTGATTGCTGGTAGCTGATCACATGGAGACTCTGAAGTATGAAGCTAGTCTGAGTAGCACTGATTTTCCTCTTCCTCTCTTCATCTTGTCCCTAAACTCGGCGCCAGCGCTTCTCATTGACTGCATGACAAATGGGGTTTGTCCCTCAGAAACTTCCATATGCCCAATTTGCAAGGGTGCATACTTTCCCCCGTTGGGAGCTTCGGAGGTGACTGACCTCTCTGCCAGAGGCCTTAGCACAGCATTTATTTACTTTTGCTTGGAGAGTGGGGTTGTTTAGCTGCTTTGTGAGATCCATGTGTTGCAGCCAGAACAATGGATAAAAGCCAAGCGCACAGCAGCCGTGTTGTAAAGTGTTGCTTTAATATGCGACTTTATTTAGTCTGCTGTAAATGTGATTTGGCTGTATCCTTTCATTACTATCCAGTGTGAAGGAGCCCTACATGAGGTGGACATTTATCAGACAGTATATCATGATTTTTTTTTATCATGATAAGAATTTTGATTTGTTGTTGTCATAATAGATTTCAGTTACTGATGGTACATTGAAATTCAATTCAATTCCTTCTAACCATATCAAATAAATCAATTTAAGAAACAACTTTCCAAATACAAACACATTCCACCCACCTGCTTTATAAAAAAATAAACTTCTGAGAGCCACTACTATTTAGTTACCCTATGGAAATTGCAAAGCTGTTATTTACTGTTTGGTGAAGAATGTACGTACAAAACCTATACACAATTTTACCTTATTAGCAATGACCATAGCTTTATGAATAAATATTAGATTACACATGTTGTTTGGTCCCTGCAAGAGGACGCTGTGCACAATACCCCAAGATGTTGAAATTATGTTGTTGAGCAAATCGTTGCCACAGGAAAAAAAATTGGCAAAGGACATAATGAGATATTGATGCACTTCAACAACAAACAGATAACAGGCTGACAAAGCTCTGCGTGGGTTTGGAACAAGTCAGTCACAGAGAGAGTCCAACTAACCTGCTGCTGCTGTTTCTGCAGTCAATATGTATGAATGTGCCTTAAAATGCTGTCTTAATTATGAGACATGATTTCTAAAATGCTGGTGATAAGCTTGCACTGTTAAAACTCTAAATCCTACAGAGTGTTTTTGACAAGTGTATAGTGTACATATCCTAATACATTTGAAATAAGACGAAATAAACTTGCAAGTAATTTTCAGCAAGTTATAGGACCTTATTTTAAGTATAATTACAACAAGACATTTTTCCCATGTTTGAAATAATATGCCAGTGGAAATGATACTTTTTAAATCAATATTAAGGATTTACTGACTTAAAACAGGTACTATTTCATGCTGAAAAGCTCCTTCTGTCTTATTTCAAATGAACAAAGATATTTGCACTAGAATCTAGGCAAAATACTGTGAAAGATTTTGTCTTTGTAGTACGGATTAGAGTTCCTACATTGCAAAAATACAAAATCTTATCAAGTATTTTAGCTAGTTTCTATTGCAAATATTTTATCACACTTCAAATAAGACAAAATTAATGTATAAATAACTTTTTAACAGGCTATAAGATCTTGTTTTGCGTAAAGAAATTTTTTTAAATTGATTACAAGATTTTTGTTCCACTGGCAGATTATTTCACTTGTAACATAATAAAAATGTCTTGTTGTAAAGTGAAATAATCTGCAAATGGAACAAATTTGTCCTCATCAATATTAAGGAATTAAAAGCTCGATCTTGCTGAAAAGTTACTTGTAGGTTAATTTTGTCTTAATTTGAGATATTTGTCCTAGAAATCAGACCAAAAAAACTTGTTGGATTTTATGTTTTTGCAGTGTAATAAAGGCTTTTAAATGGTAATCTGTCCTTAAGGTTCTGCACTCAGTGACGGCCAGTGGCATTCAGTGGCGCTGACCTCCAGGCGAAGTCATCTGAGTGTCTCTGTTGATAAAGACGAAGGCGGCAGCGCTCAGCCCAGCCCGTCTTTTCCTGTCGCAGTAGAAAGTCACGTCTTCTTCGGTGGTAAGAGCAGAAACAGATCCTAACTGAGCAGTTCAGACTAAGGAATTAAACTTCAGCATCATAACTGTCTGTCTTCTCCTCAGGATGTCCTACTGGAGACGCTCCAGGATGCAGAAACCACTTCAGTTCCTTCCAGGGCTGCATGCGTTTACTCAGTCTGGACGGCAGGATTATGGACCTGATCGCGGTGCAACAGAAGCAGCTGGGAAATTACAGCAACCTGCAGATTGACATGTGTGGAATAATCGACAGGTTTGTATTTTAGACAATCTTGATTACTCTTTCTGATCCGTGGTGCAGACAGATCTGTAAATTTGGCTCTTTATACGCACAAAGACAAAGTTTTAACTGACGTTATACAGAAAGTGTGATACTTACAAAAAAGCTTTATTTGAACCTTTAAGATGCAGTTTGTGTAGATAAGAGAAAACAAATCTATCCTTCGCCTTCTTTCTTCCTTCCGTCCTCAAATTCTGCATTTTAAATTTTTTAAGGTCTCACCAAAGATATGTAGCCCCCAGAGGCAGGGACTTTTCTTTGATCATTTATAATCCAGTGTTCAGGCGACTCTGGTCACATGTTTGTAGTCAACAAATAATTAGGTTATGCAACTTCTACTTTCTGATTTTTTTTTTGTTTATTTACCTCAGGATAATATTTTGCATTTACAGTAATTACCATGTAACAAAATGAAAGTATGATACATTATGACTGCTCAGAATCTGCTCGAATCTCAGAGGTTAGAAGACGCAGAAATGCGAAAGAAAAGATGTGGAGGAAAGCTAATCGTTTTTCTGTTTTGGCTTCACACCAAACAGCGGCACGATTAATGAGACAATTGCAGCAATTATAAACCCGATTTTAGAGCCTCAGAGGAAACAAGACAGTCACTAAAAAACCCAAACACACACACACAGCCGCTCTTCACATAAACAACCACAGGATGTGAACATGGACTCAGACACTAGTTTCCACAAATCCTTGGCAGATAGGGAGAGACTGCTTGAATGATTTTAATTAAATGTCTCTCAGCTTTTGCATCACAATTCATCAGACTACAGCTCCTCCACAGATCTGACTTTTCAGTTGGAACAAAGAGGGGAGAAAAAAAAATCAGTTTTCCTGTAAAAACAGAAAAATATACAGTGTGTTCCCTCTGTGTTATCATGCTGATTTGATATGAGCCACCTGGGACAATTTCTGCAGGAATGTCAGGTGGAAAATGAACTCAGCAACACTGTTTCAGCATGGTACCTTATATTCCTCAGCAGGTTATTACTGTATTTTGTACAGGGGGAGGGGTGAGGCAGGTTAGTGTTGCTGCAACCAGCAAAGAGTATTATTAGACAAACAGTCCATTAACAGCACAAATTGAATGCACTCCGGAGGGAGCTCTGCATCACCTCTGTCCCCCACAACTCCACACATTTTGCTTTTTCTATCTTAACAAACACAGGTGTGTTCAAAACAACAAAACAAAAAAAGAGCATTTCTTCAGAAGCCTAACATAAAAGGGTTCAGCACTACACACAAAGCGGAGTTTTAAAAAAAAACTGAACTGTACATTTTTTCAACTTATTTTTATGCCAACTTAAATATGTTATGGTCACAGGAGAGACATATGCAAGTCTGCAGCGCACAAGTCTGCGGTGTAGTGAGAAAAGTGATCAAAACAAAAGCCTGGTGCTGCTAATCAAACGTACCTGACTAATCATCATCAGTAGTTGCGTTTTCATTACAAATGTGAGCAAATTTTTTGGCCTTATTCTGCAATTTATGAAAAAAAATCGGGGGGGAGGGGAGGGGTAATCCCAAACAGCTGAATTGAAATGATCGTAATAAGTTTTTTTTTTTAATCGCACGATTAATCGATTTATCGTTTATCGTGACAGGCCTACCTCGATTTCTCCTAATGAGACCAGCGAAATATATTTCCTTTACCTTCATTACTGTAAAGCAACCACATTTTCAAATTTCAGTTCCTTATTAAAACATATTCCCATATTCAATAATAAGTTTATTCACGTAAGAAGTCATTAAAAAAAAAACATTCTCCAATTACTTCCTGTTGTCGTCTTCTTCGTGTTTTTTTCCGGCGTCAACATCCGGTTGTTGATCATGTACTCGTGCGAGGCAAAAAAGAGTTCCATCGCGGTTTTGCGAAATAAATCAATTTTGAGTGGGCAAACATTTGACAAATCCCACACTCAGACTAATTACAGGCATCAGCAGACTAAAGACATGTCACAATCTTTCTGTATTTGTTGTTGTAGGTGCTCTCCGAGTCGCTGTGAACATGGCGGCCTCTGCAGTCAGACCTGGACCGTGTTCCACTGTAACTGCTCCGACAGCGGCTACAGTGGCGCCACCTGCCACAGCTGTGAGATACGAGCATTAATCCTATCAATAAATAGTAAAAGTTTATTTTTAAGTTTACATGTTGTGTTTTTAGGCTGACTTTATCTGACTTTTTAAAAAAAATCTCGGTTTCTTTTAATTATTCGCTCTCTGTTTTTACAAATCTGTTTTGCTTGTTTGCATAATTTCTAAAATATTGTACTCTAACATACAATAAGTTTAACAGTATAAATATTGCACTACAAAAACAAAAATTCTTAGCTTCTAATGCAATTGTCTTAGTACACTTGAAATAATACAAACCTAAGTTACAAGTGACCTTTCAGTAAGATGTAGGAGCTTAAAATAAATTAATATTTACAAAACGGTTACATTGGCAGATTATTTCACTTATAAGAATAAATATTTGAAATGATCTGCCAATGGAATTAGTACTTTTTCATCAATATTAATGAATTATTGACCTAAAACAAGCTCCTAAATCTTGCTGAAAAGTTATAAATTAGAGTTTTTTTCCAAGTGTACTAAGATATTTGCACTAGAAATTAAACTAAAACTTCTTGGTAGGATTTTGTGTTTTTGCAGTGCACAAAACGTTGAAGTGATCGCTGATCATTTATGATTTTTTCCGGTCACATATCTTCCTCGCTTTCCTTCCAGTTTTTAATGACGCATTGCACAACTTTTAATCAAGTTTTAATAGCTTCTGCAATTTCTTTAGATATTTTCTCAATGATTTGACCCATATTAAATAAACATCTTTTTAGGACCCTGGGATGTGTCTGTCTGCATGTTTTTTTAAAGAAGTCAGTTGGAGTTAAACAACTTGTTGCCTGGTGAAAGTGAATCTTTAACGTAGCAATTATCCGAAAGGAGGTTATTTGCAAACTCTAGTCAGAGACATTTTTTGTCCAGTGTGTTTCCATGTGAAGCAGCAATCAGGATCTTTTCCAGCAGTGTTTGGTCTTCATCCGTGTCTCTGCTCCTGTAGGCGACTTCCTGACGATGTTCTCATTATTTTTCCTCCCAGCTGTGTATGAGGAGTCCTGTGAAGTGTACAAACACAGCGGCAACACGTCGGGATATTTTTACATCGACGTGGACGGCAGCGGACCCATCAAGCCACAGCTGGTCTACTGCAACATGACAGGTATCACACACACGCATGCAAACACACTCACACACATGCAACTCTCTATTAAGTCATAACTTTGTTTTGAATGCTTGGAATTTGCATAATTGCAAATGATGATTCTCCACTCATCTCAGTCTGATTCACTTTATTTTCTACCTGCTTCCTCTCGCCTGGTGCATGATAATCTTTATTATGATAGCATTGATGTTTCTTGTGCTTTTTTTAAAAAAAATCTCCATTATAACATCATCCAGTCATCCATCCTGCCAGCCTCTTATCTGCTTACATTATGATATAAACAGTGATAGGACAGTTGTTTCATAACATACAGCAGTTTTGGTGAAACTCAAATTGTTGTAGCTTATATGTCTGCAGAGAATTGATCACAATAATGTATATTAACCTGACTGAGGGCAAAGACTCTTATGTTATTGATAGAATCCGTCTCGTCTTTAACAGGTTTTATGCTTCGATAAAACAGAAAAACTGAATATCTGGATTCATTTTACTCTTAAAAAGAAAGAGAAACATACAAAGAATTTGCGATTCTGTTCCAAACAAACAAAAGAAAAGAAGAATCTCCAGCCATCGAACATAAACAAGTGGGTTTATCCATGTTTTCTATGATGGGCCCACATGGAGAGAGTTTTGTGTTTTTCTGTTGTATTCCATAGACTATAATCTATAGGTCATTTATGTTTAATAATATGTTTGTTTTGTACGACTCACAATCTGAAAACACATTGCAAGATATACAATAATCTAGGACCTAATTTAGTCCAGTACATTTCAGATCAAAGAGAAAGTTCAGCCTGCTTGACCTTTCTTCATTTCTGACAGCAGCAAGTGTTTCCACTCAGCTCTTATCTGCTTGTTTGGTTAATTTTAACAAGCTTGCATAATTATTTGCTGATTCAGAAACACAAAATTTTACCAAGTGTTTTGGTCATGTTTCTAGTGAAATGAGACTAAGTTAACTTACAAGTAACTATTCAGCTTTTGTTTTAGGTCAGTGATTCCTTAATACAGTATTATGGAAACAATTTCCCAGTAGATAAAGATATTTTCTCATATTACAGATCAAAATAAATAATACTTGTTCATCAACATTAAGCAATTAACAACTTAAAACTAGATCCTATATTTTGCTGAAAAGGTATTTGTGAATTAATTTTGTCTTATGTCAAGTGCACTAAGATATTTGAACTATAAACCAAAAATAGTAAGATTTTGTGTATTTGCAGTGTGGAGTGAATTGATCTGGTTAAAAGAATAAAAAAATAAAGTTGAAGCTGGATTTAAAGATGAATTTCACTATATTATTCACACTCAATTGCTTTCTCTGTCAAAAAAATTAGGACGTATTAAATCAGCATATTTTTATGTCTACAGAAAGCGACACATGGATGATTATCCAGCACAACAACACTGAGCTGACCAGACTGCGGCCGGTTCCTGGTGTGGACCAACAATCGCTCCACTTCAGCTACTCATCTGAAGAGGAGCAGCTTTTGGGCTCCATCAGCCAATCAGAGCACTGCGAACAGGAACTGTCTTACCACTGCAGGAAGTCCCGCCTTCTCAACACCCCAGGTAGAGATGCTCTTGTGTTTCTTTGTTATTATTTCAAGGCAGAGCACGTAAAAGTAGTAATATGAACCACAAAGATGGATAAAAGTGGTAAATGTAGCCGTAATATCTCTCTATTGTTCACTTCAAGTAGGGAGACAGATGCACTTACAGAAGGAAAAAAAACTAAGAATTTTCATCTGGAGTATTAAAATTTTAGGTTTAATTAGATTGCGGTTATTTTGCTCAAGAATCAACCTTTTTGTTTTGTGCAGTTAAGAAAAAATATGTTATTCAGGAGGAAGTCCTTGGTTTACATTCTTTCAGTACGCTGTTCTTTTAATTGAATCAGTATCTTAATTTTCTGTCCTGTTTGCTGTGATACAGTTTTAAACAGGTTTAAATTTCTGTTAGACTTGATATTAAAATCAAATTGTTAGTGGGGAGTTTTAAGGCAAGTCTATTCACCAAGTCGATTTTCTTTAATGATGCGAGTTATAATTAGTCAACAAAAGACCCCTAAATATAATTTACATCTAAAATAAGAACTAGTTTCACCAGGTGTTTGATATTTGATTTCTATGTTGGTTAATTATAATTATGTGTAAAGTAACCTGACGTCCACCTTGACATTTGGAGTAAACGCGTAAAAAAAAAAAAAAAAAAAAAGCATTGATAAAGAGATGATTTCTGTTTTCATGTAGCCGTTGTGTGTTTCAGAGGGGTCTCCGTTCAGCTGGTGGCTCGGCGGCCGCGCCTCCGGCCGTGAGCAGACGTACTGGGGAGGGGCTCATCCAGGCAGCCAGCAGTGTGGCTGCGGCCTGCGGGGCGACTGCCTGGACCCACAACACTACTGCAACTGTGACGCAGACAGATTGGAGTGGTACAAACTGTTATAGACATGTACAGAGTCCTCTGTCATGTGGTTTTCCAATCATATTTGGACATTCATCCATCCAGCCATCTATCTACACCCGCTTATCCTTGCAAGGTTGTATGGGAGTTAATGGTGCCTATCTCCAGCAGCCATCATTCGAGAGGCGGGGAACATCCTGGACAGATCGCCGGTCCATCACAGAGCAACACAAAGACACACAGGACAAAAACACACACACACACACTTATGTAAAGATAATTTATTATAGTCTATTAACTTGAGAACCCATGCAAGCAGAGGGAGAAAAATAATCTGCAAGTGAAAATAGTTCTTTTTTAAATCAGCATTGCAAAATTACTGACATCAAACAAGCTCTGTTTTAGCAGTTTTGAAATATTTCTATGGAATAATAATGTTAAATATCCAAAAGAAAATGTCAATAAGTGTCAGTAATAATTATTTAGATCTTTTTTTCTTGTCATTAGGTTTGAGACTATGTACAGGATCAAGAACACAAAATCTTACCAAGTAGTTTGTCTGGTTTCTAGTGCTAGTATCTTAGTACACTTGAATTAAGACAAAACTAACTTACAAGTAACTTTTCAGCAAGACATAGGAGCTAGTTTTAAGTAAATAATTAATTAATATTAATGAAAAGGTATCTGTTCTATTGGCAGATTATTTCACTTATAACGAGACATTTTTCCAATGTCATAAGTGAAATAATCTGCCATTGAAACTAGTACTTTTCTATATAATTAAGGAATTATTGACCTAAGGCAAGCTTCTGTGTCTTACTAAAAATTATTTGTCTTAATTTAAGTTTTCTATTTGCATTATAAACTAGACAGAAACTACTTGGTAAGATTTTGTTTTTGTAGTGCAAAGACTTATTGATAAATATAAACTTGCAAAACGAGGTCAAAAGCCAGATCCTTATCCTTCTGAGATACCATGGAGTGACTTAAAATGCTCTGCTGTTTCAGCATCATTGATCTTTTGACTAGTAATAAACAATATGGATGCTATTTTGTTATATTCTTCACCTAACTGCTGATACAGACTAAAAACAGCAGTTCTTTCTGACCCCGTCTGCCTCGCAGTGCAGCTTGCCACACAGAAATGATTTACGATCAGCGAAGAAAACATGTCAAAATCAGAATGAAGTTGTACGAACGCTCAGCCGAAATCTACACGCAGAAAATAAACGAGCCTCTCGCCACGTCTGAACCTTTCACCTCGCTCCGCTTCACACAAGTGACTGGCAACGCACCATTTGCAACTTCAGTAGTTTAGCAAACACCAAATCATCTGGAATAAACTGACAAGGCAAAAACAAAAAAAAAACTGCTTTAACCTTTGATCATGTTGTAAGCACAGAGCAACACCCACCTACATATCCTGACTTCCACTATAATGTTTTTCACAGAAAAGAGCTTCTGCTGCTGCGCCTCCATTTTTATCAGGCATAAAACATTCTGTGCATCTCTGCTTTCAATCCTGGTCATTGTTTTTTTGTAATCCTGAATTTTCACTCTGCAAAAATGATAGCAATTACAAAGACGAAGATGGGAGTAAAAGTTTAATTTTGAAACAACACTGAAAAAATACAAAATCTTACCAAGTATTTTTGTTTCTAGTGCAAATATTTTGGTACACCTTAAAACTAACTTAAAAGTAACTTTTCAACAAGACATTTAAGCTTGTTGTAAGTCAATAATTCTTGAGTACAGTTTAAAAAAGTTCCAATTACATTAGTATATTTTATTTCTGACAAAAATACAATTTTCCCATTTTAAGTGAATAAAATCTACAAGTGGAACTAGTATTGTTTGTAACCATATTCAAAAATTGTTGTCTTAAACAGGTCCTTTATCTTTTTGAAAACTTACTTGTAAATTATGTCTTATTCAAAGAGTACTAAAATAATTTCACTAGAAACTAGACAAAAATTCTTGATAAAACTTTGTGTTTTTGCAGTGAAGTGATTCATCTAGATTCTGCACTGCACTGTCTCATAAGATGTAGCTAAATGTGTTGTACATCCATGTGAATGTTCAAGCTATCAATGAAGGAGCAATTTTGCCATTTTTTTCTGCTTATTTTTCCTCCTTTTTTACGTTTTTTTTTTCTCCAGGACTGAGGACTCAGGCCTGGTCACCCATAAGGAAAGTCTCCCAGTCAGATCTCTGGTAGTGGGTGACCTCCAGAGGCCGGGGTCAGAGGCAGCATACAGGGTGGGACCACTCCGTTGCTATGGAGACAGTAAGTTTACCTAAATCAGCGCTTCCTAAACATTTTAACTTTAACTAAACCTCCTTAACTTATTTGTCTTAAACAGTTTTTAGCAAGGGTCCTAAAAATCTGATTTCTATATAAGGTCATAAATCCTGGAGCAGCCAGTTAAATGTAAATAGTTTTTTTTTTATTATTCGCAACTTATTGCCAACAGCAAAGGCAATAATAATTGTTTATTTTCTTAAACCGATCTAATTTTTGAATTCTCTCATTTCTTATATAAACATAAGTGCTATATTCTACATCTACAAGTGCTTAAAAGAGAGATCTATTATGCTTCCTTGAACAGGTTAGGATAGGACTATGGTCTATGCAAAACATGTGTATTATATTTGTTGCACAAAATCATTTTAATCAGATTTTAGTCTGGTCTAATCTTCCTATTTTGAGTTTTTTTTTAATTTTTTTTAGAATGAGCAGTTTTCGCAGTTCATTTCAAATCCAAATAAGCTGCTGCCGGCCACACTCTTCAAATCAACGTTTACACTTTCACATGAAAATGGCTGCAAAGATATGTGCAGTCATACAATTGCACATCTTTCAAAAGCAGAAGTAGAGCCTCCTGTACAACGAAAAAGAATGCAGCAAGTGGTTTCTGGATGATGAGTCAACAACAAAATATTTGCCTTTTCCAGCAGCCATTGTACAGCGGTAAAACCAACTGTGAAAGGTCTGGGCTTTGCTGGGGTTGCTAGGTAACGGTGCAGTCTGACTTAACAACCAGGCACCAGACACCAAAAAACATTAACTTACTGCCAAAAAACAAGTGGGTGTTTTTTTAGAAGCAGTTCAGACCCAAATAGAAATGAAACCATGCAAAATAAAAAATGTAGAATTTTCCCTTCTTCTCTTGTTTCTTGAAGAGGTTTCACTTCTCATGCAAAAAGAACTGAAGAAGCCTTTGCATGAGAGGTGAAACATCGTAAACAGCCCAATAAGTTAAACAGTTTATACATAACAAGAATTCATTCTCCATGCAATGAATCTTCCACAAATATGTCTAAAGAATATCAGATAAACAGCCAAAATGGTAATGAAAAGTTTTAAATTTAAAATATAAAAGTTTGAGATCTATAAATGATGAGTAAGCATGGGTTTCATTTACTGTTTTGTAATTTAAACCATATTTTCCATAAACAATCAGAATTATAAAACCATCACAGCCTTGTTCGCCTTCCTTGTTTGGTTTTTTGGTTTTATTCTAAAGATCTTGACACTGAATTTATTTGTTTTTCCCACTTTCTCGCAGAGAACTTCTGGAACGCTGCATTTTTTGACATGGAGACGTCATACCTCCACTTCCCCACCTTCCACGGTGAGCTGAGTGCAGACATCTCTTTCCTTTTTAAGACCACTGCTTCCTCTGGAGTATTCCTGGAAAACCTCGGCATTAAGGACTTCATCCGGATCGAACTAAGCAGTGAGTAGAAGCTGGAATATAACACTGAATATCACACAAGTGCAGGAGGGAATTAGTTACATTTCTTTGTGTTTATAGTGAGTCTGAACTTTGATGTTTGTACTTTTAAATTGTCAGGAAAATTTTGTTTTTTTATTGTTCAGGGAAGAATAAAATGTTTTGTTTACCTGTTTAATGTTTGTTGTCATTCAAAATGTATTCTGACAGCCCAAGCAGAAAATTGGGGATTATTAAAACCATTAAAACAAAGCTAATAATTACCGCAGCCCATGTTTTTAATTTTAGAGATGTTCCATCATGTTCCCCCCCGACCCTCCATTAAGTATTTTCCCTTGAGTAATGCGCAACAGATCATTCACATCACGACTGTGGTAAACTTGTGTAGTTTATTGGTGATTGCACCTGATATCAGATGTTTTATCTAATTTAGATATGTTTTTTGTTTTGTTTTTAGAAGCCATTATCCACAGTGATTCATTTAGATTGACTGAAAACTGGTCCAAATCAATCAATTATGTAATTTAGTTTTGTTAAATCACATTAATTACAGATTCCAGACTTTCTAACCCAGTATGATTGTGTTATGTATTTCTAATTTGGACAAATTAGTCAAGCAGAATGAAATTAAATGATTAGTTTGAATCTTTACCAGAATGAAGTCCCTTATGAACAAATTCAGGATGATGGACAACAGTGGAAAGAGTGATGGCAAAAAGAGAGAAAAGAAAAGAAGAAACAAGGCCCCCAAATCAACATTTTTTGCAGACAAACTGTGTAAATAGGTTATTTTGGGTTCTATCTTTAAGTTTTTGTGTAAATTTTGATGTTTTCATGCAAATTTGTCCCACGTTGTTTTGCCGGAAACCATCTCAGTGTTTTTCTCTCATGTCAAATATTGCCTAAGCAATTTAATTCAATTTGCCCGTTTGTTTAAGACTATACAGTTTTACAGCCTTTCACCTGATGTCAGATGTTATCTAATTTAGATAAGTTATTTGTTGTGTTTTAGAAGCCATTATGCACAGTTATTTATTTAGATCAACTGAAAACTGGCCGAGCTAAATGACCAATTTAGCACATTACGTACAGCCTTATTTTTCTGAGATAAACTTCTAAAACTGGGTTTAACGCTGGAAGTTTTTCCACTCATTTAAAGCCAGGCACCTTAGCCAAACAACAACAAATCAGTGAGCAATTTCAGCATGAAATGCTACAACTACAGGCTGAACCTTGGAGTCAAAACTCCAAAGTTATACATTACAGTTTTTTTAATCTTAGATGACCGTTGTGTATCAAGTAGAACCATGTTGGAATTGATAAGACAAAGCGTTTGAGTCTCACTTAGGGTTGGATTTCCAAGGATTCATTTCAAATTTCTGGGATGGAGTCAGTTTTGGTGTCTTATCCACTAAAGAAACATTATTTTATGAATGTAAATAACAGTATTCTAAAGATATACAGTCATATTGTCATATTTAATAAATTAGAATATGAACTCAGATGAGTTTTGTTTGTAGGCATTTAACCTACTTTTAATTAAGTGCAAAATTCTGTATTAAAATGTGTTTTATTTTAATGTGTTTTTTATTTTAAATGTTTTTATTAGCCGTAAGCAGAAAATTATCATAATTAACAAAAGTAAAGGCTTGAAAACATCGATCTGTTCATTAATCTGTATAATATTCTTCACTTGGTGAACTGAGTTGCTGAAATGAATGAACTTTTCATTAAGTATTTATATTTTGAATATGACTGTAAAATATGTCCCTTGGCCAGGAGCTTCATGTTGTTCCATAAAAACTAAACTATGACATCATAATTTTGAAATACTTGATTCTTATTTATATTGATAAAAATCCCAAAATGTTTTTATAACTCACTTAAGCTGACAAGATTGAGCCTATGAGTTTTATATGATGTACAATGTTTGCAAAATGTGCATTTATTAAAATTAAAAGAACGAAAAGAGAAAAATCTTGGAGTCCATATTTAAATTTAGAAACTCCTTTTTCTTTTCTTCTTTAAGAGGCGATGCAGGAAGATACAAAACATAATTTAATAAATCAAACTTTTCTTTTTGGTAGCTGTAAACTCACCCAGCTCACTTAATCTCATAAACAGATTTTTTTGTGTTTCCTATAATTAATTTGTCACATTGCATCACAGCACACTTGTACTCATTTAAAACGAGGAGCGAGAGGCAGTGCATCTGTCTGCTTGCTTTCTGTCCTTTTGCTGCTGATATACAGAAATTTCCTCACTGAGGGACAAATAAATAAAGAATTATTATATTTTCTGTCAATACTACATGGGATGGTGATTAATCATGATGGGAACACACCATTATTTCAATAGTAATGGAAGCTTAATATCCAGAAAGAGACAAAAATCCATAAATAATTAGATGAACTGAAACAAATCAAAAACCAGTTGCTGGAGCAGAACAATAAAACAACAACAGAAATTAAGAATAAATGACTGGACCAGAGAAATAAATACTTCAGAAAGGTGGTACTGTGGACCCGACCTTGGCTCTACATGTCATGTTTCAGGTTTAGACAGGAAGTCTAATTAAACATAAAACATACAGAGCTGGAAAAGGTTGAACAGGACATGGAGTGACTGGATCAACCAGCAAAGAAGAATGAAAACCAGTGAGCTTCTTTACTGAGGGGAGAGTGGAGAGTAGCTGCATTTCCACTAAAAATGTGTCAAGTTTCCACATCACACAAAAATATCCAACAGCTGTTTTTGTTCAGATAGCAACACATTTTTCTCCTTATATTGGAACAAACTAATATAAAGACTTAAACATGTTAATAAATCATTTATGCAAGCGGTAGCTTTGCAGATATTTTCCATATCTGGCCTTCGTTAGCCTGTAGCGTTGACTCTCTTCAAGAGGTTCAGGGATTCTTCACCTTTTTTGCTCACTTTCAGAGTCTGACTTTGGCGTAGAAATATTCTCCTGAGGCCTTGAATCTAATGAGATCTAATGCGCTCTCGGACGCTGCAATGTGTGGCCCCTCTGCTGGAGATGAGCAGCAGCCCCCACCACCCTGCAAGGATGAGTGGGCATGACAGTGGATGGCTGGATCAGACGATGAAGCTATGAAGCTGTTTATCAATTCAGTAAATCAATCCAGGATTACTGACTCACAAAGAGAGAAACGAAAAGCTCGTCAAAAAAGAGAAATAATAAAAGAAAAAAGCAAATGAATGTGCAAATCAATCCTCTTAACACCAAAGACAAATTATTTAATAAAACATCCAGATTGAAATATGTTCTGTTCAATTTGTGATGTTCAACAGCATTTTGTTAGAGTTACGCAAGCGATCTGAGAATAAAAGGTAAATGTACAGACAGCATGTAACAGTTTGAAGTAGTTTCAATTTTAGTTATGCAAGGATAATTATTGTTAAGATTTCTCTCACAAAGGTTTTCTGAAGACATGAGCAGAGGATGGAGAGCGGTTGTGTACCGAAGCAGTTATCATTATTTCTTTACGTCTTTCATTGATTGGTTGAAAAATGAAAATAGACGGTACTTTCTTTGTTTTTATCTCTTATCTGGAAACCTAACCTGCTCTGAAGCAACATGTACACCTTGGTGTGACTCATGTTTGGAACATGAGTTACCATCCTGCCGTTACAGTTTAGGGGTAAGAGTAGTCATAGTTTAGGTAAGAATAGAGACTGACTACAGCTGGGAGAGAAACCAGAAGGCTGAGACAACTGAATAAAACTCTCATGAAGTTCTTATTGAAGTTGCCCAAACCAGAATGAATCTTTACCAGAATGAAGTCGTTATGAGCAAATTCAGGATGATGGACAACAGTGGAAAGAGCGATGGCAAAAGAAAAGAAAAGAAAAGAAGAAACTAGCTCCCAAATCAACATTTTTTGCTGACAAACTGTCTAAATAGTTTATTTAGGGTTCTATCTTTAAGTTTTTGTGGAAATTTTGATGTTTTTGTGTAAATTTGTCCCATGTTATTTTGCCTGAAACTATCTCAGTCTTAAATCATTTGTTTGGGAGAATCTGTGTTTCCAGTAGGAACAATAACTTTAGATTGATGTATTTGTTTTTACAAAGGGGACAATACATATTAATCAACATGAATACGTTGTGAAAATATGCCAGAGCCAAATTTAATCTCTAATCACCTGGCAGGTTGATGGAGGAGACTAAAAAGATTTTAATTAAAATGCAAAACAAAATACATGACCTTTGATTTATGACAGACTTCAATGCATAGCTGAAAGTAGTGCAATTTACAGTAAACTTTTCTAAATAAAACCGTAAAAAAGAAGAAGAAAATAAAAATTATTCAAAACCCAAGTACCATTTTGATTATTTACTAACTGTAATTGTTTAAAGTATTTTAACACTGGTGGAACCGAACTGTGAAGAAATTTATTTATAAGTTTAACATCTGAGTAAATATCATGTTTTACTCATCTGAAAAAGTCAAGCTCATGTAATATTTCACAACTTAGATTTTATTTTAATCCAAAGTCTGGACAAACAAGACAGGAACAATAGCATTGCAAGTTGTTCAGGTGTCGAAGGAGGCAGAAAGCGTCACTATGACAACCGATGGCTGCAGGTCTGCTATCATTAGCAGCTGCGAAATGGTAAATGTTGTATTGCAGACCATGCTTAGTCAAAACAATGTACAAAGGTGTGAAGAGGTACAAGGAATTCGGAAATAGAAAGATTTGAGTTTGTGTCAAATAAGTAAAATTTCTGACACAAAATTCTCAGAAATTTTGTGTCAGCCTCATTCTTTTAGGTTGCCAAAAGAATGAATGTTTCATCCCATCTTGTTCTTGTGAGTTTTTGTCAAACCCTGATTAGCTAATAAGCTACATAAATACCAACCTTCTAAGAGTTGCACTACTAATAGTGACAATAATTAGTATTTTTAATCACTGATTATCCCACTGATGCACCAAAGATGAAAGGAAAAGCTGCAAAGGAGATAACAACCGATTTAAATGTGGCTTTAGACATGTTAATATGAAATAAAACAAAATGTTAAACTGCCAGGAAATTAGACAAAGATGGATTACATGGAGACGAAAAAAATGGGAAAGTAGCAAGCAGGGAATAAAAAGTATATCCAACTGCAAATGTCAGCATATAAGAAAATGTACAGTGCTACCTGACGCAGCCTGTTTTATGTGTGTTAGTGCATCATGACTCAGGTTTATGGTAAAGGTGTGTCATTACGACAGACTTGTGTGGCGGATTCCTTTTCTTTTCAATTATGGTTTGGCTGTTTTTGTTTTTTTTTCCCTGCTTGGGTTAGATTTTGCAGTTGCTTTTGTTCCACTTTGGAGGAAGTCATTGACTTTAAAGGACAAACAGAAGAAGAAGAAGAAAAATCCAGCTGAGGGAAACCAACCCCCTAACATCCCTCTCAGGGGAAATCATTGTCTGTCTGGCTGTTCCACCTCTGTATACCAACCCCTCCCTCTCCATCACCAGCAGATTGCTCCGTAACATTGTAGCTGGGGCCGGGGAACAAATTCCTAAATGAAGTTACCGCTGGATGCCGGGGTATTTTTTTCATCTTGTTCTGCGCTCCCAAAGCAATACATCCCCAACTTGCAGCAGCAAAACATGAGGGATGGCGCTCTGCTTCCTCTGCACTCTCTTAAATCTTCTCCCTTTTGATAGGGGAAACAAATAGAGTGCAGCAGACACCCTGGAGGAAGTAAATAAAGACTTGCAGCCGAGCGGAGCTGTCCGGGGTGCTGGAACCGGGCAGGATGGCCGTGGTCCTGAAATCTGACTGCAGATTGGATTCAGCTCCTGCTTTCAGTCTAATCGATGAAAAAAACAATTTTTCACATTACGGACACTTAAAATATACTTTAAGCATTCAGATAAGATCAGATTGAGATTTTTGCACTTTTTTAAAATCATTGCCAGTACACTTTCCTATTCTCACTTCTATTTAACTGAGTTTCTTCGTCTTATTTTAATGGACACACAACGGGTTAAATTAGTCTTGAATACGTCACAATTTCTTATAGTAAACGTTTATCTAAGCTACACAGCAATAATTTGGTTTAATTAGCCTGTCATGAAGAATAAATGTAGCTGTTAATTTTTAGTCATATTTTCACTGTGTTTTTCCTATTTTCATTATGTCAGAGTTATAAACTAAATATTTAATTCACAAGCTAAATATTTATTTTACAAACTAAAGATTTAACTTTCAAATGTAATATTTAGTTAGGAAGCTAAACATTTACTAATATTTAGTCTTACAATTCAGTATTTAGTTTTCAGACTATTTAGCTCAGATTTAAACATTTAGTTTGAAACTATTTATTTAGCTTCCAAACTAAATATTTATTTTTAAAATCAATATTTATGTTGAAGTAGTTTTAGTTCAAACTACTTCAAATTATATATTTCTATGTATCAAATATGCAGTTTGTTAAAACTAAATATTTACAAACTACAAAATAAGTATTGAGTCCTCTATACCAAGATACCAGATACCAAATCTTTAATTTGGTAGTAAATATTTAGTTTTCAAAATAAATACATTTAGTTCCAACTTAAACATTTAGTTAGGAACTAAATATTTAGTTTGAAAACTCAAAATTGTGATCTAAACTAAATATCTGACTTTTTAATTAAATATTTAGTTTGAATATGGGAACAATAAGGTGAAAATATGACTTGGAGAAATGAACACTAACAAACCAATGTATTGCAGTTTTACTACTTTGCAAATGGCTGCCATACTAAAGATGCTGTTGATATGAAATTTCCACCAGGTGTTGGTAACAACCCAATTAATTGACACGTGTAAAGAAACCAAACCAAATAAGTTCAGAAATTAAGTCATGTATATTAATGTGAGTTGCCACAGGGAAAAAGTTTAAAAGATGGTTTTGTTTTCACTACCTGCTCATTTTTCTTCCTTTATCACAACAGATCTGCTAAACTTGGCAGGATATGGCAAATATTACGGCAGGCTGGAAAAAATGAGACGTGTTATTTTATTTATTTATGTTTTATGTAATCAGCTCATGGCCCCAAATTGGTCTTCTTTTGTTTGCTATCCTTTGAGGAATGTTCCCACTCTGCTTAGTTAGAAGCCATGTTGGCTTTATTGTTGTTTTGTTGTGATAGAGTAATTAAATTTCATTCCGGAGAGGCCAACATGTCTGCTTGTTTGTCTTTCTACACTGGATGTTGCAGCTCCTGTCTCAATTCCCCATTCATTGCATTGGCTCATTTCAGACCTGCACAGGGAACCATATGGAAACACAAGTGATTCCAGCTATATTTGGAAAGAACCATCTGCTTCTTTTAACAGAATCATGAAGATTTAACCCAGAAGCCCAATTATCATTAACTGAGATTGATGTTTGCTGTTTGAATAAACGAAATGCTGATTGTTCTTTTAGAGTATGACATGAAGCTGACATGCTTTGATTGCTTTGATTATGTTCAACTTCTTCAAGCAGTAAGACGCTTTGTAGAACCAAATAACAGATTCTGTATGATATTTCTGTACTTGTTTTTTCTTTATCAAGCGTCTACTCGGGTGGTTTTCTCCCTCGATGTTGGTAACGGCCCACTGGAAGTTCAAGTCGAGTCGACTTCCCCGTTGAATGACAACCGATGGCACCGAGTCCGAGCCGAGCGAAACATCAAGGAGGCGTCGCTTCGACTGGACAACCTGCCTGTGGTGACGCAGGAGGCGCCGGCTGACGGACACGTCCACCTGCAGCTCAACAGCCAGCTGTTCATTGGTCAGGAGCGTTGATTCTATTCATTTACAGGGAAATGTCCTTTAGGTTTGTCCTCTCAGGGTTCCTGCATACTGAAATGTTTTCCTATTCAGTTTGATTTAAATCTATTTTATGTAACAGGACTTTTAGTTACGGGAAAAATTCAATGGTTTTCTCTATTCATTACTTTTGAAAGTATGTTTAATTTGGCCTATATGCTTTAATGTAATCATAGATCAGGGTTGTTCAAAGTGCATCAACCACCTATGACTACCATAGGTGGTTGATGCAAATGGACACTTTTCCATCTTATAGAGCAAGATGTTTTACAGGCAAATAAAAAATTATGAGGTAGATTCACATTTTTCCATTCATGTTGGGTTTGGAGTAACTAGAATCACAATCATTGACCTACTTTCACTCAAACGTAACGCATTCAGCCCAAAAGGCAGGAACTGTGATTCTGTCTTATAACAAACACTAAACTCTAAATTGTTTTGTTCTGCAAAACAATTTTTTATGTTTTGTATCTACAATGATTTAAAATTTTGCATTATTAGTGAGTACATGATCTTTTTTTTATTAGAGACAAAGGAAGGCAAAAAGTATACAATACACATCTCACTGTACACACATACTAATCAATACACTCAATACAATATTGAGAAAACATTGCACAAAAAGAAAAATTACAAAATTACAATCCAGCAGTTTCAAAAAAGAAATGAAAAATTGCACAATAAAACTAAATGAAAGAGAAAAATAAACAAACCCAACCCCCTTTCATGATAAAATTTTAAGAAAACTAAAGAAAAAAGCACAATTATCATGACAGGGTTACTTTCTTCCATGTTTTTTTATTCCATTTTAAAATGGTCTTCTGTTAAACCTTTTGTGTGGCGTCTGTGTGGCTTCATTAGTGGACAAAGATTACCGTAAAAAACAGATGTTAGACTTTACTAGTTGAAGAAACGGTAGATAAGTAATTTTAAATGTTTGTTTTAAAAAATTGATCTGCATAAAGATTTAAATTCCACCAGAAAAGAATTCTAATTTTTATTGCTCTTTTTATTGCTCTTTTACTAGTTTGGTCCTCATATTTTCGGTCAAAAAGTACGAGCAGCTGCATCATCACTCACTATTGTTGACTTTTATTTACCAAAGGTTATAGGTTTTTAAACTTGGTTTTAAAAGTTTCTCAAAGCAAGACATTATGATGAAAAATCTGAATTTCTTTTATTTCTATTGAGCCAACAATATCAAGCCAAAAAGAGAAGCTTCTGAAAGGATTATAAATGTTTCTGGGGTTTTGAATCATTTTGTTTGACGGTGCTGTTTAAGCCTGTTGATAGTACAGAGCTTTTCTGTGGTTTGGCTTGCAGCAGAAGCTGTTCGCAGTGAATAGGAAAGTGCTGAGGTGAAGCTTTCTGATTGCTAAATGACATCCAGATTCATTAGCTGTGCAAGTAGATCAGCAGTAAAACCTACCGCCTGGAAACCGCATCAGGATGTAAACAAATCAGAGCCTGCGTGTTGTTTACAGTATTTTTATGGTTATGTAAATTCCGTACAAAGACGCTGAGATGCTGCATGGTTTACGAGGACTGCAGGTTATATCTCAGTTCATTTCACATTCTGCATGAGCTCTCCAATCCTGCTGATAGATTTGGAGTGAAAAGTAATGAAAATCCATCATTCATTATCAGTTTTAATCAATCGGTAAATATTTTGGGCATCGCTTCTTATCAGTAAATCCAAACCTGAAGCAAAGGGACCAAACAGTGAAATTAGACAAGAGAGCAGCAGTGAAATTGTGGAGGAATATTAATGTATTTATAGGACATTCAGCAGGTTGCCACCAGCAGCCTAAAAAACGACAATTTAACGACTTCATCAGATCTGCTTTGAGAGAAAATGTGTCTGGATATCAAGTTGAGTGAGATGTTTTTTGGGGTTTTATTGCAGCATTTAGAGCTCAGTGTTCACATATTTATAACCCATATTAATGCTCAACCAGGTGTCCATTGTATGCATTCACATTCATGAGCCATAATTTTACCTTTAACGGGCTCAGAGCAGCTTGTATTTCTGCAGAACATTTTAATGGACACAGAGACGTTTAGGCCTGCATGGTGAAATGTTCACTTCTGTTTTCAACCTCTAGTAAACCTTTCTAATAACTATTTAGTGCTGCGCATTTTCATCAGACTTGAAATAAAAGAGCTAAATCTGGATCTGCAACATTACTGTGACTTCGGTTTGATTGTTGAACCGAGTTTTGATTAAAACACTATCATTTTCGGTTTAAAATATTAAAAATACTGATTTAAAAATTTGACAGGTTTCCTATTATTGCACACTACGAGATGCTATTTTAGGTAAGCTATATGAACGTCAGCTGTCATATTTAATTTTTTTTAACTTTCGTAGCAAATGGAAAACAAAAATGTATATAAATGAGCTTTTATGTGATATGTTGCATTATTTAATTTTGTATTTCTGTACTCCTGTAAAACGTACAAAGTACTTAGAAAAGCTTTATACAACAAAATTAATATTTTTATTATTAGTAGTAAATGACTTGACATCCGTAATGGTAAATGTCTAATCTAATCTTTAAATGTATTTGATCTCATCTTTGTTTTAGCAGGAAGGAAACATCCAAATCATTTGTTTTATTCACACATTTAGTCAAACTTGTGCAGATTAAAACTTACGCTCTCATCCGATAATTTGTTAACTGTGTTGCTTCTTCTTATCTTATGCAGCTGTAATTATGTCTGGTTGCATGTATGAGGTAAAAACGTATCTTCTGCTTTTCTCTTCAGCCTGTTTTTTGGTTAAAGCCTGTTTGTTTCCAAGCACCTGGCTGTTTTTGGCTAAAATTAGTTTTTTAGCTGCCAAGTTTCAGTTCAGACCTCAATAACTCTGAGCTAATCTAAAAAAAAAAAAAATATTACAATTCTTGTGGAAACAATCAAACAGCTTTCTAGAATATAATAAGTTTCTTTGCTGGAGCGCTGATAAAGAATTTTCTGTTAAATAATTTTCAAATAAAAACTCAGTGATGATAATCATCATAAATCCAGGTTCATGTGGGGTATGAATAGTTTTAGGTCTTAACCTTTTGCTACTTGATTATTTTTGTCATTATCTGAAGTTGACAACATTTCAAACATTTTAAGCAGCATTTACATTTCAAACTAAAAGTAAGTTGTATGAAACTTTTTTTCTAAAACTGTGCTTAATGTTTTTGTTTAACAAAACAAGTTACTTTAACCACACCATGTAGATTTGGCTCAATAATCTTTTGTGGATATTTTGTCTCTTTAGTAACTCGTGTTTAGCTCTGAGCAAAACATGAGTTTTTTTCTCCACTATTGATTTTCACTCAGTTCATTCCTCAGTTTTATACTTTCTAAATCTGCAGGTGGAGGTTGTTTGCTTTTGAAGGGTAACTGTTGATACTTTGGCCTTCGTTTTGCTTACCGTTTCTTTTTCTTTTCAGTTCCATTCCAGTTTTGCGCTCCAGAGCAGGGTCCACGTTCCCATCATAAACTCATGGACAGTAACGGAGCTTCTCTTCTTGGATCATAAATTGCTCACCTGTGAAATTCTCACACATCCTTCTTTCATCAGAGTTGGACTTATCTGCGTGTTACTGTGATTTTTATACCTGTTTTTATTAATGTCTATTTGTCATAACTTCTCCCTCTCCAGATAAAGTTGACCTTTTTAAATGAAACATGCTTTTAAACGTTGATTGCTTAAATATTTACTTTAAAAACATACATGTTTACATTGTAACCAGCAAATAGCTTGTATGCAAATACATTTTTGTAAATTAACTGTTTGTTTTCATGTAAGCTCTCTTACTAGCTCGTATATAGCAGTTTAACTTTTTCAGCAAAGTAAAAATAAATGTTTTTGTTTAAAGAACAAAACACAAAATCATACCAAGTATTTTTTAGTACACTTGAAATAAAATGAAATTAATGTACAAATAATGAAATACAAGGTAATGAAAAAGTTCTAGATCACTGGCAGATTATTTCACTTATAACAAGACACAATGTTATAAATGAAATAATCTGCAGGTATAAATAGTACTTTTTCATCAATATTGAAGACTTATAGATTTAAAACAAGTTATTTTATCTTGCAGAAAAGTTACTTGTAAGTTAGTTTTGTGTTTTGCGTTAGAAACTAGAGAAAAATACTTTTAAGATTTTGTATTTTTTATAGCTAGTGCTTTCACTAAAAAAATATTATTGCCCTATTTTCTTATGAAGTCTATTTTCCATTAAGTTCGGCAAAGTAGAACATTTTCATTATTGTTAGGACCATTAATCTGTTATTTCCCACTTAAAAATTTGAGTCTGTGTTAGGCTGAAGTTTGTCAAGTTTGAAAATGTGTCTTAATGATTTGTGTCAGTTCTCAAACAAAATGTAAACAATTGCTAGAGGGAAACAGAAATGTTGTAGAAAATGTGTCGAACTGGTAAAAAAGCAGAAGGCATGGATTCTTGGTGGTTTCCATTCTCCTGATTAACCCGTCTGCAGCTGAAAAGATGCGATAGACAGATGTAAGGAAAGCAGATTAGTGTTGTCTTTGAATGCGCCTTTCCACCTACAGCCTGCTGCTATTTCTGTGTTTATATTTGACAATTTGATGCTTCTGGAGGAGCTGATGTGACATGTGGGTTTGTTGTAAATGTCAGGTGGAATAAATAGAAAACCACAGGGGAAGAAAAATGCAGGCTTTTCAGCTCAGGTAGAAATAATTGAGACTCTTGAGCAAAGATGACAGACGAGAAAAGTAGCTCTAACGTGCTTTTGTTCTTATTTTCCAATTTCACACGGCTGAGCCACTTACATCGGCTTCTCTCCTCCGGTGTTTGCAGGAGGCACAGCGTCCAGGCAGAGGGGTTTCAGAGGCTGCCTCCGCGCTCTGCAGCTGAACGGTGTTACTCTGGACCTGGAGGAGAGGGCGGAGATGACGCCCGGCGTTCGGCCCGGCTGCCCGGTCACTGCAGCAGCTACGGCTCGCTGTGCCAGAACCAGGGCCGCTGCATGGAAAGAGCCGCTGGCTTCCTCTGCGACTGCAGCCTGTCGGCTTACACTGGAGTCTTCTGCCAGACAGGTGAGACCATGTTAAATAAAACTGGAAAGAAATGTCTAAAACATGAAGTTATTAACACATATTGATCTGCTTTCTAACTGGAACCAAAACATAAAACGCTAGTTAGTTGCCGTAAGCCTCCACATTTCAGTTTTAATTAAAATTATGTTTAAATCTTGTCCTGAGGTTATTGTATTTGAGACAGTGTCTTGTTATTTGTTTTGTTTTGTTATTTTTATTTATTTTTCATTTATAAATTTATTGTTTTTTATGTTTTTTTATATTTTAAAGTATTTTGCATTAGGACATTTTGGCTGCCTGAAGCAACCCAAATCAGAGAAACTTGACCATTTCATTAAATTCTTTAGAAAACTAAAGCCATTAAAGGGGCTCAAACACATTCTTTTTAAATCTGTTTATTTAGTTAATCTTATCTATTGGATAATTATTCACATCTTATGCAGAGATTTGAACTCTCCTCAATGCCCTGAGCTGCTCTGATTACACCTGGAGGTTTTAACTTTGTGTTGATCAATAAGGAACATTGAGAGTTTGAAAACAACTCAGATACTCATATTGGAGGAAATACTTCAACAACACTAACTCTCACAAGACTCTGGTTAAAATATGAACTCTTAATCACATTAAAACATTCTTCTGATATTCATTGTATACAACTCAACAGAAAATCAGAAGAAAATGCATGAAAAAGAGTCCACACACTTAAACTAGGAAATTTGTGATTAAACTGCGTTTTGAGCATCTAATATTCATTAGAAACTATCTTTTAAATCTACATTTAGATTAATTGTGTAAATATGTGTAGCCTGTTACGTTCCTGTAAAATGTCTCCAGCAGAGAAGCCATCTTTAAATTTTTTTAGCACTTGCTGTGAATAAGAAAGTTTCATGTTAGCATATTTTTTGAAACTACATCTGTTTGTTTTTGTTCAAATTAAATGTGAAGAAATATTTGAGTTTCCTGGAAGTTGGAACCAAGGATAAAACTGACTGGTTTTGTCATTTTGGCTGATTTTTCCATGATCAAATATGTCAGAAATGCAGCGTTTCTGACACAAGGAAACCCTGCATTTGACATGCTTTCTTAAAACTGACCCACAGCTTTTTTCTACTTACGTCAAATAACCTAATTAAAAGTTTGGAGTAAACTTCTGGGCTCTCCCACATTGAATGAAAGGATAGTAAACGTTGTGTGTTATAAATCATGAGGAAAACCTGAGCAGTGTTTCATGTTTTTAAACCATGACAGGTATTGTTCTCAGCTTCAGTGTGTGGGTGTTTTAAAGGTTAAGCTTCTATATATTTCCACAAGACCTTTTTCTGTGTTTTCAACACTTAGCACTCATTTGAAAGCATTTGGATACCACATGAAATCAAAGGTTCAGTGAATCATAATCCTGCTTCAGAAGAAAAGTGCCGCCACAGTGAACTCTGTTTGGGTTCAGCAGGTTCAGTCACTGCCAGAGTTTCAAGACAACTTTCTTGTCACCAACAGTGATGGATTATAATCTGACTGTTTCCTTTGTAGAGCTGTCAGCCAGTTTCAAACCTGGAACGTCGGTCAGCTACACCTTCAAGGAGCCGTACGAGTTGAGCAGGAACAGCAGCGCTCTGCCGTCCTCCATCTACTCCGACACGACGCTGAGAGGAGAAAACGTCTCCATGAGTTTCAGGACGGCTCAGAGCCCGGCTCTGCTGCTTTACGTCGGCTCTTACTACAGAGAGTACATGGCCGTTCTCATCAACAAGCATGGTGAGAAAGCTTCCTCTGCAAAAACACAAAATACTACCAAGGAGTCTTGGTCTAGTTTCCTCTGCGAATATATTGGCAGAAGGGATGCAACAATTTCTTTAATTTTGGGAGAACAATGGTCGGCCGATACTTGCCTGTGAAGCCGATCTTATCTACCTCAGCAAAGGTTGAAAAATGGTCCACTGTCCTCTTTTGCTCTGCAGTCAGAGAGTTTGACTGACTGACTGGCTCACCAGGTCATGTCTGCATGTTTGCAGTTGACAATAGGCAACTGTTGTCATCTCAGTGGCTTTCTTGCTGTGTTGAGCAACATTTAAGAGAAAAATACTTGATATAGGCCAAAATCAGAATTGGCAGATCAGGCTTTTTTGAAAATCGGTAATCTGTGATCAGCCAGAAAACTGCAATCATTGCACTCTTACTTAGTACACTTTAAAAAAGACTAGGGGTGCTGTGGTGGCGCAGGGGCATAGCACAACCCAGGCATTGAGGCCCTGGTCCTCGTTGTGGTGGTCGCAGGCTCGATTCCCGGCCTGGCAATACCTCCCTCCCTCATTACCCTCCCCCCTGTCAAACCTCCCTCAAATAAAGGCCACTAGTGCCAACAACAACAAAAAAAAAGACTAAACTAACTTAATAGTGACTTTTCAGCAAAATATAGGAGCTTGTTTAAGCCAACAATTCCTTAATATTGATGAAAGTGTCCTTTGCACTGGCAGATTACTATTTTTCACTCATAACAGAACATTTTCCTCATGCCGTAAGTGAATAATCTGCCAATTGAACTAGTATTTCTGTATTTTTTGTCTTATTTTAAGTGTACTAATAGACTTGAATACATTGTACTAAAAACTAAGCCAAAAATACTTGGTAGGAATTAGTTTTTGTGGTGTTGTATTTATGTCTAAATAAAATCTGATTTTAGTGGGTAAATCTTTGGATCCTTTTCATCAGAAGATGCTCGTCATCCAACAGCTGATTTTCTGAATTTCTCAGCTTCCTCTCCTTTTCTCCCACTCAAGTTTCCTCATCTCCTCCTTTAATGTCTTACCCTCTTTCTGCACCCTTGTTATTTCTTCAGGAATCTTTCAGATCTTCCCCCCACCTGGGTTTACCTCATTAACCCTGCTGGTTTTCATCAGTACAGCTTCACCAGCTGTTATGTTGAGCTTTTATCAGAGATGCCGTAAACAGTGCTGCAGAAATGGGACTTTGTTTTGCTGCTAATAGGTGATAGATCAGGCAAATGTTGAATAAAACAGCCACAAACTTTGTTGGATAATTAAGTTGTGCCTTTTAAGAGTTGAAGTAGTAAAACTTTGAACTTAGAATTACATTTTCAGCATCCAGGAGTCTTGGAAAATTGGCACTTTGCACCTAGATTAGCTTTAAATAGATTCTTTCCCTGGCCCTAATGGCTCAGAAAGCTAATAGGAAGCAGGGCATTAAGGTTCTGCGCCAGCCGCTGATTCACCAGGTAAAGGCTTTTAATAGAAAGTGTCCATGTAAATCCCGAAGCGCTTTCTTTCACTTCTTCTGCACCATTTTTAACCATTTTTTATCCAGAACAAAGAATTTCCTCCATTTTTCCCTTCTCTGTAACAAACTGTGATTTGTTTTCTCTCTAAACTGAAGAAAAACTTCAGTAAATCTTAATCCTGAACTGTTTGTAATGGGATTAATCAAAATAAAAATTGTAATAAAGTAAACGTGCGCATTACAAGGACAAGGTGCAATTCATCCTTTCTAATCTTAAAGCCTCCAGAAATGATTCTTCCATTGAGTTCACTCCTGATGCTCTCAGTATTATAAAAAATTAATTAGATTTAGAGTTATTTCATAAATAGGGACTTACAACTAATCCTATTAGCATGAAAAGCGTTATTACCTCAGATGCTCATCGTTCTGATTCGTTGCTGAGGTGAAAAGGGCGTCTGCAAACTGAGGTGAAGAGATTAAAGAACAAAGACCAACAAGTTTAAATTGAGGAGGAAAGAAATAAACTTTTTTTGTGTGTTTAGATAAGCTGGAGGTGAGATACAAGCTGGAGGACAACCGAGACGTCGAAGTGTTGAGGAGCAGCAGCGCGAGGAACCTGGCCAATGGCCAGCTGCACAGCGTTACCATCAGGAGACTGACACACACGGTGTCTGTGCAGGTAGCTGAGCACTCAGGAGAGGCTTAAACTGCAAAAACACAACATCCTGCCGGGGAGTTTTGGACTGATTTCTTACAAAAATGTCCTATGATAATTAAAATAAGACGGAACTAACTTAAAAGTAACTTTTCAGCAAAACATTGTAGTTTGTTTTAAGCCAATAATTCCTTAATGTTCAAGAACATTAAGGGATCTGTTGGCTCCATTAGCAGATTGTGTCACTTATAACCAGACATTTTTCCCAGTTAGGCCTGTCGCGATAAACGATAAATCGATTAATCGATTAATCGGACGATAAATTAAACCTATCGACTTCATTTTAATTATCGACTTTATCGTCTCTTCCTGTCTTTTTTCTTTCTGTTGATGACACTGAATGAAAATAGGCTCATCTCTGGTGCTCTCCACTGATCCTTTCTTCCTCATTTCCTTAGTGTAAGCTCACGTAGGGAGCTTACACTATTTTCAAAACCTGAGAGACACATTAGCCGACAGAAATCCTAGGTATAAAGGTTCGATCGGGTTCGTCATGCCATGTGGTGTCCAGCCACATGGGCACAAAATAATGGCTACAAGTCCAGTTAACTAATTTTAAAATCAGGCATTAAATTAATGCTTTACTAGAATCTACCTGTGATGCATGTGGCGTAAAGTCCTGACTGGATGAAAATCATTATAACCTATTTATGTCACGTTAACGAAGAACAGCTGAAAACTTGCCGGGTTTATCAACTGAGGTAGCAATTTGGTTCCAACTCCTCCCCTTTTCATTTCTATATTATTTGCACCAAATGTTGAATAAACATTAATGTTGTTTCCACATATCATGTCTGATGTCCCTGGACTTCAGTTGCCGTGTCACCTGTTTGGGATTCCCCTCCGTAATTTCCCCTCAGAAAGCAGGAGGAGAATCTGCGCTTTCTGATTGGCTACCTGTCACATTCAGCGATCTAAACCCCTGATTTAGATCGGAGTGGCCACCACGATCTACATAACACACCACACACTGCATGATGATGGTTAGATCGGCCAGCGATCTAAGATTGTCAGAAGGAGAAAATAGGGACAAAAAATGGTGTAGTGTGAACTACTGCATTAGGTAGTGGGATGGGCCTGTTTTCTCTACTTAAATCTAGTGATTACTGAAGGACAATATAGCACACAGACTTCATATCTGCACTCTGGAAATAAATGCAGTATTTATTTCCACTTAAGCTTTATATTTAGTTTTTATTCAAGTACGTTTTTTGTTAATGGAGACTGAGAATCCATTTTATTTTTGTTTTTGGTTGTTTTGTTTATTTAGTGTTACGTGTTTTTTTTAAATAAAGTGTATCTATGGCAGGAAATTGCATGCATTATTAGTCATTTCCATTAAATCAGTGTCAAGAGGTCTTGAAACAATATTATCGTTTATCGCAATAATTTCTTAGACAATTAATCGTCCAGCAAAATTTGTTATCATGACAGGCCTATTCCCAATTATTAAACAGCTCTGATCTGTTTAATAATCTGCACACACCGATGAACTATTGTCATTTTGTGGTGAATAACCCTTCACTGAAAGGTTGTCTTAAAATGTCAAGTTTGATTAAAACAAAATATGGAGTGTGATTACATTTTCCATCTGTTTTTAATATACAGAACAAAACCAGTCGGAGCTCGGTGCGTTTCTGTCTCACCCACCAAACCGAACCACAGGCTTAATTGTTGCTATCAGCTTCATCATTAGTGTGGAGCTGCAGTGCTATAAGGCATTCAGACGAGATGAGACAAGAAAATATATGATGTGGTCTCCATGGCAACGAGACAAGAGTTTCACTTTATTGTTGGGGAAAAAAAAATGAAAATCCACATTTTGACCTTTCACAAATACGACTAGAGGAAAACACACCATTGAATATACCTGCAACATCAGAGATTGTTAAATTTTAACTTTTTCTTTATAGCTTAAGACATTAAAATATGTTTATATACATGAAGTCTATGCATGTGTGAGAGAGGAGGTAGTTTATCATTAATGCATGTTTCTGACCTTTATATTATGCAAAATAAGATGTTTACCTCTCAAAGATATTAGTGATGTGTGTTTTTTAAAGTGGAGAATAATAAAATACTCTTAGCTGAAATTTATATTGTGTGGGTGGTTCGGTGGGAGGCACAGAGGATTTGGTAAACATTTTTTTTTCCATTCTCCAAGATGCAAATGACATTTCTTTAAAGAAAGTAGCGATCTAAATTTATGTTGGTGTTTATTCTTCGTGATAAACATGAAATACTGTTGAGATTTCTATTCTTCTCCATATGGCTTTTTGTATCTCTGGTGCTTAATGCAGACGTCTGGTCGCTGTATAATCACTACAAAATATTTATTTTCTTCAACAAGTATGTTTTCATCAATATAAAGGAATTATTTACTTAAATGAGGCGCCTAACTCTTGCTGAACCATAAAATCTTACAAAGTATTTTTTTCTAGTTTCTTGTGAAAATATCTTAATGCATTTGAAATAAGACAAAACTAACTTATAAGTAAATTTTCAGCAAGACACAGGACTGTTTATGGTCAATAAATCATTGATGTTGATATTTACTTGTTTGATTGGCAGATTATTTCACTTACAAAATGGGAAAATGTTTTGTTCTAGATTATGGTAAATAATCTGCTAGTGAAACTACAACTTTATCAATATTAATAAAATCTTCTATATTTTTCTGAAAAGTTATTTGCTAGTTAGCTTTATCTTAATTCAAGTGTATTCAGATATTTTCTATAGAAACTAGACAGAAATACTCTGTGATATTTTGTATTTTTGCAGCGTAGTGACATGATTTTGCTGTCTGAGCTGGTAAAAAACTGAAGACTGAAGTCCTTCTTAGCAATCCTAAAACCAGCACAGGATCGTTTTCTGTTATGACTGCAGGCCTTAAGGGAACAAAATACATCAACCAACTAATTAAATTACACTTTAAATGAAATATGAAGCTCGGTAATCTTATCTGGATCCAACAACTCTCCCAGCTTGTTCGCAGCAGCCGGGTTTGATGTATGAGGACGGCACTTACAACCAGGAGTCAGTAGCCGGAATGTCTCTTTAATTATAAACAATGTGAGATAAAATACAAGGTGACCTCATCCTGATTCGCCGCGTGTGAGGCTGCAGTGAAATATGAAGTGCGCTTCGTTGTGTCTGCTTCCATCTTTGTGAATCATTGCTTTGTTATCAATGCGCTCTGAGGTAGCAGGGCGGGTTTTAGTGAGCGTTTCATGCAGCCATTTCCTGATGGCCAGCAGTCTCTCAAGTGGACATAATCATCTCCGCCACCCTGACCTCATGAAAAATGACCCAGAAAAGGCAAAATCACTCCAGCAGAATGTCGGCTCGCCGGGTTCTGGCTCTTATCCCTTTGTTCGTGATTCTTTTGGGTTTTACAGACGGTGTTTTATTACGACGGGAAAGCAGTACATCAGACTGACAGGGAGCGGAAAATAAACTCCTGGCCTCAACATAAGGAACGCTTCATGTTCAGACTGCTAAGTATAAATGTACCAGGAAATATGGAGGCGGTCAAATAAATAGGGTGGCGGTAAACTGCATTGCTTGTAATAATCTAGTTAAACTTTAAACAGGATTTAACACATTTACTGCATGAGTTAATCAATCAATCAATCACGTTTATTTGTATCGCACATTTCAGCATCCGGCAGTTCAAAGTGCTTTACATGATAACAACACAAACATACAAAGTCATAGAAGACACAGTTAATAATTGAGATATTACGTTTCGTTAAGTGACATCATTGCACATCAAGATGTTGGTCAGTGTTTCATTTATTATAAAGAAGTTGTTTCATTTATATGGCTCTTTTTCAGCAACAAGCAGTTCAAAGTGCTTTGCACTAAGCCAACAAAAGAAAAGAAAAAACATCAAAATAAAAACTGCACTGTAAAATGTTCCGTTTAATTGTTAGTACGAACCACCATGAAAAAATAAAAAAGCATTTCAGCGAAGAATCTGAAGTGAGTTTCAGGACTTATTGTCTGATAATTTGATTTGATATTAAAGAATTTAGCACAGAATTTTATCTACAAAGATGAAGCCATTTCACAAAGTTTTCACACTTTTGAAGTTATGGTAAATGGGCTGCACAGTGGTAGAGCTGTTGCCTTGCAGCAAGAAGGTTCTGGGTTCAATCCCCGGCCCCGGTCTTTCTGCATGGAGTTTGTATGTTCTCGCTGTGGATGCGTGGGTTTCCTCCAGACACTCCGGTTTTCCTCCCACAGTTAATTGGTCTCTCCAAATTGCCCCTAGGTGTGTGTGTGCATGGTTGTTTGTCCTGTGTGTCTCTGTGTTGCCCTGCGACAGACTGGTGACCTGCCCAGGGTGACCCCTGACCCCGCCACTCGCCTAGAACGTCAGCTGGAGAGGCACCAGCACCTCCTGACCCCACCAAGGGACAAGGGTGTAAGAAAATGGATGGATGGAAGTTGTGGCAAATAGCGTAGTGTGCAAAAAAATCCAGGCCCACAGCATCACACCTCCATCACCATACTCAACAGTGGGCATCGGGTGCTTTCCCAGACATTGATCCTTTGTTTTAGTCCAGACCAATCTGCTTTTATATTAACAAAAAAGTTCAAGTAGAGTATAGAAAAGTTCCTGTTTTGAAGTTTGTGTTGGTAGAAACAAACATTCTGTGTCCTGACACTAAACACGTCATGTTGGTATTTAGATGTTTGTTTAAATGGTTGTTAAAAGTCTCATGGGTCATTTTGAAGAAGCACAGATCAAAACGTGTCACGAGCCTCGACAGTAATGGCTTCACCTGAAATACACTTTTCATTTTCTGACAGCTCTTACAATGCAGGCCTGGCTGGGAATTCGTAAAATCAAAGTACAATGCTTTCTGTGCTTCACATCACATTTTTAAAAGTTTTTATGGATGTTTTTACAGCTGATAATCTTTAGATTTCAAGCCAAGTTAAAGAAACCAAAAAATAAATTTCAGTAGAATTTATTTGCATTCTCAGAAGAAGCAAATTTTCAGTTAAAGAGCTTTCAAACTTTGATAACCTAATTAAATGTTAATTTACACACCATGCTGGAAAATTATGAATATTTGATTTCCACTTAGTTAAAAAGGGAAATATAAAATTATCCTTCATTTTTTAACTTAGCATGAAACTCTTAAGAAGCATTTTCTCCAGATAATTTTCCCAGGAATCATCTTGAATTACCTAATTATAAATTTAGTTTTGTTGAGGCTATTAAACTGCACTGCAAAAACACAAAATCTTACGAAGTTTTTTTTGTTTGTTTGTTTCCAGTGGAAATGTCTTGGTAAACTTGAAATAAGCAGAGTTGGGTAGCACCAAAACAAGATCAAAAACAAGATGTGTTTCTGCAGTGTGCACATACAGAAAGATTTATAAAAAATACACATAAAAACTAAATTCAAATCTCTTTTTTTTCATTAGGTTGATCAAAATGCCAGAGAAGACTTCAACCTCACGTCTGACGGAGAGTTTAATGCCATCAAGTCGCTGGTGTTGGGCAAAGTGCATGGTAAGTGAGGAGGCAGTGAGAGCAGAAAGTAGATATTTTTGGCTTTAAAGCACTCAGACTTGTTCGCTCTCCTCCAACACTCAGCAGGTCCACTTTCACAAGAATAAAAGGAAAAAAGCTGGACTAAATGCATTGTCACTGCACACAAAAAAATGCTAAAAGTCTACTTTAGAGCAGCTTGGGCTGATTTCTTTTATATTGTATTTTCTCTAATGATTAAAAATCAACAGTATTGAATAATTTCTTGCACTTTAATAAAAAAACACGTAGTTGTTCAGAAATTTCTTTTTGTTGTGAATCAACTTCCATCCTTATCGCTACAACGAGCCCCTAATAATGATTGTTTGAAGAAATCGCCTGGCGCCATGGAAATGAAAATGGTCAAATTTGTTGTGCTTTTACAAAAGTTACAGCAGAGTTAGAGCTCAGAACTTTTAGAGTCTTTAAAAAGCAAAGTTGGAGTTAAAAAGTACATTTTTGCTCCATATTATTAGATAACTCTCAGGTCTGGGATGATAAGGAAGCTGTTGCCTTCAGAGCAAAATGTCTCACATCTGCTGCATTCTGGGTTCAGAGCAGGTGGGGAAGGTGACCAGACCAGGACATATGTGAAGTACTAATGTACAGGAAGGACTATAAAATGGTTTGAGCCAAGATTATAATGCTATAATTAAAAAAAGTACCTGTTTCCTGACCTGATTACCAAGCAGACATGCCTGATTAAAGTCCTACAATGCAAAAACAAAATATTATGAAGTATTTTTGCTTAGTTTTTAGTGCAAATACAATATATAAAAATAACATAAAGTAATGTTTCAGCAAGATATAGGAGATTTAAGTCAATAATTCTTAAATATTGATGAAAAAGTTCTACTTCCACTGGCAGAACGTGGGAAAAATGTTTCAACTGTTTTCTTCCAATGCAACTTTATCAATATTAATGAATTATTGACTTAAAACAAGCATCCAGATCTTCCTGAAAGTAACTTGTAAGTTAGTTTTGCCCTATTTCAAGTGAACAAAGATATTTGCACTAGATGTTAGACGAAGATAATTGGTCATATTTTTGCAGTGCAGATTGTGCAGATAATTTAACTTCTGCTCCACGACCAGATTTCCTGAAGTCTCCCCATCCTAGACTGTGTGTGCAATCCTGGACCAAACAAATACATACCGTATTTTCCGGACTATAAGGCTCACCTAAAAACCTTAAATTTCCTCAAAAGCCGTCAGTGCGCCTTATAACCCGGTGCGCCTAATATATGGACCAATGTTGAGCCACAACAGGTCTAGCAACTACGGTAAGCAGCTGCCGACTTCATTTTCCCCGTAGAAGAAGTGCGCAGTGCATGCTGCGCACTTCTGCAGACGACTCAGGTCGTCTGCAGGTCATCTAGCATCACGTTCTCCACCAACATGCTGTGCACGAACAGAGACGGGTGACCATCATCCAGACGCCCCATTCCAGTCGCTCTCCAGGTTCTCCTCACGACTGGAATCGGACTGTTTTGTTGACATTCTTTATGTCAACAAAGTAGCTTTAGACATTTATCCTGGGAGCTTCGGCTAGAGTTACCAATGGACCAGCACCTATACATTTAAAGCCGTGGGGGGAAGAGAGACAGAGGCTGCAGTGGCAGCATGTCGGTTGGTCTGTGCTAACCAGAAAGCAGTTGGGCACAATATTGCAACTCCAAAACCGTGAGTGAAACAATGACTAGTGCAGATGCTATATATAGAACTCAGGACAAATTTTTATTATTGGACATCCATATTTGTAGTGAATGGAACAAATCATGTCCCGTTCAATACCAGACGGGTGGCAACATAACTGTGGCGTCTATTCTATGCGCCTTATAATGCGGTGTGCCTTATATATGAAAAAACGTTTTAAAATAGGCCATTCGTTGAAGGTGCGGCTTGTAATCCGGTGCGCCTTATAGTGCGGAAAATACGGTACAAGTTTATACAAAACACAGGATTTTTTCATTTATTAAAACGAAAAACACAACATATACGTTACAAGACAGGGTCACATAAAACCCCTCTCTCTCCTGGGGGCCGGTCCTTAGAACCGTTTCACACTCTGGTCACGAAGCAACAAGCTTATCTACCCGGCAACAGCGTGTCGTAAACTCCATGCTGGAGTCACTGGAGAGTGAGGAGGGAGTGTGTTAAGTCATTGTGTGGCAGAAAAACCCTCTAAACATGATTTATAGAGAACATTTCTCTCTTCTTCTCTCAGTTCTTCCTTCTTTCTTCAGATGTTTTAAAACAGTGAACAAAAATGCAGTAAGAATGAAAGAAAGAAAGCAACATTTTTGCTGATTCTTTGTCATTTTTTTATTTTCTTAGAGCTTGCCATGTTAGTTCATTATTTTGTTAATTTATTTATTAGTTACTTTTGTGTAGGATTTAGTTTTCTTTGAGTAGTTTGTTAGTTTTCACCTGGTTTGTAATTTTGCTGAGACCCATGTTCATCTCCGTGTTTCCTTTGACCTTAAAATTGCACAAACTGGAACTATGATTGTAAATTTGCTTAATGGAAACAAAATATATATATTTTCCATTGCAAGTTTCTGCGCTATAAGAGGTTTGTGGATTTTGTAAAGCTGCAATGAAAAAACTTTTTTTTGCACCACTCCAGTTTGTAAATTGGGATGGAGTATTAGGACCACACTCATAAAATAAAATAAAAAAAACTACGCGAATAAAGTAATAAAACTATAGAATAAAGTCAAAATTAGAAGAATAAAGAAATAATATGAGCATATTTGTCACATTATGACTTTATTATGTTAATGTTATGACTTTTCTGGTATGGTTGCAACTTTATTCTCATATTATTTTGATTTTGTTCTCATATTTTTATGTCTTTATTCTGTTTTTTTTCTTAGTATGGCCCTATTTCTCCATTGTATACAACAGCTCATTTGGACAACGTACCTTCTGCACTTGGGTCTTTTTCATGACCTACACTTTTTGACAATTTTCCAATACTCTAAAACCCTCAAAAACTTTTCTGCATTTATTCAATCAAGCTGAAAACCACTTTCATAGATGGAAATTAGATCAAAAGAATAATGATGTTGAAAGAAACTAAACGTATTTAACAGAGATGGGTGAATTTTAAATAATTAATCCTCAATGAAGGCCGACTCATTCTATGAAGGAACAAGAAAACGTTCCCAGACGCCTGGAGAAACAAAAGGACACCTTTCTGCTCTGGCAGCTCTTCTCTGCTCTGTGCAAAACCTTTCTTTTTGTGTCACTTCTAGCAAATATTTGATGACCTGTCATAATTTAAAATGGACCTGATTACTGCGCTGGGAGGGACTGGTGAGGACTTTCTGGGAGTTCTTCACAATGCATTGCCTTGGCCAGAAATATTTTTAGTCTTAGAGTAAAAGATCAATTCTCTTTGTTCTTGCAAACTATTTCCAGACCTCGACTCCCAACGCTGCAGAAGGACGCACATGGTAGCAAAAAGTCGGAGCCAGTAGAATTTATCCAGTAGAAGAGAAAAACCAGAATGTATGAATGTAGGTTAAATAAAGAAACAATTTAAAATGTATTCATAATGAATACAGGAATGCTTAGATCCCTGAAGTTTAGGGTGAAAACTGATGCAATTAACAAAAGATTGTGTTTCTATAGATTTCAGTTATTGTGAAACTGGCAGCAGATGAGTCTGATTTTACTCCCATTTTTACCACTTGCATGGTACATTGTAGAAACATGGCACTTCTATTCTGTGCACTGAAAAAACACAAAATCTTACCAAGAATTTGTTCTTAATTTCTAGTAAAAATATCTCAATATACGTTTGAAATGAGACAAAAATAACTTACAAGTAATTTTTCAGCAAGAAATTAGTTTTAAATCAAAAATTTCTTAATATTGCTGTTCATTCATATTAAGAAATTTAATTAATGGCAGATTATCTTACTTATAACTAGAACTTTTTCATCAATATTGGCTTAAAACAACAATATATCTTCCTGAAAAGTTTCTTATAAGTTAGTTTTGTCTTTTTTCAGATGGACTCAGACACCAAGTATTTGGTGAGATTTTGTATTTCTGCAGTTTGTTGCAGCTTATCGGTGCTAAGCTGAATGAAAATCGTGACCCAGGAAGTAAAAATGTGAGGTTGTCGCCCATTTCCACATGCTGAAAATGCATCGGCTCTGTTGGATCACTGAGTAAACAGGCTTTTGATGAGTGCTGTTTAAATGCTTTTTACAAGCAACAATCCATGTGTTGGCTTCAGCTGAAACATCGCCACACCTTCCAGGTTTAGCAAAATGCTGTAATGTATTTCATAAAGGACTTTTAAAAGCTTTGGCATCATTTTAGATGCTGGTCAAATCTTTATGCCACTCTGTTTTGCACTTCTTGCCCTCCCAAAATAAAAAAATAAAAAGCATTGTGTGTAGCCTCTGGCTGATGTATTTAGAGAATTTGGATTTTTGTACTTCTCACATGTGCATAAGTGTTTATTTCTTTGCATTATTGGAAAGAGTCTGGAATGTGTGGTGTCTCATTGCTACGATTTATCCACCTAAATGTGCATTTGTAGACAGGGAATTGTAAAAGGCTCAGGGTGACAAGAGTAATAAGGAGCACGTCATGATTTATTCATGATTCCTTTAAGCGGCTCCTTCAAAGAGCGTCTGAAATATAAGTTGCAAATAACATGAGGGGCTGAGAGGCCACAGCCTTCAGCCAGACTGCCGCTTTAAAGGGTTTCGGCCATTTATTTTAGCTTTATCTGAAGAGACTGTCATTATAGTTGGAGAATTATACATTTCACTAGTTTGTCTGAGTTGAATGTGAAATTGGGATTGTTTCTTCTTGCAGAACCGATTGAGAAAAGACCAAGTAGGCTGCATGGTGGTGTCGTTCTTAGCACTGTTGCCTTGTAGCAAGAAAGTCGTGGGTTCGATTCCCTGCCTTGGTTTTCTCTGCATAAAATTTGCCTTTAGTCCCCACAAATATGTGGGGGTTTTTCTCTGAGTAGTCTGGCTTCATTCCACAGTCCAAAAACAAAACGATTAGGTTAACTGGTTGCTCTAATTGCTTTTAGGTCTGAGTGTTTGTACGGTTGGGTAATAATAACTACTTGCATTTTATATAGTTACTTTTTGGTGTAATTTCTAGTACAAATATCTTAGTACAGTTAGTAAAACTAACTAATAAGTATGTTTATGAAAAAAATTCCTTAATATTGATTAAAACGTACTAATTCTCCTGGCAGATTGTTTCACTTCTAACATGGGAAAAAGGTCTTGCTTTAAATTAAACAATCTTCCAGAGGAACTAGTATTTTTTCTTAATTGAAATTAAGGAATTATCGACTTTAAAAAAGCTACTACATCATGCTGAAAAGTTACTTTTAAATTAGTTTTGTCTTAATTCAGGTGTACTAAGATAAATGCACCAGAAACTAGACAAATATACGCAGTCGGATTTTGTGTTTTCAACAGGATTTTCTTGCCACATCATTGAAATAATTTGTCCTTTAAAACACCCTAAGATGTACATTTTTAATTAAATTTACAACGGCTCTATTTCAGGTAACTGAATAAGTCCTCATTTTATTGCATTCTGGTGTAAAGCTCAGGCTTGTTGTCACACAGCTGAACCAGCGCGACGCGTCTCAACCCTGTCATGTCGACACACAACCTGCTGTCCACTCTGTCAAACCGACAGAGACTCTGATCAGAATCAGAAAAAGCAGCGGCGACGTGGATTTCCCGTCGCTTCGCCCCAGCCTCGTCATCCATCAGGCTAACTAATGGAGCCAGAAGGAACTCAGGGAGGCTGGGGGAGACGTGATGCAGCGAGCAGAGCAACAGCTGAAAGACGGCTGTAATGTTTCCTCATCAACATGCAGATGTGTTCAGGTAACAGTCAGTCATCTGATGCAGCTGTTTGTGTCGGCTTTAGCAGCTGCTGTTTATGCTGCAGTGAGGAGTTCAGATGAGTGATGGAGAGGATGGAGTCGGTGAAATTAACAGATAAAGGCAGAGAGGGGAGATTTGTCCCATTGTATGATGAACACAGGTGGAAACTGGAAGAATTGAAGGCCGATGATGAATTAAAGATCTGTCAGCATTTGGTCTGTAAGCATCTCGTTTATGCTTCCAGGAGCAGAGTTGGTACTAACTAGTTACATTTACCTGAGTAACTTTTTTTTTATTATTACTTCTGGAATACTTTTAGTTGAGTCATTTTATTATAAAGTATTTCTACTTTTGAGAAAAATTTCTGGATTTTCAACCCACTGAATGAAAATCAAACATGTTTTAACCAAAACTCCACCAGACTCAGACACACACCTGCAGTTTTTGTTGAAGTTTCATAAGTTTTATATTGAAAGAAACTGATTTGGAAACATTTTCTTTTGTCTGATTTTGTTACTTAAATGAATTATTGTCATGTTTGTTTTCATAAAACCAAAAGTTCCACTTATTTTGGTCCATCTGATTATGTAATTTTTAAATATTAAATGATTTATACTCAGTATCTTAATATACTTTTTACTAAATATTGTTTTACTCTTGAGTAATTTATTGGATGGCAGCTTTTAACTTTTACTTGAGTACAATTTTTGCAAACACTCGAGGATCAGCTAAATAATCTACCGTTGCTCTTCCAGTTTTCAGTTAAGATAACATCCATTATTTCCACAATGCAGAAGAACAGGAGAAACTAAACACTAGGAATATTCTGTGCATTTCAAAAGCATTTGTACCACTTTAACTTTTTTTAAAATGTCATTTTGCAACCACTTAAAACTGCAGCATGCAACTTTAATAAAAAATCCATCCATTTTATTTACCCCCATTGGGTTGGCAGGGTTGCTGGTTCCTCTCCGGATAATGTTCTGGGTGAGGGGTGGGGTCACCCTGGACAGGTTGCCAGTCTGTCGCAGGGCAACACAGAGACACACAACCAAGCACACACACAATCACACCTAAGGGCAATTTGGAGAGGCCAATTAACCTGACAGTCATGTTTTTGGATTGTGGGAGGAAACCGGAGTACCTGGAGAAAACCCATGCAGACACAGGGAGAACATGCAAACTCCATGCAGAAAGACTGGGGCCGGGAATCGAACCCAGAACCTTCTTGCTGCAAGGCAACAGCTCTACCAACTGCACCACTGTGCTGCCCTTAATAAAAAATGTTTTCTACAAATTTACTAAAACTGTCACCATATTGTGACTGGAATATGAGACAGATAATATGTGAGAAAATGGATCTCCTCCACCTCCTTCCTCCCTGTGCTGAAGAAATTTACTGCCACCAGTCAAAAACAACCAATCAGAGGCAAGGGGAGGGTCTTAGCGCTGTAAATCAAGCTTGTGAATGTGCTGCTAAATGTGTGAAGGTGGAGAAACGGCTCACAGTCATCGATGGTTAACTACCCTTCATTCACAGCAGGCTGCTGAATAATTTGCCAGTGGAACAATACATTTTAACTTCTCTGACAGATTATTTCACTAGAACTTTTAAGGAATTCATATAAGACATATACTTATATGATATCTAATTTAGATATCACTGACTTTGCACCATTTGCTACCTGTTTTGCACAGATGTTCAGAATAATGTATATATTTTTACTTTCTTTTGCAGAGTCTGGTGATTTGGACTCTCATCTGGCTCGGCTGGCCTCTCTGGGTTTCACCGGCTGCCTGTCAGTAGTTCAGTTCAACTCCATCAATCCTCTGAAAGCTGCTCTGCTCCACCCAGACTCCAGCCCCGTCATCATCACCGGACCTCTGGTTCGGTCCAGCTGTGGCTCTGCAGCCTCAGCCAATCCCTACGCAGCTGAAAACATTCACCATATATCAGGTAAAACACGGAGTTAGGGATCAAACTTTGAGGTTTCCATTATTAATGGAAGTTTGATTTGTGTTTACTTGTTCTACTTTATTCAGTTTGTCTGTCATTGTGTGTCTGGTCCTACCAGTTAAACTTAAGAAATTAATAAAGGGTCAAATACAGAACATCTACAAGAACAATGAAACAATATTTTCATTTATTTTTCCAGAGAAACATTTTAGCCATAATTATGTTCTGGTTCATTTTTTCTTCTTTTTCTGTTTTTCTATATTTCCTTGGTTCTTGATTTGGTGATTTGATTTTCTTTCTACTCTTTTCACATTCTGAAACAACACAAAACTTTACCAAGTATTTTTGGTCTAGTTTCTAGTGCAAATATCTTAATACAAGTTATAAGTAACTTTTCACAAAGATAGGTGAAGTAGTGGTACTATTGGCAGATTATTTCACGTATAACAAGGGAAAATGTCTGTAGAAGTGAAATAATCTGCCAATACTAACAGAACTTTTTCATCGATATTAAGGATTTATTGACTCTAAACAAACTCCTAAAGTTACTTGTAAATTAGTTTTGTCTAATTTCAAGTGTACTAAGATATTTTGCACTAGAAACTAGACCAAAAAATACCTGGTAAGATTTTGTGTTTTTGCAGTGTAGGAGAACAAAAACTTTTATCCTACTTTTATTAAACTTAAAACAATAAGAATAAAACTATTTTCAGTTGTGATGCATTTTAAAGGGGAACATGCGGATTCTCTGTTTAAAGCTAACCGGATGTTTCAATATTTCTCTTGTTTTGCTGTCCGAATATAATTTCTGCTTCTCTCATTTTCCTCCTCAATTCGGTGATGACTTCTGGTCTTTCTAACTTCTCTCTTGCTCTGATTTGTTCCTCCTGACTCTTCGCTGTAGACCGGTCCGGCTCAGTGGGCTCAGGTCAACCTTTAGTCAATGCCATCAGGACCGACTCGGCTCTGATTGGAGGTACTAAACCATTTCTGCTTCTCCCTGCACTGGAATCTGTGTTCCCTTCGCTCACACTATCAGTTTCAAATCAGGCATAGCATCTTTTCTAAAACTTGGCTTTAATGTGTTTGTTCAGGCGACATTTAAAACGTTTGGAGATGGGCAAGACATGACTCGATTTAAAACCAATTTAAACTTTGGTTCTCTGCCAGCATTAATTGATTCAAAGTGGAGACTCTACGAGGTGGGAACTGTGGAAGTCATTTAAAACTGTCCATCCAATCCTGTTGTACACAAAGGACAGAAAACTTAATCGAACTACAGAAATCTGCTGAGAAAGCTCACTCTGTCATTATCACAATACATGGTCATTTTTAATGCATAATTAAACTGATTTTAAATCCTGCTTCAACCTCTTAAGCTCTACTTAGTTTTCCCTAAAGTGCTCAGGTTTGATCTTAACTGATGGAAAACTTTTTAAAGTGTTTTTCAGATTAGCAATTCAATCAGCTGTGAATAAAAGAAATGTGCTGCAGTTCTGTTATGCCAGAGTTTCTGCATATAAATTAGAATAGAGAAACAATTCAGTAAGTTAAACCTGTATAGATTCAACCCACAGACTCATTTATTTCAAGTGTTTCTTTTGATGATTAAAGTTCACAGCTAATAAAAAACAAGTTTCAGTCTCTCAGAAAATATCAGGCTGATAAAAGCTGTTTTAATGTATAAATGTTATGGCTCATACAAGAATACGGCTGGTTTTACAGTCCAGGTCACTGCTGCAGATGATAGACTTTCACAGGGGTGTATGTTAATGGAAAGTTGAGTGGAAGGAAAAACTATTCAGTATTTTGTCTTTTTTTATTTGCTCCCACAATCAGTCAGATTACCACAAAAGAAACACTGTTTATTGAATTAAACATTTTCATCACATTCTAATTCCAGGTGTCATAGCGGTCGTCATCTTCGTGGTTCTGACCGGCCTGGCCGTCGCCGCGCGGTACCTCTACCGGAGGAAGGACACGTATCGAAACCAGGAGGGGAACGCGGTCAAACAGGAAGACAGCCCAGACTTCCCTTTCAACAACCAGACTGACTCCCAGAACCCGTCCTCTGAAAACCCAAAGGAGTATTTTATCTAACAGGAGTTCTGCCGACCCGACCCGACCCGTCCTGCCGCTGTTTTACAGGGTCGGAGGTGAAGAAGACGACTTGAAGACCCTCTGGACTCGTCACTCGGCTCAAGAGCCTCCTGGACTCTTTGTTACCAAAAGTGGCTCAACTTCAGGGCGACGGCAAAAGCAAACAGTTTGGTGTTGTGTTTCTGTTGCTTTACTGTAAAATTGTGGATATTCTGATACAAACAGGCAACAGTGTTTGACTTCAAGGTGGTAATATGCATTTTTACAGAAACTGAAATGTGGGATTTGTGTCTTGGCAACAAGTTTTTGCTGATTTCACTTTTTACTTTTCCAATGTTGAAGTTGTCAATCTTTTATTGAAGTATTAGGGGGGAAATGTGAAGTGCTGCTCCCTTGTGGCAACATTTAAAGATGATTTCCAGATTCATGTCTTTGGGTTTAAAGGGGTTTCACAAAATATTCATTAATGTTTTACTTTTCTTCAATTTCCAGGTGCATATATTAATTTCCTTCATGCATATTTTGGTTTCTTACACCAGCTGCCAAATTTATTCCACAACGTAAGCCAGGGGTGTCCAAACTTTTTGTCACATGGACCAAGTAAAAAGAATTAGCAGGCCAAAAAACTATAGTTTTTTACAGTTTAATCTTATGTCTTTTTTACTGCTCAACAATAAACTAAGCGTATAATAATTTTAATTAAATAAAGTCAGTTTTTTTTTGTTAGAAATATAAGTTTAAACCTGTTTAAGTCCAAATTTTAAAAAAGGTTTTACATTTTAAGGCATCCAGTTTGAAAATTATTTTAGGCTTAGATAAAAAAATATATATACATATATATTAAACCTATAGAACAGGATTTTATTTAAAAATGTTTTTATAGTAAGCCAAGTTTAATCAATTAATTAAAAGCAAATCTGGGTTGTCTAAAGTCTACAACTCAGTCAAAGAGAAATCAAAAAGTGCTTTTATTAAAATACACACTTTGTGTTTTATGTAAGATTTTCCGTTGAAAGATTTTAATTAGTTAGAAATTAAAAATAAAAATGTCTCCATCTGCATCAACTACCGGGCCACACAGAATCAATCTCACGGGCTCACAAATGGCCCCCGAACCACACTTTGGACACCCCTGACTTAATCACACATTCTGTAGAATATAAAGGTGCATCTAGTATTGTTTTAAAAATCATTGTACCAAAACAAAATGTGAAATGTTACTATGGACTTTGTGAAGCATTTAGGTTTATCTTAGTTGCCTTAGCAACTCCATTCCTTTATATACATATTTTTGGACAAACTGAGACAAAAATGCTTCTGTGCTTTGAGATGTTGTCCTCAAGAGACTGTAGAGACGAAAAAACAACTCTGAGAGAAAAAAATTTTGATGTGTAACTAACATTTGTAACCACAGATCTGGTTCAGTTGATGCATCGAGCATCTGTTAAATTGTTTAGTAAAAAAAAGAAAACGGTGTTTTGCAAGAGCCTGAATATAGATCGCAGTGTGTCACATGAAGTAAAACTAGGTTGAGAATTTCAATTAATGCAAGAGTATAAATAACTGACATCTTTACGGTTGTTTTCACAAAGGCAAAGTGAATTTCTGCATTTTGTGTTGGGATCCGTTTTGCATCTTGTTAAAGCCCACGAGGGATGAAGGTTTCAGAAGTTATATGGGGAAAAAGTTTCATTAAAAGTGACCAAATTCGCTATTATGTACATTGCATCTAATGGTCAGTCATGACTAAGTAGGTTATTTCCAGGCTCAGACATTTTAGGATTTAGCTTGAAGCTAATGAGGGAAAGTCTCATCAGCCTGGAGCTAATGATCCTAAAACGCTTTGCTAAAAGTTAGATTGAAACTCTGTGTCTGGAGCAGCAAAACTAATTTGTTGAGTGTGAAGGACGCCTGTTTTTGCACTGAAGAAGGGGAAAAAAATCTCGTAATACATTCCAATGTTTGAAAATCTTTTTGTAAGACTGAGCAGTTTCCCCCGAGCCTGGATGTCTGAAGCATGAGGTGTCTTTTGAAAACTAGCAATGGACCAAAGGGCGTAGTCAAAGGCTTTGATTGTTTTTCTGGCCGAGGTTGTAGTGAAAAAAAAGAAAGAAATATTGAGAAGCATAAAAGATAATAGGTGAGAGCTTAGAATGATGTTATGTTTAGAAACTGGAAGGTTAATTTATGCAACGAGGAAGAGAAAGGATACATTTTCTTCAAGAGCAGCAGTTTGGAGACTTAGCAAACCTACACCCTTTGAAGGGACTTAAGAGAGCACATTGCTGAGCCAAGTCATTTTTTAAATCACCACTTTGATAAATGACTGCATGACAAAGCTGATTTGAAGCTCTCAAAGTCTGGCAGCATTCAAACCAAACATCAAACATTTCTGCTCCTGTTCTGACCAGCATTTTCTTTACTGTCTGACCTCTTATTCATACAAGTTGTCTCTGTGAGATCCAAGATCACATTTACAACAGAGACTTGTTTTGATTAAACACACAAACATAGCAACATGACAAGCAATTTAGAAGATTTGCTTGTTATGTTGACGACAGGGTTTATTTCTCTGCTGTCGTTTCTTCCAGCAACTTCAGAACAAACACTTTTCAAAACGTAAGAGACCCACACACAACGATAACAAATATTAGGAATCAGAAAGATGTTTGGTCCTACAGTGTGTGGTGTTGAGCAACACACCACGCAACACACTTCACTTAACCAACATTCAGAGTCCGATGGGAAATCTTACGAGATCAAACGTGAATTCAGACAACACAAACATGGCCGACAAGGAAGAAGCAACGGTGATAATTTGTAGAGTAACAGAGAAAAGACGTCTCTGATGTCCACCAAGCTTTCTGGAGCTCCATGGAAGTTGTTTTTTGAATTCCCCACCGTCTTTCAGATTGGCAGCACGTCACATTCAACAAGCTGCGTTCTCGTTTGTCCACATGATATCAGCACCATATTGGGTTAAGACAATCCAACATGTAGAATATCCTGGATTTTAGATCGGAGCGATCCCAAAGTCCTTTGAGTTGGTGAGTTCAGTCCAAACAGACTGAACTCACCATGCCTGGCAGAACTGTCTCAAGATTTTTCTGATTATCAGAAAGTTCTTAAAATTGTTGCAAAGAAAAAATCTTGTGAGTTTCACTTTTTTCCACATAATTATCAAAATATTAAACTAATGTAGTTTAACGGTGTAGAATTAGTCTGAAAAAACTTCAAACTGTTGCTACGTTTGTTATGGATGGAACGGAGCTCAAACTATTTAATTTGGAGTTCGCCGTCAATTATCCCCTTTTTGCTCCCACACTATCCTAACTATTGAAATAGATAATGGGAAAGTCAGTTGAAGTTAATTTGGGTTTAATAGTCTTAAAATATTTAGTTTTTTAAGCTTAAATAACTAAATATAAAATGTATAAAATTGAGATTTATTGTTATGATAAATTTCAATTATAGATAGTAAAGGCAAAATATTAAATGTTATTTTCTCCAGCATTTTTTTCCACAAGAGCCTCAATAAAATCAGTAAATTCAAAAAATATGATTAAATGCAGTTGTGTGCAATTTAGAGATGAATCGCGTTTTTTCTTAAATGAGAATGTCTTTAGGAACAAGATTTGTTTGTGGTGCTATGAATGCTATCCAATAAACTCACAGCCATGCAGCTACCTAAAAAACACAATACGTGTATTTTTTTTTATCATGATCCTTATCGTTATCGCAATAGTACCACAATATGTTACGATAAAATTCTGGGTCCGTCTCGCTCACCCCTACTCTGAAGTGTGAGGTTGTTCACTTCTCCAAAAACAGAAACTGCTTACAGGGAACTTTCCTTCCTCGATTTCTTAATGCATTTCAGCTGTGAGGTCTCTGAGTAGCAGCAGCAGCAGCAGCCACTCTTAACCCCGTCGCCTCATTTGCTTCACGCAGAGATCATTCTTAGACACTAATCTGCTTTGATGTGCAGGTAGATGTGGACAAAGCGCCAAACTGTGAGAGGAGGCGAGTCAGACAGGAACAGAATCAGACATTTTCCAGGCAGACATCCTTCTGATCAAAATGAATTCATGTGCAAACGACGCAAAAGACGAGAAGTGTATCAATTATCGAGGTTTGTGACAAACAGCACCGTCTCCATCCTAAACTCTGAAGTTCAGATGTGAATTTAATGACGAGTTGTTAAAGTTCGGGTTGGTTCAGCGTCCGTCTTTCTATGGATCAGCTTTGTAGATAAGACTGAGTGAAACTGGACAAACGTTTCTGTCAGTGCAGCTGAGAAGCAAATGTTTACACACTGATGGTCATAATGGAGTGAACCAAGTTAACTTTTGTTTTTGTGCCTCCTGATTAAAAAATGGCCTCAAAGTAAACATTTTTTGAGAAGCGTGTGGGTTTGATTTTTCTTTCAACAATAAAGTTGTTTACTGATATGGTTTGTTTTTTTAAAAAAAGGATGAATCTTGTCTAAGAATGTTTCAAAACGAGTTTGTTTCCCACATCATTTTTATACTTCTGACTTTAGAGACCAATAAGACATAACATTATGACCAACTGCCAACAGTCTTGATTAATCGATCATTTATTTACATACACATCCACAATATTGATAACAAAAAAATCAGTACAGTTAAAACATTCAAAAAGATTTCTAATCAATGCCATCACTTTGTTTTCCATGGAAAATTAATCAAATAAAATCAGCTCTGTTGGTCAAAAATCAGAAAATCCTGTTTTCTATATTTGTATTCATTAATGAATTGGGTGTGCGACATTCTTTTGATATTTTTACATTTTTCTCAGATTTAGTTGAATAGTCAAAAAAGATAAAAATACATGTAAATTGTGTTAAATTTTTTTTTTGGTTTTGCATTTTTTAAAGTTGAGAAATTCATATTGAATTATGTAAATTGTAGGATAAATATGAGTAAAAAATCTTTTTTAAATCCCTGATCAGCTAAAAGGTAAAGTTTTGCTCTCTAAATTTCTACAGACATCACTGCATTTCCTTTGCCTTCACTTTCTCCCCTCTTTCCTGTTGTTAGATTCATTACGGATCCACTTGAACACGTTGCTTTGCATAACAACATCGATTAGACTCACTGAGGTAAATGTAGAAGTGGCGTCTGCAGAAGAGAGGAGTCGGTCTGACAGTCGGTCTGACAGAGTCAGGCGCAGATCGAGATCTGGGATCAGCCGCCATAGAGGAGCTGGAGACAGGCTGACTGTGTTCCTCCTGCATGGCTGAAAACTCATTCAGCAGCACAAACAAAAACACTCTGAACCTGCTGGCGTCAACAGAACTTCTGATAAAGATGGGTCCTAATGAAATGTGTGTTTTATTGAAAATGCATGTTATTTATCCTTAAAAATGTTAACTTTGAAACTTGTTTTCAACACTAGTAGTGATGCCACAGCTGGAGATGTGGATCAGATTTTGAGTATCCCTCAACCTTCTGCTTGCATGATCAGACAGTTTTAGAGTTTTTGTAATATCCTGACTCAATTTGACCTGTTTAGGTCAGGAGTCCGCAACCTTCACTCACCAGAGCAATAAGGCTCAGATCTACCACACCAGACAAGACCCAAGGTGTAGGTTGTGCAAGGAGGCCCCTGAGACAGTCCAGCACATAACAGCAGGGTGCCAGATGCTGGCAGGGAAAGCGTACATGGAACGACATAACCAGGTGGCGGGCATAGTGTACAGGAACATCTGTGCAGAATATGGACTGGAAGCCCCAAGATCGAAGTGGGAAACACCCCCAAAGGTGGTGGAGAATGACCGAGCTAAGATCCTGTGGGACTTCCAGATCCAGACAGACAAGATGGTGATGGAGAACCAACCGGACATTGTGGTGGTGGATAAAGAACAGAGGGAAGCCGTTGTGGTGGATGTAGCTATACCAAGTGACTACAACATCAGGAAAAAGGAGCATGAGAAACTGGAGAAATACCAGGGCCTCAGGGAGGAACTGGAAAAGAACTGGAATGTGAAGACCACAGTGGTGCCTGTGGTCATCGGGGCAGAAACCCCCAAACTGGAGCAGCGGCTAAAACAGATCCCAGGAACAACATCAGACATCTCAGTACAGAAATGTGCAGTACTAGGCACAGCCAAGATACTGGAGGAGAACCTGAAGCTCCCAGGCCTCTGGAAGAGGACCTGAGCTCAGAGGATGGAAGAGACCAGAGGATGAAAGAGACCAGAGGATGAAAGAGACCAGAGGATGAAAGGGACCACCCACGGAGGGTGAGAAGGGAATTTTATATATATAAAAACGTGATGGTGACAACTTCTCTCATGGAAACAGTGCAATAGCAAAATTGTGATTTTTCGACACTAGCGGACAGAGTTTTGCGCATATTTGTAAAGGAAACACACAAGAAAATGGGATGCAGGAGCTAACACAAGACTGTCCTGAAGAAACAGGAGAATGCTTCCGCTGCAATGGACCTTACCAAGCTCAGCCCAAAAATGTCCCTTGAAAGCCCCACGTGACTACATGTCTCACAAGCAAAGCCTCACGGTGCTTAGCTCCTATGTCTAAACATGGGATTTTTCATTGACTGACTCTCTGCAGAGTATTTCTGAGTCGATTAGTTTAGCATTTCTGCCAGATTTTAACAAAATATCAACCACGACATGGACAGGGGAACCAACAAGTTCATGTCATCTTTTTTGGACGACATCAAGGTGTTTGAGCCACTTGATGCCTCCAACATTGTGCGCGTCGCAGCTAAATGCTACCGGTCGATGAGGAACACAGCAGATCCTCACACTCTCAGCATAAATATAGCTGTGGACAAGATCACTGACGCCTATTGTTCTTGCAAGGCTGGGTAAGTTGGGCATTCATGATTTTGAGGGGTCAAATGTGCCTAGGCCTGATACACGGTACTCGGTGCTAGCGTGGCTAACATGATTACAGTTTAGTAAAAAGCCTTTTCAGGTGAAATAAAATCTTTAATGTATGTCAGATACGGTACACGTTGCATATTGATCTGTTCAGCTAACGTAAGGCTGTGACAGACAGGCTTCAAGTGTAGAAGTTGTATCGGTGCTGCCATTATGGTGTACTTGGCTAAAAGGTTTTCATAATGGATGTGTTTATTATTGACTATTTATTTAATTCACTAAACACAAAGAAAGCAAAGCAATAATACTAACACCAGCAGGCAATCCTTTGTTCTTATTGATCCTACAACGGTTGAGCTGCAAATGCGGTCGTGAACAAACTTTGATCCAAGCAAGACTTTCCGTTTCAGATTTTGGAAATCTGTGAATTTTAGTTCCACAAACACGATCAGGATACCTGACATCGCCTGTACAGATTCCCCACTGACGGCGGAGAACCATTGTTTTAGAGTCCTGACGCAAAAACTTTGTCGGTCTGCTAGTCCACAATGTACATCAGCTTGTGTTTACTACTGTAATTTGTGTTTGTGAGACGGTCAAGCACGTGGTAGCTGCGCTGTGACGTAAAATGGGCATTAGCCAATGAAACGCGGCCCCTGTGGTAAGGTCCATTACGTAGATGGGTTGATCAGTGTGCTTGTGTGTTTAACAAAACTTAAATTGGGAAACATTCACAAGTAAAAACGTAAAATAGTTAATAAATATGCATCTGTTAGTATAGGTGAATAAATTCATTTTACATTTCCTCCATTTTACTAATCCTGCAGTTTTAAGCCACGTTTTTCTCACCGCCATATCGTTTTTAGCCATCACTTCTGCAGCTTCATTAGCATGAGCCTCGCTGACCAACCGAGCCTGAAAGGTTGTGCATGATTGACAGATGTGATGTGCTTAAGAGCTGGCCAATTAATTCTAACAAAGGCTCGACGTATTCAACATCACGATGTGCAGCAGCATGAAATGAGCTTTAATTACCGCAGGCCATCGCAGGTCTGATATTACTCTTGCTCTGCTGCGCTTCAGCAGACCAGCCTCACGTTTGTTTTGTAGATTAGCTCAAAGTGGTTCTTCTCTTCTCAGCAGATCTGTGCAGGACTGAAGAGATGATGTTGGAACAAATTCAGCCATCTTTGTTTTTAAGACTTTATGGATTTGTAGTGTTTAGACATTTGAGTCTATGAAGTTCATGTTACCGCAATGCCTGTTTGTTTGCATGTATTATGTTTTCATTAGGATTTAACTAAAATAACGGTAGTGTGTCTTATTATCAGTCTTATTTTCTTGTTTGGTAACAAGTTTCTGTTTCATTCGTGTCCGTTTTTTAATTTTTTTTTTACCACTTTTTGCATTTCGTACAAGTATTGTGGTTTATATTTATAAATTGCCTTGTCCCGTTCACCCACAAGTGTAAGGTTTCTCATGTTTTTAAGTAAAAATAGATTTTCTCTTTGCGAATCGACTTTTTACCAATCCAACTAGCCTTTTCACACTAATTACCAACTAGGTGTTTTTTTAAAATCTAAATGTGAGTTTTGTAATTAATTTAAGATTTTATTTGAATTTCCACCTGTTTTGTCTTTTCAAAGCGCCATTTCATCAGGAGGTGTGTTATAGTTATATCTTAGTTTAATTTTTTCTATAAAAATAAACTGACTGAAGTCACATATTAGTATTTGCTTACATCTTGTGTAGTTTTACATTTTTGGAAGAGAATTTTTCATATATTTAATCGATTAAATGTGAGTTTTTGCCATAATGTAGTCAACTAAATGGGTTCTTTTATGTTTGCTTTTTTGTTTTTAGTTTATTGCTTAGGAATGTTGATGAAAGGATTTTGGCACCATGACGGTGAAATCTCTGAAAGACCTTTACTGCCACCTCGTGGTCTGATTGGAGAACTACAACGCAGGTCTGAAAGCTTCCCTAATGACCTTCTGTCCTGTTCTGGATCAGATTGCTGGATGACGAACCTGAACAGTATATTTAATATTTAACAATATTACATATTAGTATTAATAAAAAACACAAAATTTTGGTGTTTTTTTTCTCACATATTAATATATTATGTGTTTCCTGTTAAATGAGATTCCAGGAATAATGTTTTTTGATGTAAAATTGAGATGTTTGGCCATTTTGTTTAAAGAAATCCAAATGTATATATAAAACCAACTCTCCAGCACGATTCGGAATTGTTTATAAGTGTTTGGTTTAGGGCTGTAGTGATACAATAATCTCATGATACGATACGATACACGATATTCTGCCCACGATATGATATATATTGTGATATTCAGCAAACGATTGAATACACAATGCAATTCAATACACTTTTGCAATTTTCTGAAAGATTTTAGAGGGACAGAGTGATTTTGGTGACATTTTGTGACGGTTATAAAGTTGGATTGAATTAATTTAACTGAAAACTGATTAAAAGCACCAACTACACAATACCTGGTTCTGGTTGGACACAGACTTAAAGTGGACAGATGGACAAAATGAATCAAAGAAGTGGAGAGAAAACATGTTTCTTTTAATTGAAACAGTCCAAACTGTAGCTGACATGCATTAGTAAAGTAAATAAAGTGAACCAAGTTCCTGCTCTGAATAGTTTGATACCTTTTTAACCTGAACATCTGAAGGAATCACTCTAAGCCTGATGACCTGGTGAAGCAGCAGTGAGTGAACAAGGTGACAGTTGGACGTTACGATACTTGCAAATGAATATCGATTTGCAAAGAAAATATCGATATCGAAAGAAAATATCGATATAGATCGTGATATTGATATTATACAGCCCTAGTTTGGTTTGCTTAGGAGGTTTTAGTTTATGTGTTAGGTTTTATAGTTTATGGATCTTTTTCATAATGCGATACATAAAACCAAATAAAAGAGCGAAATCACTACAATGCAGAGATAACTTCAAATAACTCTTAAGTGTCAAAACGCAAGCAGACAGAAGTCACTCAGAGATGCTGTCTTACATTTTATTGTGATGGGGAGTCATAAAAATGGAGCAAACCTAAAATAAAAACCATACAAAAAGACAGTGGATTTACAAAGGGTAGTATAGACAAACATTATGCAGCCTTCAACGGTACAATGGAAAATACAAAGTTGGCACATAACGAAAGACAGGGCGGCGGGACGATGCAGATTTGGCTTGATGAAATAAAAAAAAGGAGGATTAACGACTTCATAACAAGATCCTTCATTAAAACGGCGACGACTCATGCTTTTAAAGTCACAGAATTCAGTAGCTTAATAACGACGGATGCACATGTAACAGTTTCTATTTCTCACTTCATTCCTGTCTTTTTTCCTTTATTTTCTCAGCTTAAAACAAAAGTCAAGTTTACAGAATACACTTTTTTTTTTTACTATTTTTTTTGTTAAAACAAACTTCATCTCCCAGAACCACATTTTGGGATTCTTGTTTGCCTCAAGAGTATTTTTCATACTAAAATATATTATTGTATCAATTCAAACTACAGTAATGTACACTACAATGTGTAATAAATAAGCATAAAAGAAAATATAAAAATAAGACACATAAATATAAAAAAGTTTTCTAAAAACTAAACCGGATTTTTTTTTTTTCTGTGAAAAGGATTCAAATACTGCTGTTATTGACAAAAACACATAAAAAGAAACAAAACAAAACAAAAAAAAAAAGAAAAAAAAGGGACAGAAAACAAAAGCACTATAAAACACTGTTTGGGTAAAAACAACTCAAAACTCTTCAGAGACCACATTCACTAATGTTTGTTACCTGAAGTGCGGGACAGCTTGTCACAGTTCTTCTGTTTTTGAGAAAAAACAAGTGCACAAGAGAGAATCTGCTCTAATTCATTAATATTTCTAACAGTTTCCTCTCCTTTAAAAAAAAACCAGATTAGGAGAAAAAACACTCCCATATGAAGCTAAACATCAACCTAAACTGAGAACATTTTATCGCTTCAAAGGTTCAGGACAATGATGAGTGGCAAAACAACCCATTAGGAACAGATGCAAGAACTTTATCCTTTTTCTATATTGTATCATGTTTAGATCATAAATCAGTCATAAATTGGCATGCATTTCACAAAAGTCATTTTAGACTGAATTCAATTGAATCCAACTTATTTTATTCTGAAATATGGAAATTAGTACTTTGACAAGGCTCCTTTGTCTTCATTTTCAAAAACCGCCACAGTAAATCCTTACTACTGTTTCTTTAGTCATCACTCTTCTGGGTGCAATTGGAAATATAAAACATTTTTCCAAATGTGTTTGAGAATAATTTATTGGTTGCAACCAATTTAAAAAGAAGACTAGTTAAGGACACAGCAGGAACACAAAATCTTAACCAAGTATTTTAGTCTAGTTTCTAGAGCACATATCTTAGTACACTTGAAATGAAAACAAAACTTAGAAGTAACTTTCCAGCCAGATTTAGAGGTTTGTTTTAAGTCAATTATTCCTTAATAATAATAAAAACATTCTGGCTGTAAGAGAAATAATCTGCCAGAGGAACAAGACATTTTTCCCATAGTATAAGTTAAAATGTCTTTGTTCCACTGGCAGATTATCTCACTTATATCTACTACTTTTTCATTAATAATTAGAAATTGTTGACTTATAATAAGTTTTGTCTTATTTCAAGTGTCTAAAGATATTTTCTCTAGAAACTAGACTAAAATATTTGGTAAGATTTTGTGTTTTTGAAATGAAACTATATGCATGAAAACAAAAAGCAAAAGGTTCAAACTGTTATTTCTATTTTAAATTCATACAAGCTAATTTGGCAGTTAAATATAGGTTTGAATAAACAAAGATTAAAAAATAATTTAATCAGAAAACACAAAGTTTTTCATTAACGAGGCGCCTCAGACGTTCCTTCTAGAAAGGTTATTGTCTGGTAATTTGACAGTATTTATCCACAAAAAATAAAAACATTTTTTTACTCATACTGTAGCTAAAATGCTGCATCATATCGATATGAACACTTATAAAAATGTCATTGTATAACAATATAAGAGCTGGTTAATTAGTCGGGCTATCTGCTCAGGTTAGCCAGCCTGCAGTCTGATGCAACTTCAGCTTTAAAGCAGCGTTATTTAGATAAGATGGTAACAGTCGTGCTATAGTGGTTTTCTCATGCTATTCTCTGCTGACTGGCAGTGCGCAGCAACAAGTGGGGGAGGAGAAATCAAACGTTTTCAGTCAAACTATTCATACGTCTGGTTTCTCCAGGTCTTTCTCTGGCACGTAACATTTCAATGACTCGAAATGTAAAAGATAGAAACCTTTAGTGGCTTTGAAACTGTAAAGGTTTTAATATTTTTAGTATGGGTTGACATGGCAACCGGAGCATCTTGGCTCCAGAGTTTTCTAAATCATTATTCACTAAGGAAAAGTTTGCATCAAGTCTGAATGGGTTTAGTTGACTTAACAGCTGCTTGGTTACTTTCAGCAAAAAATATTTCATGGTAAGCTTTGCTAGTGTATCATTATATTTCATCAAATGATTATAACTATAGAGAACAAAACTTAATGTGATAAAATATGCTGCAGTTGCTGTAGTTGCTTAGTCATTGGTGCATCCTATGATATTTGAAAATATCTTGTATTTGTGACAAGTTTGCTGTTCTGTGCGCGCTAACAAACATTAACCAACATGGGTGGTGTGTAAATAAGAGAGGAACATAATACTGGCTACATGTGAAGAAAAAGAAGAAGAAAAAGAAGAAATAACACTGTTCAATGGCACTTTTAACAGCACACAGGTCTTGCATAAGGCTGGAGGCATCGGGGTGGAGCAGGAAGCAGCCTGATCCTTCACATACACTTCAAATGTAAGCTGATAACACTGACACCGAGAAAATAAAGTGGAACGGAAAATCAGGAGAAGATTCATAGGATTGTGTGTGTGTTTTTGTGTGTGTGTGTGTGTGTGTGTTTTGGACCCGAAGACGAGCCTGGAGGCGGAGCTCTTCTCCGGTCCGTCCACAGAAGTGCCGATGCTGGCTTTGAGGTTGACCTTTTCTTCCCTGATTGGACTAATTTGGTTATGGCAAACAGAAGCCGCCTTCTCCTCCCCGTCCCGTCCTCGTCCTGTCCCTGTCCCTGTCCCGTCCCGTCCCCGTCCTCGTCCTGTCCCTGTCCCGTCCCGTCCCCGTCCCCGTCCCGTCCCGTCCCCGTCCCCGTCCCGTCCCATCCCCGTCCCCAGGAATACCTAGTTTTCCTTAAGGCTAACAGTCGAAACTGAAAACAAACAGAACGCCAGCTAGCGAAGACTAACACTAACACAAACGACATCCCGCTAGCTAGCGTACATATACAACACTGAAGGGCATACGATGCATGAGGCATGTATCCATAGGTAAACTAGGAATACTGTAGTGCAGAGGTTTTTGTTCGTCAAACTCAATTAAATACTGATTTAGGAAAATTCATTGGCAATAAAAAGGTATAGAAATCTTTCTCTATACAGGTTAAAATGTCTTCAAACAAGAACAAGATTAGTAACACTGACTGGCTGAGGAAAAGAAGAAAAAAAAACCTGGGAAGTCTCAGTAACAAGTCTAACAAGATGATAGATGGTACTACTTCAAATCTGTACTTCTATAAACACTTTAAAACATGAATATTTTACTTGTCACAAATAAAAAGTCACTGTCTTTGTTTTTTTTCTAAGTTCAGGCACACCTGGGTTTTTGTACACAGTAGTGGACCGTTAAGATTAGGCAACTTTCAGACGTGCTGCTTCTTGATGTGGTTTTTTGAAACGACTTCGACCGAGGAATCGGGTTCCTTCATTTCGTTTCCGCCGCTTCCTGCGGCTCCTCAGTGCTTTCCGATTCCTCCTTCGTGACTTTGTCTGTTTCTGCTTGGCAGTCTGCCCGTTTCTCTGCCGCTGCACCCGCCGGTTCCTCCTTTTCTCCGCGTTTCCCCTCCGACGTGCCGTTCTCCGCGTGTTCGTTCCCCAGCTCCACTTCCACCACGTCGCAGAAGAACTCCTGTCCCTCCCCCTGCGCCCTCCCAGCCTCCTCCTCTTCCTCCTCCTCCTCCTCCTCCTCCTCGTCGTCGTCGTCGAAGTTGCCCTCGTAGATCTCGCACTCGCCGTCGTCCACCTGCACCACCCGGATGTCGTCCACGCACATGGCCTCGTCGTCCTCCTCCTCGCTCTCCCGCTCGTCCGAGTCCATTTGGGACTGCGGCGTGGTGGTCCGGCTGTCCGACGGCGCGCCGCCGCCGCCGCCCGGCTCCAGCTGACCCCTGCTGCGCGACCCCAGGCCGGAGCCCAGGACGGACCAGTCCTTCTTGCAGTAGGAGTAGCGGTGGTTCATGTGCTGAGAGTACGAGCCCGAATGGGAGAAGCGCTTCCCACATTTGTCGCACTGGTAGGGTTTCTCGCCGGAGTGCAGCCTGGAGTGTTCGATCAGGTGATGTTTGTGTTTGAAAGCTTTATTGCAGATGGTGCATTCGTGGGGCCGTTTTCCTGCAGGAGAAACAAGCGTCAGGAGGACACACTTCCAAAACCTACAACTAGATTTTAATAAATCATTTTGCTCTTACAGCCCTAAAGCTAACCTGCCTTAAACTGTTTTTAGTAGAGGTGGGTGATGTGGACTTAGAATTTTATCACAATGTTCTGTACTATTGTGATGACAATAAAATGAAGATAAATGAGTTATTACTTCTTTTCTTAGGAAACATTTCCATTTAAAACAAGCTTCTTCAGTTACTTAAGGAGATTTATTTCAATAAACTGTTGACAGTATTTTACTGATGCTCTCAGTGGAGAAAACAGTGAAATCAACGTGTCCATTAAAGCTGTCAGTTTTAGTTTTATCTTAACGTCATTAATTGGAATGTAAATCCTTAACATGATGAATTAGTTGATAAGTATTTCAGAGATCTATTCATCACAATTAATCAGCCTAATAATTAATTAGTGCCATAGAAACTCATAGTAGCTACAAAACATCTGTTGAATGTTTTTACATTTTATCACATTAAAACCATAAATCTTATCATATTTTATTGGGACTTTGTGATCTCAGCTGCAAACCTACATGAAAACCGACAGGATCAGACAGGAGAGCGTTAATCAGAGAAGAAGAAAAGACGCCCATAATGAGCCAACCTGTTCGACGTTTCTGAGAAATAAGAGACTGAAGAAATTGTTTGATTTTTTTTTTTCAGTTAGTTTTAGATGTTTGGACAACAATGTGTCAAATTTCCCAATTCTATTTTTGAACAGCAGCTAAAACAAGTTTGTATTGTTGCATGCGTATTGTTCAAGCAATAAAGTTTGTATCTGTAGCATGATTAAAATTGAAAACATGTAAATAGGAGTGAAAAGCACTGCATGCTTATAATAGGTGCTGAGTCCGTTTTGAACCGTCAGACTGCATCAAGTGTGGGAGGAATACCTGTGTGTTCATATTTGTGTCTGAGCAGCGAACTGCCCTTCTGGAAGACCTTGGAGCAAAGATCACAGGGATAGACGCCATTTTCCACCCGCCGCTTCTTGCTGTCCTGCTCCTCTGCAGACGAAGCCCCGTCAGTGTTGCTCTCTGAACGTTTCTCCTGCACAACAAAACACGTTCCTAAATCTGGGTTCCCATGCTTTGCCATTAAAAGACCCCCAAACAGCATTAGCAAGTAACTTTTATTCAATATTCAATAATTATTACCTTTGTTTAGCGTAAATGCTGCCTAATTCCTTCAGATTGTTTTGGTTTTCTTTTCTCGAAAACTTGCTAACTTGCATTTTGCGCTTCCTGTGCCAACTATGCTAACTTAAGGATTAATGCAGTTTTATAAATTTGACTGGCAATCAATCAGAAAGATGAGAAAGGCAAATAACATTTCAATACATTATTTATTATATTTTATAATAATTATAGATAAATTGCAACAGAATGTAATAACAGATCAAGAAAAAAACTAACAAAATTAAGAGAATAAATTCATATGAATTAGTCAAAATAATACGAGAAGAGTCACAATATTCAACTTTATTCTCATATTATTCTTGTACGAGTTCTCTTAATATTAGGAATTTATTCTCATAATTTTATGACTTTATTTTTGTCATGTAAGTTTTCTTTTTTATTTGTTTTTAGTATGACCCTAATTCTCCGTTGTAAAAAAAATATTTCTGAAAAAGACTTCGGATGTGTTGCACTGAAATGCAAATTTCCCTGTGGTGGTTAATAACATATAATCATTCAATTTTATGATTTTAAAAATGAGTAGATTACATTTTTTGTATTTTTTTTTATAAGATAACATTTTGAAAACATTTTTTCCCATCTCTTCCCTCCAGTTTTCTGGGGCCCCTCTCCTGCCCCCGCTGCCCCCCCCCAGGATCCCGCGACCCCCACTTTGACAAACACATTCCCTAAATAACCAGCGAGGAGCCGCAGTGCGGCGCTGAGCCCCACCGAGCTGCAGCAGCACCAACCTTATGGCCGTTGAGGACGACGGTCTTGGCTCCGGCGGCGTTGCCGGGGGCGGCCGCGTAGGTGTAGGTGAGCTGGGGGATGAGGATGGTGCGCTTGGTGGTGGTGTTGATGGCGCCGAGGCAGCCCACCGTCCCCTGACCGGCGATGGCCACCAGTGTGGGCAGCTGGGCGGCGGTGACGATGTTGACGGGGTTGGTGCTCTGAGGCGTGGTGACGAAGAGCGTCTGGCCGTCCTTCCTCAGGCAGGTCAGGTTCAGAGGATGATCCTGCTGCTTTGGGGGAGGCGTGGCTTTCTCTTCTGATGGTCGGATCTCGTGTTTGGGGAGAGAGAGGTCCAGAGGTTCTGCCTGGGAGTCTGCTTCCTCTGGGTCTTCTGGCTCGCTTTTGACGATCACCAGATCCCCGCTGAGAGACAGCGAGTCTGACGGCGAGCTGGCGCGGGACTGAGGTCGGTCGCGTTCCTCCTGGTCGCCGTTCTCATCGTTATTCAAAGCCTCCTCTGAGCTGGAGTTTGTGGTTTTAGCCTCTTCTGGAGGATCTGACGACTCGGTGGGACATTTACTCGTGTTTTTCCCAGAATTCATCTTGATGAACCACTTCCTGACCACTTCGGTGGGAATATTGACAGACTTGGAGATCTTGGTCAGCTCCTCTTCACCGGGGTTGGCGTTGGAGGCGAAGTAAGTCTTGAGGAGCGAGAGGAGGTCTTCCACTGGCGGCTCCTCCAGCATCACGCCGGCCTCGCTGAGCAGAGCGGCAAACGATGGGTCCAACGCGGCCGAGTCCACGGCCTCCCCGTTGGCAGCTTTGCGATGCTGCAGGAGATGCAGCGCCTCCAGGTTGTCGGGACAGTCGTCGCACAGTAAACACGTACTGCTGCCGCTGGATTTGGGTACTTTGGCTGGTTCCGACTCCTTCTCGGTTTCTTCCTCCGTTGCCTCCGTCTTTGTGTCTTTAATGGGTTCTGCTACTGGATTTCTCTTCAGACTGAGGTCCGTTACCTCAGGCGTTTCGAGCTGATCCGTTTTTGTTGCGGTCGGGGCGGCAGCTGCTGCGGTGATGACGACGGGAGCCGGGGGAAGGTTGTTTTTGATGACGAGCGGCGTGGGCAGGGCGGCGGCGGCGTTGGTGCCGGCTGCAGGGCTGATGCTGTAGTTGATGATGATCTTTGTGGTGCCGTCGTGATCCACGAAGGCGGGGAGGCTGATGATCTGCTGCTGAGGCTGCTGGACTACGATTCCCTGCTTTCCCTGCACCACAACGCCGTTGGCTGAGCCCAGCACCTGCCTCAGCACGTTCCCGTCCATCGCCACCTTCAGCACGCTCTGCAGGTCGTTCAGATTGATGCTGACCGGCGACATGAGGCCCACCGTCGGGACGACCATGGCCACGCTCTGAGGCATGGCTGCTGCTGGGGCTGCTGCTGGGGCTGCCGCCGGCGGCGCCGCCCCGCCGTTCACCACGCCGTTGCTGCCGGTTGAAGTCGCCGGCGCCGCCATGACCGGCTTGCACTCGTATTCCACGGGCTCGGATTTGATCTGGGTGACGGGCAGCTGCTCCTGGAGCGGCTTGCTTTCAGTCTTTTCTTTGACAGGAAGTCGTGCTGGAGCGATTGCGACAGGTTTAGTCTGAGTGCTTGGAGACGTGGTCTTCACCACCGTTACAGTCACACTGTTCTGAGTTGCTGCTCCCACACACTTCTTGCTACTGATGTGGGAGCTGTAGGAGCCAGAGTGGGAGAATCGCTTCTTGCAGTTTGAGCATTCGTATGGCTTCTCACCTAAAAACAAATTAAATAAAACCTCCAGCTCAGAGAATTAACTTCAAAATGCTGTTAGTACTTTATAAATGACTAAACTCAACACAGACGGATTTATTCAACTGAAAGTTCACAAATTAGTGCTTTAGAGTTTAATGGAAGCTAAACTTGGGGGAAGCTAAGTGGGCTAAACGTTTTCAAAGTTAGTAAAAACAAAAATGTAACTCTGCTATTAGCACATTAGAGTAAAAGCAAGAGTAATAAAGTGTCATTATTTGACAAAAAAAACACATATTCTCGATGATATTCTAATTCTTTCTAGTCTTTTATCTAAAATATATTTAAACATTACAGGTTCAGAGTGTACTTTTGGTGTTAAAGTCACAGTTTGGGACATAGATGTTGATACTGTGAGTGTCTGGTTTCTCCTTACCGCTGTGAATGCGCAGGTGTTCCTTTAGGTGGTGTTTGTATTTGAAGGCCTTTGAACATTCGGTACACTTGAACTTGCGTGTTCCACCTGTACCTCCTGATCCTGCTGACGACTGGGAAACGTGACGCTGAGACAGAAAACACAAGTCTCCTTAGAATCAATTTGCACAAATTAAAAACAGTCTTTTTTTTCTGCACTCAAAAACAGTTTCCAACCCAAAGCAAACAGCAGACTTAATGCAGTCAAAAACTACGTCTGTACCTGCGTACTACATGCCTGTAAATGTGCTATATGAGTGTTGAACTGGACTGATCGTATTTTTAATTTCAATGAGAAAACAATTTCTATTAATTTCAGAATTAAGTCGTAAAAACACCAGATGAAAAGTAAAGAACAAATTAAAAATGTTACTTTGGGTTGACATTTCACTGAATGTTAGACACATGCAGCTTTAGTGCGTACACTAAATAAAAAGACACACATACTTTTTCTCGCTGTTTTAAGTTAAATTAAACCAAACTCATCTTGTTTTGGGACAGAATTACCCAAATTATTTCTATTTCTAAGTGCCACAATAATGAGAAAGTTTTATTATTTAATGTTGACCATAACAGAATAAATTCATCCCTGCTGGAGTTTGTTTGGCGCACATCAGACAGATAGTTCTGAATTTAGCCCTCAGCGTTTTCATTGTGGGACCAATCAAGCAGTAAAAGGATTCAAACACACACACACACACACACACACACACACACACACAACCACACACACACACACACACACACTCTCTCTCTCTCTAATTAAACCCATCAACTCGTGCTGGAGCTGCTGGAGGTTTGATTTTCAGAGCTGATCTCGGTCTCACTGTGGTGCCCTGCGGCCTTGTTAAGACGTGTGAGCCGACACCTTTCGGGCTGAGAGGTGTTACCTGCTCCTTGTTGCCTCGGTGGTGGCTCATGTGCCTCTCCAGCTGCGAGCGGTAGGTGAAGGTGTAGCTGCACTGCGAGCAGCTGTAGTTGTCCTCGCTGGTCTCGTGGCGGTACTTAATGTGCTCCTTCAGCGAGGCGTTGCGTTTGTAGCCCCGAGAACAGTACGGGCAAATGTGCAAGTGGGAGAAGCTGTCGGGTGTGCCTGACGAAGAGAAACCTTCTTCAGATTTGTCATCCTGTATCTGATTCTGTCTCAACAGAGGAACTTGTATTGTTTTGGTGCTATTTTTTTATACTTCTCCTGACATTTATGTATGAAAACTTTCCTCTGAAAACGGTCAGAATCTCATATCTGCACAAATCAAATCAAAATGACCAGAGTTGAAGTGCAGCTGTTTACTTAATAAGAAAAAATGGAAATAATTTGATTTAGCATAGCTTTATGCATCTAATGTGCTTGGAAATTGTATAAGAAACGACAATAGCCCCTAAACTAGAGTTAGTTTAACCTTAGCAAACAGATTAAGTTGAGATGTGAAGAACCTGGTTCATTTTAAACCAGATAGATAGCAAGTTAAAACCAATGATGTGAATTACAAGGTGGTTTTTAAATATAAATCTAGGACTTAAAAGGTTAGAAATTTAGTGTTTTGTTAGCCTCATAGACATATTTTGGCCAAATCAGAACACCTGTTACAAAATCCCTATTTTCCATATTTTATCCATGTTTTTTCCTGATTATGCAAAATGTTGAAATATAACTTCAGACATGATGCTATGAAACTAACAGTTTGGTAGATTGTTTTTCCTTAATCGCAATGATTCTGAGCGATAAACTGAAAAACCTGAAAGTGTTTATTTCCTCATCCCACAACAAAACAGATTCACATCGTTATGAACTCTATAACTTTCTGCCGTAGCATTCAGAGCCACTTCACACACTGAAAGGACAGCTGCAGGTAAAAAGCATCGCTCTGACCTCCAGTCAACAGCTCTTCAAGTGTCGCTCTCGAGTTTAACACTGTAAATGTCAGAAGGGACTCTCATCCAACACTGTGCTTCACTTTTCACCTTGACATCAACTAGTTCAGTGTCTTGTTTGGAATCAGAAAACGATGTTCGGTGTTTTCGTGTGATGAAGCAGAAAGGTGAACACACAGAGCGGCGTTTTGTTACCGTTTTCATCGGCGTCTCCCGTCTCGGCCGGACTCTGCTCGTCCTCTGGAGCTTCAGGATAAATGATGGCGGTGTCGCTCTGCTGGAGAATCTCCTCCACTAGAGCGTCCTTCACCTCCTCGTCCTCCTCCTCCTCCGACACACACTCCTCCTTCACTGAAACACACACACACAGACGAGGTTCATTTCAGCAGCGGAGGAGTTTACCTACACACAGCGTTCAGACATGATCCTCAAGTAGAAACAGCTGGATGGAAGCTTTTGATCTTCTTTATGTTTCAGTGATTAATTGCAAAACTTCTGCTAACGTTTTTCAAATGATAAATAATTTAATTAAATGTTATTACCACATTAAGAATCATTTTAGACATGTTTTAGACATGTACAGTTTCTATTGGCATGAAATCAGTTCTAATTCAGTGTGGACCTGAAGGACCACCACTAGGGAGCGCCAAACTACTGCTTCTAATAACTTGACTCCAGATTAATTGAATAAAAGGTTTATTAGAAAAGAGGAAAAAAAAAAAACTAAACCAAAAGAAAAAACAGTATCTTAACCCAAATATGTTAACCAATTAAATTGCTGTGGTGATGCCGCATGGTTATGCTCTGTGTTTTGTCTTAATATTTCCATTTTAATTTGTACTTTTTGAGGTATTTTTACCTTAATGATTGTTCTCTTTGCTTATCTACTTGGTTATTTGTAGATTGTTACCTCTGTCTGCTAGCCTGCCATGTTTGTTTTTTATTTGGTGAACTAAAATATGAACACAAAACCTGATAAACTGTTGAGACCCTGAGCAATTTTTAATGTTAATAACACTGATAAATGTTAACTTACAAGAAAAAAGTTTAGAATGACATTTAAAATAATCAGGGACTGGTTTCATATCATCAGTCACTTAAACTACGTTGTTAGGCTCGTTGTAAAAAATAAAAGTCTTAAAAAACAGAAAATCTTATTCATTTGTATTTGTATTTATAATAAGAAACAGTGTGTTGCATCATTATTATAATAAAAAGCTCAAATATACTGTATTAGAAAGTGCTAAGTGCTAAAGAGCTTTTAATTTGAAGCATCATCAAGAATGTATTTGGGTCAAGAGACAGAGACTTTGTCCAAAGGTTTTCGATTTTACTTTTCTTTTTAAGATCCTAAACAGTAAAAACTAGAAAGCCAAACCGAAGAATCTCTTCTCTACACTTATTAAACATTTATCATAGCACTTCAGTAAGGAGGCTTCTGCTCGATAAAGTTTTTCAAATCAGCTCTAGCTGCTTTCTTCCACCTGTTGCATCAAAAACATCTGCTTTGTACTGCAAACTGCAGCCTGTAAGAGCAGGCGAAAAAGGAACTGGAACGAAGACATTTCACGATTTGTGCATGAAAACACTGATAACGAGGAGTGAAGTGAAACTGTAACCACTGCTGTTATGGAAATAAGGCATTTTAAATGCAGACAGGAGCAGAGCCAGAGGCCACACCTCTTCCTGCTGAGCTGTGTCAGGGACAGGTGTAGCTGTTGTGTGTGTGTGTGTGTGTGTGTGTGTGTGTGTGTGTGTGGTGGAGGAGAGGGGTCTGCAATCACAAAAACCAGTAATAAAAGGGAAAAAAGAAGCAGTCTACACTGAGCTGTGTGTGAGAGCCCTCATAAAGAGGCGGGCTCCTGTTGAACTCTGTTTTAAACACAGATCTTAGCTTCCCATGATCTCATCCAAAAGCTTTCCAAATCCCTTTTCCCTCTGAGCTTCACTCAGCCTACCTTCCACCCTTACCTCAGTGTAATCACTCCTCTTTCTCCCTTAATGAGCCACTCTTTTCTCCATCCAAAACCTTTCTCGGTCTGTTCCGCAGAACTCAAACCCATCTATTATGCCTCTTCATATCTGTCATGTAAAAACATCTGCCTCATAGATGGGAAATGGGGAAAAAAAGTTTGGTTGCACGGGGGTATGAATGCACCGATAAGAACATCTATATATCGCTGTTATTACCCCAAATCTGAAATATTTCGTAACTTTTTCGACAACGCTGACATTGTGCCTCTGCTTCAGGTCAACTCATCACCAAACAAATACAATTCAACTGACCCCAACCACTTTCTGAAACACACACACACACAAGCTTTGATTATTAATATTAGCCCAGTTTGGGACCGACTGAAAAATGACTAGCATTAGTCAATACAAGGGTGCACTAATAAATTGGCCCCAGTTTCATGACTTTTGGGCGATCATCTGATACTTACATATATCTGATCCACCAATATTATCTTCCTCTGCACGTGAAAATCTGCCATTCTTGCCAACTTACCAACTTTGTCGCTCTATTTTGCGACTTTCCAGACGAAAAGAAATTGATCAAAATTGGAATCAGCAGGTCAAGCTTTTTAAAGATCGTGATCGGTCAGAAAAGTCCACACGCAGAACAGCTGTTCGGTATTTTGTTCTTTGGATTCTACTCATTTCTCAGATTTTCAGTTTTAAAGTTTGCTTTATTACAACTGGGAAGCGTTTCTCCCAACAAGACAGACATCGAGCTTTTGGTTTCACACTGCAACGGCTCTACGTCTAATGAGTTTTTGTTTATCTCCATAGCAACAGGCCTCATTCTGTAAAGCAGCTGGAAGTACTAACATACTTTTGTAGATATGAGGAGATTAGGCCTCTTCTGAATGAGTGTCTTATGAGAAGCTCAGAAAAAAAACTGAAACATCATGAATCTAATGGTAAGAGAAAATCTGGGAGTCAAGTTTAAGGCCTATATTTGCTCAATGTTAAATACCCAAACTTAGACAGATGGAGTCCTCTCTGCATCTTCTTTTGGACCTATTTTGGACACTCAACACAAAACTGACGGAAGAGAGATGGAGAAGATTGCGACCGAGAAAAGAAAAAGGGAGTCAGAGGAAAGTAAAGCAGGTGACTTTACTGTCCAGGAAAGATGAGGAAGGTTTACTGTGAATGTAAAATGTTTCTTTTTTCTCCCACTGAAATGTTAGCAATACTGTTGCACATTTTCCACAAAAATGTTAAAAAGCTATATACCTTTCAGAAAAGGAACAAGTTGATGATAAGCAACCAGTTTTAAAAGTCTAAAATATCAGTGAATCACTTGCACTTGTTCTCTTTTGAGAATCACAGACTGAGCAGTCGTGAATAAATGCTACAAACTGAATGTGGTAATGGTTTTAAGACTATAGTACAGTAAAATGCGACTGGCAACAAATTAAAATTTAAGTTGTTGCAACTCATTTTGTTAATCTGTCTTTATAAACAGGTGGTTTGTACAGATAAATAATTACATAACATCAGAATCTCAATAGATTTATGATACATAGACAAAAACAATGAGAACAATTCCACCAGTAACTTTGAGAGCAGTGTGGTGTAGCATGACCTGTGTGTCATCAGCAAAAAGAACGAAGAAGACGATGAAAACAGAAACGGCTCAACGTCTCTATTACGCCAAAATGTGTGTGATTGCACTATTGCATCTCATTTAACGCCTTTCTGAAAATGCACATCAAGATTTCCTCCACTGTCATGTTTGCTGTTTCCCCCTGAATTTAGAAACAAACTCAGAACTTTATTTTAGTGACTAACAACAATGCAAACTTACATTAAAAGCATGAGGGCAATGACGCTTGGCATCGTTAGAAACAGATGAAACTATTTCCACACACAGAGAAAGCTAAGAAAAACGGCCCTGTAATGGGGCCCTGGTATTACAACATCCTCTGTGTAATGTTTTCTAGATAAGTATTTCAAGGTTCAAGGTGATCTTGTTCTGCTGTGTAATATCTGTCTCAACCAAAGCAGTGGGAAAAGTTTGGTTTCTTCTCTCCCTTCCTTTTTCCACCTTCCTCCTCTTTTTGCTTGTAACCAGGAAGTTCCCATCTGCGAGTTTCTCCCTCCAGTCATCATCACCTCTCCCTCCCGTCCTGCAGACTACACCTCTCTGCATATTTTCCCACAATACTCCACAATTACCCTTAATGCCTCACAAAAATGCTAAGCACTAATGACAACCAGAACCCAGCAGCTCACACAATGTAACATAAGAATGGAATGAAAACAGGAAATCATGTGGTGGACTCAAACACATGTGCGCACACATTCTTCACCAGTACACACACAGACACACACACACACTGGCGGAGCTTCTCGCTATCTCACACGCTCTGCACTCGCGTACCTTGCCAGAACCTGTCACTGAGAGTCCATGTTGAATTTATAAGGCAGGATGGATTGGAGCTGCAGTGCGGCCCAGACTGCAGGGGGAGTAGCGCACTAATCTCTCACCAGAGGATCAATTCACCACCAGCTGCTTTGCCCCTCTCGCCTCGGACAGGGAGGGAAGACGGAAAGAAAGTCAAGGCAACCCAAAAACATTAGGCCAGGCTTCTCAAGGCTTCCCAGCGTAGCGCCACAGCAGAGCAACGAGACTTGTCCATGGCTTCTTCCCGAACGACCACCAGCACTCCTGCGCACGCTAGAAGTGCAGCTCCTTCCTGGTTTGTTAATGTTTCTCTAAAGGAGGGGACAGGCTGCTTTTAACTGCAGGTGCAGTTGGAAACTTCAGGTGCAGCTGCGAACACGTGGCTCATTTAGCTGTGCTTTGTTTAAAATTTAAAATGAATTAACTATGGAGGACACATTACCAGACTGGGGAAAAAGTCTACTCCCCTGCCTTTGATTAAAGAGCAAATTCTTTTGAGCTTATGTAATCCCAAATGGTGATTAGTTTTTTCTTAAATACTAAAACAGCAGGAATCAATTTTTCCCATCAGCAACACTCAGATCAGATGCAGTATTTGAAAAGCCGTCAGTTTGTTAGTTGACACTAGAAATACATAAATCGAATAATATCTGTATCGGTATATTGAAAAAAAAAATCTAGATCAGGTATGAGTGTCAATGTCCCCAATCCATAACGGCAGATCTATTCAGTATAATCTATGCTTTCCGCTCTGCATGCTTTGTTTATCTTACATTACATTTAGAATTCCTAATTGTACTTTTTGAACAATTTGAAATAAGTTTGATAAAGTTTATTAGATTATATGTCTGTGTTAAAAAAGAAATGTTAAGTGTATTCAGAGCTGTTTTTGCTTTTCGGATCAGTAACGGCCAATACTAAACCTCAGATATTTGTTGTGGTACATCTATTAAGTCCTTTGCTTATCTTATGAAGAAGAACTGAAAAACATCAACATTCAAGTTTTGTTTTGACATATATTAATGTAAAGGTCATTCTGTGGTATTTTATTTAAGTGTGAAACCCATGAGCACCTCAAACCCCAAAGCAAAATTGATCTGATACGATGTAGAAAAGGCGACTTCTGTCTAAACAGTCTATAAATGTGACTGTTTACATTTACTGTTTACATTTTTGTTATAAAATGTGTGTTACATGATTAAGACTCATGTAACACACATTTTATAACAATGCAAGATAAAACATATATTGCTGAATGAACTACAGTTTTACTGGCTGTTATTTTTCTGTCATTTGCCATCAGGTCAGACCTAAAGCATGACTTACTGCTAGACTGAAAGAGGTGATTAAGTAATCTGCATTTTTAGTCGATGCTTCACTGAAAACTGCAGCTTCTTAAGGTTTAATAAATTCCAAAAACAGTTAAAGATCAGTTTTAAGTCCCCATTGGTTTGTTTGATCAAATAAATAAACTTAAATGTTGTCTAGAAGATTAAATGCTATTTTAAACAAGAGAGTAAAAGTTTCAACAGAAATAATTCAACAGATTATGCTACAGTAGCGGCTTACCAAACAGGATGTGCAAACTCTGAAAGATAATTAATACCCAACAACAGACTATTTGCATTTGGATTACTGACAAGAAAGAATCTGAGAAGAAAAGGATTGAGCATTCAAGAGCAAATCGTACTGGAAGAACGCTGCAAACTGAAAAGAAATCTGTGTGTGGAGTACGAGTACACAGAGCGGAGAGGGTTGAGCTAAGAGGGCTAGAGAAAAAAAAACCTGTTTGAGATTGAGTAGCTCTCATGAGCGCGGCTCACACCATGTAAGGCTTTATTCAGCAACAATAAAACAAGCCTTCGGAGCAATATCTCTGAGTGTCACATTCTCCACGTCTCCATGGATTTCCAGTGTTTCCCGCCTGGCTCTAGCTAACTGCAGCCGAGATGAAGGCAGATGCTTGCGAAGGCTGAGTTGTCGGTGGAGAATCGACAATTAAAAGGACGTAGAGAAACGGCGAAAGCCTAAAACTGGTCAGACTTTGCTGACCCGTTTTAGGCTTTGCCTAAAACGGGTCAGCAACTGGTCAGAACACAGACTTAAGTTGTGTTCTTCAAAGTGTGCTAACAGAGATTTAAAATCACACTTGGAAAGAGTTTTTGTTCCACATTTGTAAATAGAACAATACTCTCATGATGAAAACCGCATGCACACAGAACTGTGGGTGGCAGATTTAGAACCATCATTTGATCCAAACGCATTTATTAAAGCAAATATGGTGAATAGTTCATTAAGTGGCAGAAGTGCAATGTAAAGATGCCTGTCTGAAGAGACGAACAATAAGCAGCTGACAAACTTTCACCCCCTCTGCACTAATGAGGAAACTCATTTATGTATGTCATTATTAGCTCAGTCAACACTGCATTTTTAAAAAAGCATGTAGATGAAATTGTATGCAACTAATAAGCAAATATTCAATCAAATCTGTGTATTTGTTACATGCTGTTGTTAAAAAAAATGGAGCAGAAAAACAAGGTTTATGCATTATTTTCAACTTTTTGATTCAAGTCTGGACAGCAGGGAGTTAGTACCTGCCCACCCTGGACCGACTGACACAGGGGATTAACATATACGACTAATGAGGCAACCATAAAACACACAGACACACACACACACACACCCAACAACACCTGAGGGCAATCTGCAATTAACAGCACACGTTTGTGAACTGTGGGAGAAAACCAGAGATCTGACATGATGCATGAGGAGAACACGCAATCATTGAGCGAATGGCTAACAGCTGCTCAGGAGTGAACATGGAAAATAAGACATACTTCAAAAATAAACGCATAAAAAAACCACAGAATTATGATTTTACATGATCCAGAGACATAATAATATCCTATTATTATCAGATCTATCGAGCCATTTCAAAAATCTTGCATGAATGAAATTAGGAGATATTTTACATCTGAAACTCAATTTTTTACACCAGTTTGAGGAATGAAAGGACAAGACATGTGTCTCTAACGTGATGATAGTCTTTTGTATGTGTGTGTTTCTACTCTGTTGGTTTGATTAGCTGTGAGGATGAGGCGTGGTAGACCAAGATGTGAATGTAAGAGACAGAAAGGCAGAGCATCTGGTTCTGCAGGTGAGCTGGTTCTCCCTGAGGCTGAGGAGGAGGAAATGGAGGTAATCTGATCAAAGCAGCAACAGCAACACATCAACAATCTGAACCACTGGAGCCACGGTAATACATGAAATAATGATGCTCTAAAACGTTTAGAAGAGGCATTTCTTTTCATCATTTTACATTCAGAGAGAGGATTGTTGTTGGAAATTAGCAACCAGATATTAAAAGTCAGACATTTAGAACATTAGGACTGAAGCTAACACTCTTAACAGTGTAACAAAGATATATTTCCTTCATTCATTTTGAGGTTTTAAAATCACATTCTAACAATATCTGACAAGAGTCAGATCTTGTCAGATATTTTACTAAGTGAAATATGAAAACAGTAATTGGAAAAATCCTCAAGAACTGTTCTCACAGTCTGCCATATATTGGTGTTTGAAGTCCATTAAAGAGTCAAGACAGCAAGGCTTTTATTTTGAATATCTTCAATGAGTTGTATTACTTTTTAATTTGTCATTTAATTTGATTTAAAATAAACTTATAAAATAAACTTATTTTATTGGTCAGAAAACTAACCAATAAAATACAGATTATTTTGCTTTGAAAACATGTGTAATTACTAGCTTTTGTAATTACCAATGTATATGAATCAGAATCTCTTACTTTGAAGGGTATCTGTCAGCTTTATTTTGAAAGTTCATATTAGTCTCTTGCTGGATGCAGGTGTTATTTGGATTTTCAGGTTTGGGATGTATTTAGGGTTGTGCTCTCTACTCTCTGCTATTACACGACTAATCTTGTTACTGGTTAATCTGTCATGAACGAGTTGTTGCTCGGTGGAAGACGCAGCCTGTTGTTGCAGCCTGTTGGGTAAAATGGTGTCATTACAAGACATGTTTGGAAATGAAGAGGATTTATTAAATGTTTGAAGGTTTTGAGCTGGAGATTATAGAAGAAAACCTCCACATGACTTTTAGCTAGATTATGCATTAGAGTATTACTGAAGTGCGTTTTCCCAGCCCCCTCTTCCCTTCTCAATCAGTCTCTATCAATGTGCCTCTTAGTCTTCCTTCTTCCCATGTTTTCACCTCTGCTTGCTCATTCTTTCTCAGTTGTGGAAATGCCAACGCACAGCTGGGATTGTTCTGATAAAGAAGCCTTTGTGTATGTTAATGTACAGTAAAACTCGAAAACACCCCTGTGTTTTTTTAAGAGGATACATTTTCATTTTAGTATAACAGAGCTGCCATTTAATAAGTGCCTCGCTGTAGTAATACCTTTACTCACATATGTTTAAGATTAATTAACAACCGAAATATGGATCAATAAAAACAGTTCTCTATAAACCTACTACCAAGTCTGATTATCATTATTAATATTTAAGGCCATCTTCATATAGAAGGTCTTAAATATGACCTATTATATTTACTTGAAAAGGTTAAGATACTGTAGGTCTATGGGCGATATAAAACATGTTAATTATATTTTTTACAAAAAATTGTTCTTACATCATGAGATTTTAGTCAGTTCTGTCTATTTGGAGCTGATTTAGGGCATCTTGTCACTTTAAATCCTAATAAGCTGCTGCTGGCCACACGGCCCAATTCAGCATTTACACTGAATGGCTGAAAAAAGATGCGCAATTATTGTACATCTTTGAAAAGCATAAGCAGAGCCTCCTGCACAACCACCAAGATTGTAGAAAGTGGTTTCTAAATGGTAAGTCAACAACAAAACACTTGTCTTTTCCAGCAACCATTGAACCTCAACCAAACCAGACATTATACAGCACATACAACGGTTAAAACCAGCTAACCAAGCATACTGGAGCTCTGCTTGTGTTGCTAGGTAACAGCGAAGTGCCCGTCAAATGTGACTTAACATCTGGGAGGTTTTTGAAATGTGTTTCAATTCATATGGATGTCTTTAGAAGCAGTAGAAACCCAAATGGAATTACAAAAACATGCAAAATGTGAATTTTGCTTAATTAACACTCAATAAAAAATTTTTTGTGACCGCAATCAAACTTTAGTTTGGAAACAGAAGAAAATGTTGACATCACACAACAGCGGAAGTAATATGGACCAATTTAAAAGCTTTGGAGGACTGGCAGCTGACAGTGTTGACACAATATTATAATAAAAAGATGAAGGAAGTTTAAAAAAAGAAAAAGAAAATTAATAAAGGTTGGCAGTGTTTATTTGAGCCATTGTTTATGTCCAGATTTAAAAAATCATGCTTCTTCTGGTACAGAAATATGACGTATGTTAATGTATCAAAACATCCGACAGAAGGTGCTTCAAAAACTATTGGATATATTTTTGATCTGATTTGTGTCACATATGGAAGTGACACAAATCAGATTTTGTGGGGGCAAAATAAGATCAAAACATTCAGACTGCCATGAAAAAAATCCGATATGGGTAAAATTTTTTACTTGGGTTGCATTTTCATGCTGTGGGAATGTAAGTCTTAGACAACCATCTAAAATTGTAGATCCAATGCTAAATGTAGAATGAAAAAATTGGTCCAAATAAAAAAGTAGAGCTGAATTATATCAGGAAACTGGTTTCTGATTCATGTTCTCCTGAGCAGCTTGTGGCTGAGTGTTCTTGTATGAATCTAAGCAACTTTCTTTCATCATTTCAAATCCCCAGCAGCGTTGCTCACTGCAGAGTGGACTGTTAAAGTCCATGGTAGTGTCTCACCTCCATTCCAGGAGCCGTTGTGGGGTAATACTGTTATGGCGGCATCATGGTTCTCCAGCGCTGTGGCCCCGTCCGTTTCCGCGGCATCATTCTCCAACAGGCTGTCCTCCTCCACAATATGTAGCTTGTCCTCATCGTCTGAGTCTGAACTGGCCTCCAAGCCATTGTTGAAGTTTGTTACTGGAAAGGAAAAAGATATGGACATTAAATAATTCACAGCTAAACCACAAAGAATATAAAAGAGGAAGCTTTTGTTTCCCATCTGTGATCCACATTAAAGGCAATCAGCTGAAGTATGTGTTTGGCATCAGAGCTGCATGAAAGAAAAATGACTCTGCATACTCATGTTTCATATTAGCACAAATCAAGACAAATTTGAGTGCCATAATTTTTCCTTTGAAAACCTGGTGAAAGTGTGTGAAACCTGATACACGTTCTGGATCATTTCCCTCCTTATTAACAAAGAAGAAATCCAGAATTTGGTCAACATAACTGAAAATGACGTAATCTTAATCTTACTTTGGATAGAAATTAAGATTGTGTACTGGTGCGACAATATTAGCAAAGTGGGTAAAGTTTTATTTTTTAAAGATAGAAGAATCATAAACAACTGAGTCCAAAGTAAAGTGAACTGCAACTCTTTTGTCTAGTTAGTGACATTGGTTGATTTTCACCTTAATCCATCCTGACTGATTGGAAATGTAATCATTTGTTTGTTTGCCATTCACGTCATGCTTCAAAATGTCAAAACTCTTTGAAATTGGTTAAGATCTCTTTAAGCTGACTGTTATGCTTTTTGTCACGTTAAATAAGCTGCAGCTGGCCACCGCCTGACTCCAAACTCCACATTTACAGATGCTGCAAACAGATGAGCAACTATACAACAGTGCATCTTTGAAAAGAAGAAGTGGAGCCTCCTGCACAACAAACAAGAATGCAGCAAGAAGCTTCTAAATGGTAAATGATCAACAAAACACTTGTCTTTTCCAGCAGCCATTGTACAACAGTGAAACTAGCTGACTAAACATGATGAAGCTCCACTTAGGCTCTAGGTAAAGGTGCCCATTAATTGTGACTCAACAATCTTTTTTTTTTTTAAATGTCTCATTTTCTAGACATCAAAAAATATGAACTTATTTCCATAAAAACGGCTGAGTGGATTTTTCTTAAGCACTAAGGATGTTTTTAGGAACAGCTGATGGAAGTATAAAAAACTAAAACAAGTGAATTTTGAATTATAGGTCAGAAAAATCAGCTAAAACTGGGTCTAGGACATCTGACTTCAGAAATCATGGACAGAAGTTTGATCAGTGCATCCAGACTACAGATTTTTCTTCTTGGCTTAAACATCACAAAAAATGAAGTTTACTCCAGCCTCTTAGATGGAAATTAAAATAAGAAGGATTAAACTAAACAGCTTTTGGCATACACATACACACACCAGCCTCAACATTATGTATGAATCGCAGAGCTCCCTAGTTCTCCTCTGACCCACTGAGAAGACAAAAAAAAAAAAAAAGCTAAACGACAGCAGAGAGGAAAATGATCTCTTGTTTATCAGCTTCAGGAAGCAAAGCTATTTTACGGCCCGTTGCGGTCAGTGAGTTTGTCTGAGGGGCAAAGATTCATAATGGAAGCTTGTTGTGAAAAATGGACCAAATCATCTGCTCTGACTCAACTTCACAATGTTTAGCTCAGAGGTCACACATGCCTGCAACACGGAGCCACACGGGGTTCAAGTGATGACTAGAAAATGCTTCGGTGGGTGTTTCACCGTCAGCACCTGTGCATCTGCAAACTGGTGCAAGTACATGTGAGGAAAAGTGTGTGTGTGTGCTCTGAAGGAAAGATGTACATCTCAGCAGAGGTGCTGCAGACACCTAATGAGGAAAGTTTGGTGTGTTTGTTCCTCGCTGTGACAGCTGCACACACACACAAACGGAGGACAAAGCTGCATCAAGCTGTAGCTCAGGTACAACAGTGGTCTCTATGTGCAAAACAGGCTCACACACACACACACATGCGCACACGCGCACTGCGACACACCCTGAGCAAGCTTCTATACAAACAGTCATTATGACTCCATCATCAGCCTTCCAGGTTTATGCGAAGCTTTCTGGGAAGCATCATGTGCAGAGATGGGCTGGATCAATGCGAGCCTCTGTGGGTAAAACAGGAGCTCTGGGTGTCGATCACAACAAGGCAGACAATGGAGAGAAGAGAGACTATAACACTTGGAAACGCTTGTTTGGTTCCTCTTCCAGTATTATGAACAGCTTCATCTGAAATATGAACAGTACATGAAACATATTTAATGTAAAAACTCCAAAAAAGACAAAAGAATTGAGATTGAAATAGAAAAACTCAAAATATGCTTCAGTGGAAGCCATTTTTTGGGATTTGCTAAATGCCTTAAAGCAGTACGTAACCTAGATTTTTGTCACTCCATTGAGTAAAACAGATTATTGCTTTTTCTGTAAGGAAAAGGTATTTTCTAATAAACGTCTTTTTTCACCACTGAATCACTGAAAAGGAAGTTTGTGACAACTACGGTAAACAATAAGGCTCTACTTAAATATGAAGTTTGCTACCCAGATTATATTTCCCACTGGAATAAATAAAACACTAGTCTATTTACTGTTTTAGGTCAACTAAAACAAACTGTGAAATAATATTTGTCACATTCTTACTTATTTTGTTCAGAAGATCAAGTTATTTTGTGAGAGCAAAATGTTTTTGCAACAGGCAATTAAGTTATGTGGGGTTTGTCAAAAACAACAAACCAGGAAATACTGTATGTCAATAACAGAATTCTGGTTAGCTCTCATGTTATATGAGTTTATAAGAAACTCATATAATGTCAGATAATATTGCTGAACAGTAAAGAAAAAGTCTGAAAACCAACATGATTATATGTGTGAAAACCACTGAGGTTTGGTGAGATGCAGACTCATAATCAGTCGCTGCAGCCTGAACTCAAGACTGCTGCAGGAAGCTGGTTTACAAAAACCAACAAACTCTGCTTCTCTTCTTTAAGATATAACAGGCATGACAAAACAGACAGGCGTGTGGCAACCGATAACAGAGGGTCTCTTTTTTTAAAATAAGTTATAACCCATCAGCGTTCTTTTACTGCACAAGTAAGCTGAAGTCAAAACAAACCTTCTGGTTTTTCTCCCATTCTATAGTGTAAACTGGACTTGTAAAATGTAAAAACTGCATACAATAACTGCAAACCTACATCATCAAAACTCGAAAAGTGTTGTTAACAGTTGAGGTTTTATAAGTCCTCACTCCATCAGTCTATTTATTAAGCAGGCTTTGAGGAGAGAGCTTAGCAGCAAATCAATGCATTCAAATTGATCAATGTGTTGCTCCCTGAGAATATTATGAACAACTTCTAAAAGCGCACTGGAGCAAAATAACATTTTATCTAGACCTAATTATCATGATTTACTCTTTTGCATAAGTGCACAACAGCCTTGTGCATCTTTCCCAGCCTCTTCGTTTGGAGTCACTGCACTATGTCACATCTGTCCAGCAGCTTTCAAAAGTTTTACAAATTAAAATGGTTACATCAGCTAAGAAATCATTTTATGTCCCAATGATGAATGGGAACTGTTAGTTTTTCTGATGTTTATCTGTACTACATAAGTTATCATCTAAAATCTGTTTAGATACAATAAAAAAATTATTCTATAGCTAAATATAATTCAGGCATCGGTAGGATATCTTAGCTGCTTATTTTGTTAATTTAAATATAGAAATTAAGCAAATAGCCAACAAATTGGTTGTTTTTGTCATATTTTGTTTTGTTTTATCATGGGAAAACATGTTTGTTAGTTTTGAAGTCTGATAGGTTTCTATTGGTTGCAGTTCTTTTCTTTCTTTGTAACCATAGCCTCAAAAAATATATAGATAAGTAGTAAATACAAATTCATTCATGTAACACCTTCAGAGACACATAAAGACAGCTACAAAGTCAGCCTTCAATCACCTGAAGAACATTTCCAGGACTAAACGACTAATTGTGCCAGCAAGATCTAGAAAAACTCATCCATATGTTTATCTTTAGTCACAATAATTACTGTAACTGTGTCTTCACAGGTCTGTCTAAAGAATAAAATCCAGGATGCTGCTTCATGTTCTGACTAAAACCAGGAAGACAAAGCACATCACCACAGTTCTAAAGTCCTTCTCTGGCTCCATGTAGCTCAGAGAATAGACTTTAAGATACAGATTTTAGTTTATAAATGGCTAAGCAACAGAATACATTTAAGATCTGATGCTGTGAACCTTCCAGACCTCTATGGAGAAGCAGCATTCAGATTCTATGCACCACAAATTTGGAACAAACTTTCAGAAAACTGCAAAGATGCTGAAACACTGAGTTCCTTTAAATCTAAACTAAAAACCAAGCTGTTTAGAGTTGCCTTGGATAGTAGTGACTAGTAGTGAATGGAACATTGATCAGCATATTTGATGTATTTGAGTTTGATGATGGCATTTGACAACATATGATGTTTATTTCTTGTTTCACATTTGGTGTTGCTTAAATGTGTCATACAAATAAACTTGACAGATCAAGAGAAGAAGGTTATTCCTTCTTTTTAGGAGCATGTTGTTTCCCCCAGCAGCAGACAGAGGGCAGCATAGGGTAAAACACAAATGATGAAACTAGATTCTCTGTACAGGAGTGAGTGAAACAGAGAGACCTGTCCACATCACCATAACAATGTATCAAGTCAACTGTTAACTCCCCATCTGGAGTCGCGGGAGAGAAGTCTAGACAAAAGCCTTCCTCCCTTCCTGCCATCCATCTGTCTCATTACAACTCTTTCATGATGTATCCCTTCATTATTACGTTTTTCCGCGCATTGTTGACATCTGTGATCTGTCAAAATTTTACTTTTCACTTACGCAAGACTTTTTTATTCAATGCAATGTGTGATTATTTGACACTTCAGTCAAAACTGAGCTGTAATTGCAGGGATCAACACTAACAGCCGCTTGTCAGAAGGGTAGCATTTCCCTTTTTTTATTAAAACAGTAACTTGCAGGCTAGAATTTCTAATTTCCTCTCTCTGAACTTTACTTGAACTCATCAAGGAAGCAGCACAGAACGTTTGCAAAAATCGGCTTCCTAAACAAGTAGACCCAGGAATTCATTAAAGTTAGAAACAATAGTTTGGCGCCATCTCTGAGTCTGTTACACACACTGCCTTCGTTTGTCTAGGAATCAGCTCAGAAGAAGGAAGCAAGCGGAAAACGGCAACACTGGGCTGCAGACTATCACACAGTCAGTCTCTCATCACGACACGTGACCACGGAGCGGAAATCATGTGTCTGACGCGCCTCAACACTGGACCACATGGACTGAGATGTGGGTCAAAGGTCAGCGTCTCAGCAGTCAGCATGGGGGAAGGGATAGTGAAAGGTGGGTGGGCTGAGAATAGACTACAATCAGTCTGCATGGACAGCATGGCAGGACGCTGCTGGCTAACGAGTGGCTCTGAGCCACAACGTCACTATAAAGGAAATAGAATAAAGTTACTCAGTAAGAAGTTGGGTATTAAATGTTGAAGGAATATATGATATACGAGTATTTGTCTTATTTAATTATTTCATGGTCATATGTTGGAACATAAATTATGTTTTACTGCTGCACACAAAGTGATCGGTCAGCAGTTCAGTTGTTCATGTTAGCCAATCAGATCACAAGCCATGTAGAAAACATAAATGCTGAAATATTTATTTATTTATTTGTGTAATAAGAAATTACTGATTCAATATAGAGCTGCAGAATATATCCAAATTGCAATCATCATCATACTGTTAGAGCAATAAAGGCCTACTTGGATGAAACATTTGTTAGAATAATGCTCTGTATTTCATGTGACAAGGATTCAACACTAGTAGTAAATAATATAAAGATTAAACCATTTACATACATTTGCAGTAGATCTATAAAACATGCATAACTATTATTTTCTCAGTCTGACATTGATTAAATAAACCTTTCCTCTAGTTGTTCAGTTAGGACAATAAAATCGATTCTATAGGTTAATTTTTTATTACGTTCTGTAATTTCAGAAGTTTATAGACATTTCAATCTGAGGAGACTCAAACAGAGAGAGAAACAGCAGTTAAGACAACTTTATTGGACTGTGAATTTGGCGCTCGGACACCGGCGGAAGACGTGTGTGCTGAGAATCGCAGCGAGCTCGAATGATCGGCTCAAACGAAGCTCAGGTAGGTCTTCCCCCGGGCCCAGTCACTGGTGGTGGAGCGGAGCTTGGAGAGAGGAGAGTCTGAGGGGACCTGGAGGCGTCTGGGAGGCTGGTGGTGGAAACGGGGAGGAGGTGGGTTGAAACACAGCTGAAGCGGGTGGATCTGTGGTTGCTTTGCCTTTTGAAGGATCTCTTGCCAGGTGATTGGATCAAGGTAGAGAGGTGGTGTGTCCTGATTGGCTGGGGTGAAGGCGTGGTGATATGTGATGCCGGAAGAGTCTTACAGGTTGAATTTATGCCTAGGGCTTCATTTCCTTGGTTTTTGGTCAGAATTGCCTTTTAAGATGTGAGACTTGGGTCAAATAATTTTCTCGCATAAGTTTCTAATAATATTAAGAAGCTTATAAAAGCCTTTTACTGTTCTTTATGCAAACAGCCAATAGAGATGCTAATGAGCAAGATGCTAAAGCTCAGGAAGAGTTAAGACAATGAAAAAGAACGACAGAGAGAAATATGGGTCAATATCCTCATTGCAATCTATTTATTAGAATAAATATATTTTTTGGTCATAATACATCAATATGTTCATATATATATTTTATTATTTGTTTAAAGTATATATTTTTTGACAATGTGTTTACTATCACATGATAATATTTATTTGGATTTTAAGAATAGTGTGGTACTTTTGGCCCTTGATGATAATCCCACAGCACAGCCATAAAAGGAAACTGGATCTCTGTTCACTTTACTTTGTTCCAAGTCAACCTCATGGTGGCGCTACAGGGACAGTAAGATGATCACTGATGTCAGTAGGTCACGTGCCACACAATTTCATGACAATCAATAAAAACCTGGTTAAATAATTCTGGATAAAAGAGATAAATTGCTGTAAAAACCTAATCAAAATATCCATAAATTTGATGCTGAGCATTTTGGTTAGACTATAACACAAAACAAATAAATGTAATAAACCTTCACCTTCAAAATACACCAGAATACTTCTTCTTCTTCATCACTCATCATCATCATCATCATCATCATCATCATCATCGCCTCCTTCAGCTGAGTAAACATTCATTGCAGAACACACAAATTGAAACCTGTCGACTTATGATTTCTGTAGAAAGTTCTGATGACAGACACGAGTGAAACAACAGGGTGTGTGACGAGACCACAGCTAGTTTTCTTGGTTTGTTGTTTGCGTTTGTGTGTGTGTGTGTGTGTGTGTGTGTCGACCCAGTGCAGCTGTGCAGCACGGGACCTCTGCCAAACCTCTAACAGACAATTATCCCACTGTGTGTGTGTGTGTGTGTCTGAGACAGAATGGAGAGAGGGAGAGAGACGGTCAAACAGAGGAGACTACATCACTAGAGCTGCCTGTCTGCTAATAGATGTGACCAGACTTTACATGGCGAGCAGCTGCAGAGAGTCAGCCCACTTAAAGGTGCAGTCACCCATTTTATTTTTGTCTTACTACACCAGCAAACTGTATTTAGTTAAGACGATGAAGGGAATTGACTTTTTGCAGCAGTTACAGCTGGATGCCGATCTTGTAGCTTTTGACATCTAGAAAACAAATTTTTGCTCATTCTAACTAGAAAAAGACATCGAGTCTGGACATTGGCTGGACCACTCTAACAAATGAATATGTTTGACCTAACTCATGTTTGTTTAAATGCACAATTTCCTGCCAGAAAATGAACGTTAGCTCCACTCAAGTCTTTTGCAGCCGTTAGCAGGTTCTCCTCCCTGATTGCCCTGCAGCTGCGTCAGCTTCTCTTCCCAGCTACAGTAACGCATCCCCACAGCATGATGGTGCCAGCGACATGTTAGAGGGTGGAGGGTTGCCAACAGACATTAGTAAACTCTGACATGCACACGCTATATAACTGAATAATAGGAAAATGTTAATTGCAGCGGTGTATTTCTTTAAATCCTGTGGCGTTCCGCCGCTGTGAAGCTTATCAGCTCTAGAGTAACTCTTACACATGAAAAGTAACTGAATTATTATCTGCTACTTTTATATCTAAAAAAAATACACAAAGTAGCAAAGATGACAAAATACTTGGTAATTAATAAGAGACAAACAAAAAGTAAACAGGATGAAAACTCCCTTCAGCTGTGAAGCTGGAAGTTGTTAACTACGTCAGATTGACTCATATTCCTCATGTGCCATTAAAAGTGGGCATCATGAGGTAAGACGAGGCTACGTCACCCACACACACCCTCACACACACAGAAAGAAAGAGGGAGAGAGAGAGAGAGGTGTGGTTGCACATTTATTTGGCACACACTGCTATGTTTCCATGCCCACCTTATAAAGCTGACAACCTCTGGACGAGCCCATATGCAGAGCTCCAAACACAACACACACACACACACACACACACACACACACACACACACACACACACACACACACACACACACACACACACACACACACACACACACACACACACACACACACACACACACACACACACACACCACACACACTCCTGCAGAGGAAAGCCCCTCTGCTTGCAGCCAGCAGTGTAAAACACAATCCAAACACCAAGCTCTGAAACAAACAGAGGATCTGCCACGTGTGCTGTACGGTCATATGTGTCTCTGCTGCAGGCAGTGGGTGAATCTCAGTTATGCACTCTGCTAAATCAATGAAGACGAACCTGTCTCAGGCTTTGTGTGAGAGGGTGTGTGGATGTGAGCCCTGGTTAATCAGAACTCTCCAGCTGCTTCCTGCTTGGCCCAGGTGCTCAATCAGACCTCTTTCTTTCTCCTTCAAGGCCCCCCACTAACCCAGAGGGACTGTGGGCTACCTGACGAGCCTCCTTATTCTAAATAAGACCAACACCCTACACAAACACACAGGATTTCAACATTGAAATGGAGCAAAGATGCATCATGTAACCATATTTATCTGTGTTAGGAAATAAAGCCCTATATTTACACCAATAAATTACAACTAAAGGGTACACTGCCAAAGCTATTCATTATATCTCTGTTCAAGACACAAGTTTCAAAGTCATTAATGCATATTTTAAATTCCAGACGTGAGAACCACTAATTACGATGTTAGAGCGCTAATCATAAACATTAGTTCCACTAACACATCAACATGGTATTTAGCAGAAGTTAACGCTAAAGCGCTACTCCTCAAGTACTAACTTAATTCTGACATTATAATTTACATGTTCTATACGGCCCTTTGATGTTGTGTTTATCTTTACATCTTATTCTCTACTGTCAGTGTTTAATTTTGTTCCTGTGTTTTTAGTTTGAAATAAAGTTAGTGGTAAAACAGAAAGAGAACATGAAGAGAGGAAATTGAACTTTCAAAATAAGAGCATGAATATAAACGTCTAACTACTCGAAGAATTCTTAACATTTGACAACCAAAACTTCAGATTCAATTACAAGTTTATAAAACAGTTAAGTAAATTCATGATTTAACTGGAAAGGTCAACTTAGGGTAAGCTAAGTGGGCTAAACATTAGCGAGTCAGGAAAAGAGCTAAACGACAAATTACTAATCACTACTATTGCATTGGTGGACGTATTCTCACCGTTATCTTCTAATGTTAGCCTCTGCAAATGTTTACAAAAATGTAGCTCAGGTCTCAGTATGATTCTAGTTATTTTCACATAAATCTAAGATGCTATTTTCAATCATAAAATTTCCCATAAGTGCAAAGTGCCAAATGAATCAAATATATTGTATGTTTACGACGCTCAGTTCAGATTTTTTCTATACAAAAAACCCCCAATAGTCTCATTTGCAATAAAGGTAATATTGTAAACATGCACAAAATAAGCATTAATGCTGATTTTTGTAGGAGAGTTAATACACGTCAGCTAAATGCTGTGAACACTGGCACCTTCTAAACTTCTCTTTTCAGTGAGTCATGCTCTGCAGGGGGTGGCAGTACATCAAGATGTTACATAACCCTCTCCGCTCTGATCTCGGTCCTGCTACAGCTGCATGGAAAAATCACAAACTTCTGTGCACCTCTGTATGCCTTCGCCATCTGTCTAATTCGGTCAAATTAATCAGTGAGTCACATTAGCACGAGAAGGTGATGAGGTGTGGACAAAAACAAGTCTGAGGAAAAGATTTCTACCCCAAAATAGTCCTGTCTACGTCTGTTTGGAGCTTTAGAGGTGGCTTAAATCTTCATTTTAACAAATAAACAGATTTTAGAGAAATTAGTCCATTAAGTAAAATATTCCGTTGCTCCATTTGATTAATGGTGGTGCTAATCAAATGTAGCTAATGGACTAATCATCAGTAGGTGAGAACAACCTCTATAAAAGCTACAAGTTCATCACAGGACACCTACAAAAACACTGAATGTCTTTGGGCACAATACACAGCACCATGTTGGGTGGAAAATTCAACACAGTATATTTACCCAAATACTTCTAATCCACTGTCAAGCAAAGGGGTAGAAGATTGATGATCTGGGTTTGGTTTGGACCTTTGGACCAAAATCCAAAGCATTCTAGAGCCAGACATGACACCATCTGTCCAACAGCTGAAGCTTGGCTAAAAACTGGGTCACCAACAAAACATTGATCCCAAACAGCAGCAAATCTACAACAGAATGTCTGAAAAAGACAATAAGCAAGATGTTCCCAGGGCACAATAAAAGTCCTGTTCTCAGCCTGATTCAAATGTTGCGTTGTGCTAAAACAAAGGCCTGTAAACTGAAGCAAGTTGGAAAGAACAAGGAGCCAAAATTCCTTCACAACAAGGTGAGAGACTCAAAAAGACAAACAGAAAACAACTTTTCCTTCACATACAAGCAACTGAGTCAAACTGTGTACTTAGTTTTTTTCCATCAGTGTATGGAAAATCAAAGAAACCCTTTTATTCCAGCAACTTTAGTCTTCTATCCTGTATGTCAGCCAAGTTTTTTCAAAAGAGGTGCAGATGGTGAAAAAAGCTTTTTAGATTTAATAAACCAAAAATGAACTCTAACCATATTAACCTATAAAGTCTAATAAATCTTCATGAATCAGGTACAAAAGATGTTTTTACTAGCACAATGTGTAAAAAAACATATTTTGCTAAACAAATACAATTTGTGGACGAGGAGCAAAGGGACTGGAGTCAGTGTTGATGAGTCAAAAAAGAAACAAATTAATCAAAGGAAGTGATCTAATCTTCACACTATGCTCTTGTATGCATGCTCCACCATGCTTTGAGACTGAAAGCATGCAGAAGGTTTGCAATATTATTAGAAGTAAAAATGATGTTCATATTTCAGGAACTGATTCAAAATTGCATCATTTTGTTGTAAGCTTTTTGTGTTGTGTTTTGTGTTGGGTTCAACCAAAACTTCAGATTCAATTACGAGTTTATAAAACAGTCAAGTACATTCATGATTTAGCTGGAAAAGTCAATTTAGGGTGAGCTAAGTGGGCTAATGCAAGACCAAATTCCTGTTTTTAGCCTCTTAGTGAGTCAGTAATGTTCATTTGCATTTCCAAAAATCACACCGGATGCAGCATGGGTGTTTCTCTGGTCCTGAAGTTACTGATGCTCAATGTAGCAGACAATTTATCCTTTCCAGTTCTGAACAGTAGGGATGCACGATATATCAGCATCAACATCGGTATCGGCTGATGTTAGACGTGTTTTTAAACATGTTGGTATCGGTCCAATAACTAAAAGCAGGTAGATATTAACAGACAATGTTCACTTCCTTCTTGTTGCCGTTTGTGTTTCAGGAAGAGGGACGGAAGGGGTTTGGTCATGTGACAGTGATGCAGCTCAGGACTGTGACGTCTTCCTCCGCAGTGTCAAATGTTTAGAGGAAAATATAAATGTGGCTAAATATCAGTTATCTGTGATAGTGGGTGCTGATATTGGTTAAAATTGTCATAATGGTGCCTCCCTACTGAATACAAACAGAAAATAATTTCTACATTACCATCATTGATATTTCTCTATAAATCTCTAATGCTGGATTTAAATGCATTTAAATGAAGTCCAAGATTTTCAACTCAAACTTCCTTCCTCTGAATCTGAACTTCTCTGACTCTGCAGAGGGACTCACAACAATGCAGAGATTAAAGATTGCAGAAAGTCCCAGTGAGCCTGTGAGTCTGTAAAGAATGATCCGCCAGTGAGATTCATCTCAGACAATCACCTTCCACAGCGGCTTACTGCTGCATGCCTGACAGCGTATGTGTGTGTGTGTGTGTGTGTGTGTGTGAGGTGTGTATGTTCAGCAGAATTTAATTCCCTCCGACAACAACTGGGTCAGCTGCTAAGATTATGCTGTTTGGGGTTTTCTCCAACACGTGCGCTCAGAAAAAACACAGTCTAAACAAAGCTCTGGCCCACATTACAGGCACATCACTTGTCAAGACTATACATTTGTATTTCTGTGGTTCACAGTTAAAGAAATCAAACCTGAGCAAGCTTACAGTAAATGGGCGTCCACCGAGAAAAAGGAAGTGAAACATTGGGAAGTGAGGGGAGGGTGACGTGGTGAGTGGTCACTTCCTGTTTACCTTTAGTCTTTAGTACCTTACAGTTTCCTGTCTCTCCTGTGAACTAAGCCCTGCTGTGTCTTCATCTGTTCTTCTAAAGGGCATTCATACACCACAGTGAAATCAACTACTGTGTAAATTCAGATAAAAAACTAGTGAGTCATCCTACAAAATAGTCTGGAAGCTATTATTGAAGTCTAACACCGTAGGCAAATAATGTTAATGCTACATAATTACAACCCGCACAGCTTTGAATGCACCATTATTTACAAAAAACTAGATGGCTGCTACAGCATTATAAACGTTTTGGACTTTAGTTTAAAGGAAGTGCACTCTTTGAAAGATAAGAAAACATATGATAACAATGCATAATTTTACCATTTCTATAAAAATGAATAAGTTGCTGAGATACTCTCATAACATTTAGGGACAGTGCTGGGCATGAAAGAGGTTATAATCATGGACCAGTCAAATTAAGCTTCCTGTTAATTGGCTCTGACAGGTGAGCAATCAAAAATCGCAAAGTAAGTTTTTATTGTTGTTAATAAAATAACACTTGGTCTGTATAAGTGAAAAATATGTTCTTTGTTCCATTTGGTTTAGAGGGTAGTAAAATCATGATTAGGGGATTATACTTTGATGCATAATTTGGAAAAATCTCATACAAACTTTGGTTGCTGGCATCAAGTTATACCAATATGTTGAATAGCTGTGGTTAAAACCAACACATTCTTGTTTTTAAAATGATCAGTCTTACAGAACATTCACAACATTTTATATGTGTTAATATTTCAAAGTAAACTCTGAAACTACACTTAACACTTCAAATAAAACCACTAATTGGTTTTGGGAAACCAATGAGGCTTTTTATTTGTGTATCAGCCAGTTTGTGGTATTTTAATAATCTTTAGTGCAGTGAAGTTGAAAATGAGTTATGGCTCCTTCATGTAAACATCTTTTGAACTTTGTAGCACGTAACAACCTGAAAAATAAAACACAGATTCCAAAAATTATAGTTTGGTCCAAAACCTGTAGATCCAAAAGCTACTCTGTTTGATCCAGAAAATTATCAAGGATTGATTGAACCTATTTTAAGGTTCAAAATATCAGACACCATTGTATATTGTCCATTAATCAACCCTAACATCTTCTCAACACTAGATTTAAATTTTCTAAGCATTTAATATGTTTCTTCTCAATTAATATGCTAACTAAAGGGAAGTGTCCCAAGTATAATAATAAATTGCTAATGTATTATCATCAACCTACAAAAATCTTTTCAGTTTCATTGTCCTGTAATCTTTTATAGACTACTGTTTAAGCTTCACCAAAGATCTAATTTTAAGGGATACGTTCAGAGCTTTTGTTACCTTGATTATGCAGCATATAGATTTTTTTTGTTTCTAATCAGCTAATCATCACTTCAAAGTAGAGATGTTACCGATCAGGTTTTTTCCTGCCGATACCGATATCAATCACCCAGGAGGGCCGATCACTAATACCAATCACCAATACCGATCACATAATTATTACTTTTTTTTAACCATAAGCACTATGGTTACATTATGTGGAAAAAGGAACCATGATTTCACCTTAATTTAGATAAAAAACTTTTAAATAGCTTTTTCCAAGAAAAAAAACAAAACAAAACAGGCATTGTGCAAATTGTACTGCTATCGGTAACACTATCTTTAACAGACTGATAACATATGAAGGCTCTGAAGAGGCTAAATAATGCAAAAAGTCAAAATAAAACCTTTCAACATTGCCAAAAAATTCAAGTATAAAATTCAAAGGCAAATACAGGTTCAATAAACAATCCTGAATTACTGAATGAAAACTTCCTGTTAGCATGGCGGCTAGCTGGTTACTGCTAGTTCTGATTGGCTGTTTCTGACTGAGTGGAGTAATTATGCAGAACAGGAAGGAGATCGATTATTTTTTAGATTATCTGTCTCATGTTAGGACAGAGAAAGTTTTAATACGTATGTAAAATGTATTTTTAGGTTAGATGCTGCAACTTTAAACAGGTTCAGTGTGAGAGTCTCTACCAGGTGGAGCAGAAGCGGCTTCCTCTGTCAAATATTACTAAATATTAAATATTACTACCTGTAGCAGAGCAGCGGTTCAACAGGAGAACCAGCGTCTTACATCACAGCTCCAAGACTTAAATAATTTTACAGGTTATTTGTTTAGCTTTCTGACCGTCATGCTAATCCGGGTGAGTGTTTGTAGCTGTGCTGCTTTACCTGCTGTCTGATCCTCCATGTCTTTTTTACTGCATTGAGCCTCGATGAAGCAAACTCCGTAAAGTATGTCATTGTTTTTATGTCTATTAGCTTCATTGTGTTGATGCATTTTGACCTGATTCAATTTTCCGCCGCAACATGCAAACATCCTCATTCATTCAGTGTGTTATAGTTACACATCGCTTAGGATTTGTTGCTGCGCGTTTGCGCAGTGTGAAGGAAAGAGGAGACCAGCTGGACAGACAGGCTGGGAAATGAGATGCAGGTGATCAGTATCGGTAACAAGAGATTGTGATCAGCGATCACCGATCATACACTTTTTCACGGAAATCGGCTAATTATGATCGGTGGCCGATCGATCGGCACACTTCTACTTCAAAGTCCAAGTTTCTGAGAAGTAGATAGAAATCTACAGCAGCTTGCTGCCTACTGGACTGATTCTTGCACTTATGTCTGGAAACCAAACAGGCACATGAGCAAACGGAGAAATGGAAACTCCCTGCTGTTGGTCCGGTACTTTAAAAGACAAACCGCCTATTTTTATATATATGTATGTGAGAGAAATACAGGATGTTGATCACAAAACCTGCACCGTCACAGTCACTTGTGAACTTCCGCCCACCTCATGCTCTTCTTCTCCACACCCCTGGGTTCCCACTCGGCCTCACTCTTACAGTCTGGCAGGGCGTTTCCCCACCTTCTGCAGAGAGCAGCCTAAATTTAATTTAATCTTACAAGACACACATTAATCTGCCGCTTCAGTAGGCACGCACTCTCAAACGCACTAATCTTTTTCTGCCAGGAGTGCATCCGAACAAGCTCGACACCTGGATTAAACGCTTTCAAACTGTAAATCTATCATGGAGGATTTAGTGCATCCAGCCACTGTTTGTACGCTGAACTCGTTAGGTTTTACCTCCTGAATGTCAATTATGTCAATGATCTGAGTGTAGATGCTAACAAAGGAAGACCAATGTCTAGATTAATGCAAGACCATGATCCATTTAAAATTATTATCCGTTTACGTTGTTCCAGACGACAATGTGCGTTTGATCAAAGAGCATGGCACCGGTAAAGATCCCAGATGTGTTCAAGAGGATGAATGAGCCCTTCTGATTTCTATTGCTATTATAGAAAAAAAACAATGACTAAACAACATGAAAATGTGGTTGAAAGTGAAAGGTCACAACACGGTTATGCAAAGATGTCTATTTATATTTAAATATGGTTGAAAAGATTTTAAGATGACCTAACCAAAGTCTGACTTTCAACATCCTTGTTTTACAAAACTTAGGCAAAACAGAAAAACAGAAACGTCACCTTTTCAATCATTATTTTACAAATACCGAGCCCTCAGGAAATCAAGAAAATGACAAACATGCCAACAAATAAGAGTTTTACTCTGCGCCTATAACAAATAGGTCACTTAAGGGGCCAGTACTACGTGTTTTCCAGGCATACAGTACCATTTATTGTACAAAGAAACAGTGTTACCTCCAGTTGTTATAAAAATACTATATATTAAATATGACTTGAAAGAAATTTTACTTTGTAATTTAACGCCTCGTGAACTCTCTTTAAAAACTTCTACTCTTTCTGAACGCCACTTCAGGATGTTACCAAAATAGCGCTTCTCTGCTGACCGTTTAACAACATTTACACCAGTGTTGCATTGAGAAGTAGCTCCTATAAGGATCTCAGTAGATTCCCAGTTCCACCAGGTGTTTGCTAATTGCTGTAGGCTAGTCTGAAGGAGTTGAGAGGAGGAGCTATGGGAGCAGTCTGCTCTATGAGGCGGAAGCTTGGAAGTCTGGAAGATGCAGAAGAGGAATTGCGTCTCCAAGGCAGAGCGAGGTCCAGCCACAGCTGAATGGTTACCATGGAGATTAAAGGATTTCACAAACATGCATGAAAGAATTAGAGCCACATTCCAGGTATATTTTAGACGAGGAAATAACATGATGTACATAATGTAAAGCTTGAAATAGTCAATCTCACATAACACTGCCCCTTTAGACACAGCTCAATTTCAGTGGAAAAGCTGCTGACCTGACTTTCTCCTGATTGAGTCTCAGAAACAAGAGGCTGGAATCTGCTGAAATCTTTTTAATTGGTAAGTGTCTCTGATAAAAGCTGAGCACCTGGTAAGAAAACTGTTCAAAGAGAGATGTGTGTGAGTGTGTCAAGGTTGCTCCGCCAGGAATAGGTGATTAAGAGGAGATGACCCGGTTTCCTAGTAGCCGCCCCAGCAGACCCATAGGGATAAATGACTGGGGGGGTTACATAAGAACACACCTAATATACAGTCTGACCTCCACTGTCACAGAGAGACTTTGTGCTAGTAAGTGGCTGATACTGTCATAAAATGAGGCCTGCAGCAGTTAATTAGTGCCTTCTTCTGCCTTAAACTCTACTGCATCCTGTTGATTATTTAGAGATTCTTTAAAACATCATGGAGCCCAGAAGAGAAGCTGGCGCAAAAGAACCAAAATCAATCTAATAGCCTGGCTTTCCGTGCCGGGGGCCACAGAGGGGCCCAGGGGAGCTGTGAACAACTGATTGAATTTACCTGAGGAGCCAAGGCCAGCTGTTATTGAGAAGAACAAAGACAAACATACTGCGGTGTATTCACAAAGACTGAACTATGGTCTCTACATTTTCTTACAATTTAATTTTGTATTTTCACCTGAGAAGCAGGAAAAGAGACATTAAATCCAGCATTTCAGCAAACTCAAAGCTCACCTCCAAACTTTTGTAACCCTAACATGCAGCAAAAATGCACCCCAGGACTGAACCTAAAGATTACCGTATTTTTCGCACTATAAGGATTATAAGGCACACCTTCAATGAATGGCCTATTTTAAAACTCTTTTCATATATAAGGCGCACTGCATTATAAGACGCTTCTGTTTAGGTTGCCAATTTGTTCCATACTCTATTATTTCACACCCACATTTGTAAAGAAGTGGTCCTCGAGTACTTTATATACTAGGCTGCCCCAGTCGTTGTTTCACTCACAGTGTTGGTGCTGCGATATTGTGCCCAACTGCTTTCTGGGTAACACAGACCAACTGACACGCTGCTGCCACAGCCTCTGTCTCTCTTACACCGCCCCTCCGCCCCCTGTCTTTAAATGTATTATCAAACTTTATTAACAAACCAGCGTTCTGACAACTATCCCAGCATGCACCGCATGTATTTTTCTATGGGGGAAAATGAAGTCGGCGGCTGCTTACCATAGTTGCTAGACCTGTTGTGGCTCAATACTGGTCCATATATAAGGCGCACCAGATTATAAGGCGCACTGTCGGCTTTTGAGGAAATTGGAGGTTTTTAGGTGCGCGTTATAGTGCGGAAAATACGGTATCTCAGTAATTGATTATTCTAACAAATTTTTTTTTGTTCATTTAGGTAGTTAAAGATACAGTAGATAAAGATTGAAAGGTAGAGACATAAACTGATAAAAGATCAAATAAAGAGACAGATAAAAAATATGGATATAGTAGAGACGATACATATATACATGGAAGAAGAATAAATAACTTTTTCTCTGTCCTTAAGGATTTTATATCAAATATGTAGACATCCTCAAGACATGTCCAAGCGCTTCTACAATAATTGTTTGAATAAATGGTTGTTAAATTGATTGCAGCGATCAGCTTTTCTACAGAACGATTGTTTTTACAAGAAAGTGATGAAAAAAAAACTGCTTCTTTAATTGTCTGTCATTGCACAGCAGTACTCGCTGCCCAGACCAGATCTCTATAGGGAAACACTAAAATCTCATTCTGTGAATGAATCAACGTCTACATGCTGGTTATGTACTCTCTGTGATTCACCTGAACGTGACTCTTAGATTTCAATATGATTACACCCAGCATTACCTGCTGTGAACAGATCCATCCAGGATGCATCTTGTAATAAAGTCAGTGTCTACATTACTGCTTTTAGTAGTTAGGATTTAACAACCTGTCCGTCTCATTTACTGAGAATAAATTTTGTCTATTTAATCATGGTGAGCTAGTTAAAGATCGCTGAACTTATTATACTTTGTTTCCCCAAGCAACCTTCTGATCACAGTACACCTTATTCTTGTTAAAATCAAACCTGCTTCTGCTGAACACAGCATGCCATCTGTCTTCTTTTTTCGACCTGTTGATTATAATAAGTCTGTAATTCATTTCTGTCCCTCGTATTGTTGAGTTGCAGTCTTTCAATTAAATAGAGCAAGAAAACATGATGTCGCAGCAAAACAAAACTCCAGCGTAGCCTTTCAGTGAATTTAACATGGTAGCATAAATACATGTTTAAATACATTTTTGAAAAATTCTAACACACAAGCACTCCAGCTTAAACAAACCATGTCCTCCACATCTGCTTTACAAATATTCATGCAAGGATCCAATGACAGCATCACAACCTCACACTATTGATGCACTTCACTCAACTCGGCATGCTTGAGGCTTGAGACTGAAAGTTAAAATGACAACATGACTTATATTTTGACTAATTAGGTCTAATAATTATGACTACTTGAGGGCACTAAAAACATACTGAAGTGATTCAGTTATGACGCTGCACAACTCTTAAGAATTTCACACCTTTTATTCTAATATGCATGTTCTATTCAGGACAGGAACCCAATAAACCTTCAACAATGTGACAGGACTTGATGTCTCACAGAAATACCTTCATTTGCTCATGCTTACCCACACGTGTTTCAAAACACCAGCATAAAGAGCAACATGGCCTTTACTACACAATACTCAACCTTTTATAAAAAGTAAAAATTTGTCAAAAGAAAATCTGAGTCTGAAGAATAAAAATACAAACTTAAGCTCTGCAGAAAGTACAAAAAATGTCAAAGAAGTATTACAGACACCAATAGTTTCTTCCGCTACGCAGCATGGTGAATTGTTCCAGTGCAAAACCAGAGGCAAGAAGTGCTGAGACAGTCAATTTTGAAAAGTTGAGGAAGGTCGCTGCCTGGCCACTCCTGCTGACCGGGTGGGAACAAAAAAACACTATGAGAAGCCACGTCCTAAAAGGAAGAAGAGGCAGGAAGACCAGGATACAAGTTAGGTCAGTGTCCTGAGAGAGACGGGAAAATTCTATACATTTTACCTGCTAGCTACATAACTTAACTGCTTGCTAATTTACCTGAATAAATTTCAAATCACTTTATCCAGCAGCAGACACAGAGAGGAACCTGAGCCTGCTATGCTTCACTATTAGATAAGGATTTACAGTATATTCATGTCTGAACAGCTGAGCTTTCTGCCAGAAAGATTTGGAAGAATCCCAAATTCTGTTATTATATTGCCATGAAACTTTCATTTCTGAACTCAACAAGAACCAAATGTTTTTTGCCACAACAAGAAAAGGAAAGCATCTGAATCATGTTTTATCACAGATTTAAAACTACTACTAGGAATTACTGATCTATAAATAATCTGAACTGAATTTATGAACTGAAGCTTCTTCTTCTGTTGATCTGGAATTTGCAGAGGTCAACAACCTTTCTCTTCAGAGCAGGTGATACAGATTGTTTTTGTCTGAGATATTTAATCCCAGAACATGCTTGATTGTGTATGGCTGGGTAGGCTGGGGTCAGTGACCGATTTATAATCACATCACGGCCTTCTGAATTGCTAGCCCATGGCAGGGACTAAAGAATCCTAACCCAACATTCAACTGGATCAAGGAAAAGCCAATAATGCCCAAAACTCAGCCAATTATCATCTCCGGAGCTTTAACTGGTTCTCCTTCACTTCGCCTCGGAAAGATTCCTCTTTGTTTGCAAATCCTGCACATTTCCTCCCAACTTTTTGAACCGACTGTAGGGCTGGGGCAAGCCAGGCCAAGACGGGTATTGGGCACAAAAGGTTTGATTGGCAGAATGCTGCTTTTGTTGATTGGTTTGTGGATTTATGTCACTGTAGGATGAAGGCACTACTAATGGAACAGTGCATACAGCCTCAACTGAACAGGGCAATCCACAGCGAACAAATATACTGATATTTCACAGGAACTGGCTGCCCACTAGCCTGGCCATTGCCTTCCTATGTAATGAAGTTAATTTTTCTGGTAGAATTTCAACGGGGTCAATCAGCAAACAGAAGGAGAAGTGGAGAACTACGACACTGATTTTCTAAGCTATCTTACAATTTTAGTCTGCCTGTAGTTTTAGCAATGCCAGCAAAGGAACTGAGTTTATGACAGTCACACTTCCAAATATTGAATTGAACTGGTGTTTTGCATGAGTTATGGGCAAACGTTAGTGATTGGGTAATGCAATGTTTAAAACTTCAACAAAGTGTACACCTCCAGCAAGAAGTCGTTTCTCAATCACCGAGGGTCCATACCTTCTGGATGAAGTAAAGTGTGGAACAAGAAGCTGGTTATACCAGGCCAGCTGCCCATAGGTAGACATATAAAATGACATAATCGGAGCGTCAGCCACACCTTCTGTGCACTCACAGTCCGCTCGTGTTCCCACATTCCCAGCTACATTCCTGCCCACCTAGGGATGAACTCACTGCCAATGGAGACACACCCAACTTGGCTAGATCCAAACCACACATTAACCGCCTAGAGTGAGACCTGACAGTGGATATATAAACCCCTAAATGATCAAGCTCAGACATCAGAGATCTGATGTATGACTTGGGTGAAGAGCTATGCCATGTGTTGTGAATAATTGCTATATAAACTGAACTGACAACTGAAATGAATTGAAACAGCTCTCAAAAAAGAAAACATTCAAGAATCAAAAAAATGCCAACTGTTTTTTTTATTTAAAAGCCTAATATCATTTTTCTCCCTTCTTTGTAAGAACAACAAATGTTATAATTTCCTTCCTGTTTTTATTTAGGACTTAAATGTGTTTCTGTGTGTATGGAAACACAGTCATGACTATGAACTTCACTTGCTAACCACACTGATCTTATATCAAACACAGCTGTACATTCTATGTTTAAACATGATACAACCAATGGTTTCTGCTTAGAAAACAAAGAAATTCAAATCAACAACATCTAAGTTAACACATCAGGGTTCTGAATGTAGAATAAAATTTGAAGCCACTCTACTCTGACCATTTTCTCCTGAAAGGGTAATTATTTTAGTGGTACACAATTACTGTTATTTTCCTTTTACAAACACCTTGATCAATGCCTCTGAAGTCAGCAGCCTGTTAGAAAACAGCAGAAAGGCTCTATTACAGCCATAAATCAGTGCAGGTTTCTGACTGAATTTAACTGCTTTCAGTTTTTATTGATTCAGAACACAGATTTATTATGCTCCTGAAACTCCCCATAAATCAGTCAGATTTGGAAATGCTAGCTTGATATGTAACCATAAAAGTCTTCAGGAAAATGTGGTGCACATCTGGAGGAGGTCCTTTAAACAGCGTTTTATTCAGCTCCTCCCGAACTGTGTGAAATGTGCCTACACAACACTTTCTTCATCAGGGCGCATCTTATGATAGACAAAACAAACAAACATGTGGCAGATGACAGTACTCTTAAAAAAAAACACAAAACGAATTTTATTTTGTTTGTGCAGCCTCATTGGAAAGGGTCTTGTTTTTTATCACTGTTGATTCAGAATAAGTATCTGTCACATCATTTTAGTTTTTGCAATCTCATGCACAGTGCATTTATTCTGAAAAAAGCAGACAGATGAGTCATGATTTAATGCCTGTTAACAGTTTTCTTTGTTTCATTGCTGCAAATGAAAACACAGCAAAGAAGTAAATATTTAAAGGGAATTTTCTCACTCTATTATAGACTAATTAGCACCAATATTATGACCACATGGCTTTTAATAGATCAATTCTCTTTGTGTAATAAAAACAGCTCCTACCGATCAGGTCTTGGTCAAAAACATCTGAGGGAATCTAAAAGTCTGAACCAAAGCTAAGAGTAACAAATAATTTGGGCCATGTTGGTATACTGGGATTGGGACCGTGACCAGTAAGTTTGGACATAGGCAACTGGAATCCTCTAACACAAATCCACCTAATCTTAAGTTTGAAAAAACTAAAATAAAACACTTCTGACCTTTTAAAACTATCCAAATGACTGGCCAGCTGTTACTTGCCTGAGTCAGAACAATCTAACCCAGTGGTGTAAAACTCCAGTCCTGCAGGGTCGGTGTCTCTCTGCTTCAGCACACCTGACTCCAATATTAGCTAATTAGCAGAGCTCTGTAGAGCTTGACTATATGCTAGTGAGGCAGTTTTGCCTTTTTATTCAAGTGTGTAGGACAAAGGAGATCTAAAAGTTGCAGGACTCTGACCCTTTGAGGATTGTAGACCACTGCACAGCACTGCACTGCAGTTCACACTGCAGCCTGAACTGACCCAATTCCGGTTTTTTGGCAATTCCGATTTTTTTGCCGGGGCCGTTCTCACTGCCAGTAAATGCGACCTGTATGTGTTCTGCATTGTAAACGGGCAAACGACCTGAAAGTGTCCCGCATGTGCAGTAGAGGGCGCAATAGCGTCAGCGTTCTTCTAACTGCCATAAAAAGAAGAAGAGCTCAGTGTTTGCAGAAGTAAACATGGAGGCTAACGGTGGAGCTTAGCTTAGATATTTGAAGTTGTTATCCGGCTGGAGCAACATATTAACAACTTAATCCTCATATAGTCCAGCATGGTTGTTGTTTTTCTTCCTGGTTGTGCGTATCAGGACGCAGAATAGTGAGATTTGTTGAGAATCAGTGACGTTCAGTTCAGATGAAGGTGACCTGGACTTTAGGTCCCATTTGAATCGGATACATATCGGATATGGGTCAGATTTGAAAAATAATCCGACCTGTGCTGTTCACACCGCCATGAAAAGATCGGATACAGGTCGCATTCGTCAAAAAAATCGGATTTGGGTCACTTCAGGCTGCAGTGTGAACACACCCCTAAACTCACACGGCTAGTTAGCTTTATTTTACTGGTAGTTTCATAAATGGGAGTTTTTATCTTTATTTATAAAAATGAATTTAAAGAACCAGAGCTGATACAAAGTTCTGTATGCACACAAAAGAAGAGAACGCAGAGTACAATATGAAAGCTAAAACTAAGTTCTGCTGAGGTCGAAAGCCATGGAAAAAAAAAGATACATTTAACTTTGAAAGTGGACAGTGAAGGAGCCTCTGATCTTCTGACAACTATTTCATCTGCTGATTAGTTCATCTGTTCTCAGCCTGTTAATGGGAAAAAGGCCTGGTTTTATATTACAGCGTTCGAGAATAAAAGTAAACAGAATGGAGCTCTTTGTGGGCTGATCTGGTGCTGCAACTCATCATAATCAGTAATTTGCATCATTTTTGTATATATATATATATTATTTCATTGCTTTATCTTGAGAAAACCATCTTTCCTTATCACCAAAGTTTGTTAACCTAAGTATCAGAGTAACACATTTGGGCAAAGAGAGGTCTGCAATCTCTGCAGGGTTTGGTACTTTATCCATGAGATTCTGACGAGACAACACCCTGGAGGCTACTGATGAGGAGCTGACAGAAAAGACATAATCGCCCTGAGTTATTTTACTGTTAGGGTTAATGCTCTGTTTGAGCGGAGCTCGATGCCTGCCAGCGACATTTTCCTCAGAAGAACCGCTGAGTAAACTTGTAAGGTAGAATCTGGCCTCTACGTTTGATTGATTAACGCCGTACCTGAATGTGTCTCTGCCTAAATGAAGCTACTTAAACTGCACAGCAACTGTTCTCTATATAATTAAAACACGAATTAAGCAAAATTAGAACTGCTACATGTAGTGAATAATTGAAGTTCCTCAGTGTTATTACAACATAAAATAATGCATTTAATAAAAACAGATTCTTTCTCCTTTCAAGCTGTACTCAAAACTAAAATTAAGTTTATTTTTGTTTCTTTCCAGTTTAATCACATCATGCTAGGTTAGGGTAATATTCATAACAGAGTGACTACTCTGATTATTTTTGTAAAAACATAACTAATAAAGAATGCTTTATTTGTTGCTGTCAAGCTGAAGTTAATTTAAAACAGATGTATGAATATGTTGTACATCATTGTGTCTTTAGTTTATGTTCATTTATGGAAGAAAATTGTCTTGAATCAAAATTATTAGTTTAGAATAATTATAAATGAAAAATGTGTCTTTTTCTTCTGTACTTTTTTCATGCTGCCAATGTCTCCAGCATATTTCAACTCAGAAATATTCAGAAATGACTATTGATGACTATTTCTTATTTCACAATTACAAATGTAACATCTACTAACCCCAATTTACAATTTCACTGGGAAAGAAAAGGAATAATAAACATGTTATCTTATAAGTAATGGTGTAATCTAACTGATTAATAGATTATTTAGTTCCTAATCAGTTCCCATGGTGACTGAGTAATATGAATGCATTAGGTGTAAATCCTCTCCAAATTTGCCAGCATGTAGGATTGTTTTCTTACTTCTAAAACATCTAACCACTGGTTCCTCTCCCCATGTATTCTTTTAAACCGATCGTGTTTTTAAGAAGCGCTTGCAGAATTAATCACCAGTCTCCTCTCACACTTCCTCTGAGAGTTTACAGAATATAAAACACCACTTCCGTCTTATCAATAATAATATTACTGAGGCTGATTTATGCCCCGGCAGGTACTGCACCGCTGCTGTGGTCCTGTTCTCTTACACCCCACTGGCTCGCTACATTTTTCCTCTTTTTCTCCTCTGCTCAGTATTCAAATCACACACGCAGCCTCACCGGCAGAAAACTCCTTGGGAAAACGGTCTGAGAACTGTGGACCTGTTCTGGTTACTAAGAGCTGCTAAGATCAGCGAGAGCTGGGCATTGTGATGTACAAAACACGGCATCTGTGAGTTTAACTGTGTCTTTTGCATGAGAGAGGCGCCTCTCCAACACAAAGCTGCTCTGTAGGGGACCTGTGTGTTGCCGTGAGCGGTTTCTGTGTTCAGCTCAGCTACACAGAACTAAGTGCTCAGCTTTACAGAAAAACCAGGAAGACCTCAGAGGAACCTGAGCTGTAGAGGGAAAATGCACACTCTGGCAGCTGCTGTCCTGTCACAACTCTTTGTTCACCTCTGGATGGACATGAGCAGGTTAACAGGGGTTAAAATATTTGGATGAAACATGCAGCATGTGGAGCTGTTCACTTTTGCTTCTTGGAAAACATCACCCAGAGAAGCTAGGCTGCTGAATTAGTGCTGCTTCTTCTTCTTCTTCCCACTTTTATCAAACAGGAATTAAAGGTATTTAGAGAACTGTCCTTAAAACCAAATAGTTGCTCATTTTTGTTCTTTTGAACAACATAAAAAATAAGTGAGGCAGAGAAATTGCTCACCTTGTCCTTCCAAGCTTGAGGAATTTCATGTTTCATGTCATGATGGGTATCAATAATTTACCTAGCCTGATGATGTGTTCGTCTCAGAGGCAGCTCCTCTGGAGGATCTACTAGTATGTTATTTATGCTCTCTAATGCGGTCACATATGTTTAGGTTGCACTAAAGCATATTTTTAGTGTTTCTTATTGCTGAAAGCAACATGTGAACTGTTTAATATTTTATCACCAATCTTGGTATATTTAAAATTACATTTTAAAGGGTCTAAGGATGAATAAAGAGAGCAGAGTCATTCCTGATAAACCTATGAAGTCTGTGTGTTGTGTAAGACGTGCTGCTAATGCGTGGGTATTGTGATGAAGGGTGTAAAATGTGCAATTTGCTGCTGCAATGAGGCAGAGCAAGTTACTGTTTCCGCAACGTTATGTCACTGTTGTCTGACAACTTTGGGTTTAAAGTTGCTCAGTATGCTCAGTTTCTCTCAAGTGGTCAAACAATGATCAGTGAAATTAGACAGAATTTTTTTTAAATTTCTCTATGAACATGGCAAGTGGGCACTGATGGTTATCCTTAAGCGGAGCCAGTTGGTACAGAAATAATAATGGCAGAGCCATCCCAGAAAAGGAAGTGGAACGGTCCAAACAGAGTTCAGTTTGGGATGCATTTATGCAGTTCTATTTTGAAGTATAAACACTCAACTATCTCCTTAAGTTTCACTCCTTTGGATGAGCGCTCATGTTTTGTTGATTTATGAATATTTCTAATTTTGGTAATGCGAGAAAAAACAATTTTCTGTTTCTTCAGTCAGTATTAAATACAGCTGACAAAAAAATGTCAAAATATAATGAGGTGCTTCTTTTTCTAAAGTCACCATAAAAGCTTTTCCCTTCATGTTATAGAAAGACTTTTGACCATATTGATACAAAAGAAAAATGTCCACTTATCAATTAATCGTTAGATTAATCAACTATAGATTGAATGACAAATCAATGATTTGCATCCCTAGTGCAGACCTGTGGGTCTAGTAGTGCAAAGTGAATTGCTGACCAGTTTCAACAAATAATAAAGGCTTTACAAAAACTATTGCTTACATTTCTCAAATATGTTAATTTTTATAACTTTTACTTGCACACTGAAAAACTGAAAAGTGTAGAACTGACGACACGAGACTGTCAGCAAATGTTTCAGGGCTTCTTGATTGGTAAATCAAATATCACGGCGCTACTTTTGATAGGTATGAAATGACTTCTTTGCAATCCAAGGACATGATTGATAAAACAAAGTCATGCTATAAAAAACAGAAAACTATATTTGCATCAGTTCTCCTTTTCAACAGATTAAGCCTTTTGAAGGGCTTTGAACAGCTGGGGTGAAGCTTAATTGCATAACTACAGCGCTGATGAATACTAAAGTCTCAATCTTCTTTATCCAGCAGACTGCTTCACACCACCCCACCAGTTTACACAATATTACTTAATCAGACCGTGGTGTTTTTGGCTCTGCCAGCACATTGCCTTCCATCTACTGTATGTCAGGAGTTGGCACCAAGCGTTTGGAGCTCTGCAGGCAGCGCTCTGGCATAGAGCCTCGGCTGGCAATGCAATCCACAGTAAATGAAGACCATCCGCTGCCGTCTGGACATGGGACAGCTATGTGTCCAGCTTTGAAAGGCTGTCATCAACAAGAGCATCAAGCTGAGCTACCATGGAGCTGTCGATGTTGATGGATGGTACAAAAATAGATCTGGGGTTGATCTCCATTTGGTTTCAGGAGACTGGACTCAAAGTTCAGCTGACTATCTGGGACTGCGACGGCTGGCAGGGCTTCAGGATGCCGTGGTGGCTTTGCTGGAGCTCCATCTGGGAATATTTCAATGGAAATGTCTGTCTAATCTTTAGTTTATTAACTTACAAACAAATCAAATACTCATGTTATAGGCATCAAAGTGCTTGTTCTGGCAACTCTGTACGGCTTCCTAAGCTTGGGCGAAGAACAGAGCGAGCAGCAGAAATCCTACCTGAACTGAATTTAAAATCGCCATCCTATTTCAAAAGCATAATGAGATGCTAACCTACTTTAGCTTCAAAGGTGTGTTTAGGAAAAACATCAAAACAATAAAGAGCTTAGGCTGATCTCCTCATGGAAGGCAGTGAAAGACAAAAAGGCAGAGTCCTGAACTTGTAGCGGCACAAAGCGTGCTCCCCTGACGTACCGCCGGAGACGTGTTGGTGCGCCGTGCTGCTTACACCGCCGCACAATGCGGGGAGGAGGGGAAGGAAAATGGAGGGATGCACCGGACCTTTCCCAGCGCCGTTTAGCAAAATGTCAAGGAGGTTTAGATCACCACTCCACAGAAATGTCATCTGCGTGAGAATAAATATTGAGGTTTGTACCAATCTCTGGCAAATGATGTGCCACATCTGCTGGAAAACGAAATGAAAACCATTACATTTTAATCTGATCTGTGTTTTTTCCATGAAGTATGATTAAATTAAACTTAATACTTCAGTGCCAATGTATGTTTTGGACTGATTTAGTTTTAAAAATACCCAAAAAGCAGCCAGCGTATATCAGGTTAAGCCAAATTAATTGGTGGTGTTGTTTTTAAGGAAGCAAGTCTGAAACGCAGTAATTAACCTGAGCAATAAAAACAACTTAAATATGAAGCCTGAAGAGCCATCTTTGAGCTGCGGCCGGTCGGGTCTGTTAAGAGCCTCAACAGAGGGCTGCAGGGCTCCTCTTCTTAAGTGTGCCATAATATAATTGTGCTGAAGGGCTGCGCGCCACGGGAAGAGGGTTTTATATCGAGGCCTGCCTGCTGTAATGGTGTCAGGTGGTATTTATGAGACTTGTAATGGCGCTGAAGCTCAGGCACACCTGCTACGCCGGGAAGGCTCTTCAACACAGACACGCAAGCACCAAATTACAGAGAGCAAACCCTCAGTTTGCCTCTTTCAGCTTGGTTTGTTCTGTTTTTGCTTTTTTTGTTCTTTTCATATACAAAACACTGCAGTGGTGGGGCAGTCTATGACTTTAGGGTTCACTTGAGTTTTTACACATTAATTTGCTAACAGCAACATACAAATATGAATACTTACTGCATCATTTACACTGACCTATCTATTCAAAAATGGAAAACGATGAGTCATTATGACTACCATTGGTAAAGGAGAGATTTCTTTCTTAAATATTCAGAAAAAGTGACAAATATATCAAAGAAAAAACTTGAAATTCTCTGTTAAATACACATCTTACCATTTGCCAAGAGTGCTGTAATCAAGTGTATCGATGTAAAGTTAAGTGGAAGGGAAAACTACGTTATAAATAGTTGCAGATGAAAACATATCAGTTTGTGAGTGGCCAGCTAACTTGCCTGACTAATTCTTCTAAAGTCAATCCATGAAGCTTTGTCAAAATGAAAATGACAGAGATAATATCTGAAGATGCACTGAAGACTTGTTAAGCTTTGATAAAATCTCTTCTGAGAAACTGTAGCTTGGCTTTTCATTAGCTGAAAACCACGATCAATATTAAAAGTAATGAATGGTTGGACTATATATCTCTTTGTGTGCAAAGAATAATTATTCAAATTCAAATAAAAAATACTTTATTGATCCGAAGAGGAAATTAAATGTGTCTCTATTTGTTTTGCTATTTTGTTAGAAATCTACATAAAATATTCCCTCCCACACACTTTCTTTAACCTTCTCCATTTCTCTATTTTTCATTTTTCTTCTTCAGCAGTGATTGCAGTAAATACTGTCTAGGTTTAAATTTATCAAAATCAGTCAGAAAAGTGATAAGCCACCTTATTGATTACTAACTCCAGCTGATTGGCTCCATCATTATGCCTCTAATGATGTCATCAGCTCAAAAACACACAAAGCAGAAATGACAGGTATTTTTCCTTCAGTGCATTCTTTAAAACCTTTTTTCTAGGTGTAATTCTAAAGTTTTTGACCCAGCTGTGTTTTTACTCTCACTGTAGATTAAATACAGCACTGGATAGTACTTTTAAACTTCTCTTTTAGAAATCTTCTAGAAGCAGAGCGACTGGTTACTAATGAGCCTCTGCACACGCCGTCTCCCCTCCGGTTGGTGAGATGCACACCAAGCATCGCTGAGTTTGCATGGAGGGACTTGCTGCAGGAGACTAAAGAGCAGAACAAACAGAGAGCTGATGAGAAGCAGTCAAAAAAGTCAAAGCTGGAGCCTCTGAGTTTGCGCCTGTCCCAGTTCTCCTCTTCTGATAACAGAAAGAAAAACTGCAGTTCAGTCAGGTGTTCGCTTAGGTTTCATCCTTAATTAAGAAAGGAAATTAAACTGGAAAATCAGTCCCCAATCTGAACTACTATCACTGACACCAGACTGGCATAGTTATGTTTGTATCTCCTTCAGACGGCACACACAGAAACTCTAATAGAGCTCCGGCCTCCGTCGACACAAGCAGCAGCTACACAGGCTGGAAAAGCTGAGCGAGTTGAGCGTCGTTGCCCCAGATCGCATGCAGACGTACAGCTGACACCTCAGCAGTCGTGCTGCAGCAGCAACAACGCTGATGCTTCAACTGCTTTGATCAACACAAGCGACGGATCACGGCAGCAGGCTGAATGGCAGCGCTGGGGCTTTTACCTGAACACTGAGAGCTCAGCAGTAACAAGGCGAGCAAACTGGGTGATAACAAGACAGGGAGCTCTGCTGAAAATCTGATGAAATAATAAAATTAAACTGGGCTGGGTCTCTTCTGAAAAACCATACCAGGAATTGTGGTTTTTATTATTTACTTTCCTATAGGGGACAGAAAATGATTAGTTCTGTGAGAAGTAACAGAATTATTTATTTCAGTTTTAAGCTTTGTGGTGGTGCTGCGTACATGATGCATATCTTGCTGCTTTTATTTTTTTTTTATCCTTTCAAGAGTTTATAAAAGCATTTTATGCTATTTGTCATGCATTCAATCTCATGCATTGTGCATTATTCTGCATCCCTTTTGAAGCCTTAAGACAATTTCTTCCTTCATTAAAGCAGTACAATGTCACAGCTGACAAATTAAACCTTTAATTTGTGAACATTTATTCACAATAGAAAAAATACAGATTATGCTATGCTCACAGAAAACAAGCAACTTCTGATTTAAATCGTAAACAAGCATCATTTTTACATGTTCTATTACTTATGTTTTATGTGGTTTGCAAAGATGTCAGTTTTGTTCATATTCCTTGTCTTTGAGGCTAAAAATGAGTGGATCTTTCCACCAATACTTTCTGGATTTCTCAGCCTAGCAGAAGCTTGGAGTAAAAGCAGATCAGGTGTGTCCAGCCAGTCGTAAAATAATCTGATCTGTGCAGAAGATTTAGAAATCCCAAGAGACGAGGAAGCATTTTGAAAGAATTTTATGTAAGAAAGACTTCAATTTAATTATTGTTTTACTTATACAAAAATTAAAACGTCTCAACTCAAACCAGCATGCGCTTTCTATTTCAGAACAAATTAATATATTTTATTAACTATCCATCTTACTCTCCAGCAAACACTCTTTTTAATCCCACTCTTAACCAGGGCTGTATAATAATATCGATATCGCGATATATATCGATATTTTCTTTCCTAGAAAAAAATTGATATTTATCTGCAAGTATCTTAACATGCAACTGTCACCTTTCCACTCACTGCTTGCTTCACCAGGTCATCAGGCTTAGAGTGATTCCTTCAGATGTTCAGGTTAAAAAGGTATCAAACTATTCAGAGCAGCTACTTGGTTCACTTTATTTACTTTACTAATGCATGTCAGCTACAGTTTGGACTGTTTCAACTAAAAGAAACATGTTTTCTCTCCACTTCTTTGATTCATTTTGTCCAGCTGTCCACTTTAAGTCTGTGTCCAACCAGAGCCAGGTATTGTGTAGTTGGTGCTTTTAATCAGTTTTCAGTTAAATTAATTCAATCCAACTTTATAACAGTCACAAAATATCACCAAAATCACTCTGTCCCTCTAAAGTCTTCCAGAAAATCCCAAAAGTGTATTGAATTGTATCGTTTGCTGAATATCGCAATATATATCGTATCGTGGGCAGAATATAGTGTATCGTATCGTGAGATTATTGTATCACTACAGCCCTAGTCAATAAGAGTGTGTGTGTGTGAGTTAACGGTGTGTGTATCATGATGCTACAGCAGTCCTGTGAACAGCAGTGACATGGTAAAGCAGATCACAGCTTTGGTTGCAATGTGTTGCTTCAAGCCTTCAAGCTTCGGCTCCAGCGGCGTCACCCCAGGCAACGCCGCCGCCGCCGCCGCCGCCGTTCCCTCCACCTCCATCCATAGGCTGGGTGGCATCCATTAGCGCTCCTCCGTGGGGACGGGACGGCCTCTAAAGCACAGCACTCAGGGAGCACGCACTTTCCCCTAACAGCTTCATCAAGTCTGCATCCCCAGAGCCCGACACACACGCTCGCACTGAGGACATGCGCCATCTCTGGAGGGCCCAATTAGCAGCCATCACCTGTAATTCAATAACACTCCTATTCTTCCAGCTCTCTCTTTCGCTCCACCGTGAATTAGCTTCCATGCTTTGGGAGGAACGGAGCCTAATTGTGTTCAGTGTCAACAAACAAATCTAAATCTGCGCCGACAGTTTGAACAGATCAGCATATTTTGGTTCCTTGGGCCGTCTTTAATCTAGTGCCATGTTAGAGGTAACATGGACCATAAATCAAAGCTCAGAGAGCTCAAGATGGAAAAGAGACAGAGAAAGCGTCCACAGATCCACTCTGATGCTAATCAAATCCTCTGTTCCCTCTCCATGGATCCTGCTGGCTGGCAGAGGGACAGAGAGCAGCGACACCTCCATCAGCTAATGCTAATGCTAACATAAGGAAAATGCACATTAAAAATCGTCGATAGAAACACTGCTATTAATAAATCCTCTCACTAAAGTTACTCCAAAATGATTTCATCCAGGAAGTGACAACAGAACCCAGAACAACATCTCAACACTCCAGATTATCATTTAAGGTCAGAGTTAATGGATGATTAATGCAACAAAAGTGACATTTTCTGTAAGGTGTGTGTCCAGTCACATGTGGGACAAAACAAACAAAGCATATCAAACAAGGGGGACGTGGTGTGACGGTCTGCAGCCGCATTAATGCCTCTGGACCTGGACGACTGGTGTTAGTGTCTTCTGGAGTTTATTGGAGATTTTTAATTTATCTATAAGTAAGAAAAATAGTTATTTTTCTTCAATCAGAGCCAGATTGAATCAAAATCAGCAGGTCGGAGTTTAACAACACTGCAAATCACTGATTGGTGAATCTATAAACTGAATCAATCAATTAGTATATTCAGTATAACAAGACAAACAAATTAAAAAAGAATCAAATATCTTTGGAAAACAGTAGGAAAAGGCACCAATGTCAGAAAAGACACAGCCAGTCAATACACTGCATGTAGTTTTAGTATAAGAGACCTGTGGCCAACAGCAGACGAGTATGTAACCTGAATAAACCGGCACAACACTGATGAGACAGCATGGAAACCAGAGCAATGAGCTCATCCTGCACCAGTACTCATGGAAACCAGTAATGGAGGAAAAGGCACTGGTGAATTTAAAGATGTAAAAAAAAATAGTAGTAGTCAGGTTTAAAGGACAGAACATTACCTTCTAAACATCACGAAACAAAAACAGGAGACTATATCAGTCATGTGTGACCAAAACTTCCATCCTACAGTAATCGTAAGAGTGAGGAAGCGCCACTTGCTGGTCAGATACAGACAGACAGAGACACACAAATAACAAGATCCACACACAATAAGAGCAAATAGCTCAAACAGTGTCACCTTTCATTTTCTGCTTCATTGATAAAAATATTCCCCAAATGGAGAGCAGAGTGAAAAGATGGAGAATAAATCATTCTCCTGTGGCTCTAATCTAATTCTCTGCTCCTCCACTCCCACCTGTCCTGCCGCCGCCGCAGGTCTCTCTGCAGCCTCAGGAGTGTCTTTAGCAAGTCAGACCACTCCTAACCCACCTGTCCATCTCCCATGATTAATTTCTCCTGAGAACAGTGGTGCTGCTGGGAAGTCTCCTCCCATCCTACTGTCCCTTTTATATTCTTCAGCTGAGCTTTTCCTCATTTTACTGGTAAAATGCCAGAGAATTTAACACACACTGAAAAATATATCCTGAATTAAGTGTGTCTTTTAGTTCAGGGCTTAAGCATTCATGCCGAGCTTAAAAACACAAAAGACACAAAAGTTACCAGCATTAAGCTTTACGCTGTATTCACAGACTAACTAAAACTTGAGTCTCCCTCTAAAAACACTTATAAGTGTCTGTCTTAATGGTTTAAACATCAAACAATATTCATTCATATGCACAGTGGAAACCATCTTGGCACTAATGCTGAAGCCAACATCCACAGTTTTCTTCTTTTATGATCCTGAAGGTTCAGCCAATGAGCAGCCTGGAAAATGGAAGGTGCTCCTGGATTGGATGGTTTACAAAAGCCAGCTAGTGGCAACTCAAGTAGCATTTCAGCTTCCAAAGCTGAATTTTCTCTAGAATATTTCTAGATGCGCTAAAAAAAAATTACAATAAAAACATTATTCTCACTGTTGTATTATTTTCCCAGGAGTAAGATTAATTATTTTTGGGGCTTCAAACAAATAATTAAATAATGTTTTGTTGTGTAAATTTCTTGAAACTGATATTTTTACTTAAGGTTATCATACTTGGTTGGAATCTAAAAATAGTTTTTTCTGGTCAATTTTTAATATACAAGCCTTGACAGATTGTCTGTGTTATTACTGTTATTGTTCTGCCTTGGAGATCAGTTTTCAACTTAAACAGAAGTGAATTAAAGCCTTTCCCCCCAACAGGCTGACATCCACTTCAGTGACCGGAGCGCCTGGGATTCCTGCTGTAACAGCGCCCTCTCCACTCCGGCTTGATGTTGTGCCTGGAGGCAGGCGGCGAGCTCTGAGCTCAGTTTTTGATCCACTTTGCCTCTCAGGCTGCAGAAAAACAGAGAATGGGGCTTGCAGGGGTATGCAAATTTCACCGCCACCAAAGCAGAGGAAGAGAAGGTTCCCATTGGCTGAGTGTGAGGGACTTTTCTCTCTCACAACAACTTTCAATGGGACTCTTTCTTCTGACAAACAGCGCCCAGCACCGACACGTCCTCCACACACACTCCGGGATCAAAACTAATACCTCGGCTTATGGATTTCACATTCAAACTGAGACTTCATGCATTCAGGAATGTATTGAGTAGCTTCACCACAAGGTGGCTTTCAGAGAGCTGAGGTAAAGGTTGCAGCTGGGAGCTTCTTAAACACATGAATATTCAGGTTCTTTATTTAAATGAGCAGAGCCACATCTAAAAGACTTTGGCTGTTCCTCACACTGCAGTTCTGGTTCTGTATAAGACCTGAGGTAAGCGAGGGAGTTTTTTTCTTTGCTTCCTTTCTGTATTTTCCTCCTTTTGCTTAGCAAATTATTTATTTCTGAATTACATCCAAAGCTTATAAATGACCACAATCATTATAGGGTTTCATGAAAAAAATAGGTTGACATTTCTAAAGAGAGCTGAAGTCAAGTCAGAAAGGAACACAATTAGTTGCTCTTGGTTTCGTTTTAAATCAGAGGGCAGCGCACCGTTTCCCTTTCACCTTGACTAAAAATAAGCCTGACGCTGAGCGTTTGCAAGTCACACCTGCACAAGCGGCCAACACGTCTGAGTCGGGAAACGCTTCGAGTATCTGTCCCATGATCGCTTCAACTTCATGAACGTTCACATTGCTTTGCTAAAGTATTCACACTACCTGAACTTTCACGTTTTGTAATGTTGCAACCGCTAGTATCAGTGAAGTTTAGAGAATTTGTGACATGAAAAGAAAATGAAACATGATTTTGCATACTGAAGAAAGTGGAGTGCGCATTTAAATTTATATTCCTGAATTCTGATTGCACTAAATAAAATTCAGTGCATTTTTTTGCACAGCAGTCAGCTAATTAGTAAACGCAGTATTAATCCAGGCATTCTGTGAAGGCCTAGGAGGTTTGCTAAAGAACATTACCAACCAAATATCTTCACAAAAACCAAGGAGCACACAAGACAGTTCAGGTTTATTTATAGAGACTTCATAATTCATTTTATCTGTTGTTTCTGCTATTTTATTTATGGTAGATAATTAAAATGTCTTCCAGTTCCAGTGTTAAATGTTCACTGGAAAGTTTATTTATCTTTGAGAATGTGCTCTTGCTTTACTATGCCGTTATAATACTTGAAAATGGTCTCAGACTAACAATATCAGGGTTTTTATAAGCCTGGCGGCCCGCCATGCTTTACTAGCCCCGCCGCCAGGCTAAGCGTTGCTTGTTTAAGTTTCTAGGGAGGGGGGGAGCGCTTTTTTTAAGCCTCTTTTGTCTTAGTATTTCTCTAGCAGAGCAGATTTATTCCCAAATGATAGGTTTATAGTTTATGCATTTAAACCCGACAGTTCGCGGACCAATCACAGCTGGCGCCTCTGCGCTTTGCCTCGCGCTGCCGCCTCCTTTCACTCAAACTGGACACAGGCTGACCTGTATAGATGTTTACATCAACTTACTGTGTGGAATTATGATCCTTTGGGGAACTTTAGGTAAGAGTTCTCCAAAACCTCCTCCATTGATAAGGTAAGAGCTCCAAAGAACGAGTTAGCTCTGGTTGCGCAGCTCCATGTGAACCGCAGGAATAACTTGTAGTGAATTCAGAGGTTGTGTTGTGAAGTGGTGAGAATGATTTATCTTTGTGAACGAACAATTATATGCTGCGTTTACATCTCAACACGCTGCCCATCGTGTGGCTCTGTGTCTGTCTTCCCTGTAACGTTTCTGTCTGTGGTCCCAGTTGGCCGGAGCGTTTGTGGATAACGAGCAGCGCTAAACTCATCATGCAGGTTCAGATTTCGCATCACGCTGATTTTATATTATTTTATTATTATTTTTAGTATTATTTTTCCAGTTACACGATGCATCAAACCATTTGAAATGCGTTTTCTGCTTAGAGTTAATACGCGGCCGCGTGGAGATCTGAGGAACTCGTCCCATAAACTCGACCAACCAGAATAGTTTCTGTGACGATTATTAAAACCTCAACAGACACGAAATGGAAGAGCTACTAAAGCCACATTAGCAGCTTTGAATTAAATCTCCAGTTTTTTGCGCGTAGTGCAGCAGGTTACAGGGCCGGTCCAAGGCTGTATGAGGCCTGGAGCAGAATCTGATTTACGGCCCCTTTTGTTCCTAAAAACATCAGCACCTCTAACAGCTTCTGTGTTAGATTTAGTGAAATATGGGAGAAGGATGTAGTTTAATTGGCCAGCCTAAAAAGGTATTTGTAAATTCAAAGATTAAACTCCCAGCATCAGATTGTTGCTATGGTAATAAAACAATCTAACTATGAATATTGTTCTTTTAAGTTTTACAAAGTAAACTTGCCAACTCCTTAAAATCTTGGATCTAAATGTTAAACAATTTAAAATCTTTTAATGTATATATGTCTAAACAATTGAATAAAATTTAATAGCATTGATAATCTCAATAAACAAGTGTTACATTTATGTATCTGTGGTCTGTTTTAAAATATTAGTGTTTATGGCCCCTGAAGCCCTGATGGAGCCGCTGACTTAATTTGGATTAAACAGAAGTTCAAATTTGTTGTTTTTAGACTAGTTGTGTGTTTAAATAGCATTTCACTAGAGATATTTTCCCGTAACATATAATTACACAGTAATACTTTTGCATTTCCTGTCAACTTAACACTTTTTAATACAAAAACACAGTAGACGGTGGTCCGCCTCGACGCCCCGACCACCCGGCTTAGCAAGTTTTCTGGGGGAAACCCTGAATACGATAATTTATCACACTAACTTTGTCATTAGACTGGCAGTTAGATGTTAGACTGGTCCAACTGGTCCAACTCCTCTGGGATTTAGGGTCAAAGTTCATGTATTATTTGAGCTTTTGAGATGCTGACTAGCTGCTACCAGTTGCAAAAACACAACTACAGAATATAGTAACTCTGGAGGAGATGTAAAGAAGATACTATTTACAGGGCAACTGCTGTGAATTCATAAATATGGCCTCTACTAAAGAGAGGCAAGAAGCCTCACTTATAGGTTGCCACAATTCACGTAGGGGACGGCGCAAACATGTGAAAGGAAGCGCTCTGGTCAGAAGAGACCAAAATTGAACTATTTGGCCTACATTCAAAACTATCTCTGCACATCGCCTTAAACACTCTATCCCTGCAGGGACACATGGTAGCAGCAGCATCGTGCTTCTGGGACGCTTTTTCCAGCCGGGGAATTCTGCAAAACTCAGGTGCTGAAAAACACTAGAGAGTAAGACAGAGGTTCACTTTGAAGCAGAACTAGAAGCTAAACAATACAGCAGGAGAAAAACGTGGACTGGTTTTGATGGAACAATATACATCGCTTAGAAAGGCCCAGTCAAAGTCTGATCCTAAATCACATTGAGAATCTATAGTGAGATTTGAAAACTGATGTTTACAGACATTCTCCATGCAATCTGACTAAGTTAGATATATTTTACAAACACAATGTGTAAAAGATTCAGTATTGTGTTTCCATTACAAATGTGTGCAAAATCTTTTGGATATTCAGCTAATGTCCAAAAAGAACCCCCACTACTTTGCAATTGTGATGTTTCTATTAAAAAAGAAACGCAAATGAAATTGCTGCATGTTTTCATTGCAGTTTTTGCGAAATACACACATTTTGATACAGCTGAAAACCCAACTCGTCCTGGCACAAAAACTTTTCATCAAAAAACATACAACGCATTTAAAAACTGGCATGTTTCCATTAAGCAAATTTATTTTCATAATTCTAATTTGCTCAGTTTTAAGGCTACTGTCTACATGTATAAAGCAATCTATGGTATCAAGTACCGACACAAACGCACCACACGCTTTTCAAAGGATTGTAAAAATGTTGAAAACTACGTCACGTTTTCTTTTAATGCCATAGTGTCATAACTATGCAGTGCTTTCTATTGCTCCATCACATAAAATCCAAATAAAAAAGTTGAATGTTTCAGGGGATATGGTTGCTTTTGCAGAGCAATGAAGACGTTTTCTAGGGAACAGCTTTGCTGAAAGCACATTAATAAAAATAACTGCAGGAAGAACATAAATATAATCCAAATGAGAAAACTGGGCCATATTTTCCTACTTGTAGCTTCATCCTGATGCCTTTATCCTTATCGGGGTTTACGCTGGTTTTATCTCACTGATACACAACAGCAACACTGTAACTTCTGACTTCTTTTACCTCAGGGTAATTAATGCATGTAAAGCCAAACAAAGAGCTTGTGTTGTTATGCAAAGCCTCGAGGAAAGTAGCAGTTTCCCACGTTCATCCTCAAATCCACAACACACACACACACACACACTTTCCTCAATTAGTCACAGCAACAGCATTGCTGGCCCCGATGCTCCGTCCCCTCCGGACCATAGAAGGCGATGGGGTGGGGTCAGCGCTGACTTAGTGAAGACATCCTGTAGTGCTTTGTCATTCCACAGGCCCGTTTATGCAAAGGAAACATGCAGCAGCCCCAGGCTGTCCAGCATGAGGAGAAAGTCATGAGGACAACCACAGGTTACAGATCAATTACAAACCTCTGTTACACACAAACACGCAGCAATAAATACTAACATAACCCAAATGGAACATACGTGAGAACATTTAAATCCAGCATTGTATGCATATCCAGGAGAATACTGCAATAACATTTTGGATTAGGGTAGCAACATTTGCTAATCAGAGAACAAAGGTGAGTCGAGTCTGTGGCAAATCATGTTAGCTCCAAATATGCTCAGCGTTCCCTCTGAGGCAGGACACTCACATGACTCCTTCACACTGTAAAACAGCTGGAACCAGAGAACCCCAGGCTGGAGCACAGCCACTCAGAGACGGAGCTCTCCGCTTCCTTTGAAGAAGGTGTTTTAATAAATCCGCTCTGCAGAGTCAGACTCTTCAGTTCAGACTTTAAAAGCTGAGGTAAAAGAAATGCTCACGGCCATTTCTTTTGCCTTTATGAGAAAAATATTATTTTACATATTTGTTCAAATTGTCACTGTTATGTCATTATGGTATGAGAAAGATAATTTGTGAAAAAAACTGAGCTCATCTCACCATGTGGCGTTGCTCATTAGCTAGCATAGCCTGTTGGGAATGATCAGGCTAGTTAGCATGGTCACCGATAACAGAGGGCAAACGATTGTCCAGTAACGCCAGGTTGGTTCTCTGTCATTAGCACATTAAGCATTGAGTACATGAGGATGATTGACAGCAGTAAGACCCTCCTCCTGGCTCTGATTGGAACTGGTCCACTTCTTCAGACGGCAACAGCAGTTAACAGAGGAGGTGGAGGAGATCAATCTTTTCACAGATTATTTGTTTCCACACTGTCTCAATATGGTGACAGTTCTAACAAATAAAAAACATAAGCATTTTGTTGAAGGTTCCATACAGCAGGTTTAAATGAAGATGGAAACACACCAGTAGAAAAAAATATGCAAACCTTGTAGAGTATTTTCCAGCTTTAGGGGCAAGATAAAGAGAACATATAGTGAAAATGTTCCTTATCTTCTACTCAAACCGCAAGTTGCTGAACGTTTCATTAACATGAAGAATCCCTAAAAACCCAACAATGCTGTACTTTGAAAAAACAAAACAGCATGAAGTCCAGAACCAAAACAGGAACATAAGGAACAACAACAGATCCACCAAGTAAAGTTTTCACTTCCTGTGGACAGATGGCGGTAAGGAGCGGCGTTCTCGCTGACTCCTGACACCGAACAGCTCCAGCCTGGGAGTAGGCCGCTTTGTTTATCCTGTAAAGGTATGTTAACACTAGGCTGCATTCCTGCAGGCCCTAAATTGCAGTGTAAGATTACAGCACAGTTGAGCCTGCATCCATGCGCAGACAAACACGGAGCGCTGTGAAGGCGCAGGATGACGAAGCCGTGACCGGCAAGACGTGACGTTGGGACAAATGTTGACACCTTTAATTTACAGCAGAACTGCAGTCGGTGAGTTTCCTGATAGAATAGCACCGTCTGAAACCTGATGGGTCTGTCTCGACACACTGTTACAAGAACAGGAAATATATAATGGTGAAAATGAAGCAAAAAGATTCTATTTTTAATGTGTTGACTTTTTAAAGTAACATTTGAAGAGCGTGAAAGCAAAAACCTTTTCCTAAATACAAATAAAAGTGAGCTAGTCAGCTGTGCTTGTGTCCTTTTCCCTTATCCTGTGGCTCTTTATGGGCAGTACTTGGTAAATTAGTGTAGACTAAAGTATAAAAACACAGTTTTAAAAAAAGAATCAGCAGATAAATAAATATCATCCATTGCTTCTCTCATATTTCTCACTTGTTTAAACTGCATTTAAATACAGAGCAATCAATGTTTAGCTTAATTTCAATATCCTCTATCCTCTGACAAGCTACAAGCTCTGCACTTATGGAAAACCATCAACTAATGTTATTGTAGCGGTTTACAAAACTGCCGTGTCCAGCTACTGTTGCACTAAAATGAAACTAAATCCATAAATGCGTTTTATTCAAGCATAATAAACTTTTTATCTTATAATCAGAAACATGCCAACAGAAAGTTAACCTTTAATATCTACCTACAATTAGAGATGTGCCGATCAGGTTTTTTTCTGCCGATACCGATACCGATCACCCCTGAGGGATGATAGCCGATTCCGATCACATAATTATTATTTTTTTATCATAAACACTACTGTCACATTATGTGGAAAAAGGAACCATGAATTCACCTTAATTTAGACAAAAACTTGTTTTTAATAACTTTTTCCAAGAAGAAAACTAAACAAAACAGGCATTGTGCAAATTGTACTGCTATCAGTAATACTTTCTTTAACAGACTGATAACATATCAAGGTTCTGAAGAGGCTAAATAATGCAAAGAGCCAAAATAAAACCTCTCAACATTGACAAAAGATTCAAGTATAAAACATTACATTATATACATTCAAAGGAAAATACAGGATCCATTGCGAAAACAATCCAGAGTTACTGAATGAAAACTTCCTGTTAGCATAGCGGCTAGCTGGTTCCTGCTAGTTCTAATTGGCTGTTTCTGACTGAGCGGAGTAACAGGGAGGAGATCAATTATTTTTTAGAGATTATCTGTCTCATGTCAGGACAGAGAAAGTTTTAATACGTATGTAAAATGTATTATTTTAGTTAGATGCTGCAGCTTTAAACAGGTTCGGTGAGAGTCTCTACCAGGTGGAGCAGAAGCGGCTCCGTCTGTCAAATATTACTAAATATTAAATATTACTACCTGTAGCGGAGCAGCGGTTCAACAGCAGAACCAGCGTCTTACATCGCAGCTCCAAGACTTAAATCATTTTCCAGATTATTAGTTTATCTTTCTGACCGTCATGCTAATCCGGGTGAGTGTTTGTAGCTGTGCTGCTTTACCTGCTGTCTGATCCTCCATGTCTATTTTACTGCACTGAGCCTCGATGTAGCCAAACTCTGTCATTGTTTTATGTCATATTAGATTCGTTGTGTTGATGCATTTTGACCTGCTTCAATTTTCCGCCGCAACACGCAAACGTCCCCATTCATTCAGTGTGTTATAGTTACACATCGCTTAGGATTTGTTGCTGCGCGTTTGTGCAGAGTGAAGGAAAGACGAGACCAGCTGGACAGACAGGCTGGGAAATGAGATGCAGGTGATCGGTATCGGTAACAGAGCCAATGATCGCCGATCACCGATCAGGCACTTTTTCACGAAAATGGACCGATTGTGATCGGTGAACGATCGATCGGCACACCTCTAGTTACAATACATAATTTTCTTTACAGCATTGTTTTAAAGAGGCTGTTCCGAATAAGAGCAGCATCTCTCCTTTCAGTTAATGAAACTCTGTTAATAATTTGTGTTAATAAATTCACAAACTTGCTGTAAATTTTCACTGACAACATCTACATAAACAGTTTATGTAGATGTCGATGCTGTGGGTAAGAAGGATCTCCAGTAGCAGTCAATCTTAAACCAAGGGTCTCTGCTTACCCACCTCCCTTGCTTTTGCTGCTGCTCTAAATCTCTGTTGCATTATAACAATTCAAAAGTAAAAAAAAGTAAGAGGAAAACTATTTTTAAGTGCACTGAATTTGAGACCAGTGGGAATTATTGTCCAAAAAAGAAACATCTCTGCCAAAACATTACGTACAAACGTCCACAAAAAGAGAAAATCAGAACTAACACAAAATGGGAAGAATTTACCGGCAGATAAAAGGACTGTTACAATCAGAGTAAAGCCTCTGTGAATGTGAAATCATTGAAGGGTGATCCAGATCAGATTTGGATCATCTTCAGTGTGTTAGATTATGAATTATGATTAATAGAGAGAAACAGGAAGTATTAGCATGGCTTCTGGAAAGTCCACTGTATTATTTCACAAGCAGTTTTTTTTTTATTTTATGGCGCATTAGAGGTCTGCACACCTGTGCCATCTGGAAAGGTGCAGTACAATATAGAGGTACTGAGAACAGAAATTTACTGACTAATGTGGAAAAATACTGATAGACTATTAAACTAATCATTAGTTCCAACCTTACAATTGCTGAAGAGTTGTTATTATCAGCCACATCTAGCTTCTAATTCAAGATAAGCACAGCAGGAGTCTTCTTAATAACTTTCCAGCAGAGTTCAGTAACCTTCCAGTATGCAGACAGATTAATTTCATTTGTTGATAATATAAAAGAAACGGCAGCTTCTGAGACATTCTAGCTGGTATCAGCAGCCGTTTGCCTCATTATGGCGATGACTGGCGGGGGTCTCGGTACCATTAGCACAGGCTAATGAAAATCAAAGAGGTGCTTGTGATCAAGCTGCCTGTGTCAGGTGGAAGCAAACTAAGACAGACACACGTCTGAAATGAGGCGGGATGAAACTGAGAGGGAGGAGGAGGATGAAAGCGCTGCGCAATGATTCACACGCCAAACACCTTTTGCCATCTTGATTGTGCGCCTCGCTTCTTTTTTTTTTTTTTAGTAAGAACATAACCGAAATCAATTGGACGAAAGGATTCAAGTCGAGATTCGTCGCTTTTGGTGGCGACAAAATCCAGTAATAATCGGTGAAAATGCACCTTTATAGGTGTTGCATCACCTTGCATACCTGGCTGTCTCCCGTCCAGGGGGAGAAAAAAAAAAGCCCCACCTTCACTGCAGTAACGGCTCTGACCGCCATTCCCTCCAGCCAAACCAAATTGCATAACGATTCGTCGCAGCACAGTAGATCTACAAGGAGATATTTGACAGAGATGCGCTGCTATTTTAGCGCTTTGCATGAAAAATAACGGAGGAATAACCACCTTATGCGCCGCTCATTTTCCACAGCAGACACACACACACACGCTCAGATTTACACGGAGAGCATGGGGTGCACTCGACCAAACGGGGCAATCAGTCCACAGAAAGAAGCAACATAAAAGGAGAGATAAAGCATGCACAAGTGGGTCAGAAATGCGATAAATCCCGCGAGAACAGAGGGAAGCGAGCATCCAAGCGAAGGCACACGGGAGAGGAGGGAGGGAAAAAAACTACCAAAATAAAATTTAAAAAATTAAAAAATCCATGTCTCTACCTGCGCAAGTTGACATTTGGAGCGCTAATCCTGGCTCGTCGAGAAACACAGAGCCTTTTTAGGAAACGGTGAGAGGATCCCGAGAGCCGCAGGTGTTATTTGTGTTTATTTCTAGGCCATTTGTCCGCCCCGCTATCCGCGTTCAGGTAAACATGATGATGATGGTGGTGGTGATGATGTGATGATGATGATGATGATGGCTCCTGTACAGACGTACAGAGTCACCGTCGTGGCGTCAGCAGGAGGAAAAAAAAAAAGGTGCTTTCCAGCCCCTCTGCTCAAACACACACACACACACCACATACAGATAACGCTTTAAAATGAGCTAAGATTTCTATTTATGGGCTTTTATTATTGGCTGGAGCGGAGAGGAGGAGAGGACAGGTAAGAAACGGTCCAATGAGAGGCTCTGTCTCAAAACGGTCGGCTACACTTAAAGTTATCACACAAAATCCTATTTATAAAGCTTCTACTTCAGTACAGAAATAATCCGACCCACAAACACACATTCCCAGGTTGCTTTAGTGAGATTTTTATTACCTCTAACAGAGAGATATACTCAGTATATTTTTCTGTGGCAATATTTATTGACTCCTTAACAAAGAATTATAAGATTTTCCAACGTTCACAAATCTGAAATTATTCTGGACTTCATTCATGAATTTAAGCAAAAATAACTACTTTAATTAAAATTGTTTGAGCACATAGCTTGCTAACTGTGATATCTGACAGAGCTGCTCAATATATCGCATATTGTAAACTGTTAAGAAAAATATATTTAAAATAAGCTAGTTGCTAGTTGTAAAACTTAGCCATATCTTCAATAATTAGGTCCAATTAAAGGTGTTTCAAATAAGGAAATCCACTTCAAATTATATCCAAGGTTCAATTAAAGTAATCTTTTAGCTAGGATATTTCTATTAAAATAACTTAAAAGGGTAGTTCTCTTTAACTTAGAACACCGCTAGTTTCCTTTTGTATGTGTTTGACCATTTGATAAAATTCTAGACAGGGTCATAAAAACATCGGTCTTTATTTTAATGAAAAATAATACTTCTTTGTTCTTAAAAATGAAACTCGCTAAGGACACTCCCCTACAGCATAGAAGCGAAAACACGCCCTCCCGTTTAAAGTGTGGGACCCGGAACTCCAAACTTTAGATCGCCATCGGGTCTCCGGAGAGACATCCAGGGCGGTGGGGTGTTATCTTCATATTGTTTTGTCGTGTATGTGATGTCTGTCGTGTGAGGAAAACATTCCTGGTTTCATTCAGATCTGTTAGTTTCATTTGTTGTCTTGTCTAATAAATGTTGTTATGCTTTTGGACGTGGAAACCGAATTGTCTTGTCTTGTAAGTTCAGCCCCTCAGATACAATGACGATACAATACAGATACAATGACGACTTCAATGAATCCGGGCAGAGGAGGAAATAAACGAGTCAAAAGGTTTTTTAATTATTCCTCTTCTGAATCATTTTAACACAACCCAACATCAGTATTTGCAATATCTACTATATTCCAATGGAATATTTGGAGTGCAATATTTGTCGCCTAATATATTCCAAGTGTTATGACCTTGCATTTTTCAGGCTAATGTAATATTTAGCTGGTTGTACAGAGAGTGTCGGCAGAAGATGCTCACAATGGACTGCAATGACATAGTCGAAATGCTAAAGGGAAGTGCGAAGGAACATCTTAATTGGTAGACTAACGCATTTCGCCTTGTGACCTTCATCAAGGTCATTCAATCCAGGGACAATGACCCAAATAAAAGCCACAAGCTGAAACGCGTTGGATTACCAATATAGTTGTTTCTCAGGGTGCTTTCACACTTTATAGTCCACTAGACTTAGTCTGATTTGGAACTAACATTACAACATATGTTGCATTTTCAGCTGGTGTGGTTTACTTTCTCACTGCACTTTCACCAAGAATCACTGATTGAAACGACAGGAAAACTTCTGAAGAAGACCATTTTCTTCTTCACAAAATGTAAACAAAAACAAAATGGTGTCAGATTTTAGCAGTTCCAGTATTTCTCTTTTGGCTTTGGTAAAAGACCACCAGTCATTTTTCCCGCTAGCGCTAGACTCATATGTTTGTCTTGGTTGTATTTACCCAAAATGCCCTGCGCTGTGGTCCAGGTCCTGCTTTTGGAGTAGCCTCCAGTCTGCACCAGAGTTCACTTTAACCAAAATGAGACCTAGGTTTTTAGGTGGACCAGAGTTTGCTTTTTTAGGCCCTCTTCAGAGTTCAATTACACATTCACTCTTCCCTAAACGAAGTAGACTTTCTAGGCAAACAAACTGGAATTGAACTAAAGTGGACTAAACACCCTTAGTACTTCAAGTCTTGCTGAAGTCTTCCCCTTACAGGTCCTTGAACCTTCCTCCGAAACTTGGGAGTCGGTGAAGTTGTACCAGAAAGGTTTTGGAATACCACAAAAAAAAAAACTGTGCAAGATTTTCTAATATCATGTAGCTCTAGGTGGCACTTCCTTAGTTTCCACATCACCAAATTTTCCAAACAGTCAAAATCTGTTCTTCTTTCAGCCAGCTGACCTCTGGTGCACAGCAACAGCTGGACAAAAGGAGTGCCACATTACTATGCAAAAGAAAATTTCAGTCACTCCAACAAGTTCTCTTGCACTACATGTTCCTTTAAAGAACCCCTACAAACTGGTGACAAGCTAGTGACTAATTGCTATGTCAATTAATAAAAGACATAAACCGCATTTTACTCCTTCCTTAAATCTAAAGGTGCCAATAAAAAGCTTGTCACTTCACCCCCTTGCAATTTTCTACCATTCTGCTTTCAATCTTTTCATGTTGAGCTTTTTTGGGTATAAATGAAGCTATCAGCCATGAAAATCATGACTCCCTTTCCAATCATATGGGGCATTTAATACCCATTTTGTTAGACCATGATTTAAAATAAATGCCTACATTCTGCTCTGAGTCTAGTCAAAACAATGTCAATAAGTTAGCTTTGAAACCTATCATCAAGGTCACATGACACGACTGAGGCGACATCATTCAGGGGTGGGTGTGGTCAGCATCAAACATGAGGCTGATCCCTAAAATACAGAGTTGACGATGTGCTTCCAACATTTCTATTACAGACATAATGATGTAAAACATTTATGACCTAATGGACTCAAATACACAGAGGTCACACCTTCACAGCATCCATGTGAAGCAAAGCTGTACAAAGTAGATAAAGCAGTAAATTGGGCATTCATTCATTCAGATAACACAACCCTGAAAGTGTATAAAATTAATAATGTGTTACTGGTGGATGTATATAAAGCCTTATTAAAAGTTGTGGTAATTTAATGCATGTAAATATATTTAGGTTTTAGATAGAGACATTCAGATTGAGGAAGAACAGTGTAAAAATCGGGGTTTAGTTGGCAGGAAGTTGAATAATGGAAGGAGGGCAGGATGCAGAGAGCTACAGAGTAACAGGAATAAAAAAGGCAGAGCTCAGCTGTGAGGCACGGAATATCAAAATCTACTGTCCCACAAAAAAACTGCAGAATGGAAAAGAAGCAACAGTAATCATATGGTCAGCAGAAATTTTGCCAATAAAACTTTGCCCCAAATGATCAAACATGACACTTAAAGTTTGTTTGGAGTCATCTACAACAAAATGGTGAGCTGCACTTCACACAACATCATAAACACTTGATTAGTTGAGGTCACACCTTGAGAAACTTAAAAATGCCCGACACTTTGAGCTCTGAACATGTAGTTACAAAAACCTAAAATTTAAAACATAATTGAGAAGAAAATTTAGTTTAGTAATTAAACTTATTAATAACGCATCTTACAGCTTTATCACAGAGAGCGATATATTTCCATTGCTTACTTCTGTTGATGATTATAGGCCACATCTAATTGAAACTCAAAATTCAGCTTCTCAGACAATTAAATTAAGCCCAAATAAAATTATTTAAAATATATATTTTTTAAAACAAAATAGACATATCAGATATATGGACAACCAAGTCTTATCATGGTAACTTGTGGAATTTATTGTGATCACAATGAAAGTGGAACAAGCGTTTGAAAATGTATTACCATCATGATTGTCTTTTTGTTTATTCTTCTGTCTCTACAAGCAGCCAAAGTGCAGCAAACACAAATACTGCTCTAAAAGTGAACTTGCCATATACAGTAAGCTATTGAGTAGGGCTGTGTAATAATATCGATTTTGCGATATATATCGATATTTTCTTTCCTAGAAAAAAATTGGTATTTATCCGCAAGTATCGTAACATCCAACTGTCACCTTTCTCTCTCACTGCTTGCTTCGCTGGGAGAGTGATTACCGTATTTTCCGCACTATAAGGTGCACCTAAAAACCTTAAATTTCCTCAAAAGCCGACAGGCCGCCTTATAACCCGGTGCGCCTAATATATGGTCCAATGTTGAGCCACAACAGGTCTAGCAACTACGGTAAGCAGCTGCCGACTTCATTTTCCCCGTAGAAGAAGCACGCAGTGCATGCTGGGATGTTGTCAAAAAACTGGTTTGTTAATAAAGTTTGACTGACCTATCTACCCATAGACATGTCTATGCATCTACCTACCCACCTAATAATCAGGTCGTCTGCAGGTCATCTAGCATCACGTTCTCCACCAACATGCTGTGCGCGAACGGAGACGGTGACCATCGTCCAGACGCCCCATTCCAGTCGCTCTCCAGGTTCTCCTGGCCGACCGGAATCGGACTGTTTTGTTGACATTCTTTATGTCAACAAAGTGGCTTTAGACATTTATCCTGGGAGCTTCGGCTAGAGTTACCAAGGGACCAGCACCTACACATTTAAAGCCGTGGGGGTCGGTGGAAGAGAGACAGAGGCTGCGGCGGCAGCGTGTCGGTTGGTCTGTGCTAACCAGAAAGCAGTTGGAAACAATTTCACAACACCAAAACCGTGAGTGAAACAATGACTAGTGCAGATGCTATATATAGAACTCAGGACCAATTTTTATTATTAGACACCCATACTTGTATTGAACGGAACAAATCATGTCCCGTTCAATACCAGACGGGTGGCAACATAACTGTGGCGTCTATTCTATGCACCTATAATGCGGTGCGCCTTATATATGAAAAATGTTTTAAAATAGTCCATTCATTGAAGGTGCGCCTTATAATCCGGTACACCTTATAGTCCGGAAAATACGGTAGGCCATCAGGCTTAGAGTGATTCCTTCAGATGTTCAGGTTAAAAAGGTATCAAACTATTCAGAGCAGGAACTTGGTTCACTTTATTTACTTTACTAATGCATGTCAGCTACAGTTTGGACTGTTTCAACTAAAAGAAACATGTTTTCTCACCACTTCTTTGATTCATTTTGTCCAGCTGTCCACTTTAAGTCTGTGTCCAACCAGAGCCAGGTATTGTGTAGTTGGTCCTTTTAATCAGTTTTCAGTTCAATTAATTCAATCCAACTTTATAACGGTCACAAAATGTCACCAAAATCACTCTGTCCCTCTAAAATCTTTCAGAAAATCGCAAGTGTATTGAATTGTATCATTTGCTGAATATCCCAATATATATCGTATTGTGACCAGAATATCATGAATTGTATCATATTGTGAGATTATTGTATCACTACAGCCCTACTATTGAGTGCACAATTGTTGCATTAAATCATATTGTTAAATGTAATTATTCAATAGGTGCTTTCATGTCACTAAAATTGGAAAACGGATAGTTAAAACTGCAAATGTAACAATCCAAATCAAAGTTTTGCGAGTCTGAAAGTTGATCAAGCATTTTTGATTATTTTATCATTGTCATATTTTTTCTCATAATAACTTATTTTCCACAATAATGATAAATGGTACATTAACTGCCCATCCCAATGTCTCGTATCTTCTTTTACATTTTTTTCTTCCACTAAACTTTCCACTAATATCTGTGGGGAAGGCAGTCAGAGTGCAGCCAGTTTCTCAGAGTGCGGCCTACCTTCCTTATCAGTGTCAATGACAGATGAATAACTGTCAACAGTTCCTTGATTGTGTTGTAGCCCCTAACATGCACAAAACATACCTTTTCTGTATGAATAATGCTTGTTTTATTGATCTAATGTAAAATTATCTTCTCTGAGAAACTGAAATATGAATTCTTATTAGCTAAAAGTCATAATCATCAAAATGATCAAAATAAATGTAATAAATCTTCAGTATATGAATTTCATTTTTTTTAAATTAATTATTGTTTTCTTTCAAAAACAATCATGTCAATGCTATCTGTCAATATGCACATTTTCTGAGAAACTAAATGACTCTTTATGAGCTTTAAAAAACATTAAAACTATAAAAAATAAGTTGATCATTTAATGAATAATAATTTTTTGATAATTTTAATAAGGTAGAATAACATTCTACCTTATTAAAATTGACCTGTACAACCTTTTTGGGTAAAGGTCTACTGTGAAGTCTGTATGATTACCTAAATTACAAAGGAATAATAAATATTAAAATTGTAATAACTCTACTTTTGTGTTTTGTCTGATTAAATGTGCAATATCAAGAACATTTTACAGCAACCTGTCATGAACTAGTAGTAATAACCATCTCCATATGCATTAAGCATTTCATAATAAATAAAAAGAAACAGGTGAAAACCAATCAGAATGCATTTACTGACACAAACTTTCCTGAACCACTTAAAGAGACTAAAAAAAAATCCAGCTTTCCTTACAGTTTTTGCAGGTGCACAAAAAATGTCGCCTTTTTAAAACAACAGCTATTATAGTTTCAACTCTTCTTACCTCAACAAAAACCAACATGTGTTGCTGCAGTTGTGGCAAAAGCAAGGCGGGGTGAAGAAGAGGACGTAGAATAAACAATCCCACCGCACTGAGCACAGCACCAACTCCTGCTTTCTCAATTTACCACGCGGCCATAAAAGCAGCAACAAGACGAAGTTCAATCAGTTTTTGAACGGGAACAGAGAGAGAGAGAGAGAGAGAGAGAGAGGAAAGAAAACTGCTTTCTGTCCGGCCCGAGGTGGCAGCAAGTTAGCATTGCAACTAAACCCCCCGCAACAACCTCGCCCTAAAAATCACTAAAACTGCAGCGGGCCACGTTGTGTTACGTTGAAAGTCCCGCAACCTGCCGCCAAGTGTTGCTGAAAAGTGCTTAAAAAGGGGAGCAGCCAGGAGCAAAGATGGGTGACAACAACAACAACAACAAAAAAAAAATAAGTGAAGGAAAGTGGAGGATACATCCGAGGACGAAAGCGCTGCTCGTCGGGTTATTCTAACAGGCGGATAACGGTTCTGTAACGGCCCGGCGGCCCCAGTTGCACCGCTAGGCGGAGAGCAGAGAGAGCGAGCGAGAGCCCAGCCAGGTATAACGGTACACCGCCGCACTCCGTCCGCCCGTCAGAAAAAAAGTCCCCGAAATTACCTCCAACTCGCTCCCAAAAGTCTCCGGGAGGACTTTACCGAGCGAGAAAGCTCCGGGACAGCCCGTCCGGACCCCCCCACTAACGGCGGGTTGAGTGGACTTTGGACTTACCGCTGCTCCTCCTCGGGTTCGCCTGTTTTCTGCGCTTACACCTGGGGCCATCCGCCATGATCCTCTCGCTGGGTCTGAAGCGCAGCCGTTCCGCGAGTTACCTCCTCCCTCACCCGCCTCCCTCCTACTCACCCTTCCTCACCTCCTCCCCCCCCCCCCTCCCTCCCTCCCCACCTCACGTCCCTTCCCCCACCTTAGCAAAAAAAAAAAAAAAAAAAACACCTGGTTTGCGACACACCAGCAGCTTTTACGGCTCTTCGAACACCTCAGCACGGCCCCTCCTGCTGGCCGCACAGGGGTGGATGTTGTCCGGACAGCTTTACCAGGCTCGGCCCGCTACCGAGTACGATCAGGATGCGAGGTGGAGCTTGTGCAGGTGGACATGAGGAAATGGGGCAAGAGCATATTAACTTTACTATATTGGTAGAAATTATTGTTTTAAAAAAATATTAAATCACGATTGTGGGTCAAGTAGGCAAATAATTTTTATGGCTACCTGTAAAACTCAGTCCTTTTTTCTAAAAATAAATTGAATAAATCAGCTAGAGAAAGATGGTAAAAGTTAAAGAAAATGGTTTGTTTGACTAGGTTTCAGTAGTTATAAGATTAATTCAATCAAAACCAGTTTTCTCATATTTTCATACTATATTAATATGAGCATTCACACATATTGATATTTTATTTCTGTTAATGATGACAACTAATACAAGCATATTTAATTTTACAGATATTGAAAATTTTTCACTAACTAAAATTTTTAATAGATAGATATTGGAAATGACAGTACACACACACACACACACACATATATATATATATATATGTATATTATATATATATATACATATATATACAGTATATATATACACAGTATATATATATATACAGTGTGTATATATACACTGTATATATATATACTGGACTGTGTATATATATATACACAGTATATATATATACAGTGTGTATATATACAGTATATACGTATATGTATATATATTCAGAAGAAAGTATTTTATGACATACTTTAAAACCAGACATGCTTCTCATTCAAACGGTTAGCATGTAGATAGTATGCTATGGTTGCTATGGAGACTTAGTGCCACCAAGATGCCTTTCTGTTCTGCAGACCTCATGCTGTGATTTTTTTAATATATTTTTATCTCCTTTCTCATCCTCTTGACTATAAATAGGAGCATGATTTGAGCCTCCTTTGGGTTAGGGTTATCACAGTTCCAGTTCTTTTACACTTTTGCTGTGTTGATCTGATTGTACATAGGGTCACTTTTGCACAAGACTTTATTTCACTGTATTTTTCTGTCTTACATAATATGTTTCCTCATGTTTCCTATTTTCAAGAGAGGCCAAGACAACAAGGAAACTACAAAACAAAATATTTTTTGTGCAGTGTTTTCTTAATAAAGTGCAAGCAATTATAATTTGAGAAAAAAATCTAAGCAACTTATTTTTTTACAGTAGAGTTTAGAGAACTATAAAACAAGAAATACCATTTCAAGAGGGAATCTGAAACCAAAGTATTGATCTTATCACTCCAGTATCAGTCCGATACTAATGCTGAATTGGAAGCAACATTATGAATATTTTGTGTATATCTGCCCCCTTTAACTCTTATCAAATTAAGTTAAAGATTTAATCTTTATTCCATATTCTACCGGTGATTACTTAAAACATGTCTTTAGTAATGTGAGACTCTATCTTTTCAAATGTATTTAAAGTAAAGGTTTTCTTCTTATTTCAGTGTAAGGTTGTGCTACTCCAATAAAATATGAATTAAGGCTTTTCAAGGCTGTCTAAGCTCAGGATGTTACTTTAAACAAAAACAAGGTGCAGAGTATTTCCTCTGAGCAGGAACAGAAGATCAGGAGCCGTTTATGGAGGGCCAGATGAGGGGCCTTTAAGGTCTGGCAGAGCTATTCTTGTACCTGCCGACGATCAGGTTTCTAGTTAAAACATAACAGGTGCTGAAGAAACACCACACATCTCTTTAGCTGGCAAATCTCTGCTGGATGTCCTGGCAGTGAATGAACATCAGGTGGGGTCAACAAGAGAACAAGGAGCAAGAAATAACCATTGTTAAAAGATGCTCCGTGCTTTCCAAACTGACGGCAGACAGACTGAAATGCAAAAAATTTGCAATTTTGATGTTGATACACAGTGCAAAAAATCTCTTAAAGCCCTCATTTGTTGTTTTCAGTCTAATTAGAGAATTTTAGCTGCTGTCTTATTGTGCTGGTTATATTTAATCAAAAATAGCTTCATAAATGTGACAACATATTGCAGCTTTTGTAAACTGAAAGAAAATTGCAGTTGATTTCCACCAAAAAAAAAAAAAAACATCAGAAATTTTCTAAAAAAAAAAACAAAAAAAAAAACATTAATATTTCTGGGTTTGAAAACTCTAAAATTTGCCAGAAAGATTTTAGGATTAATCACAGATGTTTTCTAAAAAAAAAAAAAAAAACTTGGAAATTTCTAAGTTTGAAGCGTCAAACGTTGCTATAAATGTTCAAAAGTTGAACATTTTGTAATTTCTAAAAAAAATTGACTTTTCAAACTCAGAAATTTTGCAATTTTTCCTCAAAGATTTCTGAGATTAAGCAAAAATGTTTGAGTTTTTTCTAGTAGATTTTAAGCTTCTCAAACTCAAAAACAATGAGTTTTTTATGGAGGACCAAAACTGACATAATAATAAATAAAAGAATAAATATATAAAAGAATCAATATAAAAGTAGAAATATATAAATAAAAGAATAAATATATATCCAACATAATAATAAATGAAAGAATCAATATAAAAATAAAAGAAGAAATATATAAATGAAAGAATCAATATAAAAATAAAAGTAGAAATAAAAGCATATATACTTTGCTTTGATTTTATTACTTCTCCCTTTTCCGTTTGCTGTATTTATTTCTGTTTTGTTTTCTGTATTTATTTCCGTATTTATTTCTGTATTTATTTCCTCCTAAATTTACTTTACTTCGTCCGTATGCTAATGAGGTGGGCTGTCTTCTACATGTCCAGCTCTCTATTGGTCAATAAACAGGAAACAGATCCATCCGTGTGCAGATCGATTGTTAATGTCTACCTACTCGGCCGCTCAACAGTCCTCGGGAAACCTGACCGAAAAATTCATGAATACTCATTATCTTAAGGATACAATAAAAGGTAAGGATAATAACAGCATTTAAGTGTTAGATATCCGTTATTACTCATTGTCAATCCATCATTCTCTCACTCTGTATAAAATAAACAGCCTCCGATCGGAACCAGCTAGCAGCAGCTTTTTCTATACACCGCTGTCAGTGCTTAACATTAAAAGGTTCACTTTCTGTATTAGCTGTAATAAACAGTATTTACATGTTAGCCTTCATCAGTCATTGTCAATTTACCATCTCCAACTGTATTCAAAGGAACCAGCCTCCGATTGGAGAGCAAACCAGCTGTAGCTTTAGCCAGTTATGAAACATAAACACCGCTGATTGTCAGTGCTGTAACGTTTAGAGGTTCACTTTCTTTATCAACATTAATAAAACAACATTTAAGTGTTACATAATGGTTATTACTCATTGTCAATCCACCATTCTTTGACTGTATATAATAAACAGCCTCCGATCTGAGGGTAAACCAGCAGCAGTAGCTTTAGCCAGTTAGGAACTGTAAACACCGCTGCCTATCAGTGCTGTGTTGTTAAAAGCTTCACTAAAATCACTGTCATCTTCTAACACTGTTGTTTAGAAAAGCATTTTAAATATTGATTTAAGCACCATCTGCCAAATAATTTACATATTCTGATGTGATTCATAATTTTTCCATTTGTTTTGTTCATCTTTCTCAACAGTAGCTGACCTAACAACCTACCATATCTGGGATGGTCTTGTTTCTCTGTCCATGGGAGGTTCCGTCAATCAGCTGTGGGACATCTGCTGCCTAGTCAAAGTATCATGGGCCTCTTGATTTAAAAGGACACAAACCAGGAGCAGAGAGACTCTGGATGAACACTCACTACTGCCAGCAGCTGTTAGAAATGAAACCTTTGTGCATCTATTCTGTAGTTAATATCTATATGTATCTATTAATAAATGAATTGATGTTGTGTAGAGTTCTGTAAAAAACTATTGTTAATAGCTTCTCTTGAGTAATCTATGTGCAACTTTTACATTTAAATTGCTTCTTGTAAATTTTACACATCTTGCAACAAAATATGTGGAGGAGAGGAAATGCTAAAATTAAAGCTGCCATTGTGGAACAAAGAGATAAGATTTGTGTCTGTTTCTTTAAAACATCTATGTAATAATTGTATATTAAACACTGTGCATGGTTACTACGTTACACAAACATAATTACCACAGTTAACAATTTAAGTCATTGATAGAGAAAATGTATTTACAAAAGGCATCAATTTTATTTCAACATTATGTACTCAGGGTTTACAACTTAAGAAGACGTCCATGTTGGGTCCTTGGCGTGTGCCAGTCTGCAGTGAACTGGTGCCAGTCTGCAGTGACCTGGTGCCAGTCTGCAGTGACCTGGTGCCAGTCTGCAGTGACCTGGTGCCAGTCTGCAGTGAACTGGTGTCAGTTTGCAGTGAACTGGTGTCAGTCTGCAGTGACCTGGTGTCAGTCTGCAGTGAACTGGTGTCAGTCTGCAGTGAACTGGTGCCAGTCTGCAGTGACCTGGTGTCAGTTTGCAGTGAACTGGTGTCAGTCTGCAGTGAACTGGTGCAGTCTGCAGTGACCTGGTGTCAGTCTGCAGTGAACTGGTGTCAGTCTGCAGTGAACTGGTTCCAGTCTGCAGTGAACTGGTTCCAGTCTGCAGTGAACTGGTGTCAGTCTGCAGTGAACTGGTGTCAGTCTGCAGTGAACTGGTGCCAGTCTGCAGTGACCTGGTGTCAGTTTGCAGTGAACTGGTGTCAGTCTGCAGTGACCTGGTGTCAGTCTGCAGTGAACTGGTGTCAGTCTGCAGTGAACTGGTGCCAGTCTGCAGTGACCTGGTGTCAGTTTGCAGTGAACTGGTGTCAGTCTGCAGTGAACTGGTGCCAGTCTGCAGTGACCTGGTGTCAGTCTGCAGTGAACTGGTGTCAGTCTGCAGTGAACTGGTGCCAGTCTGCAGTGACCTGGTGTCAGTTGCAGTGAACTGGTGTCAGTCTGCAGTGAACTGGTGTCAGTCTGCAGTGACCTGGTGTCAGTCTGCAGTGAACTGGTGTCAGTCTGCAGTGAACTGGTGCCAGTCTGCAGTGACCTGGTGTCAGTTTGCAGTGAACTGGTGTCAGTCTGCAGTGAACTGGTGCCAGTCTGCAGTGACCTGGTGTCAGTCTGCAGTGAACTGGTGTCAGTCTGCAGTGAACTGGTTCCAGTCTGCAGTGAACTGGTTCCAGTCTGCAGTGAACTGGTGTCAGTCTGCAGTGAACTGGTGTCAGTCTGCAGTGAACTGGTGCCAGTCTGCAGTGACCTGGTGTCAGTTTGCAGTGAACTGGTGTCAGTCTGCAGTGACCTGGTGTCAGTCTGCAGTGAACTGGTGTCAGTCTGCAGTGAACTGGTGCCAGTCTGCAGTGACCTGGTGTCAGTTTGCAGTGAACTGGTGTCAGTCTGCAGTGAACTGGTGCCAGTCTGCAGTGACCTGGTGTCAGTCTGCAGTGAACTGGTGTCAGTCTGCAGTGAACTGGTGCGCAGTCTGCAGTGACCTGGTGTCAGTTTGCAGTGAACTGGTGTCAGTCTGCAGTGAACTGGTGCCAGTCTGCAGTGACCTGGTGTCAGTCTGCAGTGAACTGGTGTCAGTCTGCAGTGAACTGGTTCCAGTCTGCAGTGAACTGGTTCCAGTCTGCAGTGAACTGGTGTCAGTCTGCAGTGAACTGGTGTCAGTCTGCAGTGAACTGGTGTCAGTCTGCAGTGAACTGGTGCCAGTCTGCAGTGAACTGGTTCCAGTCTGCAGTGAACTGGTGTCAGTCTGCAGTGAACTGGTGTCAGTCTGCAGTGAACTGGTGTCAGTCTGCAGTGACCTGGTGCCAGTCTGCAGTGAACTGGTGTCAGTCTGCAGTGAACTGGTGTCAGTCTGCAGTGAACTGGTTCCAGTCTGCAGTGAACTGGTTCCAGTCTGCAGTGAACTGGTGCCAGTCTGCAGTGAACTGGTTCCAGTCTGCAGTGAACTGGTGCCAGTCTGCAGTGAACTGGTTCCAGTCTGCAGTGAACTGGTGTCAGTCTGCAGTGAACTGGTGTCAGTCTGCAGTGAACTGGTTCCAGTCTGCAGTGAACTGGTGCCAGTCTGCAGTGAACTGGTGTCAGTCTGCAGTGAACTGGTGCCAGTCTGCAGTGAACTGGTGTCAGTCTGCAGTGAACTGGTTCCAGTCTGCAGTGAACTGGTTCCAGTCTGCAGTGAACTGGTGCCAGTCTGCAGTGAACTGGTGTCAGTCTGCAGTGAACTGGTGCCAGTCTGCAGTGAACTGGTGCCAGTCTGCAGTGAACTGGTGCCAGTCTGCAGTGAACTGGTGTCAGTCTGCAGTGAACTGGTTCCAGTCTGCAGTGAACTGGTGGACGACAGAGACAATGGTTTACTGTAGTGAGCAGTTTGAAGCAGACGTCCCACCATGTGATCCACAGGGTTTTCCCAGCTGAGCACAAACTTCATGCACTTTGTTTCCACAGGCACCAGAGCAGAATCGAGTGTAACCTGTTAAAAGGGATATAAAGTTGTTATTCCTATGTTATCAATTTATACTGCCAAGTCTACAACCACAGCAAAACAAAGTATAAGAAACTTAACCTTATAATCATAACGTTTGATAAATATTCATTGGAGAAATGTGAAGTTAATGAGCTAATCATTAGCTACCATCTACTAGGTTTTCAACTCAAAGAAAAAATAAAAAGCACTCGCAGAGACTCTCCTGTTTCAAAGGGGTTTCATTTACTTATAAAAATAACAAAAATAATGTCCACGTTGACTTCAAATATAAACGTTAATTTGTCGTACAAAACCTTTTCACTCCTTCACTAAACAATCAGATCAGCCCCAGCAGCTTCTGCCTGTTAATCACTGCAGGAGGCTGAGTGGCAAGAGGGTCTAAGCCAAACAAATACATAAATAAATGTACAATAGATCTAACATTCACATAACCTTAGATCTGTAAAAATTAATTTAGCAAAAAATAAATTAATTCTTAATAGGCTCCAACATATAAGTTTATAGAGCTCATCACACTTCTCCAATGAAATGTTAATATCAATCTATCAATCTATCTATCTATCTATCTATATGGAGTATCGGGTATAACTGTCAGGTTTTAGACTTGTGGCTACAGGTAATGTCGCTACTTAGCGGGAGATTAAACTGGCGTAAATAAGGAGGTTTAATACGATCATGTATTTTACATGACGGGTGGCAACACCAGTCTATACTATAAAAATGTGATTAATACTAGACCCTAAATACGATCTATTTCCAGAACAGAAAGGCTACGTAGTGTTAGCCAGCTAACAACTTACTATTGCTAGCCTAGCATATCAACCAACAGCTAGAAAGAACCAAAACACGAACCTTCGTAGACAAACTGGTGTCAATCAGCGAGGAATTTGTCCAGTTTAGATTATGTATAGATAGTGGATGTTGGTTGACGTGAAAAGGGTCAATAAGGCTCCGAAGAGGACCACGAAGCAGACATTAACAATCGATCTGCACACAGATCGATCTGTTTCCTGTTTATTGACCAATAGAGAGCTGGACATGTAGAAGACAGCCCACCTCATTAGCATACGGACGAAGTAAAGTAAATTTAGGAGGAAATAAATACAGAAATAAATACAGAAATAAATACAGAAAACAATACAGAAATAAATACAGCAAACGGAAAAGGGAGAAGTAATAAAATCAAAGCAAAGTATATATTTATGCTTTTATTTCTACTTTTATTTTTTTATTGATTCTTTCATTTATATATTTCTTCTTTTATTTTTATATTGATTCTTTCATTTATTATTATGTTGGATATATATTTATCCTTTTATTCTTTTATTTATATATTTCTTCTTTTATTTTTATATCGATTCTTTCATTTATTATTATGTTGGATATATATTTATTCTTTTATTCTTTTATTTATATATTTCTACTTTTATTTTTATATTGATTCTTTTATATATTTATTCTTTTATTTATTATTATGTCAGTTTTGGTCCTCCATAGTTTTTGAGGTTTTATTTTTTCCAGAAATTTGTTCCTTTTTTTTTTATCTACAATGCCGTCGTTCATGACAGATCAATTAAGTATGAATTCAAATCAAATGTTGAATGTATGAATAATACTTCTTTCTAATCTGTTCCAATAATATGATTTTATGATGCTTCTTTACAAAACCTAATCTAATACATATTCGGGTACAGATTTGAGAGAATAAATTGACAAAACATCTGATGTTTGAGTTATAAACAAAACACATGCTTCCTGTCATTTATATAATTAAGGCACTAACAGTGACACTTTGCAGCTCCTACAACTTCATATTGGTGCCCAGCCAACACGTCCATCAGGTCAAACTAAGCCCCCGAATCAACAAGCGACTCTACCCTCTTCTGCATCAGTAATGCTTTAATTGAATATCTCCCTGGCAGGATATGAAGCACTATAGAGTCGCGACATCACAGCATCTCTACAGGCCGCTGCTGCCCTGCTGCCTGCAAAGTGAAAGGGGAAACGGACGACATTATTTGATGCTAATTTGATATTGACATGAATAGCTTGTGGGCTGAAGAGGCTTTCCCCTCTTTTTAGTGGTTTCATTCTTATTTATGCAGAAAAATCCTCCTCAATGAAGGGTCAGTCAGCTTGCAGTATAAGCTTTGTTGTTAGAGGAAGAGCTAAACCTTCAGGCTAAATTCCTGTTTCTTCGGCTTCTCAGGTGTTTATTTTGTCATTCATTAGGTAAAAGCTACACATATCTACTCATTACTGACATGTAAGAATTAAAATCTCACAAACCTGTAAGTATTATTTAATTCCAATATTTTCAGAATGTAAAATATATTAATTAAAAACTGATTCCCATCATGCAGAATCTTTTTTTAGATTCCTGGAGAGTAAACTAATGTTGAGACTTTTTTTTAAAAAAAAAAATTATCCATAAACAGTGGCAACATTTTAGCATCTATTTTCTTAAATTTTAGCAGAACCTCTTAAACTTTTAATCTGCTGACACTGGTTTGTTACCGCGAATAATCAGCTCATCAGGTGAGAACGAAAAGTTGCGAGTCCCTTTGAAATGCTAATAGAGGGCTAACATCCAGAGCTGACCTCCAGCAGCGATCACAGCGGTGCTAACGCTGTAATAAACCTGCATTTGTGCCTTTGATGCTCGTCTACTGTTCACACTCAAATGTCACCTGTTGGTCATAATATGCTTGCCCTTTGAATTAGGTGTGTCCTACCAGGCTAAATACTTCCGTTAAAAACTGAGAAACGTGTTTGATGCGATGACCTGCCTAAAGATGCAGAGTTTCAAACCAAAAGTATATAAATGAACCAATAAAATCAATTAGCTTACCCTTTACTGTCCTGTGTTGTAGCAGGCCAGAGAGGAGCAGTGACCGGAAGATGAATAATGTACTTTTGTGTCAGGATGACTAATGCACGTACAGATCACTTGTCGGGATCTGTGTCTGGGGAGATGATGATAATAGCGAGTCCTCTCACAGAGATGATACAGCAAGAGGAGAGACAGATTATTTTTTTCTGTCTGGGGCACTTTTCCCATTAAAGGCTGCGCAGCTGCATCTCATTATGAATGAAGAAACAATGTGAACTTGAACTGAAGGAAAATGTCAGTGAGGAAATGTTGATATTATAAGAACTTGAAGAAAAGTTTCTTTTTAACCATGATTTTACACAATCCTCTTTATAGCAACTCATTCATCTATCAGATAAAGCGGCAAAATTTAACTTTTACAAAAAAATATGTTTTTAGATATTTGCTGAAACCATCTCCATATTGTGACATTTCAATATAAGACAGATAATCTCTGAAAAGATTGTTATCCTCCATCTCTTCCTTGGGCTGTTATCGCCATCTAAATAAATGCATCGCTCCCAAAAAAAACAACCAATCAGAGCCAGGACAATCAATCAAATCAATCAAATTTTATTTGTATAGCACATTTCAGCAGCAAGGCATTTCAAAGTGCTTTACATCATAAGAAACACAAAAACACAGAGTCATGCAACATAGAATCAACTATCAAAACATTACATCAAGTCAAGTGCCGTCATTAAATTCATAATTGATTGTTTCAAATACAACTCTAAACAGGTTGAGATTTAAAGGACAAGGATCTCAGCGCTGTCAATCAATATTATGTACTCACTGCTCAATGTGCTGATGATAACTAGCATTAGCATTCGTGTCAGGCAAGAGGGGTCAGCATGAGAATGATTGACAGCACTAAGCCCCTCCTCTTGACTCTGATTGGTTGTTTCTGGCTGGAGTGGTTTATTTCTACAGTTGGTACTGGGAGCACTGGGAAAAGGCAAATGAATGAATTCATTTATTGATTTTTAATAAAACTTACTTAATAAAACCTTTCTCTAAGTCCTAAACCTACACTTTTTCTGAGACTTTTATGTTGTTGTTATGTAGTTCAGGTTGCAGCTACCTGAGATAAGAGCAATGTTTGATGAGCCAAAGTCTGCAGGTAAACCAAGGTCAGTTTGTTCTTTGCTCAGGTATGTTTGGATGATGTGTGTTGTTCTGCAGTAAATGTCAATAGAAAGTTTGCTCAAAGAAACTTTCTTTTTGTAAAAATATGCAAGAATCTTTGTTTCCCCCCCATATTTTTATCATAAAAAATCTTAGAAAAATTCTTGACAAAATTCTTAATTTCCAGGATTATTTATCCTCTTTCCCTTTCTGTCCTCTCCTTACTGTCCTCACTACCTTCAGTGCAGCTTTCAACTTCCCTTTCTTTACTTACATCATCCTCTTTCTCATTTTTTTATCTCTCCTTTTCTCTCTGATACAAAGAAGCCTGAGCCCATGCAAGTAAAGTGGATAGAGGATTAGCTTAACCGGCGTCTCATCATACAAGAGTTGCTGAAATCTGAAAACCTTAATTGCCAACTGGAGCTCACATCCTCGGCACTATAAGCTGGACATGATGAGGGACCTGATGCTGTTTCTGAAATTCAGGGCCACAAAGCTCATTATACTAAGTTTGCTGATGCTGATATGTTGAAATGCCACAGTGGCACTCAAAGTAATTAAGAGGTAGATTCAAGACTGATCCTTTTGATTCAATCTGACTGAAATGGCCTCAGCAGTAGATGAAGTAATGATTAAACTCTGTTTTAATGTTTATAATGACTTGGATGATGGGGGACGATTCGGAACCAACAGCACGTTTTAAGAAAAGTTTATCTGTGTAGCACATTTCAGCAACAGTTCAAAGGGTTTTACATAATAAAGCATAATATGGTCGCCAATTATGAATCAACCAAGTTTCATAATTGGTTAGTTTGACATCTCAGTCGCATTCCTAATGCCAGTGACAAAAAACATGTCTGGAGAGTTTTAATGCGTTAAAATAGCATAAATAAAGAAATATCTAGGGTTTTTCCCCTGTTGGCGACATTGTAAGTGAAAAATAAAATGTTTTTCTGCTTTTCCTTCAATATTTTTATCATGTGTTTAATAAACGGTGGTGCAGGTGTTGGCGCTGATGCCTTGCAGCTTTCTTGAATTCTGCGTGGAGTTTGCGTGTTGTTCCACATAAATTGCCTTTAGGTATGAGAGTGTGTGTGTGTATGATTGTGTGCCAGTCCTCTGCTCATGCATAATCTCGTCATATGTCAAGTACTTGTCAAGCTCCAAACAAAAAAACCCCAAAAATGTTAGCAATTAGATGAGAAACACGGCTCTGCAGTGCCAGCAGAAGCAATAACGATTAGAGGGGGAGAAAAAAATAATCAAAATGAAGAATAATATGCTATGATTTTGCAGCCCTCTGTAATCTAAAGATGTATGGACGCAGGACCTAAATCTGCCCATACACACAATATATTGACAGCTTCCTTGTGCAACATTCATTTCCTGCTCAGCGACCAGGATCCTCCTCCCATCAAACTGGGGATCAATAGGCTCATGTCCACTTCAGGTGATGGCAGCGCTGATAACCTGGCCTGTTTGCTCGCTTGCAGCAGAGATAATGCCGAGCCTCCAGCAGCTAGCCTTGTAATGAGTCACATGCAGAAGCAGGAGCGACTGATGTCATTTTGCATCACTTCATCTTCACTGTGGCCCAGACGCGCTGTTTGTGTTTATGCACGATGTGTCTGTGGATCTGCAGCGCACTGTAAGCCTTAATATGTGCACTTCCACACAGTGTGTGTGTGTGTGTGTGTGTGTGTGTGTGTGTGTGTGTGTGTGTGTGTGTGTGTGTGTGGAGGAGTGTTCGTCCCGGGGTTCTGCCTGCTGTTTAAGCCCATACCTGGAGGCTGACCTCATTTGTTGCAACGCTGCAGCTCAGGACAGACTAAAGTCACATGACCAGGCCCTGCCAAGTCCATATGGAGCTCAAGCCTCCTGCTGGATTTATTCCTCTGTAGCTGCTTTTCCATTACAAATGTGCTCAAAACTTTGTCAATATTCCACAAATGTCAAAAGGCACTATTTTGTAATTGTGATGTTTTCATTAAATAAGAACCACAATTAAAATCACATGTAAATAAGGTTGTAAAGAACATGCCGCTCCTTGACACTTTAACAACTTCCTGTTGTCTTCTTTGTAGTTTTTGCCAGTGACAACATCTGGTTGCTGATCATGTGACTCCTGTGATGCATAAAAAGTGTTTCCATTTCAGTTTTGCAAAATAAATCAATTTCAATTTGGCCAAAAAAAACTGCTATTGACCATTCATGATATGTTTAGAAAGAAACAAACTGTCCTAGTCCAACCATTACAGCAGTCCACACTCCTTTGTTGTTTATATGTGTTGTAGTTTTGATACATTTTTAACTGAGGTCTTGATTTCCATCAATAAACTAATTTTAGACATTTTCAGAAAAAATCTTTCAATTTTCTTTGTGTTTAAGAACGAAAGCGTTAGAGAAAAAGTGTACAGCCAGACACTTTTCGTCACAGTGTGTGTTGGCCTTAGCTTTAAATATAACCACAATGTGCTCATGTGTGGGATTATAAAATACTTTTTAGACCAGGCAAGCAAATTCTATCAAATTAAACCACCAGCTATGGCACATCCATGAAATTTCCATGTATATGAGAGAAAATTTATGTAACAGGCCGTAACTCAAAAGGATTGCGGCTATATAATTCTTACAGCTGTGATGCATTTAAAGCTAATGCAATCTGAAAGATATTAAGGTTTTATCAGTTTAATATTCAAATATACATGAAACTGAATTTCCTTGTAAAACGCTACCATTTCTCCTATACTTCCAGGATCCAGCAGAGTAACTTTATGTTTTTGCTAAGCACTCCCTCGGGGTCTCAGCAGTGATTTCGCCCAGCCTCAGTCCCAGAGCATGATGGGATACGGAGCCGTGCTCACTGTGAGCAGTGTAAGCCACTGCGACGACGCCCCGTGACTCATCCAAGTTGACATTATTTAAGATGAAAGTCAGACTTGCTTCTCGTCAGTAATAACTGGAGGTAAAGGAAGGAGTTCAGAGAAAAGAAAGAAAATCCTTATATTTTATTTATGCAGCTGACAGAAACGAGAATTACAAGCTGAATTCAGGCATGCAAAAAGACTTACAATAAGCTGAAGGTACAATGTGCATGACATTGTGCTTGGGTAATCTCTTTAATCTCACGGAAATTACAATTTTCCAAAGGAATGTCCTGATTTTGGCAGTTTTCTGCTTAAAACATATAAGTGCAACATGGATATGCAGAATGCAATATGCATTAAACTCACTGCTTTTATTTTTGAAACCATCATTTATGATATTGAGCATAGCTCACTATTTACACTAACAGCTGTGAGCGTGTTTAGACCAGGGCCCTTCGTTTGGTTTGGTTGTTTTGGAAAAAGGGATGCATCTAAAAATTGCAGGATAAGATCCCCGGATCTACATCCTTCACACTAACGGGTGAAACTGGTGAAACAAGACCTCTCCTGGTACCTTTGTAACTTTTCTGTATAATCATCAGGAGAAAAAATAGAAAAAGAGGAGCTTAAATAAAATTTGTGTCTGCAAGACTGTAATATCAGATTGAAAAATGTAGAAAAATAAAAGTTTTAAAGGAGCAGCGTTGTGTTTTCCAGTCACAGAATCATTTTATAGCACAATAAAGAAACTGTAATAACTCAAAAGAAATTTGATTTTGAAGTCTGACATCTTGAAATTGGGTCACGTCTCTATATGAAGAAAAAATAAATAAGAAGCTTCTGCTCTTTCCAAAACTTTGGCACGTCGGAAAGCAGTTCTGCATTAAAGAAACAGTATTATGTAAAGTGATTATTTTGTTTTAGCTTTACATCAGTTGATAATGTTATTCCCTCATCTAAAACATACCTGGAGTGTTGATTTGATTCCTTCATGCATGTTTGAGAAATCCTTTAATCTCCATGGCAACCATTCAGCTGTGCAAAGCGCCTGGGTGGATTTAGTTCCCCCTTTGAGAACTAAATCCTCCTCGGAGAACAAAGTAACAAAACTGTGCAGTTTCCAAGCATGTGAACTTCTGCCTCACAGATCAGCCCTCCTGCACTCAGCTCCTTCAGACTAGCCAGCAGCAATCAGCAAACACCTGGTGAAACTGCGCACCTGCAGAGCTCACTGTGTTAGCTACTTCTCACTGAAACACTGGTAAAAACATCGTTAAAGGTTCGATAGAGGAGCCATGTTGCTATGACTTCCTGAAGGCGGAGTTTCAGAAAGATCAGGAGTTTTTAGAGAGACAGAGGCCCAATTTCAAGATGATAAATTACAAAGTCAAGGTTAAGGTTAAGGTTAATGCTGTATATTGGAAATATAAAGCATTTTTTTTAACAACTGAAGTTAAAGTTTATTAATTGTGCTATAAAATGGCAGTATACATAATACTGCATTTTTAAATTACTTATCAAACATGCATGAAAGAATCAAAGCAACACTACATGTACATTTTTGATGAAGGAATTAAAGTATAACATGATGCAAAGATCAAAGTAGTCAATTTAAATAATATTACCTCTTTATTTTTAACATATCTACAGTGGGGAGAACAAGTATTTGATACACTGTTGATCTTTCAGGTTTTCCCACTTGCAAAGCTTGTAGATAACTGTAATTTTTATCATAGGTTCTCTTCAACTGTGAGTGATGGAATATAAAACAAAAAACCAGAAAAATACAATGTATGATTTTTAAATAATTAATTTCCATTTTATTGTGTGAAATAAGTATTTGATCATCTATCAACCAGTAAGAATTTTGGAATATTGAAATAAATAGTTTAAAAATCATACATTGTATTTTTCTGGATTTTTGTTTTAGATTCCATCACTCACAGTTAAACAGTATCTATGATAAAAATTACAGTCATCTACAAGCTTTGCAAGTGGGAAAACCTGAAAAGTCAACAGTGTATCAAATACTTGTTCTCCCCACTGTAGATTGCGGAGAAAAACTTTACTAGTCTAAAAGAACCACTTTTCAGTCAAGGTTTACCCTCAGAGAACCAACAGATATGTCTCCACATTAACTCAGTAAAATGGTTGCATTTACATTCCCTGAATGCCATCCATCATCATCCAGATAACGCCCCTCATCATCCTCCTCCTCCACACAAACCTCCCTCCCTTCATCGTGTCTTTTTTTGATACTATGTGGTCATGATCAAACTGCCTCCTTGTGTTTCTCTCACTCTCCAAAAATCTCTCTGACACTTGACAGCCTCTAAAAGGGGCTTCATATCTCACAATTCAGACCGACATCGAGTTCCAAGTGATAAAAGCCTGATTTATTATTTAAGCCTACTTCTTTTCAAAATGCCCATCCCTGTCACCTTCAACCTTTGCCTGCTCCTCAGAACTTCAAGATCACTTTAATCTTTGGGTAGTTATTAAAAGGGGAGATCACTCTCTGCCTGGTTTGATTTGCTGCTGCGCCACGTTATCTGTATCCTGTAAAACTCATCAGATAACCATCCATTATGTGCTTGTCCTTTCAGGAACGCAGCAGGAGAGGTATCCCACCTCTCCTGCTGCGTTCCCATTACAAATGTGCGCAAAACTTTGTAGATATTCCCAAATTAAAAAAAATAAATAAATACAGACTTGCAATTGTGGTGCTTCCATTAAATAACAAAAGCAATTAAAATGAATAAGTTTGTTCATTAAGAAACATCATCCATCCTTTTGCCTCTACTACTGGTGGACAAGGAGAAGAAAACGACAGGAAGTAGCAGGAAGATGATGTTTTTTTGTTTGTTTTTTGGACAATGTGGAGCTGGATTCACTGGAGATCTCAGAATTGCAGTTTGTAAAAAGTTGTTGAATCCACAGCTCTTCAACAAAATTAGTGACTACAATTTCCTCAAAGCATTGCAAATGTAGCTGCTCCCAAATATAAGAGGCTTTTTGCTCCAACACCTGGATAAGACACCAAGGTCTCTTCTGATCGGCTGCTTTATAAATATATTTCATATAACTGTTCACAACTGATGCAGCAATTATTTTTAATGACTTAACACGTGAACAAACTTATTCATTAATTTAATTTCATATTTAAAGGAAACACTGGAATAGCAAAATTGTGTTTCTTCAACATTAGCTGAATATTATAGGCAAAGATTTTATCTAATTTGTAATAAAAATTCAGGCCTTGTCTGTAGCTGCCTTTCCATTAACGCTACATTTGCACAATTTTACATTTCGAAAATAAATTTGCATCATGGAATGTACCAATTTTATTTTAGTTTTATAAAATGTTTTGGCACTAGGAGGAGGTCGATTTTTGACTTTAAAGAAATTGGTTTAGAAACTGCAATGGAAACACACGAGTCACATGACCAACAACTGGGTGGTGCCACTGGCAAAAACCACGGAGAAGAAGATAGATGATGTCACTGCACGTTTTTATTACTGTATGAATAAATTTATTCATGCATGATTTTAAATTTGTGTCTTATTTAATCGAAATACAGCAAATGTGAAATTGTGTTTGTTTGACATTAGGGAAATATTGACAAAGTTTTGCCATTCATTTGTAATGGAAACATGGCTCATGACATGTTATATGCAAACCTTTTAGTACATTCATGCATGTTAACAGATTAAAAAAATTGTCCCACAATCCTTTGGGATGACTACATAAACTCTCAGAGATCTTCCTCCATGTTTAGATACCCAGCAGTTCATCTCCAGTTTTGGCCTACATGCAATGTAACCACTGAAATACCGACAAACACTTTACCGGCTCCTTCAGCCTCTCCTCTCCATGGCTGCAGAATGTTTCATGTGTGCAGGTCTCCGTGAGGCCGCCGTGGCAGGAGCCATGGCACCACTTACAACACGGGAAGTGCATAAAAGGTTGAATTATGAATGGAGAAGCAGAGAGGCAGAAGAAATCACTGTGATAATAGCATGACGGCATATTTAATTTCCAGGTAATTGCACTTCGGATGCTTTTAAGGCACTCAAATATTTATTCAAATAAGAGAAATTGTGATTGTTCTCACCTTAGAACAGCCTAAAGATGGCATTTGAAGGAAAATGAGTTGTCAGCTGATTTTTTAAATCTAGCCCATGACAAAAAGAGATGGAAACTGTGAATATGAAGTCATTAAAAACTGTATTAAAATGTTGGTTGCCTTGGTTTAAATGGCCAATCAAGGTGGAGCAATGGAAAGTTAAGCTCCAGAAACACTATGCACTACAGTAGCTCTGCTTCATTTGACAATATATTTACCGAAATCGGAATGACAAACATAAATTTACCAATTTACCTAACAGAAACACGGTGGAAAACGATAAAACATTTTTGAGTTATGAAGAGGAAGTTTTTCGGCTGTATTAAAATTTGTGTATTTCAATAGAAATACTTTTTCACATCATATGGATTATGTGATGTCACTTCTGGGAAAAAAGACAAAGAGGACAACAGGAAGTGGTAAGCGGATGATGATGAACCATGTTTTTTAATGATGTGTTGCGTTAACAAACTTATTCACCTGGTACTACAGCTGCAGTACTTTTATTAAAAATATATTTTTTACACATTTGTTTAAAATATGTCATGTCGTGACAGTATGAGATACCTGCCGCACGAGTTGCTAGTGCCATCTGAAGAAATGCCCGACCGAAAACAACCAATCAGAGCCAGGGGGAGGGTCTTGGTGCTGTCAATCAAGCACACATACTCACTGCTAAATGTACTAATGGGAAAATAACATACGGTTACAGGAAAAACACTTATCTGCGTCATTAGTCTCCATGCTAGCTAGCCTTAGCATTCACAACATAAAGTGTAACAGTGAGCAAAGGGGGAGCAAGAGGAGGGTAAGCAGCGCCTTACAAAATTGTGATTGACAGCGCTATGTCCCGCATTGGGACAGATTAAACAAATATTTAAAAAAGTTTATTTTTTTAATAAAAGTTACTTAATGCACCTTTAATGGGGATACCACAATTGCATAACTGTGTTTTTTCTACATTACTGGAATATCAACAAGGTTTTGTGCACATTTGTAATGGAAACACAGCGAGTGAGTTGGCGGGGGGGAAAAAAGGTTTTACTGGCACATTGTGATCTGGCTGATTTTGAAACAGTGGGATTCCCAGGCAGCTATGAATAGAGGTTAAAAAAAAACAAGACGATCTGTGTTCACTCTCTGGACTCCATAAAGCAAGGTGATTTCCTTCAGCTGATCCCACCAGACGATCAGAGCGAATGCCAAAAAGCTGTGAAGAATCACAGAGCTGATGGTTGTACGGGACGCCTTGGAGCAGAGAGAGACGGTGAGATTCTTCCATGTACCTGTCAGCCTGAAATGATGACTGACTTCCTGTGAGCTAGAGAAACACTAATCGTCTCCAGATGGACAGAGAAGGGTCTTTGCCGCGTGTGTGTGTGCGTGTGTTTGCTTGGAACAGCAGGAAATCTTACACCTATGATAGGTTGGAGGATTGCTTAAGCACATGTGGATCTCTGTGTTCACCTGGTGCGGTACTTTCCCGGTTCAACAAGAAGAAATGAGTGTAAGACTGTCATGAAGTCTAAAATCTGTGAAAGTATTCTTGTAATATCATGACTTTATGCTTGGTAATTTTCCTTAATAAAGAGAAAAGCGCTTGATTCTCATCTCCCTTCACTTCTCCATCTGGGATTTCTCCCATTGACTTTGATTGTCTCTGGTGGCTTTTCTACTTGGCCAGTCAGCGAACATAAGGATCTTTTTAGAATTGTAGTCTGCCAGTAGCTTTAGGAAAGGCAGTGGAGGAAGCGAACAAAGCCGTTCAGTCCATGTTGGCAACCCTTCCAAATATTAAATTAACATTAACATCCGTCTTGTTCGGATCGGCATTTTGCTCTTTGCAGCGGAGGAGGAGGATTGTTTATAGAGCAGGCAATTTCCGGTAAACTTCCTAGCCTCAAACTGGAGCATAAGTCATGGACAAACGTTAGCAATTGGGTACAATTTTAAATTTCAATAGAGTGTATGTCTCCAGTTTCTTGATAGCCAAGGATCTGTACATAACAAATAAGGTAGAACAGGCTAACTTGAGAGACTAATGGGTGGCATTTCAAAAACAGTCAATCCAGGAGCAACACTCATTTGATTGGTTGCAGCCCTAAGAGCAGAGATAAGTAAGATTTAACCTTCTGTAGTAGTGCAACGAATAAAGTATATTTGGTGTTTTAACTATTAAAATAAGCAAATATAAGTAGTTTTGGAGCTCTCGATTATTTCAGTCTCAACTATTCACAGGCAGTTGTGGTTCCTGAGTCCCTGTGAATATTTTTGAACTCTTACAAGATTATTGCAGAACAATCTAAAACATCAATGAAAAATTTTGTCAGGACATCTTTGGACCTCTTATCAACTGTAAATAGACTTTCTAAACTGCTAATTTACTTAGAAGACTTGTTGAGCTTGCAGATATGTTGCATTTTTTAATTTCTCTGAAAATCATTGAAAAATATTTTGCTTTTTAAATGTTTTGACCTCCATGTTCAAACATTTACTAACTGTCTATTTTTTAAGATAAAAAATACACCTGTTTAATAAAAGTCTTGTTTTCTCAGTTCCAACTACATGTAGGTAGATTTATTGATGCACTAAGAGGCAGGAGTTTGTGGAGTCTGCCAGGGCGTTCCCTCATGTCCAACTGCACTGGATCTCCTACTGCAAGCTGACATTATAATATATCTTTGTTGCTTCAATTGCAACATTGAAATCTCCACTAAGATTAAAGTGTGTCTGTGAATCAACTCATAATAACTCATAAGATTCACAGGGGTTATTTTTCATTTGGAGTCAAAGCGACATCCTTCTGGGAAACATTTTGACCTCCATCTAAAAGTGAAACTCTTTCCTCGCCGCTCATAATTACCATCAAATGCTCAGTAAGGAAGGAATCCACTGCAACAAACTGAGGAACCCAATTAGCAATAAAAACAAACCACACATAAAAGTGTGTATCATCCTTTATTTTGAATGATTTTGCTTTTCCCTTTAAACATCAAAAACATTCTGTTAACCACAAAAATTTGGCTGTGAGAATAAAAACGTGGTGGAAACTTGGTGTGCAGCACCAGCAGCATTTTGGATGGAAAAATATTACAATTTCTGCCGACTTTCCCCTCAGTTAGTTCTTAGGGTAAAGAGAAGCAATCTTAAGCTCATCAAAATTTCTCTTTATTCAGGGAAGTACTTCCCCTTGTAATCCTGTCATGTATGTTTCATAGCGCCGGCATCCACCCGGTTTTGACATCTCTGAAATCGCAGCTCGGCTGCTTTGATCTGACAGGAGGGGGGAAAAAAACTGCACTGCGTCTCCAGGGGAAAGACAAAAGCATTTCTCACTAATCTCTAACACACATTCAAGTGTTTCCTCTGAAGATATATAAGTAATACTTCAAAGCAGAGTTGGAAATAGCAGCTTGTGTCAGGTCTCTGCTGTGTGTTGTAGTTTGGAGTTTTACTCGTCAACACACTCAGACTTTTGACTGTTCAGTTCAAACTTGTTTGGGTTTCTGTTCGGAGCTGAATTCCCCTCAAAGATATTCAAAAATGATTTAACTCGGGTTAGATCTCGCCAGGCAGAGGGAGTTAAAACATGCTGAAACCATTACAGGACCTGCACGCTTTTGGCTGTTTCTCAGCCTCTTTAAAGTACCAGCTACAGTCAGACCGCAGCGCATACTTCAGATATCAGGATTTAGGAATGTGTGTGTGTGTGTGTGTGTGTTTGCCGTGCTTCTTTCCATCCTGAGGTGTGTTTTCAAGGTCTCAGGGATGCGTGGAGGTCCGGTTTGCAGCCCCGCTCCACATTAAAGCCACATGTCGGTGTTTTCCTTTCTTTCAGGCTCGGGATACCTGCAGCTCTTACGTCCGACTCGCTCGTAAGTCAGAAAAAAATTCAAAAGTGAAAACTCCACATGCGTCAATGTCCTGACTTTACGTGACTGGGTGGATTAATCAAATCATCGAGGATATAAATGTTCATACGTGCAAAAATGTGAGACTTAGAGAGGACTAACTGGTAAAACTGTGGGGGGAAAATGACTGGACGGGTTAGACTGGATTTCACGTCTTTTTTGGGGGGAATGTACCATGGAACACTTGCCAATCAACGTCTTGACCAATGCCAGGAACATATTATTAATATTTTCCATACCTGGATTATGAGCTGGACCACCTCTTACACTATACTGGATACAATCTGAACAGGGAAAATCAAGCTGGAGTGTTGGACTGTGGAAAGAAATCAGAGTTTTTAAATTGCCTGATAAAGCAGAATGCATTTATTTTTCAAACCATGTCCCTTATCCTGAGATGTGACCATCATGCCACAGTGCCACCTAAAATATGATAAATGTTCCATTTTTCATATATTTCAGAAGAAAACCATGTACATCATGATGCAATGTTACTCCCACATCATAAATACACTTAAGAGTGTTGTTTTGATTCTTTTATGCATGTTTGAGAAATCCTATGATTTCCATGGCAACCATTGACAGTGAAGCTCCTGCAGACTAGCCAGCAGCAATAAGCAAACACCTGGTGGACCTGCACATCATCTGAGCTCATCAGACGAGCTACTTCCCAAAGAAACGTTGGAAAAACAAAAAAAGAAACTGGTAAAAACGTAGTTTAAAGGTAAACAGAAGAGGCTCTTGTGACGACTTTCAGAAAGAGCAGGAGTTTCTTAAAGAGACAGAGGCCCAATTTAAAGAAAGTAGAATTTCTTTTAAGTCATATTTGATAAATATGTCACATTTTTATAACAACTGAAGGTAACAATTACTTGGTTGTGCTATATAAAGGCATAGTGCCTGGAAAATACATATTATTTCCCCTTCATGTATGCAGTTAGAATCTCCTACGTTTCTTATTTTGCCATGTTTCTAAAGTTGTCTTCTCTGCATAGTGGAATCTGCTACTGAATCACAAATATATATTAAGTAATTTGCCATTTTACTTAATTTTCATTCAGGTTTGCAGCTTATCCAAAGGAATTTGTGTTTATTTTAAGTAAAATGTTGATATTTTATCACATAAATTTGTAGCAATTTTGATCCTAAATGCAACTTTTCGTCAGTCCATTGGTAATGATTCAACTTTTAATGATTTAAGATAAATAAATACAAATAGTCACACAGCCCATGTAATTAACGTGCATAATAGATTTGTAATTAATTTAACCTCAAACTCTAACATGAAAAGTCTTCACCACTGCTCAACATTTGAACTTTAAACTTTCAGACAATAAAGCAATATGATATAATCTTCCTCTCTGATCCTGATTTAGAGCCGCGCAGGAAGGGCTGAGTTTCACGTTTCCTTTGCTGCCTTCCTCCAGAGGTGGGCGGACATCTTGATGTGAAACGGTCCCAGTTTCCTGCAGCTCCCAGGTGAGTGTGTGGCCGATAAATCCCCTCTCCTGTTGTGTCCGTATGACTAAACAGTTCTTGTAAGTAGAATATATATCAATCAATCAAATTTTATTTGTATAGCACATTTCAGCAGCAGGGCATTTCAAAGTGCTTTACACAATTTAAAATAACAATGAAAACAGAGACAGAGATTTTGAAAAAATTAGAAAAAGATAGAAACATTATTAAAAGTAAAAATTAAAAGTAAAAACATTTTAAAACATCTCAAACCTCGACATCATACAAGGATTATCAAACCTCAGAGTTTTTGTATCTTACAAGGATTCAAGGCATTTCAAAGTGCTTTACACAATTTAAAATAAGAATAAAAACAGAAAGAGATAGAGAGTTTGAAAAAGATTTAAAAAGATAAAAACATTATTAAAAGTAAAAATAAATACATTCAGTTTATCCATAAGCATCTCTAAACAGGTGGGTTTTAATTTGAGATTTAAAGACACTCAGTGTTTCACCCGTTTTACAGTTTTCTGGAAGTTTGTTCCAAATTTGTGGTGCATAGAAGCTGAAAGCTGCTTCTCCTCGTTTGGTTCTGGTTCTGAGGATGCAGAGCAGAACCAGAACCAGAAGATCTGAGGGATCTAGACGGTTGGTACAGCAATAACAGATCTTTAAGGTACTGTGGTGCTAAACCATTAAGTGATTTATAAACTAACAACAGTATTTTAAAGTCTATTCTTTGAGCCACAGGGAGCCAGTGGTGTTATGTCTCTGTCTTCCTGGTTTTAGTCAGAGCAGCAGCAGCAGCTTCTGGATCAGCTGCAGCTGTTTGATTGATTTGTTAGTCAAACCTGTGAAGACACTGTTGCAGTAATCAATGAGGCTAAAGATAAATATATACATTTAATTTATTTTAATTTATTTTTTTACAATTTTGCTTTACTTAAGCAACTTGTGGACAAGTATCAGCATCAGAGAATTTTACAGTTCGAGGTTATGAATGGTCCCTGAAATGATAGCATTGATTATGAGGAATATTTTAAAAAGGTTTCTGATTTCCCCTGGATGTGCTTTGTGTTGCCCCGTGTCCTTCAGGTTATCAGTATAAATAAAAGTCTAAACAAAATCCTGTTTTTTTTAAAAAAAAAATCCATTAGATAATCTGAAAGTCAGACTGTTGTGTGTCCAGAGAGTAAAATAAGAGAAGCTGCCATTATCTCAGTTTCTCTCATTCTTTCTCAGATATGTAACTTTTTCATTTCCTCCCTTGGCTCCTCCATCTTTCTTTACGGTGTGCTGGTTAGGAGCCTTCATGGCAGAACATCTGTACGCTGATTTTTCCTGGACACAGAGAGGAAACTCACTTATCTCATCACGGTATTCAATTGCAGATGGTAAAGAAAATCACATCAGTCAATAACTCCCTTCACGGTGCAATTCCCACCTCTGCTATCGCTGCAGCTGCAGAAATTCATTCTTCTCTGGCTTTGCCACACCCTGATTTCTTCTGTTTGGTTTTGTGGAAAGAGGCTGAGTTGTCTCAGGTGCTCACACACTCAGGAAGAGTAAAACCGCTGAAAGGAAGAGAGGAAAGCTTCTGCCTCTGAATACCTGCGGCTAAATATATCCCAGAGATGCATGTGAGCCTCCCCCAAGCCTCCACCCTTATCTTAATTATTTCCAGACCTCTCAGGCTACATATAAACACAAACACACACGAATACACAGCTGATAAAAAATACAAGTGTACTGACCTTCCTTTTAATCGGTAAACACATCGGTATGCGCTTTAGTACGGACATGGTATTATAATCTCGTCCTGATATATTTATCCAAAAATGATTTCCAAATCTCACAGTATTACTGGTAGAAGGAAACATAAACGGTTGGACGTTGCAGCAGGAAGTAACTTTGTCTTTCAGTAAGTGTTCTGAACTTCCTTCCTGAACATAAACTTTTATTTCAGTCTTGTTAGGTGATTTCTTGGCCTGCTCCCATTAAACATCCACACTACATCATGCTGACATGGAAACGGCAACATTTTGTTTTAATTTGGGCTTAAAAGGGTATTTTTAATTTAGTTGTAATAGCTGTAAAGTGGACTGAAAGCGGCAAGAAATCATTAATTTTAATAAATAAGCATCAGAACAACAGAATGAACATGTTTTTTTTATTCTCTGGTTGACCTATATTATAATTATATATTCTGGACACACAAATGACCAAAATAAGCTAATAGCATATGCATCTTGCATTTAACTAGCAGTCAGCTGGGAGCTTCGTCAGCTTTGGGTTAGCATGTTTTACTGTTAAAGATTTGATAAATGGAGAAATGTTAATAATAATTTAAATTGTCTTGCTGTGCATCACAGCCGTTGTGGTTCTACATGGATTTTTCATGCTGCCTCTGGCACTTCAGGCCCATTTGTCCGTCTAAACTGCCCTTTGCTGTGATTGTTTGTGTGCATGCTAATTTGTCCTGCGTGTCTGTGCTGACTGACGGTTTGACGCTCCAGAGCAACCAGGCAGCCACTAACCAGGTATAAGCACCACATGATCAGACAGGGTAGGAAGCTTTTTCTGTTTTTTTGTGGTTTTTAAAATCGAGTTAGAAGCTTTATGGAGACGGTTTGAATCTAGATGATGAAGAAAACAAAGACAGTGCAATTTTAATGAGAAAAATGTTGGTCTGAAATACCAGAAGGGCTCTTCGATTTTTGGTTATTATTGGGTCCATCCTTCTTTAGTCCACTTTCAGTGACTAGTGGCTCCCCAGTTTGCTTTATAAACCATTTTTGGCCATATTATTCATGCTTTTTCTACTATAAAAGTGTGCAGAAGTTTCAAGAGCTGGATCTTATTATTAGTTGCATTGAAAGAAATATTTCCCTTTACTAAATGCTCCCTGCAGAAATTTTCATTTCAAATTTTTCATCTCATACTCGCATCACTGTGTCTTCACAGCTATTGAAGTGCATTATTAAATGTTTTTGGTTTTAGATCAAAAATAACATCAAACATATGTGATCTTATTTCAGGTATTAGGCAGCAGATGAAAAAAAAATATGCAAGTGGGTTAGTGGTTTTAAGAAATAATTGGTCCCAGCAGGAAAATCTGCAAATATTTTGTGCCACTGAATCAAATCAAATGCCTCACTGACACAGATAGATGCTCATAAATAAATATTCATTTAGATGATTAGCTGCTTTTTCAGAGACCAACTTTGGGGTAAAATATATTTAAGTATAGGCACAAATGGTTTCTTAATGATGCTGAATGTAAAATAAGAGCATGTAATAAGATAAAGTCAGTGAAAGACAGTTTTATCAAAGCAGATTAGATTTCCTGAACTAAGAAGGATAACGATGGCGTCAGTTCTGCAGGCTATCTGTTGTCAAAAAAAATAAAAATAAAAACACAGTATCTTGCAGCTGAAAACAGCTTTTAAAATTAATTAGCATTATCCTCTGTGGTGCTTTTCTTCCAATTAAATCTATAATCTGAATGAGTGTTGGGATTTTATTTCAGCTAAAACAGATGGTGCTTTCTGGGTTTTCACTGCCTCACATTTTTACACTGACAAAGAAGAAATGCAAACTTTTAATTTCTTACTATCATTAAAAGTTTGTTGTCAATCTAGTAAAGAAAGTCAGGTTTTTACATGTTTGCAGCTTCCTTTAGGCAACGCACCGAGAGCTGAATGCTTACATAGGTGCTGCAATTAAATCTGAACACGACCTGCAATATGCAGCCAGTTGTGTTTAAGCTAATGCTTTGTGCAAATTACACACACTATGAGTGCAAGGCATAATTTATACATGCACAATATGCCCAAGAATCACATGTTTTTCTGTCATCAGTGTTGGTTTTTAAATATCTTACATAGATGTTTTTACAATTCATAAAAAAATGTTCAGCTTCATCTTATATTTTCATTTTCATCTTTGCCATTTGCATTGTTCTCGAAATGTTATTCTAAAAGTTTTGAGGGAGTACAGATGGAAATTAGTCTTCGGGGCACATCATGTACATTTACAGGGTCCACCAACATTTATGTGTACTGTCCCTTTATTAAATAAAGAAGTAAAGGAAGAAATAAGCAGAACCTTGACACTCTAAGACAGCAGTTTAAACTTTTGGAAACCCAAGTAACGCACTTGTCAGATTTACAGAGAAATCTCCCAAGAGAACAGAAAAACATTAGGGAAAAAACCAGACACAGAAGATGTTATCCTCTGTCTGTTTTAATGTTTTTTTTGTTCTGGTCCTCAGTAACTACGTCTCTTCATGTTTTAGATGTTTCCCAGGTTTGGCTTGTTCTTTTGATTAATGGGTTATTATCAAGCTTGTGCTGAGTTTGATGATAAGCTGAGAGGTAATCTAATCCTTGCCTTGCTTAAAGGCACAGTACCTCCCAGCAGAGGGGAAGATGATTTCTTCCCCCTCTGGAAACATTTGAAGTATTTTTCTTCCCTTGATTGTTTTAATTGAGTCTTAATTTGTTCAGGAACAAAACAAAAATCCCACAAGTGACATGCAAATAACCCCTCCAACAGTCACAGAATTGGCATTTTTAGAGCTGCTTTCATTGCCAGCTCTCGAGATGACGTAGTATAATAAAGCGATTTCCCTCTCCACACTTTATCCTCTTTTATTCATGTAGCGTTCATTATACAACCCCTGAACTCCCTCCTGCAGGTTTCACAGCTCGTCTCTTAGCTGTCATAAGCTCCCAAAATGAGGCCACACTGTTTCATTTGAGGCTTTTCTAACTTTCCACAAGCAGACAAGTTTATTCTCTTTGTGTACGTTGAATAAGATATGTCACGATTCTTTTTAATTTATCCAGAGCTCTGGTGTTAAGACAAGAGAAGAGTCCAAACCTGAATTTTCTTTGTTCAGGTAAACAAGTCTGCAACCGTCTCTGCTCTGCTTTTAATATGGAAATAGAGCGGCGTTTTGCTGATTCTGTAACTGAAATGATGTAAAAGCCTCTTTCTTTCATTTATTCTTCTATTTGTCGAATCTCTTTTCATCTGGCAGGTGGACTGTGAGTCGGAAAACAACTATAATAGCTCTGCCTTTTATCTCTGAGTCAAAAATAAAGCATAAAAAAGGGGAACAAGCAGCGAGGCAGAAAAAAGACAATCTTGAGCTCTTGCAAAAGTCCCAAAAGTAGCAACAAGATGACTAGTTAGTATGATAACTGAGCTGAATAACTTTATGGAAATGTAAACTGGTGCAGAAAATTGAGCTTACATAAGTCTTCTGCCGGAACCCATTTATGGTTATTCATATTAAAACATATTTTAAATTATCTTAAAATTATTTGGTCCTATCCTTCCAGACTTACAGATTTAAATGAATATGTTTTTTTTTAATTATTTCTTTCCATTAGGATGTGATGTGTTGCTTCATGAGTTCCTACTTCATGTTTTTTGGCAGGTTCTATTTAAGTAATTTTTACAAGTCTGGCAGTAATCAAACCTGAGTTTGACTTTTAAAATTCAGTGAGTATTCAGACGTTATCAATTATTTCATAAAGGGGGAAAAAATTAAATTTACACATAACTCCCAGGTCGTTTGGGTCACGTTTATCCTTCATTCAGAAATTATAGATTATTTGAAAACTGTTTATGGGATTTAGTGGCGTTTTAGAGCTCATTTGACAACAATAAAGTTATCTAATTAAGTAATATTTAGAATATTTCACCTGTTTATCTCCCGTTTCTTTGCTCATTAATCGGTCGTGTTGCATCAGGCTGTTGATTTGACTGAAGGGATGTAAACAAGTTCAAATCAGTTTGCTGAGCTCTGCATTTCTGCTTTACTGATGGCAATAAAATAAAGCAGATGGTTGTTCTTTGAGTAGCTTCTTTCCGAAATTTAGACTTTAAAGCTCCTGAAAAAACTCACAATTTCAAGGTTTGTATCAATGAATCAATCAATCAAATTTTATTTGTATAGCACACTTCAGCAGCAAGGCATTTCAAAGTGCTTTACATAATTAAAATAAAAACAGCAGGTGACAGTGAATAAACAGTTAGACAGGCAAAGAGAATTTTTAAAAAGAAAAAGAAAAAAGATTAAAAAAGATAAAAACATTTAAACCCACACCCTTTGTAGGACTTCAGTTAAACGTCTTACACCTCAGAGTTTTAGTTAAAACGCATTGATTCATCTAACTGAGACGTTTTCCAGGGGGGCTTTACATAAACAGTGTGAAAGAGAAATAAAAATAAGTTAATAAATAGATGAAAACATTAAAACATTAAAAAAAAAACATCAAAAACATCAAAACCCGCAATTTAGCCATAAGCAACTCTAAACAGGTGAGTTTTGAGTTGAGATTTAAAGGCACCCAACATACATAAAGGTCAACTTTTACATTTTATTTAAATTTCTTTGAGAATAGCTCTCCTTGTTTTTCTGATTATTTAACATTTGCTTTCCAACTTAAGCAATTTATGAAAACAGAACGTACCTTTCTAATGGAACTGGTAGTTTTCCATTTAGCTGTAGCACCACCCTGTGGTTGTTTAAAGTACTGCAGAAGGCATGATCAAATAATTGCTTCATGAAATAATTCATGAAAAAAAGTTTTCTACAAAACACATATATAATCGTCACCATAAATCCTAAATCTATGGCATCTATGGTATCTATCTTAAGTTTTTATTTATGCATAAAAACTTAAATCTATAGGATATTAGCAGGCTTAAATCATAAGCGTGTAAATATGCATATTCCAAACTGATGTAATACATGAAAAACTTGGACTACGTCTCTATGTTGCAAGGCTTTAACAGAACATTGCAGGTCTCAGTGGGATCATATTGAGATAAATATCACTTTAGATACATTTACAGAATGGAAAATCTGTCTTTGCATTTAAAGTCCTGAGACTTCACTGAGACGCACCGCTTTGGGATCAGAACAGATGGTTTAGACATCACTGCTAAATGAACCAAAGAAAGATGAAACATTAACTCTGATTGTTCATAAGGGAGGAAAACGTCTCACCTGCAAGATTATGTGAATCAAAGGTTGTTGAGTGTGATTGATCCAAACATTTTCCAACTAAAGACCAATTATGTTTTCAAAGAACATCTTAATTGTGGCCAAAACCAAGATGAAAAGACATTAATGCAATCCACCAGGAACAGAAAATTCTGAGAAACACAATGCAGGCTGTGATTCCCTGGATAGATTTTAGAAAAAGAAACCAATCAGTTTCGCAGGAAGAGTCTCTGCCTGGTTTCTCCATGAAAACAAAAATGCTCTTAGGAGACAAAACAATATGCAGAACATTTTATCACACAAAAAGATATTTTAAAAGGAAATACCCTGTTAACAAATTTTAGAAGATGTATTTTGGTGAACACATTTTGGCCCTTCCCAAAATGTCTGACACTCTTTAGAGTAGTTTCAGATTCAAACTAGAATTTTAAAAAATATTAAACAACAAAGAAACCTAACCCTACCCCTAACAAAACCGGCATTTCTAAAATTGAACTAGAAGATACTGGAATTCAAAATCTTTCACTAAATCTGAAAAATGGGAAATAAATTCAGTGTTTTGTTTTTACCAATAATTTTTTTTCACTTAAAGTGACCTACTCTGCTTCCTTGAACAACATAGCGTTTACGCTCCCATATGAAAATGGCTCCAAACAGATGCGCAATTACGCAATTGTACATCTTTGAAAAGCATCAGTAGAGCCTCGTGCCTAGCTAACAAGAATGCAGCCAAAGATTTCTGAAAGGAAAGTGAACAACAAACCACTTGTCTTTTCCAGCAGCCATTATACAGCAGTAAAACTAGCAAAACGTGCTGGAACTTAGCTTGGGTTGCTAGGTGACAGCCGCAGTGCCTGTTGATTTGTGAAAGATTTGTGAAACGGTTCATTTTCCAGATATCAAAAAAACATCAACTTACTGCCAAAAACTGCATGGGTGCTTTTTTTTAAAAAAAAAAAAATCAAAAAAACACTCGAGCATTTAGAAGCAGTAAAGACCCAAATTTTAGCTTAAAAATGTGCAGCGTGATTTCATACTTTTAGAATCATTTAAATTGAAAACATTTCTAACATTTAGTAGCAAACAGGTTGAATAGACACAGCACTTCAACAATGTCTCAGATAATTATATATTTTGGCTCCAGATGGGAGCAGAGATGTTGGCTCCTGTTATTAGCACGCTAAGCTAATTACACAGTAGCAGGCATCTACGCAGCCTAAATACACAGAGGTGACACGATAGCTTGGTAATTGTAAGTCCTTCAGCTTCTTCCTGTTTTTTTCCCCGTGTTGATAAGCAGTCTGCCTTGGAAACGTGAACAGCAAACACCTGCAGCAGCAGAAGCACAAACTCCTAATTAGCTGTTATTTAAGAAATGCAGCCAGTTACAATCTCCTAATCACGACATTTTGGTGTTTTTGGGAAGCAGGTTATGGTTTTTTGTTGTTATTTAAATATTTATACATGTAATATTTCTTTAATGGCTCCTTGCAAGCAGCAGCAGAGGTGTGGAGGGGAACGCGGTGGCTTACATAACAGTCATAATGTTGCATTAAGAGCTGGAGACGGTGAGGAAGAACATGGAGTAACCACATCTGGTCTGCTTTATAAACCCCAGCAACAAGGACTGTGTTGATTAAACAGATTTCTCAAAAGTTCAGACTGGGCTTCAAGCAGCTTAAAAAGTTTCTGAGCACTTCAAAAATTCCCCTGAAGGAACATTTTCTCCTCTTCGTCAACGTGTTTCACTTTCTGGTTTATTATTCCTCATTAAAAATTCATCAGATGGTGTAAACAAAGTGCCTGGAGGGGCAATCTGAAAACATGGTGTGCTGAGAAATCGTTTTCAGTTGGAGATGTGTGTTTTTTCTTAATTAATAAAAATAATAAATAAACAAATAAAATAAGAAGCAACAGCAATATCTTTAAAGTTTGGATTGCAATTGTGAAACATGGTAATGCAAAGGGAGGATTCTGCAGAAAAATGAGATAAACAGACCAGAAATGTTTATTTTAGCTATATGTAGTAGTGATGCACAATATATTGGCATCGGTATTGGCTGATGTTAGTTATTTTTTAACATATCAATATCTTTCAAATAAGTAAATTTGTGTCAATATTGTTTGAGTGAAGCAAAGAAGCAATTTATTCTTTTTTACACCAACCTGAATTATATCCCTTTTTGAATCCAGTGGAGTTCTGCAGCCTGGACTGTTGCAGCTGTTAGATACACAATGCAGGTGTTTTTGTTTTGTGTATCCATCCATCCATCCGTCCATTTTCTTTGCGCCCTTGTCCCTTGGTGGGGTCGGGGGGTGCTGGTTCCTCTCCGGCTGGCGTTCCGGGTGGGGGGCGGGGTTGGGGGTCACCCTGGATGGGTCGCCAGTCTGTCGCAGGGCAACACAGAGACACACAGGACAAACAACCACACACACACACTCACACCTAGGGACAATTTGGAGAGGCCAAATAACCTGACAGTCATGTTTTTGGACTGTGGGAGGAAACTGGAGTACCTGGAGAAAACCCACGCATGCAAGGGGAGAACATGCAAACTCCATGCAGAAAGACCAGGGCCGGGAATCGAACCCAGAACCTTCTTGCTGCAAGGCAACAGCTCTACCAACTGCACCACTGTGCAGCCCTTTTGTTTTGTGTATAGGAGAAAAAAAAGTTTCAGTAATACAAGTACATGTCCACCCCTGTTATCAAATCACATCTGAACTCAGAGCAGATGAAGAAAGTGAGCAAGAGAGTTGACTGAAGTTCAAAAGTTCACTGTGTCAAGGCGATGAAAAGCGTCTGTGAACAGCTGCCAACGCTGCAGCACTCAGAACTGACGGGGTGTTAATAACACATGACTGTAAAAGCTTCATGTCAGGGTGGAAGAACTGATATTTAATGATTTGGAAGAACAAAAATATGGACTCATGTTTTCCTAGAACTAAGAACATATTTAGATTTTAAATTCTCGAGGTGTTTTTTTAAAAAGTATTTTAGGGGGTCCACTGGATAAAAACAAAAACTACAACATAACCATGAAGTGGAATGGAAACTATAAGTGTTACTTAAATGCATTTCCAAATTAAAATCTAAAACTAGGTGCAGTGTCTAACTTTTCCAAAATGTGTTTTTTTTCCATATTTCTTAAAAATGTCACCATATTGTGACAATAAGATAATTTGAGAAAAAACTCAAGCTCTTCCACCTGCTCCTAATGCTACTATTGCCATGTGTGATAATGCATTGCTCCCAGTTAAAAAACAACAAAGCCATCAGAACAAGAAGAAGAATCTTAGTGCTGTTAATCATCCTTGTGTACGTGCTGGTCAAAGTGCTAATGGAAAAGATGGGAAGGTGGAACGCTTTCCATCCATTCTGACTTTTGACCTCAAGAGATTAACTCTGAGATCACTTTAAAACGTCAGGAATGTGAGCGAAAAAAAAAAAATCAAAATGTCAGGACTCTGTGACTAGACTCAGAATTCTGAGAGATCTATGTGTTACCATGTTTTCTTTAAACTCAGCAACAAACCAACCTTAATCCCTTTCGACCAAGGAACGCAGAAGCACAAACCTGAGTTAAAGAGGCACCTTCTTCTCTTCATGCAGGTACAGCAGAAGAACAAACAACCCCCTCTGATAAAAGCTGGAGGCTGATGCGTCCTCTGTGGAGTCGAAATGACAGAAAGGGAGCAGATCTGGAAACACAAAGAACAGGAGGGAAGGAGAGAGGGATTTTCAGTGATGCAGCTTAATAAGCCAAGGAGGCAGATCAAGGTCTTGGTGAACTCTGCAGCGAACCTGGGAAGAACAATAACACGTTATCTCTCCTCTCAGGGGAGACATAATTGGCTGACTTGGTTACTAATACGTCATGTTCTGTTAACTGCTTCTTTTAAAGCTGTCAAGGTTGTTTTTGGTGTTGCTAGTGATGCTCTGTCACAGTGTGGAAGCTGGAGTACCCAAACATAGATGTAGGTATTGTAAGAAAAAAAGTTTGATGTGAGTAAAAGTAAAAAAACGATCCAACACACAGAAAGAAGAAGCGCACCATGGCATAGAGCATAACTGAAAACCTGGGGTTAAAGTTTCATTTCATTTATCTGCTGAGAACATCACAACCAGGTTTAATATATTTTATTTCCAGGTTGGAGGACGAGGATTTAATCACTGCTAGACTCTGATTTGTATCAGTATAACCTTATAACCAGTGTGCTTTAACGTTACTCGTCTGAAGGGGCCGTATTAGGTATTTTCCAGGTACATGGTGCCATTTTATCAATCAATCAAATTTTATTTGTATAGCACATTTCAGCAGCAAAGCATTTCAAAGTGCTTTACATAATTAAAATAAAAACAGCATGTGACATTGAATAAACAGTGAGAAAGAGATTTTAAAAAATACCAAAAACCTATAAAGGTAATTTATAGTACGATTTAGCTTTGCAATTTAATGCCTTGAAATTGGGCCTCTGTCTCTTTAGATGAACATGTTGGCCTAATTGTGTTGTAATTTTCCTATAACTAAAAAATTGCTGTTTGTGATATGTAAAAACTCATACATATTACTAAATATATATTTCGTTATATTTTTCACCCACAAACGTAAACATTTTCTCACCATTTTATGTTATTTAACCAACTGTGTCCAAATCCGATACATGAAATAATCGCCTGTTCTCTCGTCATCCTCTCTGTATTTCTCATTTCTCTAGTCTTCTTTTGAATTTTATTAAACCAATGTACTTTTATTTACTTCTCTTACTGTGTTTGCCATTCATCTTTAATGTTTTACTAAAATAACCAACTGAGTTTCTAACAGCCTCCGTTGCTACCCTATGCACCATTTCTTTCCCATTAGCACCACAACAAGCTGGTGCTCATAGAAAGTTAATTATTGAACCCATCATATTTATCCTCTATAATACTTTTAGATTTTCTCTTAAAATATCTGGCCTGCTTTCTGAATGGTTACATTTTAAACTAACTAATGATAACAGGAACCTGAAATCTGAAAAATTACTGATCTCACAGGTTTTATTTCTTCAACCCACTGATCAGCTAATAATTTTGCAAGCGTTCCACCTGTGTATACTGAAAGTCCACTTTTATGCTTTTTCTAATTTTAATATTAATCTCTGGAACAATGAAAGCTACTCAAGGTCTCACGGCGCTTCTGATTAATTTCTCGGTATAACAACTCATAACTTTAAGTTTAATCAACCACCACAAAACGAAATAAATTAAAAAAAAAAGCTGGTGTCGTGTGAGATTCTTCTTGGACAGCCTGAAGTTCACACTATGTGAAATTTACACACACACACACCACACACAACTATTGTGGAGAATTTACCCTTTATATGCCAAAGTTAAATGGGGAAAACCAAATAAAAACAAAGCAAGTCTTTATTGGTATGCAATGTGATCATTCACCACTTTTAACACATGTATTACGGCCATACTAAAAAAAATAAAATTACAAAAATAAAGTCATATTATTTAAGAGAAATTGGTACGAAAATAAAGTCATAATAATACGAGAGTTTACATCTGCCCTACAGTTTTTGTTAATTTCCTTTTCGCAATGAAAGAACGCCATTTGGACAGATTTATACGAGCATAATAAACTGCTACAACCTTGTCTAGCAGCGTCTCCGTCTCTCCCTCACACGGTTCAACCATCCTGATGGGAAAGCTTGAATGTTGCAAACAGAACCAATAATTCTCCTTACATGGCTTCTAATGTGCGTTAGCCGTCTTGTTTCCTCAGCTGTCTTCTGATCCAGCTCAAGGTGATGACCTTTTGACCTCTGCACACACCATGCCCGGACCGTCCTTCATGTTAAAACGCAGAACTACGTCATGCGGCTGCAGTTTGTCCAGCAGCTCACAGCTTTCTGTGATTTCTACGTCACTGCTGCCCCCTCCCACCGCCCCCCCCCCCCCCCCTCCAGCCTCTGGAGGTGAAGGAAATAGATGCTGGTGACGTATTTCACTGTGCCACTGTGACTCCATATTGGACGGCGTCTCTGTGGAAACCTCAAAGCAGTCGACGATCATGGCAAGCTGTCTTCCAAATGTGTCCAGGAACAGCTGAGGCATACTGGCCCACACCGGCTCTCTGTCCGGAAAGTGGACCAGAGAAGACATGCATGCGTACAACGCAGCCATCATGTCCTCGAATGCAGCGTTAGAGGTTTCTTTCTGCACGTTAAATAACTAACTTATCCGATCCACTGGAAAATTCAACTTCAGACGCGTTAAAGTGAGGAGGACCATCTGAGAGTGAGTCAACTTTGTTACAACCTGCGGCAGGAAAGGTTTGATGCGGCGCAACAAGACCTGAAAAGTGGAATGGCTCTGAAGTCTGGTGCAAAATTTGACCTTTTTGTCACCCGTTAAGAACATTTTTGTAAGATTAAGTTCAGTGAGTTCACTCTTTAGACTAGTAATTTGCTTCGAAGCACATCGGTCAAGCATGGTTTCCTCTGAGAGGCCAGTTTCCTCGCGTTTCTCCTCTTCCCCTTCACATTTTTACACAAACTCAGCTGTGTGTGGCGTCTCCTGCTGCTCTTTTTCTTGAATGACCTCCTTCTGGCCCTGCAGCAGAGACTGTTTCCAGTCAGGATGGGTCGTTAGCATTTCATACGCTGGTTTTGCTGGAAAAACATTAACTGAGTTAGTAGAGTTGAATTCAAAGGCCTTAAATTGTAGCAAAATTTGAAGCGTAAAGTCTGGAAAACTAAGTACAAACCAAACCACGTAGGGAAGCAAGAAAAAGACTCACAGCGGTATTAAGTTCTGCTAAAATTTATTTAGAATTAAAATTATTTTAAACTGTAAGAACAGCATGCATCTACTGTAACTGTTACACTTTGGTATAATACAAATATATTTTAAATTAACTGCCTTTTCACCAAAAGAAGCGTACAATTACCACACAGGAAATTAGATTAATCATAAACTGTGCTGTTTAGGGTTAGAGGCCCAGTTGACAGAGTTTCAACTAAAGGCAAAAGGTGAGGCTCTTAGAGCCCCCTTAGTTTGAGGAGACCCCATAAGGGTAACTCCTAGTGCGGATAGGGAGTCCTTGACAAATGGCGGTATGACTAAAGAAGTTTTAAATGTAAAAGATTTTATTTTTACTTTTTAATTTTTTTATTTCTCTTTCTCACTGTTTTTTTTAAATCTCTTTCTCTTTCTCACTGTTTATTCACTGTCACATGCTGTTTTTATTTTAATGATATAAAGCATTTTGAAATGCCTTGCTGATGAAATGTGCTATACAAATAAAATTTGATTGACTGATTGACACTGATGCTAAGTGAAAGAGCTTAGAAGTATTGTTAAAAGTATTTTTTAAATGCAGATGCATTCTTTGTTACACGTGATAGAGTGTACAACAGGAATGCTGATGTTGCATTTTAGACAGTAAAATGTTTATTTTCTTATTTTTAAAAACCAATTTAAATTCAAATTAATCAATGGCTGAACAGTAAACAATGTTGCATGAGAAAAAACAGCAGAAAACAATCAAAGTTTTGTGCAAAGGTTTTCTAGCCACAGGCTAATTTGCAAATACCATTTAATTTAAAAAAAGTAATTATTTGTTCATTTCCACCATTTAATGTATGTTTAATATTACATACATAGGCTTAAATTAAAAAAAAATCTATTTACCAGAATAATAACTAAAATAGCCATTAGTTGCAGCATAATCAAGATTATGAATGTCTTCAAAGCGGTGCTTGTAGAAGAATGTATTGAAAAACACACTATTATTAAATAATACATATTTTTATATTGACATCATTTGGCACAATATAAACAAAACTGCTTTTATTTGATAGATAAAATATAACTGAATGACACAACTGTTATCTTGAAGGTTTTGTTAATGCGTGAGGGCCACCTGAAAAATTAAGGCGGGACAGATTTGGCCCCCGCCCCTTGAGTTTTACACATGCGCAAAATAGTATGTTTAAGAACCAGATACGCCAACTATTAATCGGTTTAGAAAGGGTTTCTGAGGTCTAACCTGCTGACTGTGCTTAAAAAAACAGCATCTTTAGAGATGCGTTCAGGGTCCCATATAGAAAGTGGCAACACTAGTGCAAAATACCACACACACGTAACAAAACGTCACTTTTGATAGTGTTAAATTGAGAGCGTACCTGAATGAAAATGAAGGGAGCAGACCCTTTTAAAATGACCTGAATGAAGTTGGCCCCCCACCTTCTTTAAATCAGACAAAATTGGTGTCAAACGTTTGTGTTATGTTTGTGCAGCAAAAATTTTCGTTTGTGCCGCCATCATTTTAAAGATATAAAGAAATGTTTCTAGAGGTCATCCAAGGTCAACCATCCCCTGTCACCTTCTTCAAACCAGACAAAATGGGTGTCAATCAACTCCAATAAGTTGGAACCGTGAAGAAAGCTTTCTGGAATTTTGAGCAGCCAAAAAAAAAAAAAAATAAATAAAAAGACACCTCAAAAGAACTGGAACTGCAAATTTATGTTTTTCCTTTTGGTTGGATGAAAAAAAAAACAAACAAAAAAACTAATGAACATCTATTGTGCAGCACTTAAGTTTGCTGATGTATGTTTATCATTCTTTCCAGTTTGGCCCAGTTGTGGAAAATACACAAGCTGAATCAATTGCAGAGAAAGATAGGTTTAGTTTTTCTGAGGAGTTCATAACCTAATTCAGTAACTCGCTTCATCTTGCTTGGATATTTCTGATCAAAGACTAAATTTAAGTACAAAATGTTTAATTCCAACAATCATTTGGGGCTGCTGGTGCTATTTAGATCCCAGGCAGAAATTTATTCAAATCTACAATCAGAGATGTCAAACTCACCTCCATTTTGGGTCCGATTAAAAATCTGTATATCCTTAAAGGGCCGGTTGTACCAGAATGTTTTTTTGTAATTTCATGTCTATAAAACATTTAACTGAAATATATGTTTCTGTCTCTACCGCCCTTTGACTCTCTGCAGCCTTAAGTTCCTGCATGGATTAATGGATTTACAACAGACACTACAGTAATGTACAGTGTCAGAATGATAAAGTATGTTTTTTTCATACAGAATTTAATTTTCAGATGTATACGTTGAAAATCATTTCAACTCTATTTAGTGTATAGCAAAAAAATTCACTAATTTATTTTTAACTCTCTCCTCAAGCACTTTTCTTATAGTCTAGTAACCATTACCCTTATAATGTGGAAATAATGAAAAAAATATTGAAACGTTGAAAGAAATCAACCTGATATCAGTCTCCACCTGTTCTCCTTTCTGGTTTTATTGAAATTAACATATTTTATATCTTCACACTCTGAAACACCACCTGTCTCTCCTATGTCTTCCCTGACCTGCTCCTCTCATAGTTTAGTTTATTTAAAAATTAAAAACAGTTAATACATATTTCAATAACCTAAATGAAGACCTCAGCAGAGCTTCTTCATTTTTCTTCAGCATCATTCTAGCACTGCTGTTTTCCTTTATACCTAAATAATATAATATAATATAATATAATATAATATAATATAATATAATATAATATAATATAATATAATATAATATAATATAAATACATGTTAAGTGATCGAGTATGATCAGGTGTTGCTCACTTATAAAAAGGCTCATTTTGCTGCAGTTTCAGTCTCATTCTAAGTCATTGTGACTAGACTAGATAACTTTTAAGCAAAGTTAGCAGTAAAACTTTGGACATGTGACGATTCCAGCATTAAAACGGCTTAACCAAAAAGATTTAGTTCTATATATGAAAGTAAACTGACAAAAAGATGTTATAAACGAGCGATATTCATGGCAACATTCCTGACAGATGGTTTCCCTCATTCAAATGGATGCTGCCTCTTTTACTCTGAGCATTCAGAGGGGGGAGGAAGCGCTCTGCTGAATGCACTGAGGGGCGCCTTCAAAATAAAAGCATGCGAGTGGAAGATTTATTTATTTATTTTTCTCATGATTAACCCTAATAGGTCCATGGACGAGTATTCCCGTCTTTTTTACAGCAAGACTCCGCCTCCCCCAGTCTTACTTCCTTTTTTATTTTTTTGTATTGATTTTTATAACTGTATAAAACAACAGAAGTAAACAAAAACACAGTGTTGTATAAAGTACTGAAATCTCATAGTCAAGTAAAAGTATAGTACAAGTATATATTTGGAACCCTCTCCAAATATGACTTTGGTAAAAGTCCAAGTCATTGACTGAAATGTTACTTGAGTTAAAGTCTTAAAGTATCAGAATTTTCTTGTACTTAAGTATGGAAATTACTGTAAAAATGTATGTACTCAAGTAATGTAATGAAAAGTATAAGTAAAAAGTAAAACAAGGCAAATGCAGTTTGAATGACAATTTTTATATTTTGGTAAACTTGTCAAATACAGTTAAAGTAATAAACACAACCAAGTGCAGGCAAAATTAAACCTGCTAATAGATAAACCTGCAGCATCATTTAGTTAAGAAAATTAGGTGCTTTACCTACAAGGTTAACTTAACCTGCTTTACAACTGAACCAGCTTCTTAGTTTCCCCTCCAGGACAGAAAATACAAAGTTTTTGTAAGCCTTAAGTTTTCCTTTCAAGTAAGGTCAGTGCTGAAAATGAGAAAAATAGTCAGTACAGAAAATGTGGCCAACATGAAGAAAAAAGCCGTTACCATTAATTACTTTACTTCACAAACTATTGGTGCAACAACTGGTCATAATGTGGCATTAGGGACATGTGGCTGCTGCTCATCGCGAGACTTGCTTTATGTTTAATGGGAGAAGCGAAACAGGTGTTTCCATAGACATAATATAAGGATAGACCCTCATGGATCGCTCTCGCCTATTGTCGCTGATGAGACAATAGGAGCGGTGCACCACTCCACTCAGCATTATGTGTTTAGCAGGCAAAATGACATATCAGCGCATTTCATCAATCATAACACGTTTTTTTGTTACTGGGAACTATATTCAAACATCTATCAAAGCTACATTTATAAACAATTGTATTATTTAAGTATGTTTTTAATACATAGTTCAGTGTATTTAAATATGCTTAGTGGCTATAACAATAGAATAGGAATGGACTATTCTGATATCGATGTATGATGAGCATATTACAAAGCACACAGCCATGGATAATTTATACTTAATACTGAATTATATATATATATACACAGTCCAGTCACATTAATGTGACCATCTGTCAAAAGCCAGAATAACCACCTTTCGCAGAGCGAACTGCTACGAGACGTGCAGGAAGAGAGTCACTTAGGTCCCTGAAGGTCTTCTCTGGGATGTTGAGCCATGCCGACTCTAATGCCGTGGCCAGCTGCGCTAGATTACGCGGTTGAGGATCCATGGCGCGAACAACTCGATCGAGATGGTCCCACAGATGCTCGATTGGGTTTAAGTCAGGTGAGTTTGCTGGCCAGGGGAGGACGGTAAACTCATCCTGGTGCTCTTCGAACCACGCACGTACACTGGCAGCTGTATGGCACCTCGCATTGTCCTGCTGGAAGATGCCATCATCCTGAGGAAAAACAATGCGCATGTAGGGGTGGACATGGTCCGCAAGGACAGATGCGTACTTGTATTGATCCATCGTGCCTTCCACAATAATCAGTGAACCCAGAGAATGCCAGGAAAACATTCCCCAGACCATAATGCTCCCGCCTCCAGCTTGGACTGTTCCTGCAATGGTTGCAGGGTGGTTCCTTTCAGAGGTTTCACGCCTTATACGCCAACGTCCATCTGTCCGATGGAGCATAAAACGCGATTCATCTGAAAACGCTACCTGTCGCCACTCAGTGGACGTCCAGCTGCTGTACTGGCGTGCAAATTCTAGCCTTCGTCGTCGATGAACACCAGTCAGCATAGGTGCACGAACCAGGCGTCCGCTTCGGAGGCCCAGACGCAGCAATGTTCGCTGAATAGTGGTTTGGGAGACACTTGTGGTAGCCCCTTGGTTCATTTTAGTGGTCAGTTGCTCAACGGTAGCCTGTCTATCTGCCCGAACGCATCTCCGCAACCGTCGTTCGCCTCTGTCATCTATGGCCCGTGGTGCACCACATTTGCCACGTCGTTGATTTTGGACAGTCCCATTTTGCCATGCACGGTACACTTTTACCACGGCGGCACGCGAACAGTTCACAAACTCAGCCGTTTCGGAAATGCTTCCACCCTTGGCCCGAAAGCCAATGATCATGCCCTTTTGGACGTCGGATAAATCGCTTCGTTTCTGCATTACGCCAACGATTGAAATGTTTTCCGAAGCCCACACACACCCTTTATATACGCTCAACTGCACTGTGCTGCCACCTGCCTTCTGTGATTGGTTATTTAACTCTGAAGTGGAAAGTACGTGGTGGTCACATTAATGTGACTGGACTGTGTATATATATATATATATATATATATATATATATAATAATATATATATATATTAGAGGTGTGCCGATCGATCGGTCACCGATCATAATCGGCCGATTTCCATGAAATCGGTGATGATCAGGATCGGCCGATCATTGGCTCTGTTACCGATACCTGATCACCTGCATCTCATTTCTCAGCCTGTCTGTCCAGCTGGTCTCGTCTTTCCTTCACTGCGCAAACGCGCAGCACCAAATCCTAAGCGATGTGTAACTATAACCACTGAGTGAATGAGGATGTTTGCGTGTTGCGGCGGAAAATAGAAGCAGGTCAAAATGCATCAACACGACGAAGCTAATAGACATAAAAACAATGAGGGAGTTTGGCTACATCGAGGCTCAGTGCAGTAAAAAGACATGGAGGATCAGACAGCAGGTAAAGCAGCGCAGCTACAAACACTCACCGGATTAGCATGACGGTCAGAAAGATAAACTAATAACCCGCTAAATGATTTAAGTCTTGGAGCTGCGATGTAAGACGCTGGTTCTGCTGTTGAACCGCTGCTCCGCTACAGGTAGTAATATTTAATATTTAGTAATATTTGACATGGAGCCGCTTCTGCTCCACCTGGTAGAGACTCACACCGAACCTGTTTAAAGCTGCAGCATCTAACTAAAAAAATACATTTTACATACGTATTAAAACTTTCTCTGTCCTAACATGAGACAGATAATCTTTAAAAAAATAATCGATCTCCTCCCTGTTACTCCGCTCAGTCAGAAACAGCCAATCAGAACTAGCAGTAACCAGCTAGCCGCCATGCTAACAGGAAGTTTTCATTCAGTAACTCTGGATTGTTTATTGTAATGGATCCTGTTTTTGCCTTTGAATGTTAAGTTTTATACTTGAATTTTTTGGCAATGTTGAGAGGTTTTATTTTAGCTCTTTGCATTAATTCAGCCTCTTCAGAGCCTCATATGTTATCAGTCTGTTAAAGATAGTATTATTGATAGCAGTTCAATTTGCACAATACATGTTTTGTTTAGTTTTCTTCTTGGAAAAGTTATTAAAAACAAGTTTTTGTCTAAATTAAGGTGAATTCATGATTCCTTTTTCTACAAAATGTAACAGTAGTGTTTATGATAAAAAAAAATAAATAATAATTATGTGATCTGTATCGGGGCTCGGAATCGGCGATCGGCCCTCAGGGGTGATCGGTATCGGGAGAAAAAAAAACTGATCGGCACATCCCTAATATATATATACATATATATATATATATATATATATATATATATATATAGAGTCCAAAATCCTATGTGAGATCCATCCTGCTGCAGTGAATCCGTCTCTCTTTATATAGATTCTCCCTCTTCTTCCTCACATCTTGTCTTTATGAAACTTTCAAAACAAAAACGGAAGATTTGGGATGCATTGTGAAAGAATTAAATAATAATAGTCTTTACCACCTGTAAACTTTGCTGATGAATGTTAAAACACATAATATAAGTTTTATAATATATGTTACATTGTTTCATTTTTAATATAGGCTCTTGTGTCAGTTAATCTAAGTCAATGTTAGAGAATAATTATTTTTTTTAGATCTACAGAATCTCAGTTAGCCTTCATATCGGGGCTGAACCCGTATTACACCAAAGCACTGTAGCTAATATTAGCTGGTATCTCGCCGGTGGACAGAAATACAGTAAAGTAATATTCCAATCACAAAATATACACAATAATATGTCCCTCTTACCTGTGAAATGTTGTCTGTGGAGCCTCATATCAATAATCCATCGATACGAACAATAATATTCCTCAGTGCTGAGACATCTTCTGTTGTTTTGATTGAGCAAAGTAGGAGGGACTACCGCTGCAAGATGGCCGCCGTATTTCCTGCGCCGGAGCAGCCAATGCGGGGTCTGCTCTTATATTATATTATGTCTATGGGTGTTTCCTATTGGTGGTGATGAACAAGCCCAGTTAAATAGGCTACCGACTTTGTTGCAGTCAATCAGTAGTTGGGGTCAAAACTCCAGCGTTTCTCTCTCTCGTTTTTTTTTGTAACGAGTAACTAAACCACACATTGAAAATATATAGGAGTAAAAGTACGAAATTAAGTTCGAAAATATAGTGAAGTAAAAATGAAAGTTATCAAAAATGTTCAAACTCGAGGAAAGTTTGAAGTACTCCAAAATATACTTAAGTAAAGTAGTGAAGTATTTTTACTTCGTTACTATACAACACTGCAAAAACAACCCACCCTAAATCAATAAGGAGCACTACAGTATCCGCATAAAAGCATACATGTAGCCTACATACACAAAGCAGGGCTTAAAGTAAAAATTAAGTATAAATGATAGATATGTACTATAGCGTTGCTATTGACAGAGTTTAATAAAAAAGTGTCTTTGAATAGTGAAACAATTGCTTCTAACAATACAATTAACAAGCTAAACACTCAAACTTAAATAAGACTTCAGTACATTTCAACTCAAAACAAAATGTAAAATGTCTGTGCCCTAAAGGTTTGCCTTACAGGTTAAAATCCCTCAACATCCTTTCAGTCAATGTTTTAGCAAGTAATTTGGAACATGCAACATTACCAACTAAATTAGTGTTTCCCAACCTTTTTCAGCCCAGCACCCCCCCTTATCCAGGTCCCTCACCGCCCCCCACCAAAGAATTTGTAGGCTACTTTGCACTATTATTAATATTACTATCACTATTGTAGCTGTTTTGATGTAAAAAACAAAAAACAAAAGTTTCTTTTAATGCCATACAAATATGAGACAGAAACATGGATTATATCTTTATATAGATCTGTCTATTGATTATAGATTAATAGTTTTACTGGACAGAAATTACAAAGAACAAATTAAAGCTTTGTGTGTTAGCTATAGAGTTAACACACAAAGCACCGGTGTTAACTCTATAGCTACGTTTGTGCTGGTTTGTGCAGCAAAAATTTTCGTTTGTGCTGCTTTGACTTTGAAGATATTAATGAAAGTGTAAAGGTCAAAAGGTCAACCAACCCCCCAAACTTTTATGAAATCCAACTTTCTTTATATCTTTAAAATGATAGCGGCACAAACAAAAAATGTTGCTACACAAACGTAGCACTAACGTTTGACACCAATTTTGTCTGATTTCATAAAAGTGGGGGGGCTGGTTGACATTTTGACCTTTACACTTTCATTAATATCTTCAAAGTCAAAGCAGCACAAACGAAAATTTTTGCTGCACAAACCAGCATAAACGTTTGACACCAATTTTGTCTGATCTGAAGAAGGTGGGGGGGCCAACGTCACTCAGCTTTTAAAATAAGAGCCGTACAACTGTATTCGAATGCGTATTCGTATCTATGGTTACCATAGCAATGTGGCGGATGTGACGTCAGTACTCCCGTCCCTCCCCCCCCCCCACTACATTCTTCTTTCTACCCTCCGTTTTGAGGGCATATTTGCTGCCACCTACTGGACTATAGGGTAATACATAAAATTGGAATAAAAACATATATTTAGCATTCTTTTAACAAAGTAACAGTAATATACAAGAAATTGTGTTTTCCCAAGAATGCAGTTAAAAAAACAACTAAAAATATACCTCAAGTGTGAGAAGGGATGTATTTAAAAGCAGATAATCAGGTTTCAAAATGTTTTTATTACAATTAATGTTACAAGCATTCAGTTAAGAAACTGCAAGAATTTTATTTTTTTATGGCAATATGAAGGTGCTGCTGTTTCACTCCCAGAAAAACCACGTTTATGAATTAAAACTGTAGAAAATGACGTGAAACCTATTTTTCCTCTAACTGACATAAAATTGTAACAAACTTTCTATGTTTTGGTGGCTTAAATATTTCTATTTTCTAAATGGTATAACAATAGTCTTTTTTTTAAACTGCTTTCAAAAACACGAGTTTATATAGATTGAGTTAAGGTTTGCTTTAATTGCACGTTTTAAAACTGTAAACTGGCTTTTTTTTAGTTATCTTGGCTTGCTTTTGTTTAAAGGACATCAGCACTATAACTTGGATTTAGTTTGAGTTTTGTCACAGTTTAGGTGGGTTCTGAAGAACTCCTGGATCTTCCTCCATAGATGGACTTCAGCAGCAGCGTGGGTCCTGGGCTCCCCTCCCCACAGGACCGGCATACCTACGACCCCATGCATGCTGGAAGGGCAGTACGGTCCAAACGGGGGCTCTAAATAATGCCCGGCTCCAGGGTAGCTCACACTCTCAAAGTTCTCCTTCCCATGACGCTTCAGTCTGTCCACCATCTCGTCCATGTAGGCCTTGCTGTCCCAGTTTAAGTCGTCCTCTGCAGCTACAAACAGGAATCGTCCGCTTGCTCGTTCGATAGGCACCAGCGATGCCTTGTTTTCCTCCTTCAGAGGATCATGCATGCCATGTTTGGTGATAACGGCTCCAGACTCTGTGGGAATCACTTTGCTCATGTCAAACTTCAATGCTGAGAGAATCTGTCTATTCTTATAATACAGGGGAATGGCTGTGTTAGCGGAGCAGCCGTTGATCCAGACCACAGCCTGGACTTCTGGGAGGTACGATGCGACTGACAGAGCCAGATCTCCACTTTTTGAAAGGGAGATGACGCCGACTCCATTACTGCCAGCCTGGGGATAAACAGGCAAGGTTAAATTAAAATGACTTGCATACTGTATTTCTCACGGCTAAAAGTTCAGAATTATTCATAATACGATATAAAAACAAAAACAACCCAAAAAGACCTGTGGAAGAAAATTAGGTCACAAAAAAAAGAAAAAAAACTTCGACAATTCTGAGTTTTCTCAGAATGGTAAAACTCAGAAGTTAGAATTCTGAGTTGTCTCAGGATTCCGACTTTAATCTCAGAATTCCGGCTTTAATTTCAGAATTTAGGTTATCTGAATTCTTTTTTTTTTTTTTTTTTTTTTTACAGAATGTCCACTGTAATCTCAGGATTCTGACTTTTTTTCCTCAGAATTCTGACTTTCTACTCAGAATCCTTATTCTGTGTCAAAATCCAAATAAATAAAAACATTCTTACGTGTATGTCCATTATGTTATGACATAAATATAATCATGTAACAGTTTCTTACTTGTTGATTTGTAAACCTGCTCTTTATCCACACTGAAAGCTGGTCCCGAATTTATTTGGTACATTCGAGTTTTAAGATTAGATTTTCCTGATGGTGAATAAACAAATTAAACAATTCTGATTCTGGGAGAAAAGTAATAATTTTGATATTAAAGTCAGGATTGTTTTTTTCCCCTCCTCTGTATAGGACAAAGCTGCTAAATGGGATCAAAATATCAACGTTTTAATAACTGACCTTATCTTGGTTCTTTAGAAAGTTGATGGATTCTTCAAAATAATCCAGATGGACTTCTTTAATGTTCTTGGGCAGGTCGTCGTGACCGTACAGCGCCACCGTCAGAACCAAGAATCCCCGGCTGGCCAGCAGAGCGGCTCTTTTCTCCGACAGGCCGCCACCAAACGTGTACAGATCCAACACAGCGGGGAACGGCCCTTCTCCTGACCAAAGATAAACAATCCACTTCTTTAACCTTTCATTTTTTAATTCTGTGGCCAATTTCTAATATATTTTTTTTATTTTAAGCTTCTGCTGCTCCTAATATTACTTGATTCCATTTTTTTAGCAGCTTTAACAGAAAAAGATATAGAAACATCAGTGATAATATTAATTTTCAGTAATATCTGACTAGCATTAAAAGAAACTATGGTATTTACTTTAACTTTAAGACTTTTTGAAGTTGATTCCAGTCTGAGGGAGCAACAAGCCTCTCTGCTTTAGGTATGGATTATAAATTCTGTGGAGAAATTTATTCTCAAAGATTATCTGGTTTGACTTTGTAAGTTTTTTTTTCCACAATTTACTGGGTTTCCAGGAAAAATTACTATGACGATCCTGGAGACTCAGGACTTGAAGTTACCTCAATAAACTACTAATATTGCTTTATACTACAGGATCCCTGTATGATGTAGGTGCGCAGAATAAGCTCAAATGTTTTTCTTTCCAAATATAAAACAATCAATCTCGATAACTTTTGTTAAATGTGCTGCTTTTGCTACATTATCTCCTGAACTTTAACAAAACTGAACCATATTATTCAAACTTTTAGCCAGGAAACATTAAAAGCAACATTACTTTGCATATTCAACAAAGAAATAACGCAACAAAGACCAACCTGGGGGAGTAAAAAGCGTCCCACGGATATTCCCCTGTTTGACAGGGACTCGGCTGACCCCGTCTCCAATCAGAAACCTCTCGTTCTTCACCTCAGCCAGCATCCCTCCCTCCTCTTCATGCACTGAGAAGTTCACCACATGAGGATTCAAGGAGTTTGTCTTCTGAAACCTCTTGTGCAGGACGTCTGGCCTCATGGACCACAGCAGACCCATGGGCTCCACCCCGACGTAGTTCCCACTGAGGGAGGCGTCTCTGCTCAGGTCGACCTCCCCGCTGCCGTCCGCCCTGTAGGTGGCCGAGGAGCTGAAGGTCACTCCCTTCTCGTCTGTGGCTCTGGCTCTCATGGTGACCACCTGCTTGGACCTCAGGCCGGCCACCTTCACCTGGACGGGCTCATCGAACAGACACCTGGCGCTGGGCAGCAGCCTCAGCCTGACTTGGTTGGACATCTGTGCTGTGGGACAAAATGCACAAAAGGTTTCGTCAAATATTTTGACATTTTAAGGTGAATTGGCTGTTGACTTTTGCAGAGATTTCAGAAATAGATGAAAATGTAGCTTTTTAGTTTATAGTACAGAGGAGTTTTTCACTTGACTTAGTGAAATGTACAAATTATTTACTTTATTCACTCATTCATCATGTTATAAACAGAGTTGAGTAGTAACTAGTTATACTGTATTTACTCAATTAGATTTGATTAACATTTTTGAAAAAAAAATACTTTTATGAATATTTATTACACTGTACATTTTACTTTTACTTAAGTACTTTCATTATGAAGTATCTCTAACCTTACTTGAGTAAAGTTTCTGGATTCTCCTTCCACTGAATGAAAAACAAACATGTTTAAACCAGAAATTCACCATCTATTGACCTGCAGTTTTTGTTAAAGTTTCATAAGTTTTGTACTTGTTTTGGAAGAATTTTCTTTCCCCTGATTTAGCTACTTTTTTGTTATTTATATGAATTATTATCATTAATTCCACTTAACTTTATATTTTGGTCCGTCTGTTATATAATTTTTAAATATTAAATGATTGTTAATTTGATCAAAATACTTTTGAGTCATTTCTTGCATGGGTACTTTGTACTTTTGAGTAATAATATGTTGAAGTACAGCTACTCTTATCTAGATAATCTGTCCCCATCTATTTTTAAATCACTCAGGCTAAAGTTCAGAGCATTAAAATGGGGACATACAACACTGCGCTTACACTTACTACAGCTACAATTTACCCAAGTTAGCTAGAAACTGAGTATAAACACGTATTTTAACTTAATAAAAGCATATTCAGGTCACTAACTTTCAATCACATTTCTAAACTTCTGGAGAGTAAACAGTAAACAGTCGTACCTTGGCTAATGTCGCCCAAACTTGGGAATTTATTTATCCTAAAAACACCTTATTATTGCGTGAAAAACTTTGGGAGCTCACAGAAAACCTTCAGCTACGTGTAGCGGGATGAACTGGTTGCCAGGCGTCCTGTTTCCTGGAGGTCAAGGGTCATCCTGCTACATACGGGTACTTACCCGAATGTAAACAGAAGCAACCTGGAAGCGGTATGGGTTTCTTCAAAATAAAAGTATAAAAGGGCACGTCTTTTATAAAAAAATATTATAAATTTGTTGTAGATACAAACACGAAGCTGAAGTTGGTTTCCGATTCAGGAAATAGCTAAAGGGCGATTCTACCTAAGGATTCACTACATTCAGCGTATTTAATCTACTCTTGTTCAAGAAATCGACATCTACAAACCTGGACTGGATTATTCTCAACTAATAGCAGAATATTTAAAACTATGTTTCAATCAATCAATCAATCAAATTTTATTTGTATAGCACATTTCAGCAGCAAGGCATTTCAAAGTGCTTTACATAATTAAAATAAAAACACTGTTAAACAGAAATAGTTTAAAAAAAGACAGTGAGAAAGAGAAATAAAAAGAAATTAAAAAGTAAAAATCTTTACATAAAAAGGCATTAAATATGTAGATGGTGAGAAAAGAAATAAAAGGTTAAAAACATGAACGACATTACAAGGAGTTACGCTTATGGGGTCTCCTCAAAGTAAGGGGGCTCCAAGAGCCTTACCTTTTGTTGAAATGTTTATGAATTGTGAAAACCTTTTTCTGATTTGTGAAACTTCAATAAAATGCCCATTTTACCCCTTTTTGCACCAGGATATTAGAACTGCTCTAATTCCAAAACCACAACACCTAGACACTTCCAACCTGGACTAGATTATTCTCAACCAATAGCAGATTATTTAACCATGTTTTCAGCCAGTCTTTATGTTGGCTTAGTTTCCAAACACTTCACACAATTAATGTGAAGTTCTTCTTATGGCTTATATACAAATGTTATAATAAAACCCCCCACACTTTTACTTCAGATCTTTTTTATTATAAAGTATGTAAGAAAAAGGTTACAGTACTCTAACTGTAGAACACATTTAATCACAATTACAGAATATTACATCTGTCCTTTCCATAAAAATCTATTACACATATTATTGCACATTTAATTAGGTGTTCTAAAGTTAATTTCAGATTTCAGGGACTCCCAACTGGCTGAATTTCCTCCTCAGTAAGTCACTAAGCTCTGCTGAGGAGACGAACCAATAATTTCATTCAGCTAATACCAACCCTCTGAAATCCACAGATTTGACTCTATAACTTGGATTTAGTCTGTGCCGGATTGGAGCTCAGGTGAGTTCCTAAGAAGTCCTGGATCTTCTTCCACAGGTGGAGTTCAGCTGCAGCATGAGCTTGAGGTTCTCCGCCCCACATCACCGGAAACCTGAGCATCCCGTGTAACGCAGAGGGGCAGTGTGGTCCGTACGGCGGCTCCAGCAAGTGTCCGGCTGCAGGGTAAATCACGCTCTCGAAGTTCTTCTTCTGGTGGCGCTTCAGCCTCGCCACCATGGCGTCCAGGTAACCCTTGCTGTCCCAGTTGAGGTCGTCCTCAGAGGCCACAAACAGGAAATGTCCTCCGGCTCGTTCAATGGGAACAACGCTGCCCTTGTTCTCTTCAGCCAGAGGGTTTTCAATAGCCTGCTTGATGATGTTAGCTCCGGACTCGGTGAGAATCACCTTAGTGAAGTCGAACATCAGTGGTGAGAGGATCTGACGGTCCTTATAGTAGAGGGGGATGCCAATGTTGGCGCTGCAGCCGTTGATCCAGACCACAGCTTCAACTCCGGGCACAAAAGCAGCGAGGGAAAGCGCGATGTCGCCCCCCTTAGATCGAGATATTACTCCAACTCCTTTACTGCTCACCTGAGAGAAACATGAAATTCAAAAAATAATAAATGATCAACACAGACAGCTTAGGAATGAAAGGATTATTCAGATAAACATACAGTTAGAAAAACTAATAAGATTGCAAGACAATGTGATTGCTACACTGGATGTGTCTCGTCACCTTTGGCTGGTTTTGTAGGAACTGCACTGCTTCTTCAAAGTCGTCCAGATTCATCCTTTCGAAATTGGGTTTGTCAGCGAACACAGGTAAAGCAAGAACTATAAAGCCTTTATTGGCCAGCAGAGAGGCCCTTTTCTCTGACATGAAGGTGCACAGATCCAACACAGCAGGAAACGGACCCTCTCCTAAAATCAAAAAGAAAACAAAAGGATCTTAAATACTCATTTATTAAGATATAAAAGTCTGTTTACCTATGAAAGGTGACCTATTATGCTTCCTTGACCATGTCAGGATAAGTCTGCAGGCTACACAAAACATATTCATTGCATTTTTTGGACAAAATCATCCTTAGATATTATTAAAAATCCTTCTGCTCAGCTCTCCCTATTTTTTCAGTTTTAGAGCCTCTTGTCACCTTAAATCCAAAGAAGCTGCTGCTTGCACACTTGCGTGATGCACAACTATACATTGTTGTAAAGTAGAAGTGGAGCCTCCTGCACAATCAACGAGACTGCAGCATGGGGTTTCTGCATGGTAAACAACAAAACAATCATATTTCCAGCAGCCATTGTACATTCTGCATACAGCAGAAAAACCAGCTGACCAAACATGCTGGAGCTCAGCTAGGGTTGCTAGGTGACAGGCTCTGCTTTGCTGGGGTTGCTAGATGACAGGCAGTTCCTGATGATTTGTGATGTTACATTCAAAAAGTTTTTGAAATAGCACATTTTTGTAGACACCAAAAAACATTAATTTACTGCCAAACAAAGACTGGATTATTATTTTTTAATTGCTGGGGTTGTTTTTACAAGCAGTTGAAACCCAAATGGAAGCACTAAAGCATGCAAAATGTACATTTTGCATAATAGGTCCCCTTTAAACATAAGGTTTGCAGATGAGAGACAATTTTAAATTGACCTTTGGTGCATTTGTTAACTTCGCATAATTTACGTTCTTCATAGAAAGTCTACAGTGAAGATAAATAAAAACCTGTTCAGGTTCTGAAGGATAATGCTAATTAAAATACTTAATGAGGTCGTCATTAATACCTGGCGGGGTAAACAGGACTCCTTGAACGTTGCCCTCTTTGACAGGAACTCGCTTGACTCCGTCTCCCATGAGACGCCTCTCATTGGTCGCCTCGGCCAGCATCCCGCCCTCCTCCTCATGAACAGAGAAGTTCACCATGAAAGGTTCCAACGCTCTGTTCTTATAGAAATATTTGTGTAAAGCATCTGCCTTCAGTGACCTCAGCAGACCCATGGGTTCCACCCCGACGTAGCTCCCACTGAGGGAGGCGTCTCTGCTCAGGTCGATCTCCCCTCTGCCGTCGGCGCGGTAGCTGGCCGAGGAATTGAACGCCACTCCCTTCTCATCGGTGGATCTGGCTCTCAAGGTGACCAGCTGCTCGGACCTCAGTCCAGCCACCTTCACCTGAAGCGGCTCGTCAAATAAACACCTGGCGCTGGGCAGCAGCCTCAATCTGACCTGAGCTGACATGCTTCCTGAAGCTGAAAGAAAAGTTTTCATGTTCTTAACATTTTATGGACAAAATCAAAAGTCTGAAAAGTCTGTTTTGATCTCTTTTCAGAATGAACAGGAGGACCCATTTCCACTTTAACTCCAATTAAGCTGCTGCTTGCACATAAAAATGGCTCCAAGCAAATGCACAATTCATAGTACCATACATCTTTGAAAAGTACAAGTAGAGGCTCCTGCACAACCAAGAATACAGCAAGTGGTTTCTGAATGGTGAGTCAACACAAAACACTTGTCTTCTCCAGTAGCCATTGTACAGTGCATACAGCAGTTAAATGTCCTGGAGGTCAGTTTAGGTTGCTAGGTAACAGCACAGTGTAATTTAACAATCTGGAGGTTTATGAAATGGATCATTTTCCAGACACCAAAAAACATTAACTGATTATCAAAACAAATAACTGGGTGTTTTTTTAAATCCTTGGAAAGTTTTTAGAAACAGTTGAAAACATTTATGGTATAAATATTTGCAAATATTTAGCCCATAAATAAATATTGTTTTGTTCTTTACTTTGCTGGTATTTCCACACTTTTCCGTTTTGCCATCGTTTTTTTTCTGTTTACTTGTTTTGTTGTTGAAATCTTAAAGATAAGCATTGACAGATTTTACAACTGGTAAAAGGATTTGACCAGTTTCCTGTTTGCAGGTTCTCTCTGGGCTCCTGGCTTATTACTGCCACAGCCTAAAATCATGAAAAAAAAGAATAAATACCAAAAGCTAATTTTGTGTTTGCAGTTTCTCTCCAGGTGTTACAGCTTCATCTTACAATCCTAAAAAGATTTTAGATGGATTCAAATTTTCAAGATTTAAACTTGTTTATAATATTATTATTACTAATATTACTATTAATAATTTTATAATGATATAATTATGTATAATATATATTCTATGTAATATAATATGTATTATTTGCAGAAATCTGTCAGGAGATTAGATTGTTGCAGTCAATTCCAACATTTTGGTGGAGAAGCTATTTAAGAAGATATTATTAACATGTAAAGATTTTTTTTGACAAAGTCAGCGTTAAATTGCCATCAAGTCTCAGACATGACGCATAATTTCAAGTTAGAAAACAAATGTGATTGAAATCATGATTTTGACCTTCAGGTGCTGGAAACTAACTTTGAAATTTGACAAAATCTGATAAACATTTAGGGCTTTATGGACAAATGGCGATCCGTCCAATAAAGGTGTTGTCTGTAAATACAGGTTAAAGGTCAGTGGGTAACAGCGCGAACTCCTGTTGCTAAAGACTTCAATGCAATACGTGATGAATGAACGTTTAGTGTAAGGAAATCAATTACAGTGTATATTTACAACGCGAAGACACAGTTTGGGACTTTATCTAGAGCCGAATTGTAGAAATATCTAAGCAGAATTAGGCAGCCCTTTTCACTTTTTACATTTATTTTGTGACTATTGGAAAAACAAAATTAACTGTAACTTGTAATGACAGAAATATGTTGTCTTTTGCACGAATGTTAGAATCATGTACTCATCTTTTTGACCGTTATTTTACGCTGTTCAAGCCTTTCATGCTAATATTTAGCGATAAAACTAACGTGACCGAACTTACCGACGTGTTTAGGTGCAGATGTCAGGTGATGTGACGAGACTTTACCCGATAGAAACTGATAGATTTGAATCCGTCTAACAGCCTGAAGAACTACGGGAACAGCAATGGCTCAAAAAGACTGATTTTTGCCATTCTTAGTAGAGGGGTTTGAAAATCCCCCCCTCTCTCTATGTAAGCATGTTACGGCCACTTATAATGCAATAAAACAGCCAGTATAAAAGGGACAATATTTATTATTACAAAATAAGAGGATGTGTATTTGCAAAAACAATGGGTAAACAAAATAAATGAAAAACAATGAAAAAAGAAAATCAAACTCTAAGGAACAGCAGGGTGCAGCGACAACTGCAAAAAAAAAAAAAATTACCAAACGCCTATTAAATCTTTGAATTAAAAACCATGCAATTCAATCCAGTTAAAATTATACAAATCCTACCTGCAGCGTCGATCGACTAGTGATGGTCCATCTGAATCCAGGCTTCCAGGCTGGTACCGAGTAAAAAGGGGGCGTGTCCGATGAAGCCCCGCTTGTGTTGTCTCGCTGAAAACCACGTGACTGGCAACCCAGGTAAAGGCCTCGCTTTACCTGGGTCACGTGACTGCTTCTATAATTGTACTATAATTGTCGGTTTTCAAAATAAATGCGCGGTGAGCCGCGCTGCATCATGGGTTGTTGTCTATTTGGTCTCGCATCAGAGAATATTTGTCTTCAGTGGCCTAAATAAAATGAACATTGACCGACATATTTGATATAAATTGTACATACTGATCATACTGTATACTCATCAAAATGTAATGTTTGTTACTGCTATTCTCAATTGCAGATTATGTTTTTTTAATGACTTTATATTTTTGTGATTTTATGATGTAAATCTCTTTGAACTGCGTTGTTGCTGAAATGTGCTACACAAGTGAACTTGATTAATTGTCTGAAATGGAGCCAGCAAGATGAAAATCTTTGACATCTGGGAATACTTTGAGATTATCCTCACAATAAAATTCTTCTTATATAATAATTAACCCTCCAACTCCCAATTTCTCGCCTTCTGCAAAGTTCCACTATTATTTGTAGTCTAATTAGCAAAGATATATCAGTCTTTCACAGCAAAAACAGATTTAATGGTGATGCAGAACTAAAATTAAACATCTAACGCAATATAAGGGATCAGAGCCAATTATAAATCCAAGAAAAAGCAAATGCCCCAACATGCACTGCACTCCCAAGACACTAAAACATCAACTGTCTTAAATGTCAAATCAGTCTGACATAAAAAAACCCCCCAACACAACCACTGATGTTCATCATATACCAGGATTAGATTGGCTACAAATCATTTTCATAATTAAAACATGACAATTAAATATGGTTTTATTGATTCTCCTGTTACTAAATATGAGTTTGATGAAAACTTTGTGACAATATTGCATTTAGTAATTTTTGGAAGTGTGATCCAACTGAGTGACAAGGCTGTCACAGTTTCACCAGCAGATGACACTAGTGAGTCATAAATGACGCATCGAGTATGAACCTTTTTGCAAAGCAAATGGCTGAAAAGGTTCATTGCTTCATGAGGCTTCAGTGCCCATCACTACGATCAATCACACGCCCAGATAAAGCAATCGGCAAATCAAAACATGAAGTGTAGCCCTATATGAAAACACCACAAACACTGACTTAATATAAATCAAGTTAAAAGAGTTTTGTCTTTACAATAAAAAACATCACATACAATCCTGATCACAAACAGTGGAAGACGTGGTCAGCACACCTGGCCAACACAGAGGAGACTGACAATCTGCCACCAGCCAGTCAGTTTCCCTTTTATGGGAACTCAAGATGTGGAGGAAGCGACCCCTGGTGGTTCCACCTGTTACACACAGTTGGGTAGTAACTACTGTAAGCGTCACTTTTGCTAGTGGGTGTTAAAGCGAGAGAGAACCTGAATGAAAATGAAGGGAAAAGACCCGTTTTGATAGTAAAATGCAGTCGAAAGTGCAGGACCGGCCCAAGGCACTTAGGGCCCCAGGGCCAATTAGGGGCCCCATAAGTGAAGTACAGAATTTTTTTTTTTTAGCAACAATTTCTATGTGACTATATTAACCAAAATACAATTTCATTATGAAGTTGTAATTATTTTTTTACAATAACATATTTGGTTATGTAGATTCTTTATATGGACAAAAGTAAAAAATAAATTGCTCTCGGGGAGCCCTGTAGGCCGCGGTAGGTCATGTTTCACCGGTTGCAATGAGCAGAGCACAGCCAAACCTCCAAAGCTCCAGTGGAAGATAAGTTAGCAAAACGTTGGGAACAGGGAAAAGAATGAATAGAAAAAAATCCAAGATGGAGTTATGTTTGCTGCCACCTACTGGACTGTAGTGTAATACAGAAAATTGGACTAGATTAAAAGAAAAATTCTGATTCCTTTAAAAAAAAAAAGTGATAAACTACATACAAAAAAATTATGTTTTCCCAGCAATGTGGTTAAAAAAAAAATTAAGATATTTCAGGTGCGTTAGAAAAGGAACGCATCTATGTTCGATTAGAATTCATCCATGCGTTTATCTTCAGTCGCGTTGATTACCGCAACAGTTTCTTCTTAGGTCTGCCTAAAAAAAAAAAAAAAGTCCTCCAACTGCAGCTGATCCTTAACGCTGCTGCTGCCATCCTCACTAAAACCAGGAAGATGGAGCACTTCACCCCAGATCTAAATCATTTAATGGCCAAGCACTTTATCATTATTTCTTTGTTTCAAAATTTTAACCTTGCCTCTTGTCTCCACTGCCTTCAGTGCTCCTTCAGTTCCAGGACAAGAACCACACATTCAACTCATTCAGTTCAAAATAAGCTTTATTCATCTGATTTTTCTCAGTCTCCTGAGTGTGTTCTGTATCTGGGTCAAGCGATTGGCTCCCATTATTACAACTGAAATATTTATACATGCTAAATGGCTTAATAGTGTTTTTCAAAAAAAAAAAAGCTTTCAAAACCATGAGTTTACATAGATTGAGTTAAGGTTTGCTTTAATAGCAGATTTTCAAACTGTACTCTAGCTTTTTGTTTTGTTTTTTTTGGCGTAATGGATCTTCCTTTCAGCCCCAAACTCTCTTTCAGATATCTTGGCTGGTTTTTGTTTAAAGGACAGTAGCACAACATTTTGGATTTAGTTTGAGTTTTGTCAGTTTAGGTGGGTTCTGAAGAACTCCTGGATCTTCCTCCATAGATGGACTTCAGCAGCAGCGTGGGTCCTTGGCTCCCCTCCCCACAGGACCGGCATACCTGCGACCCCATGCATGCTGGAAGGGCAGTACGGTCCAAACGGGGGTGATAAATAATGCCCAGCTCCAGGGTAGCTCACACTCTCAAAGTTCTCCTTCCCATGACGCTTCAGTCTGTCCACCATCTCGTCCATGTAGGCCTTGCTGTCCCAGTTTAAGTCGTCCTCTGCAGCTACAAACAGGAATCGCCCGCTTGCTCGTTCGATAGGCACCAGGGATGCCTTGTTTTCCTCCTTCAGAGGATCATGCATGGAATATTTGGTGATAAGGGCTCCAGACTCTGTGGACATCACTTTGTTCATGTCAAACTTCAATGCTGAGAGAATCTGTCTATTCTTATAATACAGAGGAACGGCTGTGTTAGCGGAGCAGCCGTTGATCCAGACCACAGCTTCAATTCCAGGCACAAAAGCAGCGAGAGAAAGTACGATGTCACCCCCCTTAGATCGGGATATTACTCCAACTCCTTTACCGTTTACCTGCCAAAAAAAAAACAAGAAATTAAAAAATATTGTCCAAAACAGACAGTTCAGGAATGAAAGGACTATTCAAACAGTTAGAAAAACTAACTACATTTAAAGAAAATGCGATTGCTTATTTTCCAGAGCACTTTTAAAGCTGATTGACATTTGGTCCTTTAAAACAAAAGTTAGACACTTTAAGGTCATTACATTTTTTTGTGCAATGTTTCCTTTTGTAACCATATTTTTTCTAAAGTTCTAAAGCCCAAACTTCTGGGTACTTTTCAGAATAGGAATAAAAATGTATTAAGAAATGAGACAGTTGACAAAATAGGTAATAAAACTAATAAAAATGTATTATTCTGGAAGGAAGAGTTTCTCTCATTATTTACATTTAACCAAAAGAGGTTTACACCCTGCCCAAATTAAAGATGATTTTAAATCTAAATCTGGCAGGGATTTAGATCATTTTGAGTTCAACTAAGATTTCACTGTGGGTTTTTAGCAGATAGACAATATTTTTTTTATTTACTTTGACCATGAGAAAAAACAGAAACAAAATATAAATAAATAAAACAAAGTAAGCAACAACCAAAATACTCAAAAACTAAGCATAACAAACCATTTCTGAAAGGGAGACTGTTTTTTAGGGTTAAATACCAGTTGATTTCAGTATCCAAAGAACCTTAAGAATGGATATTATACAATATGCTTACAAAGAAAAAAATAAATAGTTGAACAAAAAAGAAAGGATGGATGGGCAAATCGATTGTCTGGAAAATGGATTGACAATAGAGGGATGGATTGTAAATTTTTCAATGAGAGTTTAGTCAACAACAAAAAAATAAATGTTTTCTCTAGTGTGTTAAACATCTTTAAGGTTGTTGCATTAAAGATTTGACTGGGCCAACATGCCATTGAATGTAGAAGTTATGTCTTCTATAACCTGGTCCCAGAATGCAGGAGGTTGGATGAGACATTGCATGTTGTCCCATTTCTTAGTTTGTTTCTTTAACATAAAGTGATTTTATGGAAACAAGGAAACTTAATGCGTCTCATCACCTTTGGCTGGTTTTGTAGGAACTGCACTGCTTCTTCGAAATCGTCCAGATTAATCCTTTCTAGTTTGGATTTTCCAGTGAGTATGGATAAAGTAAGAACTATAAAGCCTTTATTGGCCAGCAGAGAGGCCCTTTTCTCTGACCAAAAGAAGCCCAGATCCAACACAGCAGGAAACGGACCCTCCCCTTTAAGCAAAAAGAAAACAAAAAGTTAAACACTCGTTTATTAAAATATAAAAGTCTGTTTACCTGTTAAATGTGATCTATTATGCTTCAAAAGGATTGGTTAGGATAAGTCTGGGGGCTACGCAAAACATGTTCATTGCATTTCTTGCAAAAAATCATTCTAAGTTAATGACATGTAATTCTGCCCACTTCTTATGCCTACTTTGAGCTTTTTTAAGGCCACTTGTCACTTTAAATCCAAAGAAGCTGCTGCTGGCCATGACCCCCAGCTCAACATTTACACCTGCATGATGTACAACTTTACATCTTTGTAAAGTAGAAGTGGAGCCTTCTGCACAATCAGCAAGGCTGTAGCAAGGGGTTTCTGAGTGGTAAACAACAAAACAATAATATTTCCAGCAGCCATTGTAGTGCATACAGCAGAAAAACCAGCTGACCAAACATGCTGGAGCTCAGCTAGGGTTCCTAGGCAACAGGCTGGGCTTTACTGAGGTTGCTAAATGACGGGTAATGCCTGATGATTAGTGACGTTACATTCAAAATGTTTTTGAAATGGCGCATTTTTTATACACCAAAAACATTTACTGTCAAACAAAGACTGGATATTTTTTAATTGCTGGGGTTGTTTTTACAAGCAGATGAAACACAAATGGAAGCATAAAAGCATACTAAAGGTAAATTTTGCATAATAGGTCCCCTTTAAACGTATAAAAGTTTGCAGATCAGACACATTTTTAAATTGACTTTTGGTGCATCTGTTAACTCATCTCAGCATGTTTTAAGTTCTTCATAGAAAGTCTGCAGTAAAAATATGTAAAAAAAACTGATTTCTGATGGATAATGCTAATTAAAATATAGGTCATCAATAATACCTGGCCGGGTAAACAGCAGTGGTGGAGAAAGTACTCAAAAAATGTACTTAAGTAAAAGTACATCTACACATAAAAATGTACTCAAGTAAAAGTACCACATTAACATTTTACTTGAGTAAAAGTAAAAAAGTACTGGCTTTTAAAAATACTTAAGTAATAAAAGTACTTGCTGAATGCATAACCTAATCGCCAATATCATTAAGTGAACCGATCGCATTTAATTTTAATACATTAGAAATGTGCCATTTTAATGAGCAATGCCACAGATTAAACATGTTCTTACTGTGTTTGTTCTCTGTAACATAGTTTAGACTTAAATATTTGATTCTATACATCATAATGTCAGGGATGAAAACATCTCGTCTCCTGTCCTAACATAGCATGAACTTCACTTTTTATTGCCACTAGTGGCTTTTATTTTGAAAGAAATCCAACTGAAAGGGTGGGCAGAGGAGGACATGGAACCAAAGAGCCACGTAGCAAAGTTGTAGTCTAGGCCCCAAACCAGAGTCCAAATCAAGACCAAGACCTGCACAGCGCCTGCACCCTGCACTACATGACACAGTAAAATTAAGTTTACCTATCAAAACTGCTTCTCAAATTGATCTGAAAGATCCACATTTCCATAAAAAACACCTAAATATAAGAGCTTAAATAAATGTAACCCATATCAATTCAAACTCTCTATTCCGTTTTGCTTTCGTCTCTGTGCCACAATCCACAGAGGTTTCCTGCCATCCAAAAAAAAAAAAAAAAAAAAGCGCCCTGGGCGGTTGCCCATATTGCCCATGTCAGAAACCACAACTGTCTGCACCATTAAACATAGCAATTAAGGGTAAACAACACTCAACTACGAACACTGTCCAAGGCGCAATAAACAAGAAGTAACCAGAGAGACTATGGTATTTGCTCAACTTTAAGGCTTTTGGTAGTTGATTCCAGCGCTAGGGAGCAACGAACCTCTCTGCTTTAGGTATGGATTATAAATTCCTTGTCTTGTTCTTTACTTTGCTAGTATTTCCACAATTCTTTGAGAAATTTATTTCACAAAGATTATCTGGTTTAACTTGGTAAGGTTTTTTTTTTTTTTTTTTTTTCACAATTTACTGGGTTTCCAGGAAAAATTACTATGATGATGCCGGAGACTCAGGACTTGAAGTTACCTCAATAAACTACTAATATTGCTTTATACTACAGGCTCCCTGTATGATGTAGGTGCGCAGAATAAGCTCAAATGTTTTTCTTTCCAAATATAAAACAATCAATCTCGATAACTTTTGTTAAATGTGCTGCTTTTGCTACATTATCTCCTGAACTTTAACAAAACTGAACCATATTATTCAGACTTTTAGCCAGGAAACATTAAAAGCAACATTACTTTGCAAATTCAACAAAGAAATAACACAACAAAGACCAACCTGGGGGAGTAAAAAGCGTCCCACGGATATTCCCCTGTTTGACAGGGACTCGGCTGACCCCGTCTCCAATCAGAAACCTCTCGTTCTTCACCTCAGCCAGCATCCCTCCCTCCTCTTCATGCACTGAGAAGTTCACCACATGAGGATTCAAGGAGTTTGTCTTCTGAAACCTCTTGTGCAGGACGTCTGGCCTCATGGACCACAGCAGACCCATGGGCTCCACCCCGACGTAGTTCCCACTGAGGGAGGCGTCTCTGCTCAGGTCGACCTCCCCGCTGCCGTCCGCCCTGTAGGTGGCCGAGGAGCTGAAGGTCACTCCCTTCTCGTCTGTGGCTCTGGCTCTCATGGTGACCACCTGCTTGGACCTCAGGCCGGCCACCTTCACCTGGACGGGCTCATCGAACAGACACCTGGCGCTGGGCAGCAGCCTCAGCCTGACTTGGTTGGACATCTGTGCTGTGGGACAAAATGCACAAAAGGTTTCGTCAAATATTTTGACATTTTAAGGTGAATTTGCTGTTGACTTTTGCAGAGATTTCAGAAATAGATGAAAATGTAGCTTTTTAGTTTATAGTACAGAGGAGTTTTTCACTCGACTTAGTGAAATGTACAAATTATTTACGTCATTCACACATTAATCATGTTATAAACAGAGTTGGGTAGTAATTAGTTATATTTACACAATTAGCGGGATGGAAGGTTGAAAATAAAAAAAAATTAAAAAAAACATGAATACTGTATGCCAGTGGTCCCCAAACTACGGTCCGCCTCCACATTTCGCCCGGCCTCCTCAACAATACCAGAGAGCATTTAGATTTTTTTTCATACGATGTATTTTCTGGACTATAAACCACTACTTTTTTTCTAAGCTTTGAACCATATGGCTTCATATGGACCAAAAGTCCTGGAGGTCAGTTTAGGTTGCTAGGTAACGGCATGGTGCAACTTAACCCAGAGGTTTATGAAATGAGTCATTTACTGGACACCAATAAATATTAACTGTTTACCAAAAAACAATTTTTTTAAAGCATGGCAAAAATTTATGGGATAAATATTTGCCAATGATTTTTTTTATATTTGATGATATTTCTTTGTCTTGTTCTTTACTTTGCTTGTATTTCCACACTTTTCTGTTTTGTCATCGTTTTTCCTATTCGCTTGATTTTTTTGTTGAAATTTTAAAGTTGAGCACTGGTAGGATTTGACCAGTTTCCTGTTTGCAGGTTCTCTCAGGGTTCTCTGGCTTCCTCCTATAGCCCAAAAAAGATGACTGATTACTTGGTCTCTCTAAATTCTTAGGTGTGAATAAAAAAAATACATTTTATGAATAAAACATCAGGGATTCACAGTGGCTCAGTGTATTGCAGCAAGAATGGCCTGTGTTTCTGTCCTGTCAAACAAAATGAGCAGTTAGCTCCTCTACTGGTATATCAATCACAAAGCAGAGCGCTGGACAGGCTGTGTACAATTAACAAATACTTAGCGCATAGTGGCTTTTGACAATAAATCTTTAAAATGAATTTAATACTTTTTTTACTCTGTTTTAACATGGCACACATTTTCATAGCTTTTTTAAATAAAATAAGAAAATAAATACAAACAGCAGTCAAAATTAATGATTAAAATCACTGGAGCTGACCACGTCGTGTCATCATGGAAAAGAATAACGGACAGACATCTGACAAACATAACTTACTGACATTAAGTGCATCATAATTACCTGAAAATGAGTAGTCAATGCAGAAATAATGCAGTTAGCTCCTCTATTGGTATATCAACCACTGTGTGTACTAGAACAAATTTCAAGTTCTAACACTTCAGAGAAGAACCGGATTGTATGGCTAACCACAGCAAGGTGCTGGTGTCACAGGCCCGGCGGCATTGTCCGCCCACAGTCAGCAGCCCCCCAGGACTGGAAGCAATTTCTTTAATTTTTACCTCAGTGATCCACTTTCTGATAGTCCATCTTGATTTGATGCAGCAGGGGCTGCCGCACTTCCCATATCTGTGCTCTCTGCCTCAGAATTAGTAATTTAATGAGGGTTGACTCTTCCCTCATTCTGCTATGTCTCTATGTGGCCATCATGGGCTACTATTGTGTAGCCCATGATGGAAAAGCTCACAAAATCTGATAAATAGGCCAAATGTACAGCATCCTAAAGTCTATGCAAGTGTACATTTCTACTGTTACTGATTAACTTTTTTATAAAAAACAAACTAGACACGAGTGACACGCTAAGCAAACCCCCAACATATACACCAGTTAAGGTTATAGCCCAAGTTTATAACTTCAAATTACAGCTCATAATCGCCTCCCATAGGCAGACAGTGTAGACATACATTTTCTGACTCCTTAGAGCCTGTTGAGTATTTTAGTCATTAACTCCTGTGTCCCTGATGTCCCCTGGATACCACTGGGATGAAAGAAATGCATCTAGTTTGGTCAAAAGGTGTGGAAAAATGTGTACTATTTTTGGTTTAACGACCTCTAATGACCTCTGTGTTGGTCATAGAAACTCAAAACATGGCTTAAATGAAAGCCAAGAGTGTTCCCTTTAAGATGATACCAAACACTGCATTACAGACAAATGCCCCCAACATGACCCTAAACCAGAGATACACCAGTCTCAAAAAACAGATATACTTAATGAGATGATAACCATGACCCAGCTACCATTTTGGAAGGGCTATCATACCAAAAATATTAACTAGAGACATGCATCTTTTCAAAAATATTGATAGACTTTGCCACCCTGAAATGGACAAAAAAATGGTCTAGTCCATGGACTAGTTATTAGCAGGTGAACTCCAGCCTACGTTGGTAACACCGCTTAGCTTTCACCTGGCTGTAGGCTGTGTTTAGTCATGCTGTATAAATCAGCTGAAGCTCAGAGATAAACCTGTGGAAACACGAAGAGCAGCCAGAGTTACTCTGAAACGTTTCATCTCCTCGGCTCGGCCTGAGAAAAGCTCCGTGTTTCTGAACTCACAGAAGCAGCAGCGACGGCGTTCATCTCGTCTGCAGACTGACGCCGTTCTGTCCGTCCTCTGATGACGGTCCGGAAACTCAGACCGTCATCAGCTCACGAAGAAATCACAACCTGCCCACAGAGGCTCTATAACTGATCAAACCCTGGAGTCCCTCAGGGCTGAGAGCTCAGTTCACTGGTGTTCATGATAAAAACTCATCTAGGTTCATATTCAAAGCTCAACCTGAAACCTCAAGGCTTCAATCGTCTCCGATGGGTTTGGAGACGATCACAGAAATACCCGACTCTTCGTGGAAACGAAAGGAAAGTAAAACAGACTTCAACTGTTCAGCAACCATAAATACAGACAAACCTTATTAATGTAAATGCGTCTTTAAGGCCTGAAGGGTCGAGAGAAACTCTGGGTGTTGATGTGGTGGATAGTCGTAGCTCTGTCTGGATCACGTGGTTGTAGGTCACCTGTTGCTCACCTGGTGACTTTAATGAGTGGGTGAACCTACTCATTAACATTAAATTGACAACACACCTGCAGTTTTTGTTAGTTTAATAAGTTTCATAGTGTGATCTTTAAAATACCAACATTTTCACATAGCTTCATATTTTGGTCTGTTTGATGATGTAATTTTTACATATGAAGTAATTGATGTTTTGATCAGTTAGTACTTGAGGATCTGATCGTTAAGATCATGAAAAACTTAAAGTTTGTAGATTTAACACGATAACTTAAAAAAGTTAAACTGGTTATTCTGTGTTCATGCAGCACTTTGAAATAAACAGTGACTTCTTATTCAGTTTGGGCATCATTTTTAATTTAATCCACTATGTCTTATATCACAAAGAAAGTCTTTAAAAATTCAGACTAGAATTTCTGTATATAAACTGTACACAAAAAGCAAGGCACTGTGTTTTCTCTCTTTTCGTTTCAACTCTCCTGTCTGGCATTCAGCTCAGCCACAGCAGCAAAGTCGATCCGGACTCATCTTTGAGGCATGGCAGCTTCTGTTTTTCTCTGCAACACCCAATGTCCGTCTTTACAAGGGTAGAAAGTCGCTTACACTCACATTTACAGCAGGAAACATTAGTCACACAAACATTATATACAGTCGCGTCGCGTACACACAGCCACAGCATGGCACTATGACAACAAGCGTCTAAAGGTTTTCCTTCCTCGTGACAACTTCAGTGATGGGAAGATGGGAAGAGAGCTTAAAGACCACAAATGAATCACAGCGATGATTTTTTTTTAAACCTGCTCATAAACCACACAGACTTAATTCTGTTTAATACTGACACAGCTGAGGAGAAAAAACACTCGTCTTCGGTTTAATCTTTCATGTAGGATTTTTGAAAATGATGTCTTCTGGTATTCCTGTCTCAGACTTCCAATCTTCCATTTGTTCTTGCCATCTTCAGTAGAAAAATAAAAGTGCTTAAAACAGTCCTTTGGCCTTCTTTAGGTTCACTTGCTTCCACCCTGGTAAACGTTCGTAGTCCTCTCTCTTCATTTCCAAGCCTTTCTGCAGGTGGAGACAAAAAACAGGAGCTTCAGGACAGCTTTCAATTCTGTTGTCAGTGGATCTATATGGATATCCTGCAGCAAGACTGAATAAACCCAAAATTACATTAATGCTGCTTAACATATATTTGTATAGATTTGTTAAAACCGTAACCATGTTGTGACAATATGTCATGAGACTGACTGTGCAGGAGTGTGATAAGTAATTTATGACCAAACGTAAGCATCTGATTGGTTAAAACTTCCCAATAAGTCTACTTCAGACCAATCGTATCAGCTACAGCAGTGTTAGTCCCGCCCACCGACTTTGACGGTTGACAGATAAAATAAATTCATAATCTGCTGAAAAAGGGAACAAAAAATTTACTATATTTGCATATATTTCTAAATAGTATTTATTTTAAATTAATTATTATTAATTTAAACTATTTATGGTACTTAAAAGTCACTCTTTAATGTATCGACTGATTTGTGGCCCTTTTGGCCCACCATAGTAAACTGAGCTGTGCACTGTTTGCTTAAACAGATGAGGGAAATGTAGTGTTGCATCATGGTCTTACAGCTTCATCTTAATTTTGTGTTTTGAAATAATGTTTTGTGGTTTTCCTCGTTCCACTGCCAGGGTTGCAGGTGTCTTTTGTCGCCCCCTGGTGGTGACACTAATCCTAGCTCCACCACCTGTTTGCATCAGTAATTACCCTTTCAGTGCTCATCAGCCATTTGTTCAACAGTAAAAGTTGAACAAATGGCTTTTACATTTGTCCCAAAGAAACAAACAAATACACAGTAAGAGCGTACGTAAAGAGCCAGAGGAATAAAACAGAAAAGTTGCAAGAATAAACAGATTATTTGCACTTGGGACGATTTGTGTCTCACTAACCTGGTAGGTGGGAATTTCAGGCTGCAGAAATGTTGGTCTGTTAACAAAGGCTGCATTCCATTTAGAGTTCTGGTTTTGCACACGTTCTACCAAACAACCACATGCACAGATGCAGACGTGGAATGCAGCCCTTTTTAACAAATTGCTCTGATTTATGTTTTATTTTTTACGTGTTTAGGTAAAAATATCTGGGCTATCAGTTACCACCTCTACTTCTAAGAGTAATTTTTCCTTCTTTTTAATCATGTAATCTACATACACACTGGAAAAGCTAAACCTTACCAAGTATTGTTGTCTGGTTTCTAGTGTAAATATCTCACTACACTGGAAATAAGACAAAACAAAAAAAAACCTTACAAGTAACTTTTTAGCAGATTTTCACTTGTTACATGGGGAAATGTTTTGTTTTAAGTTAAATAATCTGCCAATGGAACTGGTACTTTTTAAAATCAATATTAAGGAATTGTTGACATAAAACAAGCTCCTATATCTTGATGAAAATGTATTTCAAGTGTACTAAGATCCTGGAACTAGAAACTAGACAAAAAGACTTGGTAAGATTTATTGTTTTCACAGTACTGGGTCAGAGCAAATAACCATCTTCATCAACTTATGTGACATTTAAAAAGGAGTAGAAAGACGATTTTATTTACAGTTCAATAGTTACATTAATAAATTAATGTTTCATAAAGGTCTTGTACTTTTCTACCCACTTTTAAACACTCACTGAAATCTTTTAAAACACAACAACCAACCAAGAACAACTGAGGACAAAATTAGAGTCAGAACTGAAATAATGATCCACAACAGACAGAAAGTGTCTGGAAGTTGTGATGTAAATACGAACGTTACATTTCTTTGTTTTGTTTGTTGGGAAGAATCTGGAGAGTTCGAATGCTGACACACTCAGCAGACGGACATCAACTCTATGGCATGCATTCATTCTGCTGGTTTTAGTGCCTTTGTTTTGTGCTCCACAAACAGAAAGTGAGTCAAACTGTGCAGCAAATGGTGAGTCACTGAGGTGTGTTTTTACTCAGAGAGAGAGAAAAATATCAGGTGAAAAGTGTTGTTTGTGTGTGTGTGTGTGTGTGTGTGTGTGTGTGTGTGTGTGTGTGTGTGACGAGAACAACTGGAGCGAAGCAGGAGCGTTTGATAGATGAACTACAGCTGAACAAATAATTTAACATTAGATTAAATTAAAAGGAGGGAAAAAATAAATTATGTTGCGTTTTCATAAGCTTTTATATTTATTTGGTAGGTTTTGCACCAACTTTAATAACATATTTGAACATTTTATGTTAAAATAATATTTCTGTGTCTACTGAGGAGAAAACAGAACATTTCGTAATAATCTTGTATTAATGCTGACACAATTTTTCATTTATAAATCTCGTACTGTCCCAGATAAAAGATTCTGGATTTTTTCTTGAGATTTACATCCGTGTTTCACAAATCATTAAACTGATGCTGAAGAGATTAAATTGCTATTTCAAGTGTAAAACCTCGACTAAATCCAGATTAAGATTCAAGTCTCCAGTTTGTGACTTGTGATACATTAAAATAGGATTGTCAATGCTTTATCTGCAATCTAAACCACAACTGGTTTAAAAACCTTGTCTATAAATCAGAAAGCCATCATTTTAAATGTCTGTGAGGTTTCTGCAGAGTGTGATGTTTTTGTACTCATGTAGAAATGCACTGAAGAGGCAGGAATGATTTCATAAATCTGCTGTGAAAGAGGAACAGAGTGCAGACATGCAGAAAGGTAAAGTCCCCAGTCTGAAGAATCACAGGAGCAGCTCTTACCTGAATCCACCTACAAATTAGTCTGTGAAGTGAAAGATGAAGTCAGATGAATCAAAGGGCGTCCATGTTGACTTCGGAACATTTCTTGTTGAAATGTGTAATAATTTAGTCGTTTTTATGAGAACAAAAACAGAAAGTTGTACAATCTATTTCAGTTAAAATTGTTTTACTTTGTCTAGACACTTTTGGCTTTATCAAATTCATTGATAAATTCATACTGGACTGGTTACAGAATGATCCAGTTCTGTTCCAGTGTTTAATTCACGACTTATTAAATAAACCCAGAGGTAAATGTGATATGTTTGTGTACCAACGCACCTCAAAGTCCGTGTCAGAGAGGTAGAGCTCCAGGCGGAGCGGGTCGACTCCCTCTGGCAGCGGCCGGGCCTGCAGCTGAGCCAGAGGGTAAATGTTCTGACAGAGTCGGGCCAACACGTCCTCCACCAGGATGATCTGGTTGCACACCTCCGCCTCCTGTTGGCAACAACGGGAAAGAAGTCAGAGAAACAGCCAATAAAACATGGTAAAAAAATATATAATAATCCGCAGTTATTTTGATACTTTCAAATAAAATGGTCACCAATCCCCGTTAAAGGAGATCTATTATACAAAATTCACTTTCTGAATATTTTTATGCTTCCATTTGGGTCTCAACAGATCTAATCTGTTCAAGGAAGCATAATAGGTCACCTTTAAGCGTTTTCATGTAAAAGGAATAAAGTTAAATGGGTACGAACACTTTAACACGGCACCGTAAAGAGTCTGAACATAAAAAATGTTTTCTTTTGTCTTACTCTCTCTGTGATTTCAGCCACGTCCTCCCTGTGCTCCCAGCTGGGGAACATGTTAGTGAAAGTGAGCGGCTCCAGACCTGCGTGGATCAAATACGACTTCTGAGGCTTCTTCTCGTTCTTCTCTGCAGGAAAAAAAACATCACAACAACCGCCATAAAGTTAACAGAAGAAAAAAATGTACTTTGCAAACTGAGTTTGAAATCAATCAAATTAGAGAAGGAAAACATCACAGAATAATAATCCTGCACAGATCACACCTGCATGCAGTCGTAGGCGGAGATTCCTTTCTGCTCACCTTTGCAGTACTGCAGAACTGTCTCCATCGCACACTTCCTGTCTGCGTCCCAGCGGATGCGGGCCGAGCCGGTGTTCTCGCTGTCCTGAGGCCACCAGCCCTGCCACAGGTAGACCTCGTGGAAGTTGTCCACCAGAAACAGAGCTTTGCAGGAAAGACATAAATAGTTATGACAGAAAGTGAGGATTTGTAACATTCCTGTAAATTAAAACAAGTTCACTGCTTCTCAACTCATCAAAAAGAGAAATGAAATGGATTAAATCACAAAAGCTACTTTTAAAAATGCTTAAATGAGGAAAAAATAAAACCAAAAGGTTTCAGAACAATTCTGATATTCAGATGATGTAAAATAAAGGATTCCTGCAGGCCGTGTTCTGGTCTCACCGGGCTGCGGAGCGTTGTACAGGTCTTCCTGCAGGAACGGCAGCGAGCTGACCAGCTCCGGAGCTCTGGACGGATGGAAGAACTCGGATGCTACAAAGTCTCCAGATGTGCTGCTCAGCTGGAAGAGCCGTGGAGTGAAGTTGAATTTACCCGGATCTGACGGCAGAAAAGAGTTTAAATACATTTTTTAAAAAGAAACCTTTATCTTTTTTTGTACCTGCATGAGTCACATCAGCAGCCAAATTGCACAAACTGTTAATATTGAATTTATCTAAAACATTAAACTCCTTCCTGCCGACCTTGGAGCATGCAGTCATAAGCCTTCCTGTCTTTCCTCCCCAGCGCCTCCCAGAACCCCGGAGGCTCCACTCCTTCGTCGCACTCATGGATGGTCACTTTGCAGCTGCTGTGAAGGCCTGCTTCCAGTGGACACCTGGCAAACAGAAAAATATGAGCTGGATTTTTACTGAGTGAACTCCAAAACTATTCAAAAGGCATTGAACAAACAAAGTTCTCCTTACTGTTCCTTGATTTTAAGCGCAGCTGTGTTTCCAACGCTGCGAGTGTGCAGCTGAGACTTGCATCCATGCCACAGGTAGATGAGGGCTTTATTGATGTTGAGCAGGATCATGGAGGCTCGGGAGCGCAGACCGCTGCAGTGACACACCACCTCCAGCAGGTGGCCCTCCACCGGCACCTCGCCACGCACACAGTACAGACGCCACTCGCCTGGATAGAAATTTGACATAATCACAGGTCAGTGGAGGTCAAAAATTATGCTCAAATAAGTGTAACTCTACTTCAACATATTTTCACTCAAGTAAAAGTAAAACGTTTTCTATAAAATACAGTGCAACTGATCAGAACATCAATCATTTAGCTTTTAAAACCTGCGTCAACAAATGTATGAGTAAAATATACAGACGCCAAACAAAAGCTTACTCTGCGTGTTCTCCTCCTCCTCCTCCCTCTTGCCAGCATGGATGATCATCCCTCCATTAAAGCACTGCAGGAAACACGGCGGCTCCTTTCCCTGCTGCACCTGGACCTGAAATACACAGGAGTTTAACTCAGGTTAGATTTGGCTCAAACACAGAGAGTGTGTCGACCCTACGGCTCTACCTGAGCTCCTCTCTCCTCGCCCAGCTCCACTGTCATCAGCGCCGATGTTCCCTTCTCGCTGACCGTCGAGTTCCTGCCCTGCCAGAAGAAGTAGCAGCATTTCTCCTTCCCTGGCCCGCTGCTCCTCGCTTCGGGGTTCTGCCTTCGACCCACTGGGACACAAAAAATGGAGGAGCTTGTTTTAAGTCAATAGTTCCTAAATATTGATAAATAAGTACTAGTTCTGTCTTATTATAAGTGAAATAATTGTATTAAAGATTTATTGACTTAAAAAAGCTCCTATATCTTGCAAGTTAATTTTATTTCATCTGTACTAAGATATATGCACAATAAACTCGACCAAAAATACTTGGTAACATTTTGTGTTTTTGCAATGCAGAAACAACGAATCAGAGCCAGGAGGAGGGTCTTAATGCTGTCAGTCAAGCTCATGTACACACTGCGCACAAACTCCCCTTTGCTCTCTGATCCCTCACACAGAGCCTGCGATGAAATTTTAGGCAAACAAATGTTTTTTTTTCTGTAACAGTAACTTGTTTCTCATTAGCAGAACGTACACGAGATTGACTGACAGCACCAAGACCCTCCTCCTGGCTCTGATTGGTTCTTTTTGACTAGATCCTGTACATTTTTTCAGGTGGCAATAGTTGCACTGTTAGATTTTGATTTTTCCCACAGATTATCTGCCTCATCTGTCAGGAAACGGTGAAAGTTTTAACGAATATGTGAAAAACAGATTCATTACAAAAGTTACATACTGGAGCTTTAAGACTAATTCGCAGTGTTGCTTTAACTGCAGAGACTGACCTGAGGTGCTAACCATGAACTTCCACTTGACCACATAGGCGTCCCCCTCATGGAACTGGCCGATGCTCTGCCGCGGCAGACGACTGTAGTCAAACTCCAGGATGTGCCAAACGTCCACAGAGGCGGTGCTGATCTCCTGCAGCCTCATGAGGTCCTCCGACTCCACGGGGCCGTAGCCCCGGCCCACGTTCACCCCGTCCAGAATGGTGCTGATGGGCGTCTGGAGGAGAGGCAGCATCAGGGACGTGTCGTAAGGTCGACACTCCCGTCCAGGAGCCTCCTGAGAGGAAGAAAGAAAACAAGGAGAAATTATCAGCAATTCAGAGACGTTATCAAGAAGAAAACTGGTGTTTTCTAAAGTGTCTAGGTCAGAGGTCAGCAATAATGCAAACTTCATACTTTTAAAGCACTTGGAATGTAAATTTTAATGCAACCTTGCTTTAAAAGTGTCATTATTTACCAAATGGGACTTCATGATAACAGTCATAAACATTAATAAAACTCCTTCTGTTCATGACAAATGTTATGTCATCCCTTCAAATAAAGTATTGCCTGTTTTTTAGCTGGACTGAAGGGAAAATTCTCCTTTTTATTATAAAGGTTAAGTCTTTAATTCTTGTGTGACTGTTCTTGGCAACATCTGCTGAGAGTAAACGGCACAGTTAAGACAACAGATAAAAACGTAACAAACCTTCTGCTCGGTTACCAACTCAACTCCTTCTTTCAGCGTTGGCGACTTCACTTCTGTCCAGTCCGTGAACTTTTCTTTGAACAAGATGGTTTCATTGTGCTCAGTGAGTCTGCCAAAGATGGCCCAGTCAGGACGACCCTGGCCCTTCCTGTGGACCAAAAACACAGCAGACATGAAAAACTTCAACCACACACTGACCTCAGACAAAAAAAACGACAACTACAAAAACAAGCAGCTGTGAAAGGGGTCCAAGCCCTCCTTATCAAGTCCAGTCTGAGTGGAACCTGTGCTGTTAAACCTGCAACGTTAACATTTTTGTTATCATCAGAATAATCAATTAGTTGCAGCCCTAATTTCTAGTGTAAGTTTTATACGGAAGCTTATGAAAAAAGTATAAGGGGAACACAAGGCTTTAGGGATGTAGTGATACAATAATCTCACAATATGTTATGATTCATGATATTCTGCTCACTATACAATATATTTTGCGATATTTAGCAAACGATACAGTTCAATACACTTTTGCGATTTTCTGAAAGATTTTAGAGGGACATAGTGATTTTGGTGACATTTCGTGACTGTTATAAAGTTGGACTGAATTAATTTAACTGAAAACTGATTAAAAGCACCAACTACACAATACCTGGCTCTGGTTGGACACAGACTTAAAGTGGACAGCTGGACAAAATGAATCAAAGAAGTGGAGAGAAAACATGTTTCTTTTAGTTGAAACAGTCCAAACTGTAGCTGACATGCATTAGTAAGGTAAATAAAGTGAACCAAGTTCCTGCTCTGAATAGTTTGATACCTTTTTAACCTGAACATCTGAAGGAATCACTCTAAGCCTGATGACCTAATCACTCTCCCGGCAAAGCAAGCAGTGAGTGAACAAGGTGACAGTTGGATGTTACGATACTTGCGCATGAATATCAATTTTTTTTCTAGGAAAGAAAATATCGATATATATCGCAAAATCGATATTATTACACACCCTACAAGGCTCCTAGCTTATCTTCATGCCAGACGTGTTGCAGCCCTAATTAGCACCCGCTAACCTGGGGATGAGCGTGTTGCAGCCTCCGGGATCGAGAGGGTTGATGTCGCAGCAGGTGTAGTCAAACGTCCCGTTCCACAGGTGCTTGGCGAGCTGAAAGGCCACCTTCCTTTGTGGTAGGGTCACTTCTTTTCCGTGCCACACATACACCTCGCTGCCAAAGTCAAACACCAACACCTGCAGTGCACAGAGCGAGCACAAAGCCATCCAGTAAGCTAACCCTCTGCAGCTGCCGTGTGGTTTAATAACAGCAATGCAACCTGAAAGCAAACATTCACATTCACATGATCGTCTGCCGTTTACACTCTACTACACACATACTTTATGTAATTAAATCTGCAGAAAACAAAAAGATAAGTAAAAGATCCTTTAAAAACATTTGCAGGCAGAAAGTTCAATCCAACAATGTACTAAAACTCAGAAGGGTCTCAAAAGAAACGTAGATATAAATTATTTCAGCCATGATTCATTCATGATCTGTCATTAGGACACAACAGACTTAGAAATCCTTGTAAATGTTTTTGTATTTAGTTACCAGTTTGCAAGAAGAATTGACCTAAAATTCACATCTGTGACTTTTATATCTGAAGAAGTAAAAATGCATGTTAAAGCTATCAGTTTAATATATATATATATATATATATATATATATATATATATATATATATATATATATACATATATACACACCATATATAATATATATATATATATATATATATATATATATATATATATATATATATATATATATATATTCAAATTTGTGCTTTATCCATAGGACCTGTTAGCTGACTGAATAGCTCAATGGGTAAGTCACCAGTCTTCCACCCGGGAGACCAGGGTTTGAATCCAGGCTGGGGCTGAAGTTACAACAGTCAATTGAGCTGTCAGTGTGGGTCCTTAGGCAAGACCCTTGGAGCTATATAGCCGACCTCATACCATAAGAGACACTGATAAGCACGACATGCCGGCTCAGACGTCGCCCGGCCAAACAAGGTCTGCGTCAGGTGCTGGGGAACCAGAGCACCTAGATGAAAAATGGGCTACTGGAACAAGACGGAAATGGGCGAGAGGTGAAAACATTGATCTGTTGGAATGCTACTACTCAAGTAACCCTAGTCAGAGGGGCTACATGCAAAGACTGTGGGAGGAATGGTTACTTCGACATCCCCAGTCAACACTAACTGCTAAGCAACTAGTGGCTCAGTGTTCCAACATCCGCAAACGGCAACTGCTCTCACAACTTGAGATTGACGAGGTACAACACAAATGCTATGGCAAAGGGGAGGAGCCAGAACGCCAGACCCACCCAGAGACTGGGTATGTAGCCCCAGCAATGAACAAACCATCAGAGCTGAACGAGGCAGCAACTGACCTGAGAGAGAGAATCGTGGCTGTAATGAACACCAGACAACCCCGACGCCAATTACAACGGCTGAGTGAAGCACCACCAGAAAGCCTAATTGAAGATGTGAATGCGGCATTGAGAACGATCCCTACCAACACCAACACCATAACAGAAACCAATACAACTCAGCATCAGTGATCTTTGAGATGCTTGGCTATAAGAGCAATCATGAGACCCAATACCCACCATGGAAAAGACGGTTAGAGGCTAAGATCAAGATAACAAGGAGGGAAGTGAGCCAACTGTCAGAGCTCCAAAGGGGTGCAATGAATAGATCAGTACACAAGAAGTACAGCCAGATGTCCATACCTGAAGCACTCGAAACTGCCAAACAAAGGCTCCAAGCCTTGGCCAGCCGCCTGAAGAGATACACAAGAGAGAATGAAGCCAGGAGGATTAACCGGCTCTTCCACACCCAACCAGCTAAAGTGTACTCTCAATGGCAGGGTACTAACAACAGAGCAGACCCACCAAGGCTGGAGACTGAACAATACTGGAAAGGCATATGGGAAAGGGAGGCGACCCACAACAGCAATGCAAAGTGGCTGACCTCTCTACGAGAGGAACACAGCAACCTCCCTGAACAAGCCCCAGTAACCATCACTGTGGCAGATGTCCAAGAAAGAGTCTCGGGTATGAAAAACTGGACAGCACCAGGACCTGACATGATCCATGCCTACTGGCTAAAGAAACTCACTGCCCTCCATGAGCGACTGGCAGCTCAAATGAACCAGCTGCTACAAAATGGGATTCACCTGAATGGTTAACTGAAGGTCGCACAATCCTGATACAGAAGGATCCCTCAAAGGGTTCAATCCCATCCAACTATCGGCCAATAACCTGTCTCTCTACAACATGGAAGCTCATATCAGGCATCGTAGCGGCTAAGATAAGTGGTCACATGGATAAATTCATGAGTACGGCACAGAAGGGCATTGACAAAAATAGCAGAGGAGCCAAACACCAACTCCTTGTAGACCACACAGTCGCCCGAGACTGCAAAACCCGACACACCAACCTGTGCACCGCTTGGATAGATTACAAGAAAGCCTATGACTCAATGCCACACACTTGGATCAATGAATGCTTAGAGATGTACAACATCAATAGGACTCTAAGAGCCTTCATTGCAAACTCGATGGGGCTGTGGAAAACCACCCTTGAAGCCAACTGCAAACCACTTGCACAAGTGTCCATCAAATGTGGCATATACCAAGGAGATGCTATGTCCCCACTGCTGTTCTGCATAGGCCTGAACCCCCTCAGCCAAATCATCAACAAGACTGGCTACGGATACCGACTGAAGAATGGGGCCACAATCAGTCACCTCCTCTACATGGATGACATCAAGCTGTACGCTAAGAGTGAGCGAGACATCGACTCACTGATATACACCACCAGGATATACAGCACTGACATTGGGATGTCATTCGGACTAGAAAAGTGTGGTCGGGTGGTTACAAAGAGAGGGAAGGTCGTCCGCACAGAAGGGGTCTCACTCCCAGAAGGAACAATAGCAGACATAGAGCACAGTTACAAGTACCTGGGAATACCACAAACAAATGGCAACCTGATGAGGTCACAAGGAAAGGAGCCACAGCCAAATACCTCCAACGAATAAGGCAAGTCCTGAGAAGCCAGCTCAATGGCAAGAACAAGATCCGTGCAATAAACAGCTATGCCTTACCAGTAATCAGATACCCTGCCGGAATAATTAGCTGGCCAATAGAAGAGATAAAGGCCACGGATGTTAAGACTCGGAAGTTACTAACCATGCATGGAGGGTTCCACCCCAAATCCAGCACCCTGAGACTGTACACGAGCCGTAAGGAAGGAGGCAGAGGACTAGCGAGTGTGAGAGCCACTGTCCAGGATGAAACATCCAAGATTCATAAATACATCAAGGACAAAGCCTCAACGGACGATATGCTCAGCGAATGTCTCAGGCAATGGGGAACACAGGATGAGGGGCTAGAGGTTCCATCATGGGAGAACAAGCCCCTACATGGGATGTACCACCGACAAATAACTGAAGTGGCTGATATCAGGAAATCCTACCAATGGCTGGACAAAGCTGGACTCAAGGACAGCACAGAGGCTCTCATCCTGGCTGCACAGGAACAGGCCCTAAACACCAGAGCAATAGAGGCTCAGATCTACCACACCAGACAAGACCCAAGGTGTAGGTTGTGCAAGGAGGCCCCTGAGACAGTCCAGCACATAACAGCAGGGTGCAAGATGCTGGCAGGGAAAGCGTACATGGAACGACATAACCAGGTGGCGGGCATAGTGTACAGGAACATCTGTGCAGAATATGGACTGGAAGCCCCAGATCGAAGTGGGAAACACCCCCAAAGGTGGTGGAGAATGACCGAGCTAAGATCCTGTGGGACTTCCAGATCCAGACAGACAAGATGGTAATGGCGAACCAACCGGACATTGTGGTGGTGGATAAAGAACAGAGGAAAGCCGTTGTGGTGGATGTAGCTATACCAAGTGACTACAACATCAGGAAAAAGGAGCATGAGAAACTGGAGAAATACCAGGGCCTCAGGGAGGAACTGGAAAAGAACTGGAAGGTGAAGACCACAGTGGTGCCTGTGGTCATCGGGGCCCTCGGGGCAGAAACCCCCAAACTGGAGCAGTGGCTAAAACAGATCCCAGGAACAACATCAGACATCTCAGTCCAGACATGTGCAGTACTAGGCACAGCCAAGATACTGGAGGAGAACCTGAAGCTCCCAGGCCTCTGGTAGAGGACCCGAGTTCAGAGGATGAAAGAGAGAGAGGAGACCACCCGCAGAGGGTGAGAAGGGAATTTTTTTTTATATATATATATATATATAGATATATATCTATCTATCTATCTATCTATCTATCTATCTATCTATCTATCTATCTATCTATCTATCTATCTATCTATCTATCTATCTATCTATCTATCTATCTATCTATATATATATATATATATATATATATAATAGATAGATAGATAGATAGATAGATATATATATCTATATATATATATATTTATTTATTTATTTTATTTTTTTCCCCATTCTTATCCAGACCTGGATTTTATCACATATCACTTCCACACTTTGTAAAATTCCACCTTGCTCTTGCTCCTTAGAGGCAGCTCTGCAGACTAAAACAACAGAAATGTACCTTTAGCATCTCACACGCTGTCTCTTGTCTTATGACATTTCTCTTGTCATAAGAGAAGAGAAATCTTAAGTCATCAATTCACCTCCTTGGGTGCAAGCAGGCAGGTGTGAGGAATCTTCCCCCACTCCTCATCATCGGGAACCAGTTTGTCGTCTACCAGTCTGAAGATGCAGTTGGTTTCCACAATGCCACTCTCAAAGCGCTCATCCTCCTCTGGTGGACCTGCCGCTATGGGACAATTAGAGATAAAAACAAAATACAAATGAGTAATCGAGTGATTTAAAAAGAAACATTTGGTATTAATGCTTCGGCCTGAAGTCTTACATTTATAAGACATCTGTCCTCCCAGGATTGTCCAGAACTGCTGCGCATCAGAACCCTGTGCGTTAACACCTTCATCGACGGTTTGCACCTGACTCGCCCTGCAGCCCATGTCCTTATGCGTCTGGATGAACGTGGCTAAGTCTGTTGCCTATGCACAGACACAAACAACCCCCCCCCAAAAAAACATCAGAAGATGATGTGAGAAAGTCTTTCTGAACTTAAAAACAAACCAGATAAATACGAAAAGATGTGGGTGATGGTAGCTAAGCATAATGTGGTGAAAATGCCATTGATCACCAGGAAAAACACAAATCAAAGAGTGTTTTTATAAGAGGGAATGAATAAAGTGGATCTGCGTTCATCAGAGTCGATCCTCAGCTCTGATGTTTTTTTCCCCATGGTCGTTCCTATTAGTAATTAAACCCGACTGCAATCAGATTTCTGTGTGAACTGTTTAGGACTCCAAAGTGACCCGCAGAACAACAACGCTGACACCACAGAGCAGGGCACTGCTTATGACGGTAACAATGGAAACTGCTGTTTATTGATCGGTTTTAAAGTTTACACAGCAAGAAGAACCAACAGGATTGTCACAAGATCATAACACAAAGGAAGCTAGTAAAAAACCAAAGCACAACTAATAGCAACAACTTCTTCTGGAGCATTGACTTCTGCAGGGATGTCTGCTTGGATGTGTAGTCAGAGCCAAGAATGGTGGGGTTGTGACACAAGACATCTTACATAATCATAATTTTCAGCCATTGTTTACCACATCTGCCCTTGTCTGGTGCAGAATTATGATGCATGTCTCACATCAACGACATAACAGCTGAATAAAATGCGACATGACTGCTCAGACTGCAGATGCTTTGAAAACAATCGGATATGTTGTCGAATTAGCAAAGACTGGATTCTTTTGGTGTAAAAAATTGGGTTGTGGCGGATACAATGTATATATTTCACACCAGAATGCATGCTTATATTTTGAAGGAGAGAAGGTGAGGTGTGAAGTCACCAACAATTGTTGCTCATTCGAATTTTGGTTTTGAGTTGGAAGACATCGAAAATTAAACAAGACTCAAATCTTTTTCGTCTTTTTCTGCTGACTTCCACAGGGTCACATTTGTTTACTGTTTCAACTCAGCGTGTCAATGTGAAGAATGGAATGGAGATAAGAGGCACAATCACTGATTGATAATTTTTGTTTAAATAAGAGAATTGCGGCAGTACTTCTGACCGACAATACTCACTTTAGCTTTCTCAATTACATTTGAAAACTCTCCTATCCAGACAAAGCAGTGCTCCGGTGTAACAAGCACGAAACTGTCCCCACTGTTCAACGAAGAGGCTCTGGGCTCCACTAATCTGGTCTGAACATGGCGACGACCTGCAGACGACACAATCGACATTATCAATACATTTTTACACTTACAAAATGAATCCTGGAGTAGTTTTAATCTCCTGATGTTCAAATATGGGGTTTTTGGCAACAGTACATGTAACAGATTTAAAGTGTAGCAGATAGAGATGAAAGTCATCGTTTAATGAGTTCATCTAAAGTTGACTAATCTTATCAATCCACTGGTTAATTGATGCAAACGTTTTCTTGTGTATCGAAAAGACTGACCATGTTTTAAATAACAAACGTTATTCATAATATGCTGAATTTTAAAAAAACACTTTAAATTTTAAGATTATTTCGCATCGGAAGTATGAAATACACACAGAATAAGCAGATTTTTTTTTTATTTTTTCACATAATTATTCTGCATTTAGTTCACTACTTCACGACAGCCCTCAAAAATCATGTTTTTTTTGTTGCTGTCACATCCTCGCCTTCCTAGCAAATCGGTAATTACTATTTGAGAAGCTGAGACCCCACTTCGTCTTGCTGAAGGTGAAACATAAGGTTTATATTTCAAAACGGAACCGCATAAAGTGCATTTTGTGTCCCACACCGGACTCCGTTTGGATCTTTTTCCCTTCTCCGCAAGTCCACCTCGCTGCAGCAAACAGGAAGGGGCGGGACGGACCACTGTCAGCCTCATACCTTATATGGAAATGGGACCATTGCACTCCGGAAGTGAAGGGGGCGCTATTTCCTGTATTATCCGTGGTCTCCCGTTTTTATTTTGTTTTTAAATATGTGATATATCTTCACCTTTAGGAAGGAGTTTCACTCTCAGAATGTATTTCAACTTCAATACCACCGCCAGGCCACTAGAGCCAGCAGCAAACCCCGAAAAGATGGGACTAAGGAGCAGATTTAGAAGAACACCGAAAACTACAGAATTTGTTAAAAACTGTGAACTGTGCTTAATTAAATAAAAGATTGAAGTTGAAATACATGCTGAGAGTGAAACTCCTTCCTAAAGATGAAGATATATCACAGATTAAAAAAGAAAATAAAAACGGGAGACCGAGGATAATACAGGAAATAGCGCCCCCTTCACTTCCGGAGTGCAATGGTCCCATTTCCATATAAGGTATGAGGCTGACAGCGGTCCGTTCCCGCCCCGTTCTGTTTGCTGCAGCGAGGTGGACTTGCTCCGTTCTGTTATGGCCGCCATCTTTAATTTTGTACCAAAGGGCTCCTAAGGATGACCAGGTGCGCCCTCTGCTGGATGGCGGTCAAACCGCAACACTAATGAAGGTCTCTGAGTGGATGTTTACAGTTCATATATTGGAACTAGTTTCAGTCTAAAAAACTATTAATCGTCAGTTTTCTTAGTCCTCAGTAGCACAAAATGTTTTGCAGGTAACCGGAGTTTTTACCTTTAACCTGGATCAGCATGAGGTTCTTGAACGGCACTGCGCTGTTGTTGGATGTCTGTTCTGAGATGTTGACATTACGCAGACTCACACTGCTGAAGTTTTCTTTGCTGGCAAGACCTGCCAGAGCCGCTTCGGAGTAATCCGAGTTTTTATTTACTGAAGGGATGGGAAAAAAGTGCTTTATTAAAATTAAAATCTACAAAGTGGTTTAATAAAATTAACAAGATCCCAAGTGTAAACACTGCTTTGAAAATGAGTCAGAGGTGTTTTTGTACATATTTCTGGTGTTTTAAAAAAAAAAGGCCTAGCTTTGTGAGCTTTCAAAATGCCTCTCAGTCACCACTGGGATTTTTTTATTTTATTTTTTACGTCAAACAGCAAACACAGTGAGTCATTTCTAACTCTTTCTTCTTCCTAAACTCACAGATATACCATAAGGTGCTGCAATCCGTACACTCACCCTTCTCAGCCTCATCCTCTTGCTCTCCAGCTGTGCCACATTCAGTCTCTCCTCTGTGTATTCGTGCCGAATGTCTTCTCTAGCTGCCAGCATTTTAAGAGGATTTCTTGAAGCCTGAACGTTCCTGGATGGTCGGACTGATCGCTTATGCTGCACCATGGCTGAGGCCAGCCTGCGTAGGAGGGACAACAGCCACAGAACATGATGGAAAAGACAAAATGAGAATTAAAACACAAAATCTAACAAATGTTTTTATCTAGTTTCTAGAGAAAATGTCTTTGCACACTTGAAATAATACAAAACTGACTTGGAAGTAACTTTTGAGCAAGATATGTGAGCTTGTTTTAAGTCAATTATTCCATAATATTGTTGGAAAAACTTATAGTTCCACTTCCAGATTATTTTACTTATAAAATGGGGGAAATGTTTTGTTATAGGTGAAATAATCTGCTAGTGGGACCAGTATTTTGTGAATAATATTAAGAAATCATTATTTCTACTTAGTGCTGTCCAAAGATTTTTTGTTTTTGCAATGTGGTTGTTATTTTAATAAACATATTTTAAGACAGTCGTCTGTACTGGAACGAAAAGAAGTTTGTTGTGTTTTCATACGTTGGACCGTGAGAACCAAAGATGCTGTCAAAGTCTTCGCTGATCTCGATCCTTGTGGGCATGCGAGGAAACTCTGCAACGCGTTTGTAGAACTTGGAGAAAATCTCATCGTCCAGCTTCATCACCTCCTTCACCGCCTTCTCCGTCACTGTAATGGTGGTTTCCTGCAAACCTGCCACTGATGAAGACAGTCAACATTAGGACTTAATGTAAGAGAAAACACACCTATAAAAAAAAGAGATTCGCTATCATAAATACTGTACTAAGCTTGTGTTTAATTGCATACCTTTGCTATTAATTCGTCCCAAAAAGCTCTCCAGCTTGTCCAGCTTCTTATCTGACTCCATTTCTGGCCTGGCCTCAATTTCTGAAAATGAAATAATTTTATTCTGACACAGCAGCAACCTCAATGGAAGTAGATTGGTATCTTTTTATCCTTTTCACAACTGAGACCTTGTAAAGCTAAAAGTGTTTGTGTCTAAAACCAATCTTATCTGGTTTGATACTTTATCATATATTTTTTAGTTAATTTTTCTGCTGGTTGTTGTTTCTATGTTTTTTGGTTTCAGTGTTTGCTCAGCTCTGATTGTCTTTATTTTTTCACAGAATATTTAGTTTGAAAGATTTCAGAAAGTAGTCCAGTAGTCTTGTTTGTATATTTTCACATAACAATGTTGATATTGCTGATACAAAACCTATTGGCTTTGTATCAGATTTAACATTCTAAAAGGACAGAAATAAGGAGTCATATCTAGACTTCCAGGACATCGAGGATGAAACAGTAGTAATGAATCGGGACTTTTCTCACCCTCCTGTGGTTTGTTGACAGCTGGAGTGCTGCTCTTGAGTTTGGAGGAAACTGGTGACAGAATGGGACTGATAACTGAGGAGGAGGCTGCCAGGCCTGTGGACACACCGAGAAAATCACAACATCAGATTACATAACTGCTGAAAGACCGTGAAGAAGAGCGATTTGTTAATTGTGATTTGTTTTGACAGTCAGTCATGTTTTACTAGCAGATCTTATTACTTTATGTTTTGATGCTTATGCAACATTTAATGCATTCAGATTCAAATACCTAAAATGAAATGTCTCCTGCCAAAGTAACTTATAAAATCAGGGAAAAAAACCAAATGGTAACTATAAAACTCCATCTACATAGATATATACGTATTTTTAAGTTTTTTAAATCTGCTGTTTATTGTGTCAGAAATCATTTTCCTTTCCAGAGCTGCGGAGTTTTGCGCTGACCTTTCTTAACCATTCGCGCAGCAACTGTGTACTGAGTGGAGTCGTTGGCGGCTCCTTTGCCTTTTGTCTTCCAGGCATCCTCACGCGTTGAAATCATCTGTTTCCTCTCCTCGATGGACATCTGGGCCTCGGTTTCTTCTCCAGCCTTCTGCACAGAGATGAGATTTAAAACAAGGAAGCTCATTAGGTTGAAGTGCCTTAGCTTGTACAGAATGAAATAAACTCTGGATGCAGGAATCAGATCATTTCCAGTCATCCTGATGAAATCAGCACCATGGAGTGGATAAAATCCTCTATTTACCACTGCTTATAAGAAATAACCATAAAGTCTTACATCCTGTTCCACATAACTTCACTGTAACATCATGTCAGAGCTTTTACTTCCTCCCAACCAATTATTCATGAAGTGACAGCATCAACTCAAGCAGAAACGCAGTGATAAGATCAATCCAAGCATGCAAGGTGCATGATTATCCAGTCCTCTCCATTCTTCCAGAAACAGCACTGCCTGCTATTCATGCTGCCGTTACGAACACTGCAAAAACACAACTTGCCAAGTATTTTGGTCTACTTTCTTGTGCAAATATCTTAGCATACTTGAAGAAACTAAACTAACTTAAAAGCAACTTTTTAGCTGGAAAAGAGCTTGTTTTAAGTCAGTAACTGCTTAATATTAATGCAAAAGTTCAAGTTCCACTAGCAGAAGTTTTGCCATGTTGTAATTGAAATAAACTGCCATTGCAAGCAGTACAGTTTTTAATCAATATTAAGGATTTACTGGCTCAAAACGAGCTCCAATATCTTGCGGAAAAGTTACTTTTAAGTTAGTTTTATCTCATTTCAAGTGTGCTAAGACATTTGCACTAAAAACTAAACCAATTCCTTTGTTTTTGCAGAGAATCCGTCTCACCACTGCAAAGACAATCTTTTTTTTGCAAGCAAAGAAAGACAGGAGCCCACTTCATGCCATCCATCAGCCCTAGTCCTTACCTGACCATGATGGTCAATATATTGGCACTTTTGGCCAAGAGAAATAGTAGGAGAAAAGGTTGAGGAGAAGACAGGCTCCTGAGGATGGAGAGATGGATTAAAAAGTAAAAAAAGGAGAAAACGTAAAAACATACAAAAGTAATAAGGATGGAAGAAGACAAAGGTTGGATGTAAAGGAGAAAAAGAGAAAGTCAGAAACTAAGAACATGATGCAAAAAGTATAAACTGGAGGTTAGTTTACTTTACTCCAACTGGTAAACTGATATTAGTACTTATAAAAACATGCAATCCGATGACAAAATAATTGTTTAGTTATTTTAAATAATGTGTTCCTTAAAATGAGATGTCTTAAAGATGGAAATATCGCCGGTATCAACGATATGCCTGCACTCCTGACAAGTCCCTGAAAGGTGGCAACTTAGTTTTAACAGTCACTTTCTGTTACGACATGATTCCCACTTTTAGCTCTTTGTCTTTTCTCTAACAAGCACATTTGTTGTAGGATTTTACACATTTAGAGTTTGCTTCTTTGAAAAAAAGAGAAAAAAGAGAAACAATTTCACTGACATTGAGTGTGAATCTAGTTTTTTTATTTGAGTAATATAATAATATTTGGGTGGTAAATATTCCTGACCAAACCTGGAATTCTGGGTTGCTAGGTGACAGGCTAGGCATTTCTGGCAGTTGCTAGGTAACAGCAAAGTGTGACTCAACTGTTGCTTTTGAAACATCTTATTTTCAAGACACCAAAAAACTTAACTTATTGCAAAAAAAAAAAAAAACCCACCTGGCTGTTTTTTAAGAACTTCTGTTGTTTTTGTTAGAGACCAAAATAAAACCACAGAGATGACATACGTCCTCTTTAAAGTTTACGTGAAAAAAGATTGATGCATTTATACGGGTTGAATATTTTCATGCTGCACAGAATGATGCTGCCAACACCATGCGTGACAGTTGTTAGACCAAAATAGGATTGAAATATCCTTTATTGTTGTTCAGTGGGTAAATCCAGGTGTACCAACAGCAAAGTCACAGGAAAATTAATAAAAACAAGAAAGAAAAGATAGTGAGTCTGGGGTGTTCTTAAAGCCTCACTCTGGGTGCGTTCACACTGCAGCCTGAAGTGACCCAATACCGATTTTTTTGCGACCTGTATCCAATCTTTTCATGGCAGTGTGAACAGCACAGGTCGGACAATTAGAAGAATTGAATACATATCCGATTCAAATGAGACCTAAAGTCCAGGTCTCATTCATCCGAACTGAACGTCACTGATTCTCAACAAATCTCACTATTCTGTGTCCTGATACCCGCAAGTGGGAAGAAATACAACAACCATGATGGACTATATGATGATTAAGTTAATATGCAGCTCCGGCCGGATAACAACTTCAAATATGTAAGCTAAGCTACACCGTTAGCCTCCATGTTTACTTCTACAAACACTGAACACTTCTTTTATGGTGGTTGGCAGAACACTGAGAACGCTGACGCTATTCTTTTACTGCGTATGCGGGACACTTTCAGGTCATTTGCCCGTTTACACTGTAGAACACATACAGGCAAAAAAATCTGAATTGCCAAAAAATCGGAATTGAGTCACTTCAGGCTGCAGTGTGAACAAACCCTCTGTCTCTTGTCATTGTGGTCAAACAGATAGTTTTAATTTCTTCAAAAGACATTTGGTGTACCCATGTGTGTAATTTCAGCCAAGCTTGAAGGTGTCGAATTTTGGAGAAGGGGTTTCTGTCTTTGCTGCTCACACTCCATCTTCTATTTGTATTTGTTCACCATTAGCAGTAGATGTTAGAACTGGTGTGCTGCTGGCAGCAAGCCTTACCCAAAGCTGTTCAGAGCCAGACACTGCAGACTGGTCCTGAGCGACGCCTTCCTCCTGAAAGGGTTAAAACAGAGAAACAACTCAGCCGATGGAAACAGGGTGGGGGCAGAAAGGGGAGCAGTTGTTGCTAGAGAGTTTGCAACTAAGACAGGAGGGGGGGATTGCCATGAAAGGCTGAAACAGGACACTTCTTCCAACAGAATACTAATAGTGAACCGGGTGAGAAGCCGCAAAAGAGGCTCTTTAAAAAGCCTCTACGGTCTGATATTGTTGAAATTCTCCAAACAAGTCTGGAAATAGTTTTCTTTGCCATACTGGTTTGTAAAAATGTGCCTAATCACCAAATGCGCAAAACAAAATCATTTAGGAACAGAAAAAAGGTTGAAAAAGTCACCATTAAAGGACAAATGTGTGAAATAAAATCTAAAGTTACAACAGAGTTATAATTAAGAAAGGTGAAGAGTAAAAAAGGACCTTTAAAATAAAAAGAGAAATCTAAATTCTTTCTTTATCCTGAACCTCTAATAGATTTCTTTAATTTATAACAAAACAATCAGAGCAAGAAATGCAGAAATTTTTTTCAATACTTTGTAGACAATTAAGTTTTAAAAAACATTAAGTTTTCAAGTATTACATGTATCCAGAAACAAAGCATTCTTCTTTGCAGACATGCAGAAACAAAATTAATGGGGATCTTGACTCTACACCAGCATTCGATTTATCAAAGTTCTGGACAGAATAATTTATCCAAAAGCTTCAATAACTTATTCATTTTGAGATATTAATTATGTAAACCATTCTTTTGCTGAGGTAGGATAATTTTATAATAAACAATGCAGTTATGTATCCATATACATATTTGGGGATTTTTTACTCTAATTAACAAAGGAATAAAGTTACACATTCATGCTTAAAGATTCATTCTACTCTGATATTTGTCCAAGTTGCACCTCAGCCATATGTTTTGTAGAGCCGGTAATGAGATTATGGAATAGTTCTGACAGGAGGTGTCTACTCTGCACTTTTAAGTGTAGTTTGCACATTTTAATAGGATTTAAGTGAGGCTTTGGTCATTCTCGGTGTCAACCTGCTTTATCTGTCAGTTTTGATGAGCGTTTCCGGTCGCTGTTCTGTTTGAAAGCTGATTTGGTACCAAGGTTCGACCAGCTAGCACTTGATTTGTGGAAAAAAGTGTGGAAATAGTCCTAAATTTGGATAAAGCACCGGTGCAAATGTGACATAACCTAAAACATGATGCAACCTCCATGATTAACAGTAGCTGCAATATTTCAGCTTAGGCTAGGTCAACAGGCAATACAAGGCATGTTCATTTATGTCTGAATTTTGCATATAACTCAGTTGTTCTAGTCCAGAGGTTCTTAACCTGGGTCCGATCGAGCCCCAGGGATTCGGTGAGTCGGTCTCAGGGGTTCGGCGGAGACTCCGAACCTCCGAACTTTACACAAGACTCACTTGTGTAAAGTGTGATGACGCCCAGCTTTGCCATCACTACTGCAGAGGATCACGTTACATTGCTTAGCCAATCAGAGGATCACGTTACATTGCTTAGCCAATCAGAGCTGCGGAGGAGCCCTGATTGGAGGAGCTCCACTCTCGGCAGGGATTTGAACTTGTGTCTTTATTTACTTCAGCAAAGCTCACAGTTTTTACTAAATTCTGTAGCTTTCGGTTTACTTCTAAATCTGCTCTTTAGTCTCATCTTTTCAGGGTTGGTACTGCCTCTAGTGGTGTGGGGATGGAAACACAACTAATATAATTACATTATTAAATCAGAATACTGCAAAGTCTTTTTTATTTATTATTAATTTTTCATTCTCTTAAGAATGTAGAGCTAATTAAATGATCTAAACCTTAAAGTGGTTCCAGTTTCTCTCGATGGCCAACCTGTTGAAACTGTGGTAAATTTTAAAAACCTTGAGTCGTTCCTGGACAGTCAGATCAACTTTACTGAAAACACTGACTATATTTTGAAAAACTGTTCTCAGAGACTCTACCTTTTAAGAAGACTTAGTGATCATGGGGTAAGTCTTGAATTTGGAGGAATAAATCATATTTATCACTACAGAAGGGTTCAGTTAATGCGCATATGAAACTAGTGGTTTGGCACCTCAAAAAAGGTTAAGAGCCACTGGTTTAGCCTAAAGCAAGGCGAGAACACAAATCCAAACAAAGTAAAGTAACTGTGATTATAGTTATTATTAAACAAACATCTTTGATGGTTACAGCCAAACCTTCTTCTGGTTGGTCTCCATCTCCCATTCCTGATGCTGCTGCTCTGCTGATGCAACTTTTGCCACTTCCTGTTTCTTGTTGATCCTGTTCTTCCAGTCTTCCTCACCGCTCTTCTTCAGCAGCGCCACTCTAACCATAAACAAAAGATAAGAAGGTTTATATATGTGTTTAAGGAATTTTTGTACATTAATTATTGTTTGTTAATTCTCTTTCCCAAGCAACCAATAATAGGACTATTAGTCCAATTATTCCACTGCAATAAAACATTAGTTTATCTTTAGGTTCTTTAGAAATTTACCAGACGCTCCCATAAAGCGTTGGGGGTGCTGAAGCCAACAAATCTAGCCTGTATAAAAGGTGGATGTGTGAGCAGAGCTAATACGGATGGCTGAAGGGTAAAAGAAAGTGTGTCACTATTATTGCTGCTGCTGCTGCATGAAAAGGCCAGAAATGAGGGCAATCTGAGGAATCTGCTAAAACTCAGAGGGGACGGTCCGTCTGCACTGATCTCTGCCGGCCAAGAAAAAGATTCTAATGATGCTATAAAAAATCTTTTCAGTGATTTGAAAGAGGTAGAAACCTTACTGTGTAAGAAAACATGTTTGAAACTGTTAAACTCTGAGAAACTAGCAGTTTTCTCATGTATCAGGTTTTTAAAGGGTAATTTTTAAAGTTCTTTAATGTCTTTAAGATCCAATTTTCACCATCTATATCCAGACTTATTCACTGATCTTTCTTTGTGTCTCTTTCTGTTTGCTTCCCATTAATGAAGGTTTAAACATCACTATTTCTAATTAAGAATAAAAAACAATACATTTCTTCAAATTAATAGAAAAGCAAAGATTTGTAATTTGCGTAATTTGTCTCATTTATTTATTATTAAATTCATATTTCTGCAGAAAATTCATAATCCATTTTTTTCTATCAAAAGTTAAACAATGTAATAAAAAATGTTGTGGAGAAACCATATTGCTCAGAAATGTTGTCTTTATTTATGCTTTCAGACTATATTTGAGTGCTGATTTTCAGTTAGTTATTAGCCTCATGTAGCCAAGGTAAATATCTGTATTTGCTCATTCTTTTTTACATTTATTTATGATATACTATGTTTTATGTCTTTTGATTTGCTACGCTAAAAAGATATTTAATAAAAACAAACACAATCCTATTTATTGATCTAGTTGTCTGCCTCCTATCACCTGTAATCTATTCTAATGTCAACAATCAAAAGATTAATATAGTTCACTAGACGTGTCCACGTCAAATACAAATCCAGCATAAAACAGTCTGTAGAATCCAAAACTTCAAGTTGTGCGATTTTTTTTTGTGTAGTGCCGAATGTGAAAAAATTCTAAATATTATCTGATTTAAGAAGTACTCAGTAAATACAGAGTTAGCTTTGATAATGAACAGTTTAATAGTCTTATTAATACATTCCGCTACATCCCTGTTTGCGGAAATTCATGACCTTGATGTGACCTGAAATAAAAATGAGTTTTATATTTAAGGCTTTCACAAAAACAATATTTACTGAACAGCAAATCATCCAAGAAATTATTGTGATAAACGATAGTATTGTTATTTTGACACCATTTTCAACTAAGACAATTAAATACAAGTAAACTTTAATCTTGTACGAAACACTCAACACTGCAACTGGAAGACATTTTAAATATCCGAAGTAAAACATAAAACAAAATCGACACACAACCAAAACCATAAATAACATGAATAATAAAGTCTCTGTAAACAAAATTGCCCTTCAAAGAATAATTGATCTCATTTTAATTCATCATGAAATTAATTAATTGATGAATTGCTTACTGCGACAGGTGTAGATAGAGTACATATAAAGTTAGCCTGATGAGTCTCACCTCTCCTTGATGGACATCTGTTTGGTGGACATGCCGTCAGACAGTTGGTCTCCGGGCTCCGTGGGGGACAGCAGGTCTCCAGAATGGACACTGTTCTTGCTGAAGTCCTCGGGATGGTCCGGGGTCGCGACCTGAGGCTTGAGAGCCTGGGGGAAGGAGTGAGGTTTAGGGGGCGTCTGAGGCGGCGCCTGAGGTTTGGCCTGCGGAGGCTGGGGGGCGACCTGAGGGCCCGGCTTCGTTAGGGTTTGACCTGGAGGTTTGGGCTGGGGCTGCAGCGAATGGGTGAAGGGTTTGGGCTGGGTGGGCGGGGCCTGGGAGTAGGACTGCGGCTGGATGTATAAAGGGGGTTTAGGGAGAGTCTGAGGGGGCTGGAGGATGCTTTGCTGCTGCTGCTGCTGCTGCTGGCCACTTGAAATGTAAGACACAGTCCGGGACGATACCTTAGCTATCAGCGGCTTCAGCGGCCCTGGGTGATCCGGCAAGTCTGCAGGAGAAAGAGACCACAAGCATGTTTTTGCAGGTTCTGAAATCATGTTGAAATTAAGATTTTAACGTGATTATTTTAATAGCAACAGGCAAAAATGTTCTGTTTTGATTTGACATGTAAAGGGATAAAGAAAGAAAACCTTTTCGATGGATTGATCAAACCAGATTTCAAACAGTATTATTTTCTTTAGTAAAACTAAAAATCGCCACAGAACGTCACAGGAAATCATTCCTGTCTGTAACCATCAGATTATTCCATGGCCAACACTGACTGCTCTTAATTCATTTTTTTGAACTGATTTAGATATTTATTTATAAATGAATGCATTTCCATGTGCATTAATGATCATGTTATTTTATTGTTATTTTAGTCATTTGTTTTATATTTAGTCATATTTAAATTACAATATCACATCTCTGTATTTTTTTAAATACATTTCTTATTGCCTTATGATTATTTTTTATTCACCAATATTTAACACTTTGGATTAAGTAGCTTTCAGGATTAACTATTCTATTCTATTCTATTCTATTCTATTTTCTATGGCAAAATAACCCAGATATGTTTAAGAAAATGTGTTTGTGGTATAATTTCAGAGATTTCTCTGTTTTGGAAATAATTAGTTTAATTTCATCCTATGCTGTTAGTTATGTCATTGTTTTTACATTTCTAAAAACATCTGATGTTTTCTGAAAAAAAACCCCAACAATTTATTATTTTCAGTTCCGCTGCTGCATTTTCTAAAACTGTTCTGTCCTCCCTTTCCTTTTCCTTTTCTTGTCTTGTTACAACTTTGTCTTTTAGTCTTTGTTTCCTGTTTGTTGTTGCTTTTTGGCTTTATATTTTCAAAATCATGTCAATATTTTTCTAAGATTGTGTAAAATTGCTATTAATTTGTTGATTGTCAGAGTTAATAGGAATATGCTTTTATAAACTCTCCTTACTTTATTGCTTAATAACACTTTGCACCTAATCGCCATTGTAGTACCCAATACAGTCACTTGAGCACAACAATAAACTAATCTCTAGAGCTTTTTTTTTTATACAAAATAAATTGTTTGATCAGCTACAAGTGTATTAATTACCCTTTGGGGACACAGTATGAATGCAGTAACTAAATAAATGTCTTAGTTGTTAGGATATCCACCTGTTTTTCTGGTTTTTTATTGGCCTTTCTGCCTGGGTTGAAAGGTTTATGGTTTCACCAAGAGATGAGTAACTGGAGGTTTTTTTACCTTTTGAAAGGACAGAATAATGGACACTTATGAATGTCGAGTCACGTATAACTAACAAACAGCTGCTTGTTCTTCTACCTGCTTCACTGAAGTGTTGCCCTGCCCTCTTTTTGCCCTTTCATCTCTTTCTGCTCTGTTTGTGTGCATGGGAAAAGACAAGCCCTGGACACAACCTAGATTAGCAGATAAAAGCAGGTCAGGTCCACTCTGCTGTAGTCTGAGGCGTAAAGTGGTGCAAAGTGGGACCACGGCTCCTTTATGGGTCACGACAGCGCTGGGATTCGATCAGAAATCTGTGACGCTTCCCCTTTTCCAGACAAAGAGCTACACGAGGTACATTCATGGAAAAATATGCTAATTAGATACAGCCTGAAACGCCTCTCTGCATCAGCCAAATCAAACACTCCCAGCTGGGATGTGTGTGTGTGTGCAGCCGGCACAAAGCAGCCATGCGTGGGAGTATGCTACAGAAGACAATGAGGATAATAGGAGCAGACCCATCTTGGTGGGCATTTCTGCTTCCAGATTGTTGTTTCTTTTGTCCTCTTTTCCTCTTACAGATCTCTATCTTCTTTACTCCTTGTTCTGCTCCATTTCTTTTCAATGAAAGTGAGCGGTGCCACTTACCTGAGATGCCTCCCTGGCTTCTCTTTGGCTCCTGTTTGGAGGAGCTGTGAGCTGCTCCTCTTCCTCGTTCCTCCTGGGAGTCTGCAGCTCTCCTGCTGGGCGGAGGCTCCGGCTCGCCCCGCCACACAGACGGTTCGGCAGAGTGCTTAGGATGCTGCGGCTGCTCTCCTCTGTCCCTGTCAGAGGAGGAGTGCAGCTTCTCCTGAATGCCGTCTTCCCTGGCTCCTCCCTGCTCTTCCTCTTTCCTGCCTCTCCAGCCCTCCAGCAGCGCCTCCCTCTGCTGTCTGTGGCCCACGGAGGATGAGGGGACACCGGGAGGGGCCCCAGCTTTCTCTGGGCTGTCGGGAGGGAGGGGGCAGGGATTGAGCTGCCCCTCCTTGTGGCCTTGTTGCCCTCTCTGGGTCAGAGAGAAATACCGCGGCGCCCTCTCCTGGTGGACGCTCGCGCTGCCCGTTGGGGCCTGTTGTTGGGCAGCGACGTACGGGGTGGCAGTTGATTTCTCTGGATGGAAACCGTCATCGATGCCGCCGCCGCCATCGCCGCTGCTGTGTGGGGACATGGTTACCGTGGTAACGGAGGCTTGCGAAGTGACGGCCGCTGCGGACCGGACCAGGGAAACGGACAGTGGCTCCAGTTTGATTTTCACCTGAAAATGCAGCGATAGACACGTTGTAAAATTGGGAAATAGAAATTTTCTATAAAAGGGAAACCAGAGGTTTGGATCAGGGCCGGACCAAGCCTTTTTAGGTCTAGGCAATTTTCATTCGGGCCCCCTCATGCCAAAATGTCAAAACAAGATGGTATCATTCCTAATCTGCTAGACGTGTGCAAAAAAAAAAATCCCTATAATTGTTAGCCTCTTTTGTAATTTTTTTAGTTGTTGAGTGCATTGTGTTTGCTTTGTAACTCTTTAATCTTCTATTTTTGATAAGTAAAGCACCTGGAACTGCCTTGCTGCAAAATGTGCCATGCAAATGAACCTGATTGATTGATTGATTACTAAATAGTACACCAACTTTATTATGGCTGTTTTTTTTAACAACAACAACAAAAACTATTTGCAGTAAAGAAGTTAACAAGTTTGACATCTACTTTTTACTTTTACTTGAGTAAAAATATGTTGTAATATTAAATACCACACAAATAAGAAATTGATAATTATTTGCTTGAAATGATTAAGTTTACATCGTTTTCTTCAGTGTTTGGTATAACTGCCTTTAAAACTGTTCTGTTTGGGTGAGACGTTTCTGTATTCACCCACAACCTCGTCATTGTAGTTTCCTGGAGTCTTGGCACATTCCTCCGACAGAACTGGTGGAAATGCCCATAAATTCTCTGGAGGTTGACCTTGCAATGCTTATGAAATGAAGTGTGTTATTTTTCTGAAAACTTGGACTTAATATTGGGAAATGTCAGTGGTAGGCACTGCTAAATAAAAGCTTAAGTTCTATCGGTAATGGCGCAACACACCAGCAATAGTATTTAACAGAAGGTAATGCTAAAGCGCTAATTCAAATTATAGCTGCTTTTGACAAACCTTAAACACATATGTCCAACTTTATTCAACTGAAAGTTTACAAAACAGAAAACTGAATTAACGCTTAAGAATTTATCCTGACAAATTAGTTTAGGGGAAGCTGAGTGTGTCATGTGGTGGGGTTGAGGTGAGGAGTGACGCAGAGACCCAGGTAGTAAAGAAAATGGTGAAGCTCACATAGTCCGAATACAGGCAGCACGGCAGAGCGGAAACAGAGGCTCAGCACAAGTAGCAACTGTATATAACAAAGACTGATGGGATCAGCTTTTGCCAACACAGGACTTCACAGTTCTACTGTGCCGGCAGACGAACTACCATAGACAACAGTAGAGGTTAGACAAGGACCCGACAAGAGACACACCTGGGAAGCAATCAACAGGGAAGACACAGAGACAACAGAGACTCAGAGGACAGAAACTGAACACAGAAAACCCTTAAAAAGAAACACACAGAAACATGGATCATAACAAAGTGTGCTGAAAGTTCTCAAAAATTAGCTCCGCTATTAGCGTATGAGCTGATTAGCAGAAGTGTGCCCACCACTGGCAAATTCCAATTTCTAAATCAGCATCAGGTACAAAACGTGTTCGTCAGGACATTCCTATGACTAACTAATAATAAAACTGTAATAATCTAGCTTATTTCTTGATTTCTTTCCCACATTCAAACATCTCATACTTGTTGTGCAACAAAACAAGCATGTCTTGGAAGCAGCAGCAATCAAAAACAACAAAACAGACATCCTAGACTGTCCATTACAGGCTGCAAGCAACACTTGAAATCCACCGTGCTGGAGCTGTTGACATTAAGCCACTACCATATAAAGCACAAACACGGCTCAGTCAGATCAATACCAAGCCAGAACCAGACATTGACAGCAGAGGGGTCTTACGTGTTCTCCCTGAGGGGCGTCTAAATCCCTGTTACACACCGCAGAGGTTACAGTTTCCTGTGTGGACACCAGTTATTGATCATGACTCAACATGACGAAGACAAACTGTTTTTAAAAAAAGCACTTGACATCCTGTCTGTTATTTTTTTTTTAGATCACACACCTTTTTCTGTGAAGCTCTGCCATCCTACAACATGTTTTACATTCACTGCTAACAAGTAAGGATTCTGCAGCAGTCAGAGGAGTTGTACTAATATTAAAAATTAATAAAAATAAACAGACTGTCAATTAGGGCTTGGTGATAAATTCATTTAACTGATTAATCAATTTTTGGGGGTTTCAAAGATTTAATTTTTGGAAAATCTGGATGTTTTTTACTAAAGCATTCCCTGGTTTCCATAGTGCAGATGGATGACGAGCCACCATCTTGTTTGGAAAGCATTTTTTACTTTTAAGATATTTTTCTGGTAAAACTGCAACTTTATATTGCTAACATAATGCCCATATTCTCAGAATGAAACAAAAAATTCTCGTAGTCTAGTCGTAATACTCTCACTGTACAACTCCTGGAAGGAATGATTGAAATAAAAGCCACTTTTTGAAGACATTTTCTGTCATCTGGAAAGTCCTTTTTAGAAAACAATGTAAAAAAAAACATTTATTAAAATTGGATCTGATATAGAAAAGGTTGTAGATTTTATTTTTATTTTTCATTCCCCAGCCCTCCTGTGAAGGAAAACACCCTTACCTTTGACATAAAGTATTTTCCTCAACATTTTCAGACAAGTTAATATGTAGTGAAGTCGCATTACCTGCTCCACTTCGCCCTGGGTGATGGGTTGGGTCTGGAAGCGGGCGTTGGCTCTTCGCTGCCGGGTGTCTCCTCGAGAGCCTTCTTCTGCCTTAGCCGTGGGATGTGCGAGGCGGTTAAACAGGGCCATTTTCTCAGACAGACTGAGTGTGGAAAAGTCTGGCTCGTCAGGCAGAAGCTCCTGGCCATCTCCTGCAGCCTGGCTCTGTTTCTGGAGGGCCTGCGTTTCTGTCTCCTGCTCCTGGGCTGTCGAGCTTGGCTGCGAAGAGGCTGAATGCTGTGGAAGTATATTTTCAGTGTCTGAAAATGAAGTCATTATACATAAAAAAAAAAAAAAAACTTTTGCAGCTGTGCATGTTTATTTATTTGAGGAATACAAATTTACCATGTTGAGTAAAATTTCAAGTTGTTTAATAATTAAAAGTGACCTTTAGATTAGGACAGGTCTATGGGTTCTACAAGAGACGTTCTTTACAGTTTTTCCATAAAATCATTCTAATAAGATTTCATGATCTGTTTTCAGCTTAATTCAGAATGAGCTGTCTTAGTGGCGTCTTGTCACTTCAAATCCAAATAAGCTGCAGCTGACGACGCCTCCTCAAACCCAAAGTTTTCACTCGCAGGTGAAAATGGCTGCCAACAATTATACAACTGTACACCTTTGCAAAGCATTAGTAGAGACTCCTGCACAATCAACGAGAATGCAGCAAGTGGTTTCTTCATGGTAAGTGAACAGCAAAGCAGTTGTCTTTTCAGCAGCCATTGTACAGCAAATACAGAGGTAAACACGCTGGAGATCCACTTGGGTTGCGAGGTAAAGGACTGGGTTTGTTGGGGTTGCTAGGTGATGGGCTGGGTTTGTTGGGGTTGCTAGGTAAAGGGCTGGGTTTGTTGGGGTTGCTAGGTGATGGGCTGGGTTTGTTGGGGTTGCTAGGTGATGGGCTGGGTTTGTTGGGGTTGATAGGTGATGGGCTGGGTTTGTTGGGGTTGCTAGGTGATGGGCTGGGTTTGTTGGGGTTGCTAGGTGATGGGCTGGGTTTGTTGGGGTTGATAGGTGATGGGCTGGGTTTGTTGGGGTTGCTAGGTAAAGGGCTGGGTTTGTTGGGGTTGCTAGGTGATGGGCTGGGTTTGTTGGGGTTGCTAGGTGATGGGCTGGGTTTGTTGGGGTTGATAGGTGATGGGCTGGGTTTGTTGGGGTTGCTAGGTAAAGGGCTGGGTTTGTTGGGGTTGCTAGGTGATGGGCTGGGTTTGTTGGGGTTGCTAGGTGATGGTCACTTCCTGCTGATTTGTAACTTTACATCCCACAGGTTTTTGAAACTGTTAATTTTCCAGACACCAAAAGATATGAATATTTCTTTTTAATTGCTTAGGCTGTTTTTAGAAACAATTGAGACCCAAACATTCAAAATGTGAATTTTGCATAATAAGTTCTCTTTAAGACAACATAATTAAAGGCATGATAGATACGAGTAAGCTAAAAGTGTGTCAAAAAATGTTTACAAATCAAACAATGTAGATTATTTGATAATTTGATAATAATCCTCACACCCTTGTTTATTGTTAAGCAAACCTGACTGCTTCAACTGTTTAAGATAATCAGACACTACAACAGAAGCATAAGTAGATCAGATTATCGTGTAATGCACCTGGATGTTTGCAAGGGTTACAGTAATCTCTGCTGTGGTGAGTAAAACTTTGTAAACAAATCACAAGATACATACACCTATGGCATACGAAGGGTTCGACCTTTGACCTTTAATCAGCCATAAACAAGCATCTTCACTGATATTTATGATCTGCATATAAAAAACTCTGCAAGTAAAACAGTTCTTCATCAACACTTTGTATGGCAATGGCCTGTTGTAGAAACAGTGACAACATTTTTCCCTACAGGCAGCATGAATCAGAGAATCAGCAAACAAAGTAAGTTAAGCTAAAACTACATATCCTTCATACAACCAGGAGAGGGAGATGAAGACGGATAGATGGCTGCAAAAACAACTTCAGCTTTTTCTTTTCATGATTAACATAAGGCTGAATTATTTTAGAATCATTCAGTCTGATGGACAGAATTTCATAAATTTTAACCTAAATTGAGAGAAGTTGTTCGGCGTCTTTAGGTGTCACGCTCACCTGATGCTAGTTACACTGGTGCTGGCTGCCGTAGGGCTGCGGACTTGACTTGGACTTGTGGGGGTTCCTTCTGGTTGCGATGATGTCGTAGCGTCACTAAAAATTTAAGACAAATTTAAATAATGAGGAAAAACAGCAAGCAGTACGGTGTCTTTAAATTGCAAAATATTAACAGTGACTATAAAAGCATGATTTACCTGGAAGCATTGACCACCTCTTTGTTGGTGACAGGTTGTGTGTGCGCACGGTCCTGAACTCTTCTCAGACGTCGCTCCACGGCAGCATTTCGTGAGCGGGGTTTGGGAACGCATCCATCTGATGTTTTTTCTAACTCCTGAAACAAAATGTTAGCAAAATATCACTTCTAGTGATACCAACGATCCTATATAAAGTCATGATATAGGCCCTACATAAAATACTGTAAAAAAAATAATTAAAACTCCTCATAACTGTTGTGAAATAAAATAAAAAGACTTCATCTGTCATTCCTGCGAAGACAAAGTAGTAGTTTATTTTGAGGTTTTACTTTGATGTTTAAAAATATCTATCTGATATCTACTGCAAGAGGAAAAAAAAAGTACCCTGAAGAGGGACCGTTTTGCAGCCACACTCATCTTGGCTCTCTCATCCACCTTTTCCTCACTTTCTGAAAAATAAAGACAGATTTTAGTTCTAAACCATTTATTTTCCAAAATGACAACAAACTTCATTTTAGACATGAATTAATTTTGTTGCTAACGTGACATCTTGGCCACTGATTTGGTAGCAGTGGCATCTGCTTAGGTTAGCGCTGTGTGCTAGCTTTTAGCTCCTTGAGGAAATAACCTTACATTTTGTTTTGAGTCATATCATTACATAAACAGTTTGGCATTGTCTGTGCTGTTTTTGTCTTGGGGAACACATGGTCCAATGAATTGATGCTACCACTAGCTAACGTATTAACTATGTTGAGACTTTTTTAACAAGACGCGTTCATTCATTTTGTGGTACCATTTTCTAGTACGAACATGTAAGACTGAATGGAAAAGTCTGTCACTGTTAATATCTTTTAATCAATTTGGGTATAAAAAGTTTTTGTGCTGCTAGATAATCATATCTTTACTATCAAAATAGGAAAAAATGGCTGATCAGGGTGAAGTGGACAGCTATGAAAAGAAAGGATTTAAAAGCATGGCTGCAGGTACCTTCAGCATCTTGTAGTTGTGTTGGGCTAAGACGTGATCTGGAGAAAAAAAATGAATATTAGCATCACTGACAATTATTATTATTATTATTATTATTATTATTATTATTATTATTATTATTATTATTATTATTATTATTATCACCAGGTGATTACAAATAGACACCTGTCAGATTCCAAACGTTCTGCAGAAGTAATGGGCTGTGTCCGAAACCTCTCTGATGTGCGACAGTCTCCTGGAGTAATGTAACGTCGAGGCCTTCGAGTCTCTCTCTCTCCATCGCCGCTGCTGCTAGCCGGCTCCACATCCTTAGCTGAAGGATCTGCTTTAGCTGTCTCACTTCGGTGGATTGGTAAAAATGTTTGACGAGAGATACAAAAAGAAAGTGAAACTAGAATAAGAAAATGTTCATCATAGTCAAATTAAGAAAAACAAAGCCTCACATGTGTATAATCATAGCGACAAATAAGCACAACCAGGGTGACATGGGAATGCATTTACTCTTTTTCTTGCATGCCTGGGTTAACAATGGGATCGTTTGTTTTCTTCATCACATGCACACTAGGGTAGATCTTGTTGTTGGTAACCAGTTCAAGGTTGCCATCTGTCCAAGGACTGCTGGAGATAGATTACATTTTACACCTGGGCTTGGCAAAGGATTTGGAAGGTACAGAAGACGAATGGATTACCACAATTAAACATTTGTTGGTAATGTTTATGTGGGATGAGACCAAGTGGAATAATGGTTAGGGCAGTTACCTCATTGCAAGATTTTAGTCTTAGTTTGTTGCAATTTCATGCTAATTTTGTATGTTCTCTCCTTTTTCTCTCCAGCTGCTATGGTTTCATTACAAACTACCATTCTGAGTGTTTGAATACTTGATGCTGTCATTTGTATCTCCATTGCCCTGTGATGGACTCTTGCTCTGCTCTTAAAAAGATTCAGCAAGTATTTCAATTGGATGAATCAACAGAACATGCAAATATTGGTGAAATGACCAGCAGACATGATCCATGCAGCTTTGGTATTATTAACATGGATTATTCATCCACAATTTAGTTGCAAACAATCAATAAATTACTAACAAACTGTTACTCATAAAATGCAAGCGAGTTCATGCCAGTGAACCTACAGCTCTGGCTTCCGGTTGGCATTCTCCAGGTATGAGTGTCGCAGCTGTGCAACTGACACCCTTGTGTCCAGGGTGCCCACTTCCCCATTAGCTACCCCAGGTGGAGGGGCAGTTCTGGCAGCCTCTCTCCCGGCTCCTGCTCTCTCAGTGTGATACATGATGGAGTGCTGACTTACACCTATGTCTGACATGGAGCGGGTTCTTATCTTGGGTTTGGGCCCTCCACTTATTTCCATACTTCTGTGTTTGGCCTGAGGCAAAGAGGAGCCTCTCTGGAGGTAGACAGCTGAATCCAACCTCTGGTGCTGTGAAACTGTCTGCTGAGGCACCATCTCTTTTTTAGTTTGGGGATTTTGATATTGTATTTGAAAGTCCTCCACTTTCCTTGGGGGGAGTTTAGTTTGCAGTTCATGCTCTCCTTGAGACTGTCTCTGGTTTTCCTGAGATTGTCTCAATTGGTTGTGCTGATGTTCTCTTTGAAGGTTTTGCTGGATTTGAGTTGTATGTTCCACCCTTCTGGCTTCATACTGCTTCTGCTCTGGGAGTTCATGATGCATTATTCGGGACTCTGGATGGTGCACCGGCTCCAAGGACTGATCCTGTCTATGCTGCTGACGTACAGAGGAGTAGGCAGGCTGCACAGATCTACAAACTCTCTCCTCTTGGGTTTCATGGCTAACAGGATGTTCTCTTACTCTTTCCCTGATTCTCTGAGCTTTTCTTTCCCTACCCCTCTCTCTTGGCTGCTCATCATCCCAATCTTCCTCTACATGACTCCTCCTCCTCCTCTCTGGACTGATGTTTTGCCACTCCATGTCTTCATACAGGCCCCTGTGAGGATCATCCACACTGCGTTCCCTTCGGCGAATTTCAGACGGCAACACTGCCTTCCTGCTCTTTAGCAGGCCCTCCGTCTGTGCCTCCTCTTTTAGGACTTGTCTTGCTTCCATTCTTGCCTCCCTATGAGCAGCGTAGATTTGGTCGGCACTCACCCTTCTGCGTGGTTGTACTTCCTGGGCTCCTGAAGGTGTCCCTGTAAGCAATGGAGCATTCATGGCCACAGTAGGCTGAGGGTCCACAGCAGGTCCAGAGTGTTGGTACTCAGATGTAACAGGTGCAGGATGGTGACCCAGACTTGGCTGAGGTTGTGACACTGTCCTCTGCTGGGTGTGCTCTGAGTGATGTGGTATATACTTCACAGTGCTGCCATGACTCTGATGTCTGTTTTGGAGGTTCCTGTCTGGACTTTGGTCAGGGTGCTTTCGTGGTGTTTCTTCTCTGGACAACCGTTCTCTTACTCGGATTCTTGGAAAAGGAATGCATGTCAAACATTAACGTTTCAGTCCAATTAAAGAATTACATCTTTGTCAAAATCCACAACATAACACCAACAAACACATATCCCAAGGTGGCAGAAATAACATCTACCTTACACAAAGACTGGTTAGAAAATACTAACCAGGTAGAAACATAGAACTGTGACTACAGCTTTCAATGTCTGTTGTGGCTATTTACCACAAAAAGTGGTAAATAGCCTGCATTTGTATAGCACTTCATCAAATCCAAGGACTATAGTGCTTCATACTATAGAGTCACCTAGTCATTCTTGCAGCTTGACAAAAGCAAAGCTGTCATACAATCGGTGACACCAGGCTGAGACAGACAGGGGGAGAAGAGCGCTGAATCAGTAACCCACTGGTTACAGGACATATTCCTGCCCCTGAGCCACTGCTGCCCCAGTGAAACTAAGTGCATCCTTTCTATTTCTGGGATTTCAGGATTTCAGGCAGGTGCTGAAACTCAAATAAAAAATGATGGTCAGTGTGATCAACTCCACAAAAGCAAAGGTTTGTAGTTTTGGAACATATAGCTGTGCTTAACATAATGACAGGGAGGAAAAGTATTGGCAATGGATCTTTCCCTGGTAGAGCAAAGCAATTTTTGCTCTCACTAGAGAATGGTTATAAGGTCAGTCCCAATTAGAAATCACTTTCTACGGTGAGAAAGTGTTTTTCACAAGTGGGAACAATTAAGACAACTGCCCATTTTCACCTTGTGTTTGGCCAATTAAGTGCTGAGATAAATTGAATTTCAAGCCTCATTACTACCTTATGTTTAAAATTTCACAAATGAGCAAGCAGGAAAAAACTGGACTTGTTGCTTTTTAGAAAGAGTTACCAGACAAAAAAACAATGTTTTGTCTCTAAAGATAATGACACAATCAAATTTTAGCAATGTTCCATCTGAGAAGAATTGAACTATTGCAATTACAGTTTCACAAAAGACCTGACTGCCTCCACAAGGATGTGAGAGGTTGATAAAGTCTGAACAAATGACTACTGCAAGTTATTCCTACAAGATTCAGCTTTACTCGTTACTGAACCACATGGTGGCAAATAAGCAAATCTGTTGATGTAAATGTCTCAGCCATTTTTAAAATCTCAGCAAATCATGTTACCTTTAAATGAAACTTACAGGGGAAAAGTCTCGAACATAAGACTATATGGGACCCATATCAGCTCCTAAATCCTTCTCTAGTACAGCAAGATCAAGTAGCAGCGTGCCATTAGAGCTAAGTCTGAATCCAACTCTCCCTCCCGAAAGTCTTTATGCCAAATAGTAAGTCCAGCTATTTTCATCTCTAACCCAATAACCTCTGGTAGTCAAAGGTCACTCTAATCTCATTGTGGACCGCTAAGCAGGACATAAGTGAAGGGAATCGGCTTTATCTAAAATGGCAGGAAGTGCTTAAACACTGCTTGTGCTTCTTGAGAGCACAATCAAATGGGACTTTTAAAGCTATCTGAAGAGTGACAAAGCACTGATTAGAGTCACACATCAGCACTACCAAAGCAGAAATAATACAAGGAAGTGACACATAAATTACTGCTCTTGGACAATGTCAAATATTTCCATATTTCTGTTTCCTTTGACTTGAAATCCATTTGAGTAACTTCTGTCACAAAACTCGAGGTACTCTTAAATAAAGAACATCTACAAATATCTTCCTTTTACTTGGTCTCTTTGGTTTTGTCAGCTAATGAATTAAACAAGTACAAAAAACACCATCTTTACTAAGCAAACCCTTACAACTGCTTAAATAAATGCTATGTATTTCTCCACAAGGAACTTGCTATGAACTGCTTCCATTTTATATCTTCATTTTCTCAGGGATTTTGAAGTTTCGTAAGTGGATAAACAACTTCTGAATAATATAGAATTTCCTTAACTTCTTTCACAAAAGAGTTCTGTCGTATGAGAAGCAGACCTATCTCTAAATAATGATAATTCAAAATTCACCAGTAAAGGAAAAATGTGTCCACCGTCACACAGCCAAACCAGAGTGTATACTTAGTTACAGCAACATATTTATCCAACTTGTCTACTCCATTGCTGCACACAAAGCCCCTTTGAACAAACTAAAACGTGATGCATGTATCAGTAGTTACACGTTAATACAATAGTACAATTTGCTTGAAAAGCACTCGCCTGACAGGACACAATCCTGTGCAACTTGAAACAGGTGGAGAGTCTGGGTTATAAAATCATCATACATAGAAACAAACACCAACAACATTTCCAAGTTTAAAACATGCTGTGAGGTAAATTGTCTATTTGGCTTCTCCACAGACGTTTCTCCAAACTTCTTGTTGACAAAGTAAACTAAGCAAACGCACAGAAGGTATGAGCGTTGCTTTTGTTTTTAGACGTTTAAGTCTTATTTACCTCAGTTTTTCACCTTCTGGCAGCCAATGGAAACTGAACCACTGAACCATTTGCTTTGTTTTCTCAAACTCAAACTCGTTGTGGTAAATAACTAGGATCAGTTGGAATATATGTAACATTGAGATCTTTTTGATAAAGAGCTTTGAGAAGACATTTGTTGTGAATTGTCTTCACCCAAAGTGCATGTTCAATGCCCTTACTAGTGCCATGTTTCTTTATACTCACCCCTGCCTGTTGAGGATGCTCTGAGCCTGCTGCTCTATGAATAAATCCCCAGGCGAGATGCCGTAGCGTGTGGAGGGCAAAGACGCACGGCGCGCTGTGCGAGGAGAGCTCGGCACCGCCGCGATTGCGTAGTTCCGGGTGGAGGCGGGGCTCGGATCTCGGTGGGACACGTCGTGTTGGTGGGTGTGCTGCCTCTGTTGTGGCTGAGGCTGATGCTGCTCCTGCATCCGGCCTCTAGATGTGACTGAGCGCTCCTGAGCGCCGCCTCGGCGGTGATTCTCCACATTCATCGCTCTCTCCTGTTCTGAGAATCTGCCCGGTCGCTCTTGGGTTGGAGGAGGCGCTTGATTTGACTGGACCGTCCTCGGTGGGCCGGCAGAGGCAGGATCTGGGTGTGTGGTCATGTAAACTCGGCCCACTCCAGAGCGGTACGGCACCTTCGGCTCCCGTCCGTGGGCCTCCACCTCTGTTCTCTCCCTGTCTCTCCTGGCGGTGATGTGCCGGTCAGAGTTGTCCTGGTCACGCCGGGCCCGGTAGCGCGGTGTGCACTCAGTGTCCGCCTCTTGATCCAGGAGGATCCCATAGCGCTCTGACAGCTGCCGGCGGCGCTCGGCTTTGTAGCGGGCGATGCGTTCAGCCTTGGAGCTGAGGTTGGACGGTGGACCTGACGTGGGTGTGGATGAGGTGGATAATGTCACGGGATCGACGTACACCACCACCGGCTCTGGGCGTCCGCTGCCAGGGCCACCCTTCACCTGAGGTGTTCTGTCTGGAGAGGTCACCTTCTTCTGTGGCGGCTCCATCTCTTCTCGACTGTAACGCCTCACTAGGGTAAACAGTGGAAACAACTGATTGATTTCATTGTTTAACGCGCAATGACTGTGCAAGTTTGAGTCTTCTTTTGTAATAATTAGATTTATGCCAACAGTAATTTATCTGATCAACAAATGTCAACTTTGGTATAAAGTAGAGTTCTTTGCTGACTCAATCAAAGCTGTGTGCCTAGGTAAAGAGGCTATCACATTGACCCAACTCAACCTCCCTCCATAGTTCCACAATATTTAATTCTACAGTTGGAATTAAATATATTCTTTTCTACAAATGTGGGGGCTTGTTGGCAAGCTTTAAAAATATGACAAAATTAACTAAAATAGCCATCACAGGCAAAAATCTGACCTATTGTACTTCATCAAACTGGTTAGAATAAGTCTATGGGTTACACTAAACATGTTCATTGCATTTTCTTTGCACAAAATCATCCTAAGACAATAAGATTTTAGTTTGTTCCATTCTAAGCATTTTGAGCACCTTTCAGAACAATCTCTTTAGGATGCCTTGTCACTTTAAATCCAAATAAGCTGCTGCTGGTCACACCCCCAAACTCAACATTTACACTCACATGTGAAAATAGCCGAAAACTAATGCGCAATTACACAACAGTACATCTTTGAAAAGCAAAAAGCAGAGCCTCCTGCACAATCAACAAGAACGCAGTAAGTCTTTTCTGGATGGTAAGTCAACAACAAAACACTTGTCTTTTCCAGCAGCCATTGTACAGCACATGTAGAGGTAAACCCAGCTGACCAAATGTCCTGGAGCTTCGCTGGGGTTCTTGATTTGTGACTTTACATTCAGAAAGGTTTTGAAATGGACCATTGACCTTTAATAAAAAAAGGACAATCTTTAGTCATTAACTTATTGACAAAAACCGTCTGGGTGTTTTTTAAGCACTTGGGCTGTTTTCAGAAGCAGCTGAAACCAAAATAGAGGTACAAGAATGTGCAAAACTTTGCATAATATATCCCCTTTAAATATGCTTACACAACTATTTGCATTGATAAATTAAAACCAGTGTTAATTGTAAAGAGTGACTAAAAGACAGAGTTATTTATTTATTATTTTTTTAATGAAGCTTACCCATCCCACGAGGCTCACAGGGGTCTGAAGCACGCGTGTACCGAGGCGGATCTTCTTCCAGCATCCTATTGGCTACAAAACCACCTGGTACCAGAGCAGGTGGCGCTTCACTTTCAATCCCCTCTAGCCGCCGGGCTATCCTTTCTTTCCTAAAAGAGATTAAAGTTAGACTCTGAAAGTCAGCAACACTTCACCTGTCCAAATCTTAAAAAGATGCTGTCAAGGAGTTTGATATTGGTGTATCAGTGCATGTACTGAAAATATCCAGGTTTGGTACAAAAAAAACCAAATAAACCACAGCTTTATACCTGAACACATGCAGAATGTCTATGTTGCATAATGTGCAATGCAACGCTACGTAAAGCGGTTTTAAAAAAAGGACTCCCGGGTTTTAATGAATTATTAAATTACTTGTCTAAAGCAACATGAAGCTGAATGAAGAAATCACTGGTAGCCTACAGAAGAAAAATCAGTTAAACTCCAAATCCAGCTGCCTGCAGCATTCAACCAGATTAATTTCAGTTAAATAACTTTTTATTACTGTAAGGCAATGCTTCTCCAAATTCCATCCATCCATCCATCCATCCATCAAATCCATCCATCCATCCATCCATCCATCCATCCATCCATCAAGTTAAGCAAGTCAAAAGCGTGCCAAACTGTTACTTCAAAACCAAGTTGTGATTTTTTTGTTACAAATTATGCTCACCTGTTCATTTCCAGATCCCTGCAGATAGCTTTCTCAAAGTACTTTTTCAACTCCGATACTAAAAATATGACAAATAAATCTAACATTTAGACGTCATGAAAAAAGTTTCTGTTGTTGTTGTACTGAGTATTATCAATACACACCCTTGGGAAGAACGACCAGAAGTTTGGCATCTGTGTCTGAAACACTCTTGACCAAGTTGGTCTTGTCTTTTAAGGAGAAGTCACTCTGAAAACTTAAAAGATAAAAAAGAGTCAATTATTCACTTCCTAGTTATTATTACTAGTTAATAAACCAAAGTTCAAATAGGTTTGATATTAACAAAGACCAAATCAAGAGCTCATTCCTATTAACCCATTATCCTACGACGAACCAGTTTACATCCCTTTAAGTACAGACGTGGATCAGAGGTGAACCATCTTTATACAAGAGAAGAAGTCAAGTTGCCTCCCAGTTAAGCTCTTCAAGGGTAGAATGGAAAACTTAATAGTCTTTAGACAGCCAGAACGCTTCTTGGCTTCAGCTGACTCATCTTTAAGAGGTGATGGAAGGTCACAGAAAAGCTCTGCTGCTGCTGAAGGCATCAAGGCCCAAACTAAGAATTAGGTTGTTAAATAATGTTACACCATTCAAAGGAAAAAGGTGAATAAAGGTTTCCCCAGCAGGCCACACCTGTAACTACGACTTTCCTTTCTTTAGAAAACTCTTCCCTAATTATTCTCCTATTTTGTTTGAATATTTAATGTTTGATTTGTTTGTCTACACCAATGTCTGAAGGAAAACTAGTGTTTATTCTGAGGTCTTATCATGAATTACTCCAAAGATGTACATTATGTCATATTAAATATCTGCAATATAACTCTCTTGGACTTCCCACTTGTTGCTGGATTTCTATTAAATCTACTTGCTAAAAACTAGATGACCATTGGGTTATTACCCAGTACTTGCCAATTGAGTCCAGAAAATTATATTGAAACTTTGATTTTTTTTTCTACCGTGCAAGTTAAAAGTAGAGCCTAAGCAAAGACAATGAAAGCAAAGCTATCGAATTATATTTGCTCATCAACTAACCATTTTATGGACAACCACAATAACAAGACAGTGCATCACCATCTTTTCCATGATTATTTAATAAACATGTTCCCAGGAGACATTTAAACGGCTGCAGACAGTTCTTAGGGACGTTTCTGCTGTTCCAGATATTTTACAGCATTGCAGTGAACGTAGTTCTGAGCAAATTCCCTCTGATAAACATAAAGGTTTACATTATACAGCAGCGCCTTGTAGAGCTACTTTAAAATGCACAAATAACAGAAAAATGAGTTTGTATTCAATCTCCTAAATTCTGGATGCTACTGTTCCATAAAGGGTTTTGATGCTTTTTAGATAACAGTGAATAAATCAGCATCATGAAAATCTTGAGATATCAAATTTATGTGTCACAATGGCTCAGTCCAAGTCCGAGGCTAAATCCAGCCATTAATCTGAGGCAAGATTAGAAACAGTTTTTCACAGAGGCTCCGTGTCCAATCTGTGATTTAAAAAAAGTTAGGAAAGACTTCAATCACACAGTTACAAAATGTGGTTATGAAACTGACTGCAAAAAATAAATATATACAGTAAATACTGCCACAAGTTTCCATCCATCCATCCATCCATTTTCCTACACCCTTGTCCCTTAATGGGGTCGGGAGGTGCTGGTGCCTATCTCCAGCTGGCGTTCCGGGCGAGAGGCGGGGTCACCCTGGACAGGTCGCCAGTCTGTCACAGGGCAACACAGAGACACACAGGACAAACAACCATGCACTCACACACTCACACCTAGGGGCAATTTAGACAGACCAATTAACCTGACAGTCATGTTTTTGGACTGTGGGAGGAAACCGGAGTACCCGGAGGAAACCCACCATGCACAGGGAGAACATGCAAACTCCATGCAGAAAGGCCGGAACCTTCTTGCTGCAAGGCAACAGCTCTACCAACTGCGCCACTGTGCAGCTCTGCCACAAGTTTGCAAAACAAAATGTAAGTAAACATTTTCTTCTTTTTCCATGTGAAAAAGGAATTGACAAAACAGCAGCAGGTGATTTCATCAGGTCGTTCTTTGAAAGATGAAAATGAAGATGTGATTTCATGGTCCAACTAAAAATATATTCCAATTTTTTCAAAGTTGCAAACGCAGTTCACACAAAGCATCATGGGTAATAGAAATAAGGCGTGTGTGTGTTTGCTTAAGAACAACATTTATGTCGCTAAGATGCACACGTGATTAAAACAAAGAATTAAACGTTTTCCTTTCTTACCTTAGAGCTTCTGTTGGTAGAGAGGTTGAGCTGGAAAGTTTTGTAGAAACTTTAGATCCAAATCCTGAGAAGAGAAACAGGATGCCAGTTTTAACATTAAATAATCTACACAACCATTTTCAGTTCAGTGATGCAGACATTTCAATAATCAAACTACACTCAGCAGTGAAACAAAAACACTTTTTCTATCCAAACCATGAACTGTTTTTGATCTGTGGAGAATTATATGAAGTGCATAGCTTGAAAGATTGATGTGGTTTTGTTCTTTGCACTTTGTATGTATGTACTTTTGTTATGTTTTGCTTTAGAAGATGAATTACTGCCTGTTTTGACAGGTTCAGGTATTCTGTTTTGAGATAAATCACCTTTCATTAGCTGTATTCTGCTTTTTTAACATGTCATCAATCTCTTTCCCAACCTTTTTTATAAATATTCATAAACTTTCTCAGTTAAATAATGAAGTCTTCACAATTTAAAGAACTCTTATGTCTGCAGTATTATTACTAAATATTACAATAGTCATACTGTTTGTAATTAATCCAAATGTTTCTCATTGTCACCACCACCGTTTTGACACCACAGTCTGTAATTTCTATATTACCAATTTTGATGAGAACAAAACTCAAATATTCAGCCATAATTACACAAGACGGTCGCTGAGATCAACAAAACACACATTTCCATCTGCTACTTGCTGAAGGACATTTATTCTTAGATTAGTGAGTTTGTGGGTAAATATTTGAACATGTATGTATACATTTTACTCATAACAAACTTTTGCATCAAATTCTTGTTTTTAAAATCACTGATGTGTACTGTAATCTGTAAAAAAACTGCTTAAACATTATTTAAATGGCTTAAATAATACCACATTTAAGAAAACAATTAGTGTACTGAAGCTGATATTCATATCTTCAACTTTAATACTTATTATATTAACATTAAAGTTTATCACAGCAGTAGTTAAATTTCTACCACAGCAAAAGTCGATTGCAGTTCATGTCATGGTCAATTTCATGCCTCACTATCAGCTGATAGTTGCCCTTTTGACTCTTATGTCACACTCAGGAGACGCCTCCAGAGTCCCTCTGACTAATTTTGGCCTCCAAAACCTTTGTCCCAAAACACTGCAGCTTTCTTCACTTCTTATGGTGACAGGAGCAGATCAAAACCCAAAAGGCAAAACTTTATTTGATGCCAAAAGTGGTAGTTCACAAAGTTTGCTCCTCATCAGTTGTTTTTTTCTCTGAAATACAGTCGATTCTGCTTGGGTTTCATTTCCATGTGTTCCATGCAATCGCATTAAAAAATACCATCATATTTGCATCATTTGCTTTTAAATAAACCAAAAGCCTGAGGGGAAACATGCTAGAGATGTGCACTTGTGACCTCACAAATATCCTTCCTCTGATGGAAAGCCCCTGGACGCAGATGCCAGTTTAGTTTCCCTTGGAAACCCTGAGGGCTGCCAGCTACACAAACAGTCCGAGGTTCAAGACGGAGATGACCAAGGAGCAACTTAGGTGCTAAAGTTGGCATGATGAGACGAGGGATTGTCTAAAAATACTCAGAGCCTTCAAATAGACTCTACAGGTGAACTTGGTTGCAGCTTTCAGCTAAATGAGAGTTTAATTTAACGAGATAAGTGAGGCATCAACACCTGAGGTGGGTAGAGAGACTGTAACAGTATCACTACTTCTACATATTCTACTCAATATGTAAAGGTAAAAAGTAGCCATCCCAGAAAATACTCAAGTAAAAAAGTACTGAGTATCTCATCAAAACATCAATTACTTAATATTTAAATAGCTGTCATCGGGGAGACCAAAAATATAAAATTATGTAGAAATTTTCGTATTTTAAAGAATCAAAGTTAAAACAATTTATGTAAAAAACAAAATTAGGGAAGAGAAAAACTTTTCCAAGTCAATTTCTTTCAATATAAACTTGAAGGAAGCGAACAAAAGCAGCATGTGTGTTTCTGTCTGGTGATTGTTTTGGTTAAAACGAGATTCAGAGAAGTTACTAACGAAAGCGTTTGCTAAAAATAGCAAATTTAAGCAACTGACGGGCCTCAAAACCCATTAAAATAAAATTAAAAATTGTGTGTAATGTGCTTTTATCGTTTTTTTCACCTGCTCAACAATAAACATTATTTTTTAATAAAATCTGTATGTCATCAAAGACCCAAACCATGAAAAGGGCTTCAGAAAAATTAAAAGAAACAGCAACATTTGGATTTTTTTTGTCATCAGTTGTTTTTACCATTTTTTGGCTAATTGGCATAGTCACCAATGACGCCGATAAAATAGTTTTCCTGTTAAGGTAAATTGTTTCTCCACCATTAGCACATTTATTAGCGCATACATGAGATGATTGACAGCACTAAGATCCTCCTCCTGCCTCTGATGGGTTGTTTTTGACCAGGAGCAGAGCATTTTTGTAGACCACAATAGCAGCAGGTGGAGAAGCTAAATTTTTTTCACAGATTATTTGACTCATACCAAAACATGGTGACAGTTTTAACAAAGATGTAAAAGGTATTTTTGTAAAAGTTACAAACTGCAGCTTTAAAAGAAAGCTTCCTGCATGTCTCTAACACCTAAAAACCATTGAAATAGTTCAAATAAACTAAGTTTAAGCAATGATTGTCTCTACTTTACTACAAACAAAGTAAACAGAAACCTGGAACATAACCGTGTCACTCTGCTAAAATCAAAGTGGAAGAAAACGGCAGGTCAGTGGTTCCTCTTCCTCAGGCCTTACCTTCCCTACACGGCTGCACATGGTTCACATGGAAACTGGAGATCCAGGGGTTTCGAAACATGTTTAAAAAAGCAAACTGAAGAATGGCCTGCTCACAGTCGTTTGCTCACAGCGGGAGCAGCGGACAGGTAAAGACAGAGGTGACACACACACACACACACACACACACCCACACACAACTACAGCAGAGAGAGAGAGAGACGGACTCAACGCAAGCTGCAACCCACACAGACTGGGAGTCACACCAGAATGAGTGCAGGTGTGTGTGCAGAGAGAGAGACAGCACAGCAGGGTGCTAAAGCAGCTCAGAGCCCCTAATCAGATTACAGGCAGAAATTAGCCTTGATGATAAAAACTCTGGAAGGGGATTGGAGGAGGGAGCCGGTGGAGTTGCAGGGGGAGCTGCAGGGTCCAGGGCTACTGGAAATCAGATGGTTGCTTAGTACAAATTCAGGTAGTGCGTCAGCCAGCATGCTATCAGGTTCCCAAAAAATGAGACCACATGTTGCACTGAGACTGCTCCTGTGACACAGCAGTCAGTTAGTAGAAGAGTGGAAACTCCCCCGAGACATTTACATTTACATCCGGATCATAATCCCATAGATCCATCAGGAGTATAACTTCTCTCACAGCAAGGTTTTTGTTGACTGTGCTTCTCCTCTTTTCTCACCTGTTTCAGCAGCACATGTATGAGATTTTATTTTTCAAAAGATTTAAACTTTTTAAAAATATTTTTAATAATGCATTTCATATTGTTATCAATCAATAAATCAATGTATTCTCTGTACCACAAATGTGATCATTATTAATTACATTTTGATTTGAATATGGCTTAAATCTATGACTTTATTGTTGAAATATGATGTTTTTTCTCCCTATAATATTATCACTTCATCCTTGAAATATATTGCTTTCTTCTCCTTTTGTTACGACTTTATTCTCATATTTTTCCAACATTATTATAGTATTTTCCTTTTTTTTGTCACACACGCTTATCCTCATAATATTATAACTTTATTCTCAGAATTTTGTGTTTTTAATTTGTGTTTTTTTTTAGTATGGCCTAATATTTCTGTCATGCTCTTCCAACTTACTATACATAAGTGAAAAGGGAGAAAGAGGGAAAACTTATATAAATGTGTTTCTTTCTGAAGAATTATAAAACAAACATGTTTCCATTAACCTAACAATTTAACTGGCAAAATATATATAATTTACCTCTTTACAGCTCAAATGTGGATAAGACTTTTTTCTTATAAAGTATTTTGACTTGTCGCTGTTGTTGAAAGGTCATAGAGTAACCTTTCATAGTTACTGCAAGTCAACTTGTTCAATGCAGACAGACACTAATTTAAAATATTGATAAAGTCTCTGCTGTTAAACAAAAACAATTAAAAAAACAGAAGAAACATAGAAAAGCACATTGATAATCATCACATAAAGTAAATGGATGTAAGTATATTCTGATGGTACTGACAATAATTTTTTTTAAATCATCAAACTATGGTCAGATTTGGGAAGACAGTAACACCGGTTCCGTTCTTTACCCGGCGGATGACCCGGAAAGAAGAGATGACGACAGTGTGGGAGGAGATTAGAGAGCGAAGCATCGAGGTCAGAGGAGATCAGACTGTTCTGAATGTTGACCGCTGTCAAAGTAAATTAACATAAAAAATAAACATTTGAATGATTAATTATAAGCTACTATTTTTATATCTGCAGCAAAAAGTCCACAATCGAGCACGTCATCCATATTGTTCTCACTTGGTTCCTGCAGCACTTTACCCTCATCACATCTGAATTCATATATAGATTTCTTTCTTTCCCTATTCTCCCAAAACCAGGTGTAGAATGTGACTGAATTTATTCTATAAATGGAAGAAAATCTGCAGAAAATATGAGCAAATGACAGGAAAAGTTGACTGTGACAGTAGTTTATGGAGCACATTAGAATGATGAACAATAAGCACATCCTGTGACAATTTCATGCTACCATGGAGGTTTTCAGATTCTTGCACTGTTTCCCCTCAGACTGAAATTTTCCACAGTTGTTTACTTGTTGCTTCTGGGATACAGAAGTGGCATCTTGACAAGTTTTCAAAATTTAACTAGCAAATAAACCTAATTAAATAAAAACTTTCAATTTATTGTGAATACAAATTTTCTTCAGTGTAAAAATGTTCAGGAAAATGAGTTTCAAATTTTCTTTGTAGAGCCAAATGAAATGGATAAAGTCTCTGCTTTATCCATTTATCCACTTGAAGATCGCAAGTGAAATAAATTATAATATTATCAGAAGAGGGTATAAAACAAAAATCAATTCAAAACAAAAGGACACAACCAATTCTAAAGTCATTCCACTGGCTAAAATATTTATGTTTGTTTCTAAATCACTAAGCAGCTTAGCACCAAAATACATTAAAGATTTGATGTTGTGTCAACTTTCCAGACCAGAACCGGGCCTTATGGTTCTGGTTCTGCTCTGCATCCCCAGAACCAAACATGGAGAAACAGCATTCAGTCTTTATGCTCCTTTAATCTGGAACAAACTTCCAAAAACTGCAAAACTGCTGAAACACTGAGTTCCTTTAAGTCAAGGCTAAAAACCCAACTGTTTAGAATTGTATTTGAGTCATAATAACTGGAACATTGATCAATATATTTGATATTGATTGAAAGAAGTCAAGTGATGCTCACTGAAAGGTTCAGGGTGAATATAATACCAAAACTAAAAAGCACATGGCCATGGCGACTACTGGAAAAAGTAAAAAATCATCTGTACTTTCTGAAGGGTGCTGAGCTTTATGGGTCAGACTCAGTGATCTGTCACGCGTGTGTTTGTAAGCATGCTTCATCTTGTGACAGTTGCAGGATGTCCTGGGTGTTGGCTTTCATTGACAGGAGAATGACTGGTTTGTACATCCCATGCTGAGACACTTAAATGTTTGGGATAGTTTCGGTCTTGGGACAGAAAACAACTGGCTATAAGTTCAGACTGTGGACTGGGTTGCCAGATCTGATGGCCATTTTCCAGCCCAAGCACAAAGTGAAACACACCCAACTCCAAAAAAAAGAAGGAAAAAAAAAAAACAGTCCGATTGTTGTTTCATCAATCACATTTATCGATTTGTGACCGTTCATGTCGATTTTGGTCGTCTCTTACCATACTCTGACCAGAACCAGTTCCGATAGGGAACACAGTGAGACTTAAATATTGACGTTGCCCTCAGATTTCTGTTTTCCACTTCTGCTACATACTAACAATTGATTAACCAATGACTAATCACAGATTATACAGTATCACATTTGGCATTTTCTGGATGCTTCAAAATAAATTAACTAATGAGATAAATGAACTAACAGAGCATTTAGTTGAAAGGTTTGTACCTTCAATAACTTTTTTTTTTAAAGTTCCTCTGAACACTTTCTAAAAACTTGTCAAATGTTGTAAAGCAGCAAAATGTTCCACACCCATCCAAAACATCCAAATGTTTCCAGCCACAGGTGTTTAAAAGCAGCCCAATTGGACAGAAACCCAACCAATCTGGCAACATGGAGTCATGAGGCTAACCTCAAAATACCACATCTTCAGAGAGAACATATGTCGTATAATTGTGGGTAAATCATTAGTATGTTTACTCAAATTAAGGGATAATCATTAATTTTGCACATTTGAAAAGCAACAATTAGGGCTGAACGATACGGCTGAAAAACTGATCTTGATATAAGCATTTCATATCAGCTGGTATCAATAATTAATGATTAGTTTTTTACTCTTATATCTGAAATACGGCAAGATACTTTGCGTTGTTTAATCCATAGTTTTCTCTCCACTCTGTTGTTTATTTTTAATCAGTTATGAGGCACAGTGGTGAAACCTTAAGCTGCTGCTGCGCAAGGTACTCAACAGGTTGTTGCTAGGCAACCAAAGAATCAATGAAATGTTGCTAGGTAACCAGTGAGTTAGTGAGCTTAGCTGCATTTCCCAGAATGCTGTGTGGTTCTGGATAACTATGTTCACTAAATATTTTACATTATTGAATTGTGAATATTGTCTGATATATTATAGATATTGATCGTGTGTCTATCGCGAAAAAAAAAAAAAATTCCCTTCTCACCCTCTGCGGGTGGTCTCCTCTCTCTCTTTTCATCCTCTGAACTCGGGTCCTCTACCAGAGGCCTGGGAGCTTGAGGGTTCTGCGCAGTATCTTGGCTGTGCCTAGTACTGCACATTTCTGGACTGAGATGTCTGATGTTGTTCCTGGGATCTGTTTTAGCCACTGCTCCAGTTTGGGGGTTTCTGCCCCGAGGGCCCCGATGACCACAGGCACCACTGTGGTCTTCACCTTCCAGTTCTTTTCCAGTTCCTCCCTGAGGCCCTGGTATTTCTCCAGTTTCTCATGCTCCTTTTTCCTGATGTTGTAGTCACTTGGTATGGCTACATCCACCACAACGGCTTTCCTCTGTTCTTTATCCACCACCACAATGTCCGGTTGGTTCGCCATTACCATCTTGTCTGTCTGGATCTGGAAGTCCCACAGGATCTTAGCTCGGTCATTCTCCACCACCTTTGGGGGTGTTTCCCACTTCGATCTCGGGGCTTCCAGTCCATATTCTGCACAGATGTTCCTGTACACTATGCCCGCCACCTGGTTATGTCGTTCCATGTACGCTTTCCCTGCCAGCATCTTGCACCCTGCTGTTATGTGCTGGACTGTCTCAGGGGTCTCCTTGCACAACCTACACCTTGGGTCTTGTCTGGTGTGGTAGATCTGAGCCTCTATTGCTCTGGTGTTTAGGGCCTGTTCCTGTGCAGCCAGGATGAGAGCCTCTGTGCTGTCCTTGAGTCCAGCTTTGTCCAGCCATTGGTAGGATTTCCTGATATCAGCCACTTCAGTTATTTGTCGGTGGTACATCCCATGTAGGGGCTTGTTCTCCCATGATGGAACCTCTAGCCCCTCATCCTGTGTTCCCCATTGCCTGAGACATTCCCTGAGCATATCGTCCGTTGAGGCTTTGTCCTTGATGTATTTATGGATCTTGGATGTTTCATCCTGGACAGTGGCTCTCACACTCACTAGTCCTCTGCCTCCTTCCTTACGGCTCGTGTACAGTCTCAGGGTGCTGGATTTGGGGTGGAACCCTCCATGCATGGTTAGTAACTTCCGAGTCTTAACATCCGTGGCCTTTATCTCTTCTATTGGCCAGCTAATTATTCCGGCAGGGTATCTGATTACTGGTAATGCATAGCTGTTTATTGCACGGATCTTGTTCTTGCCATTGAGCTGCTTCTCAGGACTTGCCTTATTCGTTGGAGGTATTTGGCTGTGGCTCCTTTCCTTGTGACCTCGTCGAGGTTGCCATTTGTTTGTGGTATTCCCAGGTACTTGTAACTGTGCTCTATGTCTGTTATTGTTCCTTCTGGGAGTGAAACCCCTTCTGTGCGGACGACCTTCCCTCTCTTTGTAACCATCCGACCACACTTTTCTAGTCCGAATGACATCCCAATGTCAGTGCTGTATATCCTGGTGGTGTGGATCAGTGAGTCGATGTCTCGCTCACTCTTAGCGTACAGCTTGATGTCATCCATGTAGAGGAGGTGACTGATTGTGGCCCCATTCTTCAGTCGGTATCCGTAGCCAGTCTTGTTGATGATTTGGCTGAGGGGGTTAAGGCCTATGCAGAACAGCAGTGGGGACAGAGCATCTCCTTGGTATATGCCAGATTTGATGGACACTTGTGCAAGTGGTTTGCAGTTGGCTTCAAGGGTGGTTTTCCACAGCCCCATCGAGTTTGCAATGAAGGCTCTTAGAGTCCTATTGATGTTGTACATCTCTAAGCATTCATTGATCCAAGTATGTGGCATTGAGTCATAGGCTTTCTTGTAATCTATCCAAGCGGTGCACAGGTTGGTGTGTCGGGTTTTGCAGTCTCGGGCGACTGTGTGGTCTACAAGGAGTTGGTGTTTGGCTCCTCTGCTATTTTTGCCAATGCCCTTCTGTGCCGTACTCATGTATTTATCCATGTGACCACTTATCTTAGCCGCTACGATGCCTGATATGAGCTTCCATGTTGTAGAGAGACAGGTTATTGGCCGATAGTTGGATGGGATTGAACCCTTTGAGGGATCCTTCTGTATCAGGATTGTGCGACCTTCAGTTAACCATTCAGGGTGAATCCCATTTTGTAGCAGCTGGTTCATTTGAGCTGCCAGTCGCTCATGGAGGGCAGTGAGTTTCTTTAGCCAGTAGGCATGGATCATGTCAGGTCCTGGTGCTGTCCAGTTTTTCATACCGAGACTCTTTCTTGGACATCTGCCACAGTGATGGTTACTGGGGCTTGTTCAGGGAGGTTGCTGTGTTCCTCTCGTAGAGAGGTCAGCCACTTTGCATTGCTGTTGTGGGTCGCCTCCCTTTCCCATATGCCTTTCCAGTATTGTTCAGTCTCCAGCCTTGGTGGGTCTGCTCTGTTGTTAGTACCCTGCCATTGAGAGTACACTTTAGCTGGTTGGGTGTGGAAGAGCCGGTTAATCCTCCTGGCTTCATTCTCTCTTGTGTATCTCTTCAGGCGGCTGGCCTGGAGCCTTTGTTTGGCAGTTATATATTTATATATATATAAATAGGCATGTATATATAGTTTGGCAGATATATATATATATATATATATATATATATATATATATATATATATATATATATATATATATATATATATACAGTATATATATATATATACATATATATATATACTGTATATATATATATACAGTATATATATATATACTGTATATATATATATATAATATACATGTATATATATATACTGTATATATATATATAATATATAATATATATATATATATATATATATATATATATATATATATATATATATATAATATATATATATATATATATATATATATATATATATATATATATATATATATATATATATATATATATATATATATATATTCATATTATCGCCCAGCCCTGGCTAAAATGTAGTAACTCTGAGTAACAGTCTGCTGATCATGTTGTCTGAAACCAACTTCAATGTTGTCATCAAAACAACTCCTCACAGTCCATTTTAAACTTAGTCACTTGGAAGGCCAGTGTTGTTTACATCCAAGACGTCTTATGGTGACACTCTGGTCTGCATTGGACAACTATGAGAAAAAAAAGAAAATCAAGGAAAGACAGCGGGTGTTTGGAGGAATGAGTGGGAGCTGTAAGATGGATGACGGGTTTAAAGACAGGGGAATGCGAAGGAGAGCGGGAAAGACAACCAGACAGAGCCGAAGGCGTGGAGACGGTCCTCTGGTAAACACGGAGCGACCGCTGTCTGAGGCAGCCACTCACAACACACGTTGCCTTATTAGGGACGTGTGCAGCCGAAGGAGAGGTGGAGGGGCAGTTAGTGCAGGAGGGAGGGCGAGAAGAGGCATCACACACAGCAGACGATGATCCGGACCAAGACGTGGAAAACTGCGCGGGTCCGTCTGTGCTGAGCCTGCAGAGTCAGTGGGTTCAGCTCACTGCCATTTAATAGTTATTATATAGGAAATGATTACTTGTTTTAACTATCTAAAGAAAATGCATTCAAATACAAACATGATTTGTTTTCTTGATTTCTTTTTCTTCATATCAGAAACAAACTCCTCAGTTGAATGAAAATTATTTGAACATAAATCTGCCTGTTACCTTATCCAGTGGCGCAACTACACATGTCAACATGTACGTTTTCAGACGAGCGTTACACCAAACATGTTGTCTTCTACAGAAACACATCAGGCTAATTTGACTAATTAAATTCCATAAATTAATTAATTTATTACATAACTGTATTTTTTTTGGTCACACTTTTTCCCTCCACTCAACTTTCTAACATTCTTCATTGTAAGCATGTTAATAGCATATTATTTGATACAATGTTTTGGCCCTAGGATGGGGTGAATCAAAATTGGTTTATTTCACAAAATTGCAATGGAAACTTTTTGTCGCATCACATGATCAACAACCAGGTGTCACCACTGACGCAAACCACGAAGAAGAAGATGGCAGGAAGTAGTTAGAGGATCATGGCAGCGCAGCATGTCTTTTAAACAAAATGATTCACATTTCTTATTTAATGGAAACGCTGTAATTTTTCCTGACATTTGCAAAATATTGGCAAAGTTTTGTCCACATTTGTCATGGAGATGCAGCATGCATTGATAATTTATCTAGTACTTGTTTTATGGTCTCTACTTTTACTTACAGGCTAGCAGTGAAGTAAAGCTTTAAAAATTGATGGATATTATAAGATTAAAAAAAGAAAAGCCATTTTTATTGATATTTATTTTTCAGAGTGTTGTGATTTTTACATTTTGTGATATTTTGGGGATGTTTGCTGTTATCGTAATTGCCTCTTCTTGAAAAAAATCTGCTGCATATATCTCTGCACATCCTCTGATATTAACAGGATGATATTTACAGAATCAGGTTTTAACACACTGGCACTGATATGGTTGCAGAAATATAAACACACACGAGGAAAACTGCAGACTTTGAGACTTTTGGGGTCGAATGTGAACCTGAAGCTGCACAGCTGGACCTTCATCCTCACTCCCTCCTTAAATATTTACTCTGGAATTCCCTGTGTGGATCCAGATCTGCCTTCCTCTTGTCTGCCAAACATCAACACTGCCTGAGGCTCAGCGCAGAAATCTGCATGCTCTGCTCTTATATGGACGTCGATGAACACAGAGGCTGGTGCTGAGTTGTGCACAGCAAACTCCCAGAGAAAAACAAACAGACAGAGAGGGAAAGGGATTTTACTTCATGCCAGGTTGTTCCGAGATTTGTTTGTTCCTTATTAAAACAGATTTTTTTTACTGTAAATTGTAAAAAGATAGTTTTGTCTTTTTGATACAATTATTGCTTTATCCATTGAATATATTCAGTATTAAAAAAAACTCATCCTTTACTATTTCCATGATCCACACACACCATTTTATTAAGAAATGAATATATTTTGTGTATTAAAACCTTCAGTGTCTTATTTTATCCCAGCATTCACATTTCAAATATCTAATTTGATCAAACAATTTTAAGACCATAAAAATGTTCTTTGTTTATCCTATCAAATATACAGTAATATAGTGATATATAAATTTGTTTCCAGAAAGTTTGAATTTTGTCTTATCTGTTTTAATTTTTCTTCTTCATCTTGTATTTTCTTTATGGCGATTGGCAAGCAACATAAATAGATTCATTATTCACTCTTCAGTATTTAATCTGTCATTTCTTGCTAGAGTCTCCTGATAAATGATGCATTGCTTTCCGATTACCAAACATGACAGTACATGTCTGTATCATGCCATATTTACCTCGTATGTAAACAGAGAAATTGGAATAATTGTGTTGAACATAGTGAATATACGAGAAATTGTATCTTTATATTTTTACGAAGAAATAACTAAATCGACCAATGATTGATGGTATTAATCTCAGCATACCTTCTGGTGTAAAAGCGAACTTATTTTCAAAAGTCAGCCACACAGAACAAAGCTTATTGTGCAGATTTCCTGTTCTACAAAGCAGATTATGAGTTTAACTAAAGCTTACAAGATAAAGCATGCACGTTAGTTGTTTATGCAGGGCCAGCCAAAAGTTGTACGGTGCCTAAAACAGAATTTAATTTGGGGCCCTTCTTCCTGTGGAGACCATCACCACCACTAACATCAACACAATACAGATTTGGATTTGTAACAAGGAAGTTTAAAGTGCTTTATCCCATAAAAAGACAATACTATAAAGCAAGCAATATTTATTTTGTATAAAAAGCCATCAGCAATTTGCTGAGATGTACACGTGAACAAACTGAGCACAAACACGAAGAAAAAATTAAACTCGTAGCATCAGATTGTAAGCGGTAACAGAACAATCAACCAGTGAGGTTTATTCTTTCCACTCTTACAAATTAAACGTACAAATTCCTTAAAATCTTTAATTTTAAATGGGCAGTAATGTGTTTTCCAGACACATAGTGCCATTTTATAGCACAATCAAGTGTTAACTTCAGTTGTTGTAAAGAAATGCTACATAGGCTACATCAAATATGTCTTAAAAGAAATTTTACTTAATAATTTGACGCCTTGAAATTGGGTCTCTGTCTCCTTGAAAACCTCTACTGTTCCTGAAACTCCGCCTTCAGGGAGTCATCACAACATCTCTCCTTTATTAACCCTTTAATCACATTTTTACTGGTGTTGCACTGAGAAGTAGCTCGTAAAATGAGTTGAGCAGTTCACCGCAGCTCCACCAGGTGTTTGCTAATTGCCGCTGGCTAGTCTGAAGGAGCTGACCTGTAGCTCCAGGGAGGAGCTCAGTGTCTTAGGTGGAGCTGGATCCACCTAGGTGTTTTGCACAGCTGAATGGAGACTAAAAGGATTTTGCAGACATTCAAGAAAGAATCAAGGCAACACTCTAGTTATGTTTTTTGATTAGGGAATAACATTATATTATGAAAAGCTAACTTTATAAAATACTGTCTCTTTAAACCATCAAATAAAATTGAACAAAAAGAACTTGAGCATTTATGCGATCTGCCTTGATGGTTTGGATTCAATGAGCAAATGTCTGTAGCGTGTGCAGACCTCATGTAAGGGGCATTCAGTGACAGAGGGTCAAATGTGGGGCCAGCCAGTAAACTTGTCCTCCTGTTTTTGATGGGAAACAGCAGGTGCAAGTCAGCAACCAATGACCGAGCAGCAGCAAACAGTCATACGGACGCTACAAAAACAAAACTGTGGGGAAATGATGTTGGAACAACATGCAAGGCAAACACACACACACACACACACACACACACACACACACACACACACACACACACACACACACACACACACACACACACCACACACACACACACACACACCGCCAATTGACTATAATCTGCAGCTTGGAATGCTAATACCTCTGTGGTCACTTGAGACACGAGGAGAGGGAAACTCAGTTGGGACACAATGTTAAACTTAACACAGCTAAAGTTTGCCAACAAGTTAGGAGGGACTATAAAATTGCGCAATTACTGTAAATTCACAGATTGCACGTTAAGATTTTTGTGTCAAATTCTTGTCTTGTAAGTGATTCAAACTTTGTTTTGTTAATTATGCACACTGTTTTTCATGACTTGAGTATTTTTCAGATATTAAATATGTTTGTACATTTTTAATATTTTCTATAAACTTGTGAGAGAAAGACACAAATGATGATTTGAACTAAATGTTAGGTCTCTTTGCATGTGAAAAATGTCAATCAACCCAAAGAAAATACTTACGAGTAGATATTCCTTCAACAATAAAGGGACTTCATTTGTCCTTAAAACCGAATAGACCCTTAGTTCCTCGGTGGAATGGTGAGGAGTCAGGAGCTGCAGGTGTGAGCAGAAAACCACAAATGAAGGATCCTGGGTCATCCACCATGAAAAAGGTCCAACCACAGCGGCTGACAAATATAGCCTGGGTTCTTTCCCTCCAGAGCCCTGCGGCACCGGGAGAAATAAATCTGTCCAGGAACAGCCAAGTGGAGAAATGAAGCAGGGAGAGGCAAATGAAACAAACAGGAGCAGTGCTAACAGGAACGTGCTGAGGTGAAAGAAAAAAGAAAGATGCTGGAGTTAAATTCCTCAAACTACTCCAAAAACTGGAAATAGTTGTCCTGATGTCGCCCCTTCCTCTAGAAGAAGTTTTGTTATCCTGCTCTGACGGCGTTTAGATGGATGTAACACGCTTCCAAGAGGCTTGGGAGCACGTCCCAAAATTGTTGTGGTAACCTCATCCCACAGCAACCATGTATGGAGTGAAGGGAGCAGGCGCGATGGAGGAGCAGCTGCCATAAATAGCCAGGAAGCATCAGACCTCCAGCGCAGGGGGATCGAATCAGCTGCTCAAACCAACACAAATGAGCTCCTGCAGCACAGCGACAAAACTTTAAAGCTTCCTGCTTTGCATTGTTTGTAAAAGAGATAAGTAAATAAGAAGTGAAGGTTTTTGTTTAGGAGTGGACCACCTAAAGCAGGGGTGACTAACTCATTGTTATTTTGGGTCATAATAAGATCACAAACGTCCTCAAAGGGCCGATTGTGGCAGAATGTATTGATAAAACCTCTAATTGACAAACTTAAAATATTAATAAACAGCTGTCTCAGCAATGTACATCACGCCAAAAATGATCATATAGGAAAATGTGATTTTTGTTTTCTAGAAGAGACAGAAAAACAAATATTCTGTTGAGAGAAGGGAACTGGTACAAAGATCACATAATAAATTTCAGTTGAATATGCAAGACATTTTGGACAAACTTTCCACTTCTGAATCTTGCCGGGGGGGGGTTTTAACTTTAAAATTTGTGTAATATATATTTACCATCCCGATCCATACTCCATCCTAGTAAATGACAGTAAAGTACATTTAAATATTGCTTGCCAACTGCCATAAAGAAGAAGTAGAGCAAGCCTCCGACAAACTGTGTTCATGTCTAAGCAACAAAAAGTGTTATAAAGGCAGAAGCAGTGGGGCTCAATGCATCACCACAGTCACTTTTTAAGGAAAATTTGCCTTATAAGCCAACTGAGGCAAGGACAACAGGCGATAAAATTCTCCAACCAGGTCTGTACATCAGGTCTGTAAGGTTATTAGTAGGAAACAACGAGAAATCAATGTTAAAGCCCAAATCTTTCTCAGCCAGAGGAAGAATGAGCAGAACAAAGTCTCATTGGATGCGAGTGTGAAAGTTGTGTTGGACGCAAAAGTTTTGCAGGAACAAAACGGGTGAGTAATGACTTAAATAATACTGGCTTTTCAGGAAAATGCTTGAAAATGAACATAAGTACTTACATGTAAAAGCCGCAGTTACTGCAGCGCATGTTTTTATGCTGCCATGGAACCACCATAGGAATTTTTATATTATCAAACATAACTACCTTATTGATCTTTCATTTGACTACTGATGTTATGACATAAAAAAATGACCTTTGTGCAGACGAACATGTAGTTCATCACAGTTTCATTCAACTTGACCTGAAATGGCTGCTGGCCTTGGTCCAGTTCTTGCATTATTCCAGACTCTTTAGGGTTTTGGAAATATAATATTCCGCTGTTAATGATCTGGTTAACGGCTGTCTGGGTTACATGCTCCCCTCTGACAACGTTGGACCATGATTTCCTACTATTTTCCTCAAAATCTCTGTGACCGCAGCGCATTAGCGTGTTGAACCCCGTCACGTTCACGGAGACGCGGTTCCTCCGGGAAAGGGGCGTGTCCTTCGGGACAAAGACCTCCCGCTGATTGGTCAGCTGCTGACAAACCACACAGAATGATTGACAGGTGGCATGACGTCAATTGTAATACTTCTGAATTAAAACAATGATCTAAACATTCTTCTGTAATTTGAAGTTACAACAAAATCACTTGATGGATTGATAAAACATTATTTTAAATTCTACATGTGTGCACTGATACGAAAGGATTGAGGCACTCTGATAAAAAATTATAAAAATTCTAATTGTGATGAGTACAAAGATTAACCAAAAAAAAATTGACTTAACTCAGAATTCTGAGATTTAAAGTCCGAATTCTGAGATTAAAGTCAACTGAGATTAAAGTCAGAATTCTGAGATTAAAGTCAGAATTCTGACTTTTAATCTCAAAATTCTGAGTAAAAATTCTCAGAATTCTGACTTTAATCTAATAAAGTCAGAATTCTCAGAATTCTGAGTAAAAATTAAAAAAATGACAAAATTCTGAAACTTTAATCTCAGAATTCTGACTTTAAAGTCAGAATTCTTATTTTATTTTTTTCGGTGGCCCTAATCCTCTTCCATACTGGAGTAAAAATCTGACAGACTTGGGTTTTTTGTGACCCATTCCTGTGGTTCAACAATTGTACAAATTTCCTTGTGAAATGTTATATTTTTAATCAGTGTAAAATTATTACTGACATAATTCTCTTACAACACAAAGTATTTGTCTTTTTTTAAAATCAAACCTTTATAAGTGGAACCACGTTTATCCAGAGATTTTGTTTAAAAACTCACTTTGTTCCAAGTTTCCATTTAATTTATTGAAATTGGAGTTTAATAAATTAAATTAACATCTTTAGCCCGAGTAGCATACAGGAGCTGCATGGACTAAAGTGTCTTGAAGATAGGTTTGAGATTAAAACGTGCAACATTTTTTCTTTGAACACATTAAACTGTGAAGCAGATGGGCTGCAGGACTAGAAGATCACACTTGGTTCAACTTCTAACTTTGTGCCAATTCAGTAAAAATGTTGCACCAACCACGTTCATCTCAGTTACCACACTGGACTCATTTTCTGATGTTTACTTCCAGCAGGATAAACACCAAAAACATCTCAAATAATTTTAAAATCTTCTCACTGGTGGCTCCACAGTTAAACCCCAGACAGACAAATTTTAAGAAGCCCTTAAATGAAACCGCGGCGACTACAATCAAAGTGTACCTAATAAAGCAGCCAGTGAGAGAACAGTTACTGTTTCTGTAAATAATAATCACGTAGATCATTATTCGCCGGTGTCTTGACTTTCTTATCGCCTCACAGAGGAATGATTAAAAAATAAGGTTTTGACTTCTGTTCTTTTGTGTTTTGTCTCCCTCTTGTGGCATTACAAGAGAACAGCAGTAGATTGCCAGCCTGCCTTTTAAAACCACGATCTTATTAAAACGTTATCAAATATTTGTCTACTAGTTCCTAGTGAAAATGTCTTAGTTCACTTGAAATAAGACAAAACTAACTTACAAATAACTTTTCAGAAAGATGCAGGAGTTTGTTTTAAGTGAATAATTCCTTAATATTTGTGAAAAGTGGTAGATTGTCAGTGGAGTTGGTAATTTTAAAATAAATATTAAAGTATTATTCACAAACTCCTATATCTTACTAAAATGTTAGATGTGTTAATTTTGTCTTATTTACAGCCTAATAAGTTATTTTCACTAAAAAATAGACAAAAATACTAAAATTTTGTGTTTTAGCAGTGTAACTTTGTTTTCAGGTTTACATTTCTCATTTCTAATTTCTCAACTTGGATGAATAGGAAATTTTCAAAATAACAAGACAAACTGAAAAGTATTTTTATTTTAAAAAGGTGGATGAGTTTTGTTGTCTCTCATGCCAAGTTATTGACTCTCATCTGTGTTGCTAGGCAATGATTTTGCTGTGAGTTTTGGATATGAAGCAATGGATGTTAATGAGGTCTGCAGAACAAAAGCTCATTCTTTCAGACTCAGAAGACAATTGAAAAACAAAAAAAGAGAGTGAGAGAGAGACAAACATGGAGGCAGGAGGAATTGTGTGACCCCTGGAATGACCTGGTTTACAATTTAATAATCATAACCTGAGGCTGTAACCAACGGCACGACGAGTTGAGGGATGCAATGGATTCCAGATAATGACATAAAATTAATAATCTTGAATATTAGAAGTTTATCGAGTTATGTCATCCTTGAAATAATCGCACTGAGCGCTACATTGCTGTCAACATTTGTGCCGAAATGTCTGAAAGTCTCTGAAATAGAATCCATGAAAGTGTGGGTTATTTATATAAGTTTCAACATCATAATTATTAGTGGCAAAGGTCAACCAATCTGTCACATGTAAAAACAACAACAACTTAAAGCCAAAGATTCACAGTTTTGCACATTTTACACAGTTTGTTGTTTAAAAAGTTGGAATATTTACAGAAATAACAGAAAACTCTTTGGGAGCAGAGCTAATATAATTCAAAACTCTGAGTGCAGGTAGAACATCAGAAACAGGTCAAGAAACTGGGGCAACTTCTGGAATAAAGCCTGAAAGGACAGCAGTTTGTGCCAGGTGCTTTAGCCTTTGATCCAGCAGTGATTAGGTAAAAAATAAAATCATTCATTCATTTTTAACCTAGTATCAGAATGAAGGCCAGAAATAAACAAACATATTTCATGAAATGTATTCAAAAGGTATATCAGGGCTCCACATTATGAAAAACAGATTTTGAATGTTCAACAGAATCCTGCACAGTGATGCGATGTGAAAGACCCACTGCAGTGGAAACACAAAACATGACAAAACCTGCTAGAGTTCAAGACCGTCTCACTCAGGAAAGGCTAGTCTGAATTTATATTTTACCTTTGTTAAATAAACTGGTCCTTTGAAAACTGCATTTTGTATTTGCACAAATTATTCCCATCTGACATGAATATTTGCTTGATGATCTGAAACATTTCAATGTGACAAATGTGAGGGGGCAAATACTTTTTCAAACACATAAGTTGAAATATTTGGCACTGTGGAAAAAGAATCCCCCAAACAAATAGTAAAAAGCCCCAAATTAATCTTAAACTTATGCCCAGGATGAGTGTATGCAAACTTTTGATTCAAAATATACAAAGCAAAAATTAACCACAAACAAAAAACGTTTCATGCAAAGAGTTTATTTATGAATCAGACTGCAGTATCATACAACAGTAGCACAATCGTATGACTATGGATTATGCTTGTATTTATAGATACAAAGTTAAAGGCATGTCTTAAAGGAAAAAAAGGAAAATGAATGAGCTCTGTTTTGATTTACTCTAAAATAGCTTTTAAATACTTGGCATAGTTTTGTAAATGAAATTATGAAACATGATGTCTTGCCCACCGGTTTCACTATTAAGAGTACCAAATGCAAATATACTTTTATGAAAAACATTTTTTTTCCTCCACTCTCTTGCATTCCATGCAAGGAAGAAAAAAAGATGTTGGTGAGTACAAAAAGCACTTAAATCTCATATGAAAATAGAAAATATTACAAGTGTGCATAATTACTTCATGTCTGCACATAACCTGTAGTACAAAAAGTCAAATGACACTATGTTCAAGTGTACCTGACATGCCAATTGGAGAGAGGGTGGGTGTGCATGTAGAGAAATAATTAAAATGTTGTCTGGGGCAGTTTTAGTGTACGACCAATCAAAGGCCTTCCAGTGTCCAAAATGAATCAAAGATGAACCGTGTTAGTAGATATAAGCCATCTTGTCCTCCCTGCTATGCTGATAATAAAATTCAAGCAATATATTTTATCCTGAACATGTTTTAAAGTTAAACTCTCAGTTTCATTTGGGTTTCACAGTTTTGATTCTATGATCTGGCTGACAGCGTACGAAGAGCAGAAAGTGCTCACAATGCTACTTTACTGCTCCGGTCAGAGGAGCGGCAGGTCAGTGAGTCATTTTGTAAAAAAACAAGCAAAAAAAGAGAAACATTTTAAATTAAAATCTACGGTGTGAACAGTGCTTAGTACGTTAATATTTGGCATTTCTCTGGAGTACAATGTAATGCACACGTAATAAGGCGACATGAGCGGTCCCAATTTACAAGAAATGGCCCAAATACCAAGACAAGGTTCTGAGTTGATCCAATGCTACAGCTGTAAAATGCTACATAACGATTAGGTGTTAACAGATGAATGATTTAAACTACAGTTCTGGTGATATTAGAGTCACAACAGTGCAATAGTGCTGATGTAGAAAAACCACATAGCTGCAAACTTACTTCTGATCAGAATTGGACTAAAATCCTAAATGTGGCAGAATTTCAGCCCGCACGTTTTGCAGATATGTGGCCTAAAGTAGCATATTGCATTGTATCCTGTAGTGCAATAGATGCCGGTGACAGCAGAACATTTTCACACTGAAAGAAAACGCCGTGTGATGGGAGGAACAATGAAAGAAAGACAGAGTACTTAGGAAATAGAGGGAAATAAGGACGGGTAGGGAGGGGGAGGAGAAAAGAAAGAAATCCAAATTTTATTTCTTAACATGTTTTGAGGAGCGACAACGAAACAGTACATGAACTGGAAGACATACAAAGACAAAGATATAAAGACACAGGTCATGTTTGACCACCAATGTAGGAAATACAACTTTGATGGGATAATGAGTCAAATATCACAAAGAGCGTCCAACATTGACGTGGTTAGCGTATGAAAAAGCACTATCAAATCGTAAATAATGGCACAATCAGAAAGTTTCTGTCCTGTTAAACCTTGCAGTGACGAACCCTATCGCTCACTGAATCCAAATCGTGTGATCAAGGCACACAACAGGGTCATCCTTCTGAAATGATAGGTTTTCTTTTTAAAGCACTAGAAAATTACATATACTCTCAATATGATACTATACATAGATATGACACTTTTAGCTTGATATCAGCGCGGAGAAATAAAATTCCATGGTTAAATACAAAATTTCTCTTAAAATATTTAAAATATACTTTATTTTGTACAATTATGCAAACCGATTACCAAGTTGATGATTAAAAAAAATAAATACTCAGTGAAATGTTGTTTCACAGATGTATGAAGATAGGTATATATGGTGAAGAGAAGCACCCACCCTATGTTAAGCGCCCATATACCCTGACATGACTCCATTTCCCTGTAATATGATCTGGATGACGTGTTCACATTAAAACTTCTGACGATGGTTCCTACAGGTAGCTCCACTACACCACTGGGCTGTTAATACAACAATATTGCTCTACATGTCTTTTTTTTCCACTTTTCCTTTTTTTTGTTTGTTTTTCTTTTTTTTGCTCTAAATCCCTACGTTCATTTTTAATGTTTTCCAAAATTACCAACTCTATCTGTGCCTTTATTGCTTCCTGAAATTACCTGGAAATTTGAACTTTACACTAAATTGATCAGGCTGAATTTAAAGTCTTCCCCTGATCCAACCAGGATTTACATAGGTGGTTAAGAAAGGCAACTCCTCCTGTCCTGTGTAGAACCAATGTGACACATGTTTGGACAACTGACCCTTCATGTCATGTAATGTAGAGTAACTCTTCACTGAAGAGATCTATGAGTTAAGGTTGCAGTTTGTAGAAAAGCAATGAGAGCGGGCATAATGTCTTTAAATTTAAAAAAAAAATGAAGAAAGGCGTATTTATCTCTTCTGAAAATCAAAACAGTTCTTGAGCCAAAGACAGTGATGTCCAGTTCTAAAAACAGCTGTCACCTGACCACAATCTTAGTTTATTTTGGTGTAGTTTAAATGCAACAGAAAGAGGTTTGAGAGAATAACCCTTCTACGTCTATGTTGGCTTTAACATAAACACTTACATTCATATCCTGAAACTGCTCCCCGGTAAACAAAAACATTTGTTCAGAATGCGAAAAGTCTTTTTCGCTAGTCGCACTTTAGAAGCTCTGGTATGCATGACGGAATTGCATAATGTTTGCTAATGAGAAAAGCATCGAGAGAGGATAGAATAGAAAAGGACAAGCCGCTACGAGAAGACTAACTAGTAGAAACGCTATAGGAGGATGGGGTTGAGAGCGGAGGGCACACGGGGAGGCGGGAAGTCAGCTTAGGAAGGCTGGGGAGGGATCTGGAGTGGAAGTTGCCCCGCAGGTGTGCAGGGCACCTCCCTTTGGCAGTGGAACAGCACTCATAGTAGTCAATGCAGCGCCGGAGGTGAAGGTGTACACAATGCTCTTGTCGGACAAGAAGGCCATTTCAGTGTCGAGATGAGATGAAGGCATTCTAGTAGGCAGCCAGGTCACAGTGTTGGAGCTAAAAACCTCAGATGAAAACGATGGACGCATCTACTCTGCCCCCCCTCGGCTGGGATCAGGGGTTTCTGGGAGTTAGAAGAAGGAGAAGAAGGAGAAGAAGAAGAAGAAGAAGAAAAAAAAAGAAATACATATTTACTCACTCAAATTACACTGCAAAAACACAAAATCTTACCAACTATTTCCAGCGCAAATATCATTGTACATTTGAAATAAAAACAAACTAACTTACAGGTAACTTTTCAGCAAGATTTAGGAAGTAGAACTTTTTCATTAGTATTAAGCAATTGCTGACTTAAAACAAGTTCTACATTTTGTTGGATAGTTACTTATAAGTTAGTTTTATCTTATTTCAAGTGAACTAAGATGTTTGCACTAGAATCTAGACCAAAAATACTTTTTTAAATCCAAAATTGGTAACACTTTATTTGAAGGGGATGAATAAGACTGACATGACACTGTCATAAACATGACATAACTCCTGTCATGAACATGAATAAGCCTTCATGAATATTTATGACTGTTGTCATAAAGCATTACTCTGTCAATAATGACACAAAATGTCTTTTTTATGAGAACTTGACATTAACCAAGAAATCATTACTGTTTAAACTTTACCTTTAATAACATAAAGTTACCTAATTTTTAAAGTGCAATCAGTAATACTTTTAGAACAAATTTATATCGGTAATAATTTCTTGGTTAATGTCAAGTAGTCATAACAAAGACATTTTGAATAATGTCAACGTTGTATTAAAAGTGTCATAATTTACCAAATGACATTTTATGACAACAGTCATAAATATTTACAAAGGCTTATTCATGTTCATGACAGCTGTTATATCTTGTTTATGACAGTGTCATGTCAGTCTTATTCACCCCCTTCAAATAAAGTGTTAACCAAAAAGGTCTTAATATTGACAAAGAAGCACTAGTTTCACTGGCAGATTCTTTAACTTATAATGAGATATTTTTCCTATAACTGCAATATCCAGCCAGTGGAATCAGAATCTTTTCATCAATATAAATTAGTTTTGTCTTATTTCAAGTGAACTAAGATATTTGCACTAGAAACTAGACCAAAAATGCTTGATAAGGTTTTGTGTTTTTGCAGCGTATCACAATTTACAAATGGGTGTCAATGTGGGCACATAATTCACTTAGAGCTATTTTTATTCCCACCTGAGAGAGGTGATTTCTGTCCATCTTGCAACACTGACTCCTCAGCTCCCTGCTGTGAATGTGTGACCTCCTGATTGTTCTCCTTGCCCTCCTGTGGTACTTGGTGGAGCTCCTCCCTGTGGTCTTCCTTGCCCTCTCCTTCTGCTTCCCCCTCCCCAGAGTCAGTACTCCGGATGCTCAGGCGTCTCACCCGACATATAACATCCACCTCCCTCATCCTAGCAAGTCTTTCAACCGGCACATGACCTGGAGAAATAGCCAGTTTGTTCTGCAATGCTTCAATTCGCTGGGAGGGGCCCTTGGTCCGCCTCTCCCCCTCCAAGCTTAGTGATAATCTACGGTCTAGGTTTGGAGGAACTGAAAGTGGCAGTCTATCTGGCGGAAACTCAGGTAACCCTGGATGGTCCCGCCCCAGGTGACTTCTTAGACCGACGCGAAGTTCTGGGACAGACACTGACTTTTTCTCTTGCGCCTTCTTTTCTCTAGGCAACGTATTGTTTTGCCGCTCACCTTTCACCACCGTTTTCTTTTTGACTTCAGGTGTTTCTCCTGAAATAGCTTTCTCTTTCTCTTCTTTTAACTCTACTTTTGTAGTTACGGTTTCATCAGCATGCTGTTCCTCGGTCGCTTGTAAGTCTGCAGGCGGATCAGATCCTTCCACTGTAGATGCAGAGGGAGGATCATCACTAGCTTCGTTTTCTGGTTTGCCCTCAGCAGGATCAACTGTGCCTGAGTTTTCTGCCTGAGCATCTCCACCTTCCTCACCAGCATTAGCATCTTGTGTCACTGACTGCTGCTCCACTGCTTCAGGATTGAGGTCAGATCTTGGCTGATTGGAACTCGAGTCTTTTGGCTCCTCAGCCTTTGAGTCCTTTGCTGGACTTTCTAAGGCAGCACATTGTGGTGGGCTGCCATTTTGATTTGCAGAGCTGTCTGAGCTGTTCTCCTCATGAAGTGGAGGCAACGGACCCTGTCTCATTTGATTCTCAAGCTCTCTTTTACAAATAGGGCATTCCTCTTCAGATTCACCACTGAGATCTTGAAGAGGCTCTGTGTCGTTAGGTCTCGATGGACCAGTGGATGCTCTGTTTCCATCTGCAGAGTCTTTAGACTGACGTAAAGTTTGACATATGTCCTCATAATCTGGAGGACTGGTAAGCGTAGAGGCATCTTGCATGGGCTGTCTATCCGCCCACGGCACCTCCGCTGCAGTGTTGTGCGTCGTTGGACTGAAGTCACAAAGTGGCGTCTCGATAGGCTCATCAGGCAGGTCTAGCTTAACTGTCCGGCCATCGTTGCTCCGTCTTCGGGAAAGATGTGCAACAACCCTATATTCTCTGAATCCTGTCTCCCGGGGTGGGACTGGGAGTTCCTCTCTAAGCTGTTTGCTGAACGTTACTGACTTTGTTGCAGGTCTAGAGAAGGCGCTCTTCACTTCTCGGTATTCTGGGTCAACAGACCAGCTTACTGCACTGCGCCTAAGGCTGCTGGGCTTGTTGAGAGGTTCTGATGTCAGTCGGATTTTAATGCGCTCTGGAATTTGAACCGAACCATTTGGGACTTTATTGCTGGCAGTGCCAAGCTCTAAGATGTCTTTGTAGGCCTCGTTGAGGTCCTCTATGCACTTGTCAACACTTTGCTGTTTGCTGATCTGCTGCTGTTGTTGATCTTGGATTTCTTTTTTCATGCTCTCCAGCTCTTTGACAGCATCCCACGGTCGCTGCGTGGCGGGTTTTATCAAGAACTGCTCACTGCTCGCTGCTGGTTTGGCCTCCTCCACATTTCCTGAGGATGGGACTGCTGGCTGCTGAGCTGTGCTCTTGTTCAGCTGGCTGGAGAAGGTGGAGGTCAGAGAGAAGGCGCTGTTGCTTGACAACTTCAGGCTCTTAACTCCCTTGATAGGAAAACTGAAGGCAGTGCCTACTACAGCGCTGCTGTCGGGTGCAACGTCAGTGCCAGGAGGAACAGGTTCTTGTTGTGCTTCCTTGTTTTCAGGGGCAGGTTTTCGAGCCTCCGGGCTTGTCTGTGTCTCCTGATCTCGATATTGGTTTGCAGGCCAGGTTCCTGATAACTTCAACTCTTTATAATGATTGATCTTAGGGGGTCTACATGGTAATTTCTTAAACATTTTGCTGCTCGCCCTACTACTTGTTTTGCTGCTTGCGAAGCTACCAGTTAGAGCCTGCAGCTCTGCTTCGGCTGAGGATGTGCTTTGGAGACTTTGGTTTGTTAGGTGGCCGGTTTTGTTGTCACTAGGACTGCCTGCTGGGTCCGGAGATTTTTCATTGTTGTTGTTCTGATCACGGATCGTCCCGGTGAGCTGCGGCGTAACGGGGACAGACACTAAACAAAAAATGGTTTCACTTAGTCTCTTTTTTAGATTTTTTGTCTTTTCTTTCTCCGGTGGTTCATGCTGTTCTACTTTTTTAACCTCTGTCACAGTTTCAGATACACCCTGGTCAGCCGGTTTACATGGGGGAGGTGGTGGTTTGCCAAGAAAAGATGAAGGAAAAATAATCGGACGACTTTGTTCAGGACCTACACTTTCACTCTTTTTAATACCCCTGTTGCACCATCGATTACTACTCTCGTTGTCACTTGGAACGGTTTTGTTGGCTTCAGTATTGGGAGCTGGTCCCTGCTGGGGAGGAAAGGCACTATCATGTGTAGATTGTCCTAGAGTCTTAGCGAACTGAATCTCTTTGTTGATGTTGCGGAGCTTATCTAGGTCGGTGAGAGAATGTCCGCCAGGCCCTCCTGAGATTTGTTTCACTCTTGGGTCTTCAATGGATAACTGTCGAGCCTGAACCGGTTGTTCATCAGGCCCAGGTTGTACCAGTTTTCGGTAGGACGCACTACGTTCTCCATAATGTCCCACCCAGGAGCTGCTTCCCTGTCTGGAGAGCCACCTTCCAGGATCTGAGCTGGGCATCTGCAAAGCTTCTGCCCTCCATCTTAAGTTTATCATTTCATTGCGATTGACTGAAACCGCTCTCGGAGGGAGGGCTCTTTTATACGACGGAGGTGGGATGTAGCCAGGAGGCTCCATTCCAGTGATGGCAGAGTGTTGTGCGTAATAGTCTTGTCTCAGATCCCCACTCCTTGGATAATAGATAGATCTGTCTTTTTGTTTGGCACCCTGGTCTATAGCAAGCATTTCTGCGCTACCCCTTGTCTGCTGGTGTATCTCGTATGAAGGAGGCTTTAAAGGCCTGCTAAACCTGGGCTTTGGTAAAAGTGCAACATGGCTGCTTGGACCAACATTCCTACCCCAACCATTTCTGCCACCACCATAAACATACCTACTATAGGGCCCAGAGAAAACAGTGCTATTAAACCTTTGCCTATCAGGTAGGCTTGGTCTTGATAGTATGAGATCTCTGCAGTCTGTTCCGTCAGGTGACAAAACTCTGGGAGTGACTGAGACTTTGCTTTAGTTCTAGGATGAAAAAAACCCTCAGGTGTCCTTAGACGGTACTGGTCCTTAGCCCATCGTTCCCCATCGCCATCTGACAGTTGCCTTCCCATTCCCACAGCAGGCTTCCACTCCTCTGTCCCGAGGCTTTGGCACTTCCGCTCCCCGGTTACCCTTAGCTGACCAGGGCCTGCATCCGGGTCCCTTAGCCAGGAGATTTCCTCCCATAACTGCTGCGCTTGCCTCTCGGCCCGGTATTCCTCTGCTGTGATCAGGGCCTGCGGCCTCCATGCCCCAGCAGAGGCCCTCAGCTCCCTGCCATCAGCGTAGTCCAGAAGGATGCTGAAGTCCTGACCTCGCCTCCTCCAATAGGAGATATCCCGCTCATCATGGCTTAGTGGCTCTGAATAAGTCAAACTAGGAACATCATAGAACCTGTAAATACAAACAAAGTACAGAGGGGGAGTCAAGAGGACTGAATTCTGAATGACTTTGCTAGTTTATATTATGAACTCCAGGAAACCTGGATTGTCAAGCTGAGTAAAAATTAAAATGGATATGATTCATTACATTTAAAGCTCCAGCATGTAATTTAAATAAAAAAGTTTTCTTTCTGACATGTCGTGGCAGTACATTATGAGGCAGATAATCTGTGAAAATTTTAAACTTGTCCACTTTCTGCTAGAGCTGCTGTTGTCATCTGAAGAAGTGGACTGCTTCTGGTTTAAAACAACCAATCAGAGCCCAGAGGAGGATCTTAGCATAGCACAAGCTTGATTAACAGCACTAAGACCCTCCTCCTGGCTCTGATTGGTTGTTTCTAGTTGGCACTGAGAGAACTGAATAAAGACAGAGGAGCTTTATTTTTTCACAGATTATTTGTCTCATACTGTGTTGTCACGGCATGGTGACAGTCTTGACAAATATGTAAAAACATATTTTCCATAAAAGTTACATACTGCAGCTTTAAATATAAAAAATGACATGTCCATATCAGTGGAGAGGAAGCGTTTTGGCTTCGGCATTACTTGCTTTCCAACACAACTTAATCAAGAAGAGGCAGTTCATATGAGACAGAACTGCTCAAGTCAGCAGTTTCAAAGTCCCTTGAAGACATCGTGAAATTGTGATGCTACTGCAAAACAATCTGCATGTTAAATTGTGCTGACCTTATCTCGGAAAATGGTCATCTGGCCGGCGACTGTGGCTTTTAAAATCACTGCGAAAATATCCCATTACCTGATCTGATGTAAAAGCAAAGCTCCCTTTATCCCTCTGTTTGTTTTATCTCAGACCTCACTCTGCAAAATGAATCCCTGCGCCTTCAAGAAATGCACGATAAAGGGATTGTCTGTGTGCTATGAAACGACATAAAAATCAGGTTTCTGCTTCTAAGCTGTTAATCCTGCAAGAGGTACATTTGGAGAAACTGAGAAGATGTTTCCTTATTTTATTAAAAATCACAAAACATCAAAACCTTTCCCGTAAACTTATAAAATGCTCGATAAATAACAGATTTCACACTTATTGTCACTCCTGGTGAAAAAATGAATGCCTTTTGTGAGGTCAGTTCCAAAGGGTCTCACCGAACTCAAGTGAGAGAAAATTGATTATTTTATTATTAAAACAATTAATAGCCTATGCACTCATATCTTCAGCTCTTTTTACAGATTTTCTACAAGATTTAGATCTGAAGAAGGAGAGGGAAATGGGGAAAAAGTTGATTTTGTGTCTTATGAACCATTTCTGTCTTGATTTGATCATATTTTTTCAATCATCACGTATTGTTCACTCTATTTCAGTCTTCTGGTAGATGTCAAAGAAATTTTATTTCCAAGGTTTTTTATGAAACTGGTAACAAACACTAGTAGCGGTTAGCTAACTTTCTGTTTGTGATGGTAGGACGTTTCAGTTCCAGGCCAGTTACTAATTTCTTGAAACAATTTCCTGATTTAGAATCAAGCCTAAACATGTTCATACCTATGAGTGATTAAAATTAAAAATATCTATTCATCTTTCAATCAAGAAGTTTTGATTTTCTAAAAGACAATAAAACTGTTATAAAATAGTTGTTCAGTTTTATAATAATGGGAAAGATCTTTTTAGGCAATTCAAACATGTCTATCACCAGCTTCTTTATTATTATTTCACTTTGTTGATGAAGGCCTCCTTGCCATCACCCTAATCTCAACAAAAGCTCAAAATGCTCCAAATGTCACTTCTTATATTTATATAAGTGATGGATGGATTATATACTTTTAAAAATTCCCAACAAAGTAAAATTAGTCAAAAAATGATATTAAATAAGCTTCAATTAAGCTTATTCAATATCATTGGGAGTTGACCACTGATTTTGTTTAAAGCAAAAATTTCTTAACATGGGGGGATTTTACTGCACTCAAGTTAAAGATTGATTTTTCCAAATATTTGGGTTCTACAGCAATCAACTTCCATAAGAATGGCAACATGCAGAACTATAATAATGACAGTATGCATTTCTTGACAAATGCAAAAAAAGTAAAAAAAAGAAAGAAAAATAAACAGAGATTAAAATTAATTGACCGCTTTTCATGTTGCAGGCATGCTTCTGTTAAATGCAGTAAATGTGATGTTTTTCCACATTCAGTGAGTAGCCCTTTGAATTTAGTCATTATGACCAGAATGACATTTTCCCCCAGTCTTCATGAAATAAATCTAGTTTTTACCCTTTTATTCAGCTGCATTTTGGTTTCAAATTCCTGCTATTTCTCCAGCAATCCAGACAATTTAGCTTTTATGTTGTAAAGCAGAGAAAACACATAAAGGTCATAACTCCCATCAGCACATTCAACCCGACCTTATGTCATTTTACTATAATTAAGCACCAAGTGTGGGCTTTTACTGCTTATTAAAGTTTAAATATAACAAACCAATCATCTGTATTTTCCCCACTGTAGCATATTCATTTCATAAAAAGAACACTGCATGGGCAGAGCTCCATCAAATATCTGCACTGCACAAAACCCACTGTTAGTCAATGTAGTGAGCAGCAAAGTCAATGGATCATCCTCAGCAGCATATGCTACTGTATGGCTGAGGGGAGTCGCGCTGTGCACACTTGCCCAGCAACATGCTTACATCACAGAGCACGTGCTGGGTGGGATTCAGTGTGCCAGTGTTTACACTGGAGTGATTACGCGCCTGTCTTCAGGCATGTTCAGTCTTTGTAGGTTTTCTGGCAGACTAGAGCTGCTGTTTGCATCTGCAGAAGCCTTAAAAGCACCTTTTATATTCCCTCATATTCCAGCTGGAGATAAGTCGGCGGTGCTGCTGCAGCCAGTGTTCTGCAGCTCTGCAAGGAGGGGAAGAGAGCAGAAGAGAGAGGAAAAAAAAACCCTGCGCAGTGCAGACTCAGTTTTGCATGCAACACTGAAGGGCCCCAGTGAGAAGAGAGCAGAGCAGAGGAGAGGAGGGAGTAAAAGGAGAAAGAAAAGGTAAAGGGGCGTGGCAGATTAAAAAAAAAAGAGGGAAAGGCACCAGCATCGCCTATGACTGTGAATTTGGGATATTGTAGATAAATTAAAACAAGAGGAGTAAATTTCCTCCAGAAAACTCAGAAATGTTGAGATTAATCACAGACATTTTCAAGAAAAGGCGAGAAAATTTCTGAGTTTCAGAAGTTGAACATTTTCACGAATTGTAGCAAGTCTATAAATGCAGGTGATGAAACGAGATTGTATATATATATATATATATATATATGAGCATATGTGGCAGTATTAAAATGAGTTTCATTAGTATGACAGCATATTAGGGCTATTGGAAATTGTAAGAATGGAGTACATTTTCATCAATTTTTTTTTTATTAATCTCAGAAATATTCGAGAAAAAGTTGAAAATTTGCTAGAAAAAAAAGTCAAACATTTTCAACTTTTGGAACTAAGAAATTTCCTGTTTTATTCTCGAAAATTTCTTAGATTAATCTGAAAATGTCTGAGTTTTTTTGGTGGAAATTAACGCCTTTCTCTATCTACAATAACTGTTATGCCGTCATACATTAGTTTTTGAAATTTTGTCCTTTTGGTGGGGGGTGAGAGTTGGGCTGGGAGGGGGGGGGGAATTGGGCGTGTTTTTCCGTTGTGCTTGGACTGAAAACTGGATTGGAAGCAGATCTGGCAACCCTGAAATCACTCACCCGCTATCAGTGGCGAGCGAATCGCCCAGGAGCTGCACGTCACCAAGGATACCAATCCCAACTTCTTTCCTCCGCAGGTTCCTCTCCCCGCTCTCGTCCGTGGCGGGGTAGCCCTTCACCAGCGCCTGCCTGCTGCCGTAGATGCCCGTGATGGACGCCCCCCTCTCCGCCTCGTACCCGTTAAGCATCCCCCGGCCGGCCCTGCTGTCCACCAGTTCTCGCTGGCAGTCGGCGGGACGCTTATCGTAAGGCGCGGCAGACGGAGGGCCGCTCTTGGGCAGTTTGTATCCATGCGAAATGAGGAGGTCCTCCACGCTGTACATGTCGGCGTCTCTCTCACTCCAGGGCGGGAGGGCAAAGGTGGGAGTGTCGCCTTATGCGCAGTGCTGCTGGTGGAAGCTGGAGCACGGCTGCTCAGCAGAGGCCATCACTGGAAGAGAACAGCTAAAGCTGTCACTTAGAAAATAATGATTAAAGCTTTTTAGCTAAAGTCTTCCTTCTGAAATTCAGAAATTAAGTTAAAGCTTTTATGGAAAATGTTTTCTCTTCATGTATTAGTTAAAACTAACACCATGTAGTGACAGTTTGCTATGAGATAGATAATCAATGAAAACTCCACCTCCACCTTACTACCGCTCCCAACTAAAAACAACCAATCAGAGCCAGGAGGAGGGTCTTAGTGCTGTCCATCATACTCGTAAACACGCTTAAGGTGGAGAAACAACTCACTGCTACAGGAAAACCATGCTAACCAGCTTTATCATTCAGGACAGGGTCTGCTGATGGGGAGATGCTGCAGACATGATTGACAGCACTAAGACCCGCCTCGTGGCTGTGATTGGTTGGTTCCAGTTACCATTTGATACTCTGGGAGAAGGTAGCGGAAGAGGAGCTCAAATTTTTTTCACAAATTATCTCTCATTCCTTACTATCAGGACAAATACTTTTACTTCAACAAACAAGTAAAAAATATATATATATTTCTTTTTAAATAAAAGTTACCTGCTCTACCTTTAAGTGAGAGTAAATATAGTTTATGAGGTTTGTTCATATTTGGACATACTAAAGAGAAAAGTAAAGTAAAATCCACTTTTTTACGTTACAATATGATACAGATATCTGAAGTTTTGAATCAGCCGATACAGAAAAATAGTGCTGAATTGACTTAAAACATTACTTAAAAAAAAAGCACAGACATAAATGCACTGAACTACATATTTATTTGATAACTCTGCAGCAGTACAGCACACCAAAATAACATTAATTTGAAATATGAGCATAATTTCAACATGACATGTTTCTTTTTTAGTTCTTACACATCTCAGCTGCTGCTATGTTTCGTACAGCTTCAGGTTACAAAGGTGTGTATTAATGAATCTGACAATCCGTTCTTCAAAGTCTGGATGTTGAAAACTGTTTGAGCCACACCCTGAACTCCTGTGAAAGAGTCATTTCATACGCTTTACAGGACTGCAGCTTCTGGTAGACAGGGCCATCTTTTAACATCACTGAGAAAGCAGAATGATGAAACATCGTGACTGGCTGCAGGCCGTTTTAGGATTTTACAAATAGTTTTAAAGACATGGCGCACTGGCTGGGCTCAGTTAATTTGAACAAATGTTTACCAGACCAGAAGAGAAGCGAGACAGATTGAGAGGCTGTTCCCATTTTACAAACAGTTTAACAACTTTGATAGTTGAATGAAACTACTGGTGAAAGTCCAAAACTCATTATGAACTTTTTGTTGACAGCTTGGTTTGATATTGATCTAAAAAATGTTTGTATAACAAACAGAAGATTCTCAGATTTGAACGAACTCTGAGAATCCAAACTTTCAGAATTTGTAAATAACTCAAAACGTCTCGAACATATTCATGGTTTTCACATTCAGGACAAATTAATGAAAAGTAGATTTCAAACAAACTTTCCAGAGATTGGAGTTTGATCAGCTCTGAACTTTCCTATCTATTTTTCCACAAAAAGACCAAAAAAGCAATACAAAACATTTGTGGCATCTTTTAATCTGACCAACTGAGATACAAACAAAAAAAAAAAAACAATTGTAGTTTATAGCATCTTCCTAAATTCATAGAACTGTTTCCTTTGGAAAATTAAAAAAATGGAACATACACATATACCCATTTTTATTTTAGAAAACTCCTAAATATACATTCACATCCACAAATCAACCAATAGCATCTCTACAATTAAGGCTGTATAATAATATCGATATCGCTATATATATCAATATTTTCTTTCCTAGAAAAAAATCGATATTCATCTGCAAGTATCGTAACGTCCAACTGTCACCTTCCTCACTCACTGCTTGCTTCACCAGGTCATCAGGCTTAGAGTGATTCCTTCAGATGTTCAGGTTAAAAAGGTATCAAACTATTCAGAGCAGGAACTTGGTTCACTTTATTTACTTTACTAATGCATGTCAGCTACAGTTTGGACTGTTTCAATTAAAAGAAACATGTTTTCTCTCCACTTCTTTGGTTCATTTTGTCCAGCTGTCCACTTTAAGTCTGTGTCCAACCAGAGCCAGGTATTGTGTAGTTGGTGCTTTTAATCAGTTTTTAGTTAAATTAATTCAATCCAACTTTATAACAGACACAAAATGTCACCAAAATCACTCTGTCCCTCTAAAATCTTTCAGAAAATCACAAAAGTGTATTGAATTGTATCGTTTTCTGAATATCGCAATATATATCGTATTGTGGGCAAAATATCGTGTATCGTATCGTATCGTATCGTATCGTCAGATTATTGTATCACTACAGCCCTATCTACCATCATAAGATTTAATACAAATCAGCATAAATTGGTTTAAGAATACACAAAACGATTCTTACAGTCCAGATATTTCTGTTTAGTAACAGACATGTGATTCAGATGCGTCAGTGCTGCAAAAAGGCCAGAAAAAAAAAGACAAACAATGTTTTATGAACCCCATGTTTGCTAAGTACCTGCTAGTGTGTTCGTCTGCTTGTGTGTTGATTTATGAACAACCTGCCTGTCTGATATATTAATTAGTGGCCGTAACAGTGTGTCCTGCCTGGAGATGACAGCGGATGTCTTATGAACCTGACACACATTAATCACTGGCTTTGCTCACATAAGCATTTTTGGATAAAGACTTGAATAGTGACATCATTTCAATAATGTTCACAGAAATGCAGCGCAAAGCAGTGAAGGTTTATTCAAAGTTTACAAAATGTAGGCAAATACTTTATTTAATCCAAAACAACCAATAGAAACGGCTTTCATTCAAACTACGTCAATTAAAACGCAGCTGAATTGTTTTTACATTTTCCCTCCCACCAGCTGGACTTTGGTCTAAATGTACTAAAATGATCAACATGTTTTGAAGGATTTCTTCAGACTTCAGCTGCTTTTTCACTTGGTTTTCATCCTGATCCTTGTAGAACTATAAATATCTTAAATTTAGGATTATTTTTCATATCTAAATGGAAAGTTTAACAAAAGCAAGAGGAAAAGCAGCAAAAGTCCAAATTAAAACCTTCAGAATGCCTGAATAAAATGCTGCCTTTTACAAAAACAAAATGTTGCCCCCTTCTCATGGTTTATTACTCAAAGGCTGCTTCTATTCAAGAATGTCATAAATCATGACGTTTTACGTTTTTGCATCTGATCATATTAGTGAACTTTTGTCACCAAACTCCTTTTGCCCACTGTTCGTTTATAAACACATCGATTTCTTAACTTTCTTCATATTTTAATCACAGTTTAATACAAAGTGCACTTCTTATTCCATCTGCCTGTTTTTTGGACTGAGAAGACGAGACGGTACCTGGAGAAATGTAAGCAGACATTTATGAGTGTGAGCTGCGCTTTCTGCTTTACCATCACTGCTGCATTATTGTGTAATCCATAAAGCAGAAACCCAATAATGAGTTAAATTATTAAAGTTTGCTCACTTTATATAAATTGATGTCAGTTCAGCTAATGTTTACACTTATAATGTTTAAGAAGATGAAACTTTTTCTGGCAGAAAATGAAAATAAATCACATATGTCAGCTTTAATGTACAATCTTATTAATTCAAGCCGTTAAAATAAGGATTAAGTAGTTAAAATAAACATCACTCCCTAAAAAGATCCTTGCAACTTATGATTAATGAGTCACATTATTGCATTTTTTATGGGTTTTTATTTATTTTTCCCACTATATTGTTGAAGATTCACCAATTCTGTGACATATAGACCTAATTAGTGTGTCAGAAAGCAATAAGAAAGTTAAAATAATTAAATAAAGATTAAACATTTGCTTTTTTTTAATGCTATAGAATATATTCCTTCAACTGTAAATTACAGAATATTGTTACAGTGTTATACTCTCTACTTTATATAATTAATCTAATAATATAATACAAATAAAACATATTTACTAGACTAAGAGCACAGAGAAAATGTTTTACTGCAGGTAATCTACTTTATTCAAAATAATAAAGCATAGGGTTTAAACTAAGTTGCATTTTGCAAAAATGTCACCAAAACCAGATCATTTCCAACTCTATAAAACAATTTTGTGGCTAAATGATAATGAAGAAACAAATTTATACAAGCAGTGGTAGTTTTGATGTGTTATTTTATATTTAACTTTTATTTTACTGCTATATAAACCCATTGAGATTAAAAACCCAGAGTCCTGGCCAAGAGGCAGCACTGAATGACCAAAATGTCCGACGTCCCAGAACAACATTAATAGTGACTAAAAATTTAATTGTTAGGTTCCTAATTTGGCACTAAATTAAACTAAACTTTTGGCTTTTTTTTTTACATTTTTATTCTTAGATCCAAACATTTTTGCGTCACCTCTGGTTAAAATATACACATTTCCAATTCATGGATCAGCAGTTGTGGAGTTTTTGTGGAATTTAACTCCAAATTATTCGTAGAAAATACACTTATTCACGCTATTTTTTTTCCATACAGCATATCAAATATTCAAAATAAATGTGCTTGGGAAGGTGAAGAACATAGGAACAATGCAACTTGATATTGGCTGGCATTTGCAAAGCAGCCAATCTAGGACTGTGATTTATCTACCTTAGCGCTGATTAGCTGTACTTCCAAAAGGAAGACTGTAGATATTAGTTCCTGCGGTATTAAACAGTTTCCACTCTGCATGATAATGGATATAAAAGTATATTTGGTGTTTGAACTATTAAACTGGGTAGTTATAAACATTTTCAGAGGGAATATCAAGTAATTGTGGATTTCAGCTATTCATGGGAGGTTGAGGTCTTCTGTAAATGTGATTATTCTGCACTGAAAATAGATTCATTTAAACACAGTTTCAGATTTATGAACACAAAAAGAGAGCATGTGCAACGACAAGATCACATTTGATTGAGACAGCTGCAAAAAACCGAACTGACTTATTTTCCAAAACGCCAATTTGATTTGTGAAAACGAAACAATGGACATCGGCTGCAGAGAAAAGGACTCGCCCAGAGCGCAGTTCACGCAGAAACCGCCTCTAAAATCAAACAAATGACCTAAAGAAGAGTCCAATCTAATTTGCTTTACCATGAATCACTCAAAATGTCTGAAATACATATAAAAATGGCATTTAGATGATTTTTCCTCTCATCTTGACCTTACAGTGACCTTAACATTTCTCACCCCGTAACTTTGTCCACTTGCCAGTTCAGAGTTGCCCCCAGAGTGGGAGTTCACACACATACTGTTTGCTAAGCATTTTTCTCTGCAACATTTAATATCAGCCAATTGTCTTGGGCTAATTAATACAGTCCAGATGTATATATGAAGCTCAGCAGAAAAATCCCTACTGACCATTTTTCCAAGGACAGCATATATGAGAGAAAGGGTTAATGATTAACGGCTTTGTAAACGCCTCTTCAAAGCCGCAAACCACACAGGCTGCACCCAAAACTACATAAAAAACATCCTCAAATCAAAACTTCAAAGCCTCCTAAAACTATTCCTGCTTGCTAAAGTGGAGCAAGTAAGGAGTTTAGAAAATGCTGCAAACACATCAACATGGATCGTTTGTGGAGGGAAGGAGAGGGTTTGAAATCCAAAAGCATGGATGATCAATAAGTGAAGAAGAGTATAGTGGAGCAGAACCACAGGAAAAAAAAGAAAACCCGACACACAGTGGCTATTTTTTTTTTTGACAAGGTCACAGCTTCGAATGATTGCAGTGGAAATATGGCACATGAGCCTCTTTTTGCATAGCAACAACAAAAGTACCAGCAGTAACCACAACACAAGTCGTCTCTCCACATGGACAGGAGGGACGGCTTTGAGGAGACAGACGGGGAAGTCCTGCGTTTTGGGGAGGACAAAACACAAAGTGCAAAACTCTGCAGCTTGAATCATTTAGAGGCTAATTAACACTCTGATTTAATTTCTCATTATACACTGACCACTTACAACTTAAAATGAGACAGAACTTTATTAAGTATTAATGTGTACAAATTGGATTTTGACTTAAAATTTCACTTTTTTAAAAAAATTTTTTTTTTTAATTGGCTGGAGGCAGCCATTCCAGACAGGAGAAGATATCCAGGCCTGGAGGGCTGCATGCACAGGTAGGGGCCACTGTAACACATCAGCACTAGCAGGCAGCACCACCCTAACAGCTAAGGGAGTGAACCTACATCCTACCTAGTGACAGGCAGAGAGCAGAGCAGATCAGAAAAATAAACTGCCTCTGCAAACTCCTTCAAAGCACAAGTTATTAATTAGGAGCAAAAAAACAAAAAAAGAAGCCATCCCTCCTCTGGATCAGTCACTGTAGCTATGAATGAATGATGCACTGAAATAGATCCGTCGTATCATAGCCGAGTTATCAATAAAATATCACTGTTGTGATTGATACATCATGCATTATAAATACAGCATGACCTAGCCTCCCCACAGCCTGCTGCAGCGGAGCCTGCATGAAAAACTCACAGCTTGGAAGATTATATTTATAAATCGCCACCCCAACACCTGCAGGTACATCTCCAGCCCTCTAAGTTGAACATATTTGACGAGAAATTCTAACCTAGGTGCAAGAAAAAATAAAAATAAATAATAAGATGATCTCTCTCCCCCTCCCCTCCCCTCCCCATAAATAAACGCAGAAAAAGCTGGATGAGGAAGCGCACCATCCCCGCCTCGCCTCCACCAGCGGCGGCTCATCTGTCGACAGGAGAGCGTTTTTTGAGGCGTGTGCAAGTTGCCGGAGGTTTTGCAGATGCGTCCCTCCGCCGGTTGACTCTGTTTACCAAGCCTAGATCGTGGAGGCTACGTGAGCCACACGCATACAAGGAGAAATAATAACACCAAGCAAACAGCAACACCCCCTCCCACCCCCCCCATTCCTTTGGTGAGGAGCGGTAGAAATTACATGCAGCACGTTGCAAAGGCGAGGAATTAAAAAAAAGAAGATGAAGAAGGAAAAAAAAAAGGGCGTATAGCGGCGGACGGAGCGCATACCTGGGAGGATGTTCGGCGTCGCAGTTCCCCTGCGCGCAGCTTCTGCACCGCACCGAGCCTGAGCCGAGCGTCTCTGCCTATTGGTAGGCAGAGACGCGCTGGTTGCTGGCTGCCTGGTCTGGGCGCTACTCACTACACAGCTGAGGCGGGGTGGGCGCCTCACATGCAGGGATGTTGGAATGGTTTCTTCCAAACTGTCCCCCCCCCCCCCCCCCGCCCCCCTTTCCCCTCCACACCCTAACTTTACCTTTTTTTCATAGCAACAGTCATTTTTCACCCCCCCCCCTCCTCCCCCCTCACACTCATTCAGCCTCTATTGCTGACTTGAACGGTAATTACTTCCACTTTTAAGTTTCTTTTTTTTTTCTTCACCACTTGACAGATTTGTTTCCTTATGAACATCTGTGTGCACCCAGGTCTTTTCTGCAAGATTTGGTTGTGCAGCGCAGCAGCAAGCAGCACACACACACACACACACACACACACACACACACACACACACACACACACACACACACACACACACACACACTTTGGTGATGTTGAAGGCTCGTCACCGTGTGTGTCCCCCACCTCCCATCCACTGCCAGGACAGCTTGGCTGATTAAAAGTGCTGGTTCTCGGGCCTCACTGCAGCACCGAAAGGGATCCCTCATTTGGAGGAAGATGCGTCGCGAACTGAACTATGGGTAAGTGAAAACCGTAAACTTTCTCTGTAGTTCAGTCTTTTTATTAAAAAAATATTATTATTATAAAATGTCACTATATGTCATGTTAGTGTTTTATGAGAAAAGCTTCTCTGCCTTCTACCAGTGGAAAATAGAAACAACCAATCAGAAGCAGGAGGCGGGACTTAGCGGTGTCCATGCTAAGGCTAGTTAGCATGAGTACGGATCATTCAAATTCAAAACTACTTTTTTTTGGAACCCAAATGGAAAAGAAATGTTCCTGTAACTCGTATGAAGTCACTTTCTTCAGATGACGATGGCTTAGCTTTGCATCATGTTTTAACTTTATTATCTAATCTAAAACATATCTGGAGTGTCGCTTTGATTCTCTCATGCATGTCTGAGAAATCGTTCAATCTCTATGGCAACCATTCAGATGTGTAAAAACGCTTGGGAAGACCTAGCTCCGCCTTGGAGACGCAGCTCTTCTTCTAAGCTGCGGTTTCTGAGCTTCACAGATCAGGCGCCACTCAGCTCCTTCAGACTAGCCAGCAGCAATTAGCAAACACCTGGTGGAGCTGTGCACCTGCTGAGCTCATTAGACAATCTACTTCTCAGTGAAACACTGGTAAGACATTGTTAAAGGGTTGGACTGGGGTCATAAAAATATGTTGTCTCAATGCATCAGATTGAGACCAAACATATCACAGGCAGAGGCTTGCAGCTGCAGTGAAAACTAAAATGTCTGAACAGGTCTTAATACTAACACACACACACCGCCTTTTCCATTGTAAATTAGGAAATCACGTACAGTATAAATTGTCACTTTCCAGTTTTGCACCATATTGTGCGATGAAATTCCTTTAAAACGATTAGAAAGTTTGTGTTTGCGACACGACAAAATGTGGAAGATGTTTGAAGGATTGTGAATGCGTTTGCGAGGCTCAGTAAAAAATAGCTTTCGCTCTATGTTCCTGGAGATGACAGATTGTAAGGTTAAAGCATGTGGGAGTCTCTTTTTTTCTTTTCCTGACTTTTTATCTATGAAGGATGTAGATACAGAATATAAGATGTCACCAAAAATATTAGAGAACCCCTTTATTAGTAACAACATCTCCAAATCTGTGACATGTTGACGTTTTTCTTCCTCTGACATCTTCCTTTAATTAACAACACTTCCCTGTGACATGGTTTATTTGAATTTACATTTCAGCAGAAAATCTCATTTTTATTTATTTTTTTAATGTGTAGATGCCTTGTAAGAAATGCTTTGCAGTTTGTGGTTAAAAAAATGAACCAATGGAGTTATTTAAATAGGCTGTTTCAGACACTGCTGTGCTGCACTGGCTGGTCTCATTCCTTTATCAGCTCTGCTCCACTTCACCAGGAAACTGGCTGCCTTTTCCTTTAACTCTTCATTGCTTCTAAAGCACTCTGAAAATCAGCAGCAGATAGCTGTAACAAAAGCAACTTTTAATATCAAACATAATACATGAGGATATTTATTTCTCCTGCACACAGATGTGAATTTTGTCTTCCAACAATCATGTTTTGCTCGACAAAAAAGTCTGTAAGTGTCACTTCCTCCTCCTTTTTTATCAGCACAAACATATATTCAAAATGAGAGTTAAGTAAATCTTAATATTAGACAGTTTAATGCTATTTATTTGCCAATTAAGCAATAGAAACTTCTTAAAATGCAGCTTTTGTCTTGAGGCAATAATTTACCATTATGGAGGAAAAACCTGTGTTGCTTTGAAGCAACAAAGAGAGAGAGAGGGAACCAATATGGCTACAGGAACAGTCAGTAGTGTGTTTATGTTCAAATACTGATATAATACCAGTAATCGTCATTTTTCTTTCATCTTTTGAGTTTAACACAGATAAATATAACTTTGGGTTGAATCTTGGCAGGCTGATGTCAGATGGATGTTTCACATTATGCTGTTTTAATAAATGGTTGTTGCTTTTAAGCAAGTAAATTCTGATTCATTGACTGTTGTTATATGGAGTCAAAAATATGTTCGACATCAGCCTTTGATTTTATCTTTCCTGGCGATCATGACTTCCTTCCATCAAGATAAATTTAAGTTTAGACTTAGCAAGCATCCATTTTAAACTAAAGTAAAAACCATTAAAATATTAATTACAGCTTGGGAATTAGACTTGGAGTCTAATTCTTGGTGTAGTTGGGTTGTAACTAGTTACATTTACTTGAGTAACTTTTTGGAAAAAATTGCCCTTTTACTACACTGAACTTTTACTTCAATAATATCATCATGAAGTATCACTACTCTTACTTGAGTAAAATTTCTGGATGCTTTGTGGAAAGTGATTTCAATTTTCTCTTTCGCCTGATTTTGTTGTTTTTTTTTGTCACAACTTGAATCACTTTTTGTTGGAGTGTTTTTACTAAAATCTGTTTTACTCTTAAGTAATTTCTTGTACAGCTAGAAACCTGTTTTAAGCAAAAAGTCCCCACACACAGACAACAGTTTTTGTAGTTTTTGTTAGTTTCATAAGTTTCATATCGAAAGAAATCAATATTTTTGATCAGTTATTCAGTACTTGACTTTTTACCAAATGTCCAAATGTTTATTTTTTAATTTATTTTTTAATTTTTTTTTTTGAGTAAAAATATGTTGAAGTAGCGCTACTCTTACTTGAGTACAGTTTTTGGATCCTCACCTCTGCATAAAACGAACAAAGAAATAAATAAAGTTTTCATTTGTTTATCAACCTGAAAGGAAACCTTTGTTGTTCATTTTTGCTGCAGATGGAAGAAAAATGTCCTGACTCCTGATGTCAAGGGCATTTATTGTTCTCCTCCTGAAGGTGACTTCTGAGCCTCATCACCTTCACCATGATCTGCTCACACACAAACATCTAAAACATAGACAAACACATTTAGAAACACACACACCTCCACGCGTTATCTGCCCTCTCGCTGTCCCCAGCCTCTGTTGCCTAGGACACAGATGTGATGACGATGGGGACCCCATCCCATTACACGTCAAAGAGGCTGTGTGAGAGGCTGCAGGAGAATGCGCGGGGTCTCTACCGCTCTCTTGTGGCCACAGGGGAGAATGTGTTTTCTTTAAGCCTGGATTCTGCCTGGTAACCCAATATGCTGACTTTTCTGGATGCAGACAGCCAGCCATGAATTTCTAACGAGATACCTCACTCCGTGAAGCCTCACAGGAGACAGAGATGAAAAGTTCAACATGAATAATCACTTACGAGATCAGAGAGGAAGTTTACGACGCCATTAGTACGCTTCATGTTTGGCTAAATTATTTCACAGCCAGAGCGAGTTAATATCTCCACTCTGGTTTTAAAGAATTAACTATATTCCATCCACCGTGTTCTCCACTACTTATAACCTTTAAATATGATATGCACTGTATATGATAACAATACATGGCTCAGATTAATGCACATGACATCATAAAACCTGTGATTATTGTTGACTCAGCTTCAGCAGCAGTACACTTTATAGGATACTTTCTGTAGCTCATTATTTACATACACTCAGCTATTCTGGTACTGTTCCAAGTATTTCTCCGTTAACTTATGGCATAAATAAATAAAAGTAAATTGTGTTGTTAGTTCTGCATGTTTTGGAGAAGTTTTCATTAAAGAAATTGAACCAAGGGAAAGTATGATTCAGAAAAAAAATAATTTGCTTTCATTCTATGGATAAAATAAAATTTCAAGGCTGCTTTTTTTCTCGTGGGACTAATGTCATGATGAAATATTCTTTTACATGCTAAAAAAAGCCTAGAGAGCAGAGGCGCCCTTAAGGAGGGGAAGAAGGGGGACATGGGCCCTCTTGAAAATCAATGGCCACCTCAAAGAATCATGTTAGTTTTATCGGAAGGCAACCAGAGTTATATTCTCAAATGAAGACAGACATCAATGTAAAACCCAATAATTAAATATGTACCTTTTTAAAATAAATTTTTAGCTTGAGCCCCCCTAAAACTTGTACCGGTTTGGGCAGAGCACCATTTGAAATTGTTAATTCACTGCAGCATCTTTGCTCAAGTAGCAGTGATGTTAATTATAAAAACTGGTTATGTATTTTTTTCCTTAGGTAGTTTATTCCCTATATTATTGTTATATTTTTTGAATGAAAAGCAGATTACTAAATATAAATAAAGATTTGGTCCTTCATTTAATCAAGGCAATACAATATACTGTATGCAGCAATATATCAAGTATACCTAACATAGTTTTCAATATGTATTAATGAATTTATTTCGTTGTTTTGTTTTTACTTACTTTGGGATTTTTGGAGGTGATTTGTTGTAAAGTTTTCTTGTCATTTTGTAAAATGAAAAATACACAGTAAAGCGTAGGTGACACATTTCTCTCCATCAAAGCTGTGGCTCGCTGTTGAGGATTACTTATTTGGTAACAAACCAGTTACAATTTTAAAAGGACAAAACAAAATATTTGACACTTTAAATTTGAAGGATTTTCTTCCATCTGCAGCCTCAGTAAAGCTAAGTTTGAATAGTTCCCATAAGAACCAAATATCTTCATAGAGAAAATAAAATCTACAACATGTTCTCTGGAATATTGTGTAGTTTATTCATTCTAATCGATGTGCTATTTTAAATATTAAAAACATCAAGTAAAAACAGCCACATACATATATGTATATCTATGTACACAGCAGCAGAAGCAGGAATTTGGTCAGAACTGAGCAGGGCATTGTTGTGCTTTTAGATTATACATGGCTGAAACCAACAAAATCAAGGAAATATAATGGCAGCAATACAAAATACAACCCAATGTTCTTCCGGGCTTTTGGAAAAGCCATGCAGAATAAAAATTTGAAGAAGACTTTCAGAAATACTTTCCAGCAATTTCTAGAGTATGGTACTCCAAATTATGCAAGCGTCTTTAATGCCATTTATACATTACTTTTCTGGGTTAATTTTACTTAATATCCGGGTTATTTTTCTGTAAGTTACAAGCTACCTTTCTTTAAAGACTTAAAGAGCAATTTCCTGGTTATCAAAGATTAATTTCTGGAATTTTCTTGTTAACTTTATGCTTGACCTCAGTGAATGCTACAAATTACTATCTGCAACTAAATTACTCTATTTAAAAAAATCCAGGTTATTTTTCTCAGTTTTGGGAATTTGTGGGTTTATTTTGTAAAATATGCAGATGAATTTCTCAGGAATTTTATATTTGCTTTTTGGAACTAACAGAAGACTTTCCTGAAACGTTTTTGGAGCTTGCTGGCTACGGTTAAACTTAAAGCAGGTCGAGTTCCAGCAAGTAAAATAGCCTGTACTGTACTAAATTCTGGGAAAGTCTGGACTGCATGATATATTGTTACCAAAGCAGCATCATGTTGACCTTTTTCTAAAAGGCTTCATATTCTCTGTTTACAATAACGTGAGTAAAGATATAAATGTCAATAAGTATTGTTAAATAATGTCACCCTTTTATTTATATCAGGGCATAAAATACAGCATTAATATCCACCTATATGTTTTTGTTCAACAAAAGTGATTCAAGATAACTTACTAGCACCAAATGAAAGTTTCTATCCAAATAAAAAAGAGAAAATGCGTAATTAACTGTGTAAGATTTCTAACTGATTTACAGTACTTCTTAATCTGCGCATCTAGAAAAGTTTGTTTGTATTTGTATGTTTTCTAAAACTGCAGCTTAGAGTAAAGCATCTATGTGCTGTATCTATTTTAAATGGTAATAATCAACATACTTAACTTTTCATGTGAAAAAACCATCAGTTGGGCGAAAAGGAAAAACAAAACAAAAAAAAACTGATTACTGTCTGTGCAACATTCTTTCTGTCCACAGGATGGACTGCTGTTAAACCCACCTGAAGCATAGTATTGTCATTTTAAAGTAGATATAGGCAAGGGTGATCAGAGCAAATACAACAAAATCAGATATGCACATTGAGTACACTTATAACAAATTAAAGACAAATATTAAAAAATATTTTTTTATAAGGTGACACAAGATTGTGGCGTTTACCGTGGGATCTGTGAAACTACTCGTCTGCCTTAAAAGAGTCTCTAACACACAACTGTGATGAGTTGGCGATATACTGAAGGTTCTTTGTAAACATTCTCTGTTCTAGGCCTCTGTTTCCGATTGATCGGTGGTGACGCTGCCGTTCAACTCGCCCAAAGCTGATTGCTCCTGGATGTCCGTCATCTCCCCGACGGTGAAGATGGGTTCCCCCGCCTTGCTGTGGGCCGAGCCGCCGTCCGGCTGCTTGGCGGCTTGTTCGGCCAGCGTGGGCTCTTCGTCCAGCCTGCTGGAGATGGACCAGTAGAGGTGAGCATCGAGTCTGGCCGCCGCCAACGCCAGCTCCCGTGCCGAGCAGAGGGCGTGTCAACCTTGGTGGGTGTAAGGGAAGATGAGTTAGTTGAATCGGACCTTTTTGTCCGATTCAACTAATCGGACAAATTAGTTGAATTCGTTGTTTATCCAAGCTGTAGATATATATATTCAACTGTTAGGTCAATATCCGTTACGAAAATCATTAATTGCTAAACGGTCGGTGCAGTTTAGCTAGCTGCCTCAGATGTTTCTACTTCTGTGAGATTTAAACGCCAACTTATTGGTCTCGGCCCTGTTGTTTTGTCGGGCCTTAGTTGATTTGCATTTGTCAATTTTAAGCTAGATACATGTACTTCTTTATTAAGCGATGTCATTTTGTTGTTAGTATAACAGAAAACAAAATGTGACACTGTTGCTGATAGCTCACAATAGTGATTTGTTGTCAGGGTTTATAAACGCTTCGTTCTTCAAATTGTAAATCAACAAACTCGACTGCACAGTGTCTTTATGAGTAATCAAAGGCAACAGAAGCCTACGCTAACAGGCCAGCGTTTCAAACCTCGAAACCCAAATGGGTGGTAGTGGAAACCACCCATTTGGGTGGTTTCCACTACCACCCAAATGGTAGTAGAAACCATTTGGGTTTCTACTACTTCTAAAAGCAGCCCAATAAATAAACATCTACCCTCATGTTGTTGTTTGTTCCCCTGATATTTGCAGCCTCAGGCACTTGTCTGCCCGTGTCTTATGTTGTTCATATGTCCTTTTTTGTTCTTTGAATGGGCTGTACTGGAACGAATTTTGTTGTGCTTTCTGTACAGTGACAATGGGAAAGGTAATTGTTTTTGGGGTCTTAAAATGAGCCGTTTCAAAACCCTCTGGAATTTAACGTCAAAAATGAGCAGGTTCTGCCCCTCACCTAGCAACCCTCACCTAGGCAGCGGGATAGCCAAGCCATCACGTTATTAACTTATTAAAATAATAATAATAATTATTATTATTTATTTAGTTTTTCTTCAGGACCAATTAAGTATTTTTGAATTAAATTATCATTCAGAAACTTGTTGGTTGTGCAGTATGCTCTACTAATGCTTTTCAAAGATGTATGGTTGTGTAATTGCACATCCATTTGCAGCCATTTTGAGTTGGTGGGCGTGGCCAGCAGAATTGCCCACTATTTGCAGGCAAGAGGTTGCAGTTTCCAACTCCAGTGCATAGAACCAAAATGTTTGTTATTTATCAGTTTGTCTGGTAACAAAAATATGTAAAAAAAAAAAAAAAAGATTTCTGTAAGTGTTTCTGCGAGTGTCATTTCTGGAAACCCCTCCTAAGCTGCGTCATTGAAAATTGCTTATAATCTGATGCAACTGTTCAAAATGTAACTGAAAATATTTGAACATTAGAGACATAGAATAAAACCAAACTTAGATTAAAAAGAATAAAATTGGGATAAAAGCTCAAAGTGCAAATAAGAAATCTGTAAACTGACAGGTTACATGAACACATTTGAAAAAAGGGATGACTTGAACTGGAAACAAAGCCTCCTATAAAGCTTGTCCATCATATCATAATTTGAATTTAACTGCTTGCCACAGTTTTAGCAATGGGGTTGCCAGGGAAACCCTCCCCTGGAGGAGAGCAACAGGCATCCTAATTAGATGGTCAAACCACATCATCAGACTCCATTCAATGCAGCTTTTCTCCAGTCTCGCTTCATCTGAGAACAACCCAGACTTCCAAAGGAAGAACTGATCCAGGAACTGTTTCAAGTTATGGTTATGAACCACATAACCTTTTTCAGTTTTACTTTACTAAACCTCTCGTCTGTAAAAACATTTTTCAATTCAAGGTTTTTGAGGAAAAACAGCTGCTCTAGTGGAATCGTAGCACTTCATTTACTCAAATTCCCTTCCTATTTAATGACCTTGAGGTGTGAAAATTGGTTTGAGTTCCTACATTTCCCAGCATGCCATTCAGTAACCCCATGAGAGTGTCAGAATTTAGCATTGTGTGTAGGTGGGGGCAAGAACAGAACTGAGAGAGAGTTTTTATTTACCAGAAGTTTGTGTTTTTCTGTTGCTTGAAAGAACCGTTAAGGCAACCAAAGGCTAACATTTTATCTGCTTTCTATAAAATAGGCCAAAATATAATTTAAACTGATTCAAAATAACCAGAGAACAATTAAGAATTGTAATGTTATCTCTGAGGAGAAGCTACCTCAAACGTGTGATGAAAGGCTCCGTAGTCGATGTCAAAGAACCCCTCCGCCAGCGACATCATGGGGCTGAACCTGTGGCCCCACAACACCTCCTCCGCCAGGTAGGAGCTCCGTGCCTGACACGTCATGCCTGCACACATAAAACACACTCATGAGGTATTCTGATGGGGAGAAGGATTTAAATAAACAGGCTTGACAGAAGTGACATCTGTCTTTGAAAGACAAAGAATGTCCCCTGACCAAATGGCTAGACCAGCTGACCTATTTAGAAAACCACTCTGATTATTCAGGATGTCGAGTGAATCTTCATCAGCGTAGAGAAAGCATTTGCATAGGATGAGATTAGGCACTGTAACTTTTTGCAATCGTCAATCTTAAAGTTGTGAATTTTTTAATGCCAAGCAAGACATGCATTATGTGAAGGGAAGATTCATTTCGAACACGTCTCACCGGTGGCCTCCACCATTCCTTCCAGAATGACCACAATCTCAAAGTCCTCCTTCTCCAGCTGGGCCTGCGACATGTCCCAGAAGGGCGAGCGCTCGTCGATTTCATGCGAGATCACCAGCGGAGAGACGAGGAAGAGGCGGTCATCGCCAGTCTCAAAGCCCACGCTGATGTCTGTTTGGTCCAAAGGGATGAACTCACCTGGAGGAGACAAAAACACCTTCTAGTATTCAAACAAGATCCAACAAAAGAGCAATTTATTGCAAATATGTTTCCATTTTGTGGTTTATATTTCTTGTTTTACCCTCCTGTGTCTGCTTGGACTTGATTAGTTTGGCCCTCATGTTGGCCCCAACGATGTGAGAGCTCCGAAGGTCGCCCACCCTGAACATCAGGCAGAGCTTGTCGTCTCTCAGAGAGATGACTGCGTGCTTGGAGAACACCAGCGTCTCGGCTCGTTTGTTAGGCTGGGAGATCTTCACAAACATGCAGCCGACCTACACAGAAAGGAAACAGGAAGAACCAAGAACGGCCTGCGGTCAGAATCCAAAACAAAACAAAAAGGAATTGAACAAAAAATGGACCCAGAGGGTATTTTCGTCATCTGGAGAAGCGGAGGATTGTTGAAAAATTAAAAGCTATGCTTGTTATTCAACATTTATAATGAACTCTTCAGCTAAGCTGATGCTGTGCAGCTGCAGCATCTCCATTGTAGCTGCTGAATACAGACAGAGCCGAGCTTTTCTCAATAGACCTATTTCCAGCTTTCAGTGTTTAAAGCAGTAGTGACACTTGAATTAACCTCAGACTGAAATATTTTTAAGATGCAGAGGGAAACATCCCACGTGTCCATCAGCTCTGAAGATGTTTCTTTTTTTTGTTTCAATTTGCAGACATGCATAAACATGATTTAGCCTTGATGCTCCTGCGAGAACTCATTTAAATCAAATCAGCGCATGCAGTACTAAAATGTTCCCAGTTTTAGAGGAATGTGCCCGGCATCAAATCAGTGTCTTAATGATATTCTAATCTTCTATAGGCAGAATAAAAACCGGACCCTAAGCAGATATTTAAATAAAGCTCAAGTTTGACATTAGACTTTATTACATCTTCCCTTTTCTTGATCAGTTATTAATTTGGTAAATGCCAAAATTAAATGGGGTTTTTTTCTTACAAAGGTTCTTTCATGTATTTCCTTAGATTAGGGACAAGGGTGTAAGAAATGGATGGATGGATGTTGATGACAAAGTGCTAATTTCTCTGACAGATTATTTCACAAATAGCAAGACAGTTTTCATATTTTACATGTTTCTTGTAAGACCAAAATTGCTGTGTAAGATTTGTTATTTTTGCAGTGTATTGGTGTTTACACCAACTTCTGACTATTGTGTCTGAAAATTGAAGCTAAAATTAAGATTCACAACATCAGAAAACATTTTTCCAGTCTGTTACTTTCCAGTTTTGGCCAGGTTGTGTGAACTTTAGCCTCTGTTTTCTGTAGTTAGTTGACAGGAGAGGCACATGTCTGCTTAAAGGTTTATCATTTTTTGTGATCAGGTGATATTCTGCACATCTTTGTCATGACAAATGGCTATTTGAGCTACTGTTGCCTGAGTTGCAGAGCTGTAATTGGTCGGTGGGATAACGTTTACACTCAAACGTGAAAATAGCTGCTAACAGATGCGCAATTATACAACCATACATTTTTGAAAAGCAAAACTAGAGCCTCCTGCACAACCAAGAAGAACGCAACAAGGGGTTTCTGGATGGTAAGTCAATAGTTGCTGTCTTTTCCAGCAGCCATTGTACAGTGCATACAACGGCAAAACCAGCTGATTAAATGTGCTGGAGTTCAGCTTGGGTTGCTAGGTAACAGGCTGGGCTTCACTGGGGGCTTCTGAATTGTTACATCACATTCCTGAGGTTTTTGAAACGGCACGAAAAATTGTTACACAGAAACATGAAGAACATGAATTTGGTATAATACGTCCCCTTTAAAGTGTGATGAGATAGAGATGAATTTTTATTATGTTCTGCTTTAATAAGTATTACGGATGATCTGCATACAGGTGCAACAGTACTTATTATCTCTGTTGCTAAGCAACTAATGTAATTTTTCTTTTTTATTGAACGCAGCTGAGTATTTCCATTTTGGAAATAATTAACAAATGACCAAATGAATATCTCCGGTTTTTACTATTTCTGTCCCCTCATTAATACAAGAGTTTATAATAATGTTGCTGCATGATAAACATTTAGTTTCCCCTCCTGTAGTATTAGATTTTCTTCTTAAATAAGTCATATCCTGCAGCTCACCATGAAGGCGTTGACCATGGAGCCCAGTATGGCCTGCAGCAGCAGCAGCATGGTGCCCACCGGACACTGATCGGTGATGACTCTGTGCCCGTAGCCAATCGTCGTCTCCGTCTCGATGGAGAAGAGGAAGGCTGATATGAAACCGTTGACGTTGTTCACGCACGGCGTCCACGCCTCGTCCTCCAGATGGTCCAGATCCCCCCTTTGGGAGTGAAACGAGGAGGATGTGTGAGAAATAGCAGGGAGAGGGGGGAGGCGACAAAGTGGGTGTCAAAAGAAACAGCAAGAAGAGTGAGAAGAGTTTTTTTTATTATTATTATTTATTTTTAGACCGTATGGCAACTCAGCTCTCCTTTTCACTCGACAGAATAAATCCGCCACAGATTTATGCTTGGTCATTAACCTGACATGTTCGGCTGTCATTTTTTCCCCACTCTGCAAAAATCTAATACCTTTTTCATCACATCGTCCCAGTATATCACGGGCATAATTCACCCCTCTAAGAGCCTGCAGAGCTTCCCTTCAAACACACACTACACGGGTTAATGTCGCTCATTACCACTGCTCCAGCAGGAGAGGCACAGCTAATTAATGGGAGTGGTGTGAGGCGCTTTATATAATCTTTGACTTTTATCGAACCGTGCCGGTGACCAAAGAATTGAGGCATCACAGAAATTGCTCTGGCAACACTTAAATGCAGTTTGGAGCAGATAGCAAAGGCCATCGTTTTTCTAGCAGACCATGTTAGCTAATTAGCTCCAGCAGACACATCTGGGGGAAGAGAGGCCCTGTCATGATGAAATACACAGCAACCTTTATATGTGCATGGTCAACTGTTTTTTTTTTCATTTTACTTAGCGGGGTTTCAAAGCAGAGATGTCTAAAATGTAATGCCTCCTTTTGATGATTAAATTGATAGTTTTGGAATATGTGTACGCTAACCGGATTGCTAAAAGCTTCATGAAAAGATTGATGCCACTGTTTTACCCGTCAGCAAACTATGATGCTGTGGCTAAAAGGCTGTTAAGGTATCTCACAAATGGAGTAAAGGAAGCAGCTCACCGGACCAGGAATTTCTAAAGCTGTTTAATGCAAAATGTCTTGCATCCAGAGAAAGAAATGAAGTACAGGTGCTGGTCATAAAATTAGAATATAATGAAAAAGTAGATTTATTTCAGTAATTCCATTTAAAAAGTGAAACTTGTATATTATATTAATACATTACATACAAACTAATATTTCACATGTTTATTTCATTTAATTTTGATGATTACAAATGACAACAAATGAAAATCTCAAATTCAGCATATCAGAAAATTAGAATATTACTGAAGACCAATAAAAACAAAGGATTTTTAGAAATGTTGGCCAACTGAAAAGTATGAACATGAAAAGTATGAGCATGTACAGCACTCAGTATTTAGTTGGGGCTCCTTTGGCTTGTATTACTGCAGCAATGCGGCGTGGCATGGAGTCGATCAGTCTGTGGCACTGCTCAGGTGTTATGATAGCCCAGGTTGCTCTAATAGTGGCTTTTAGCTCTTCTGAATTGCTGGGTCTGGTGTATTGCATCTTCTTCTTCACAATACCCCATAGATTTCCTATGGGGTTAAGGTCAGGAGAGTTTGCTGGCCAATTAAGAACAGGGATACCATGGTCCTTCAACCAGGTACTGGTAGCTTTGGCACTGTGTGCAGGTGCCAAGTCCTTTTGGAAAATGAAATCTGCATCTCCAAAAAGTTGGTCAGCAGCAGGAAGCATGAAGTGCTATAAAACTTCCTGGTATGTGGCTGCGTTGATCCTGGACCTCAGAAAACACAATGGACCAACACCAGCAGATGACATGGCACCCCAAACCATCACTGACTGTGGAAACTTTACACTGGACTTCAAGCAACATGGATGAAGTGCCTCTCTTCTTTTCCTCCAGACTCTGGGACCTTGATTTCCAAAGGAAATGCAAAATTTACTTTCATCAGAGAACATGACTTTGGACCACTCACCAGCAGTCCAGTCCTGTTTCTCTTTAGCCCAGGCAAGACGCTTCTGATGCTGTCTGTGGTTCAAGAGTGGCTTGACACAAGGAATGCGACAGCAGAAACCCATGTCTTTCATACGTCTGTGTGTGGTGGTTCTTGAAGCACTCACTCCAGCTGCAGTCCACTCTTTGTGAATCTCTCCCACATTTTTGAATGGGCTTTGTTTCACAATCCTCTCCAGGGTGCGGTTATCTCTCTTGCTTGTACACCTTTTTCGACCACATCTTTTCCTTCCCTTCGCCTCTCTATTAATGTGCTTGGACACAGAGCTCTGTGAACAGCTAGCCTCTTTAGCGATGACCTTTTGTGTCTTGCCCTCCTTGTGTAAGGTGTCGATGGTCGTCTTTTGGACAACTGTCAAGTCAGCAGTCTTCCCCATGATTGTGTAGCCTATAGAACTAGACTGAAGACCATTTAAAGGCCTTTGCAGGTGGTTTGAGTTAATTAGCTGATTAGAGTGTGATGCCAGGTGCCATCAATTTTGAACCTTTTCACAAGATTCTAATTTTCTGATATGCTGAATTTGAGATTTTCATTTGTTGTCATTTGTAATCATCAAAATGAAACGAAATAAACATTTGAAATATATGAGTTTGTATGTAATGTATGAATATAATATACAAGCTTCACTTTTTAAATGGAATTACTGAAATAAATCTACTTTTTCATTATATTCTAATTTTATGACCAGCACCTGTACGTTTAGAAGGATTTTTTTGTCTGATTCTGTTCGTTTTAGTTTGTTGATGAGTTGCTAGTTTTTCTGAAGAAAGTCCTTCTGAAAATCAGGGGAACTATTGGTGAAGACATTAAAAGAAAGTCTGGCTCACTAGAAGGAAATATTAAAGCAGGGATGTCCAAAGTGTGGCTCAGGGGCCCTTTGTGGCCCTCTGACAGAATATTTGAGGCCCCCAACAGCATTGAACAGAACCCAAACCAGCTTTTAATTAGTTTATTAAATTTAGCTAAACATAGCAACCACTTGGAAAGAAAGTGACATATTTTGTTTATATAACTGAATAAATGTGTTCAATTATTAAAATAATTGCTTTTAAAGTTTGGATCTACATTGCATAACATCCATTTCCCACAAAAACAAACCAACCAAACAAAGAAATGACTACTTTATTTGAATGATTTTAGTCAACTATAATGAGCTACATTTTTATTAATTTGAGTCTTAACAGTCAGGGACAATATTCATGTTTTGGCAACATTTAAAAAACACAATGTGTATTCTTTGTGTAATGTGTATTCTTTGTTCATTCTGTGAATTTTTAAACTCTTTCTGATCATTTTGTTTTTGTGTATTTTGTGCAAAAATCCACAAATGCAGCAGTCTCAACTCACGCTACTATTTGGATTTAATCTCATAACCGTCTGTGTATCTGCAGAATGGGCTGCAGATGCGTAAACCTTACCTACAGTAGGCTATGAGGTACCAAATGGCGCCAAAGAAGAGCCACGTGACTGCGTAGGCCATGACGAAGACGAAGAGCGAGCAGCGCCAGTTGAGGTCCACCAGCGTGGTGAAGATGTCGGTCAGGTAGCGATATGTCTCCCGCATGTTGCCGTGTTGCACGTTGCAACGGCCGTTCTTCTCCACGTAGCGCTGCCTCTTACGCCGAGCCCGGGCTGACAGAAGAGACAGAGTGCAAACATTCATTTCAGTTTCAAAAACTCAGAAGTTCTGAATGAATTTCAGGACTTAAAAATGAGGATTTCAGTCCTGAAATGAGACGAGGCAGATGAATGAAGGAGATGAATGAAAACAGGTGACAGAGGACATGATGCTCAGAGAGAGGAGAATGTAAAACAGATGAAAACAGACAGGTGAGGAGCAAAAAACAGATGAAGTGTGACAGGACAAACATCATCAAACACCATGAGAAGAAAAGCTGCTCTGAAGAGCTGACAGCACACGATAAAAACACATTAAACGATGATCTAACGACTCACTAAGACTTTTATTGCATCAAATACTACTGTTACACACATACACACAAGGCTGTCTCTTACAGGTGGAACTACAGGGGGAAAAAAAGGATCAAAATGTGACAAAGAATAGATTTTTGATTCAAACGATAGTCCTTGAATGAGGAACTATAACAAGTAAATACAGCATCTTAGCGACTATTACATGCAAACTAGAGTACAGCGTAAAACACTGAGCTGCAGCTGGTTTTACCAATATTTGCAGAAATACATCAGATTAAATGTTTCTATTATAAAAAAAAACTCTTGAGAGAGAACAGGAGGAATTGCTCAGATTGACTCATTTGGGTTATAATAGGTTTGGATTTTTCATTAAAGTTTAGTTTTATTTCGTTTTAAAGGATTTTTTTTTTGTCTGATTCTGTTCGTTTTAGTTTGTTGATGGGTTGCGAGTTTTTCTGAAGAAAGTCCTTCTGAAAATCAGGGGAGCTATTGGTGAAGACATTAAAAGAAAGTCTGGCTCACTAGAAGGAAATATTAAAGCAGGGATGTCCAAAGTGTGGCTTAGGGGCCCTTTGTGGCCCTCTGACAGAATATTTGAGGCCCCCAACCGCACTTTATTGAACAGAACCCAAACCAGCTTTTAATTAGGTTATTAAATTTAGCTAAACATAGCAACCACTTGGAAAGAAAGTTACACAAATTCTGTTTATATAACTGAATAAATGTGTTCAGTTATTAAAATAATTGCTTTTAAAGTTTAGATCTAAATTGCATAACATCCTTTTCTCACAACAACAAACCAATCAAACAAAGAAATAACTACTTTATTTGAATGATTTTAGTTTTAATTTTATGTACCTTTGACTGGAAAAATTTGGCCTACATAACTAAAAACATGTGTTAAAAAAGTACGAAAATACTTATAGTGTTGTTCCAGTTCTATAACTGACAGTGTTCTTAGGTTTAGATTTTCTCCTTTCTCTAGGCAAGACTTGCTGTAAATACTGGAGGCAAAAGATGTGCAGAAGTGTCAAAATCACTGAGGGGGGAAGAAGTGCTGCATGGCCCAAATTAGAGATTTGCTACGACTGCAAGTGAGATAAAGAGAGGAAGAGGAGGAGCAGTCAGCTCTAGAGGAGAGAGCACTGCAAAAACACAAATTCATAAATATTTTTTGTGTTGTTTCTTACAACACTTAAATTAAGGCAAAACAAACTTACAAGTGTAGCAAGACATGGGAGCTTGTTTTAGGTCAATATTTCCTTAATATTGATAAAACTGTACCAGATTGTTTCACTTATTAGAAAACATTTTTCTCATGTTATGAGTGAAATAATGTGCCAGTAGAACTAGTACTTCTTCACCTGTATTAAGAAACTATTTACCTAAAACAAGCCCATATATCTGGTTGAAAATTTATTTAATATTTGCACTAAACCGAACAAAAATACTTGGTGAGTTTTTGCAGGGAGAGAGATGGAAGAAGAGCCAAACATGATGTTTTAGCACCAAGCAGACTGTTTAGTCGTCCATACTTGATAACAATAATAAAACAACAGTAATTCTCTTGATAAACAGGTTTGACATTAATGAAACGAAGGGCAACAGAGGTCACTTACCCCAGCCGAATCGCCCCCTCTCTTTCTCAGGCTGGGTCTTCTTCCTGTGCTGATTGGCGTTGGCCTCCCGCTCTGCGAGCTTGGACTGGAACGACCTTTTGACCTTGGCCGGGGGCGGAGGGGAGGGCATGGTCTGCGTGGTGACGACGTGGCCCAACTCCTCGGACACGTTAAAGACTCCAGTGGAAGCGGTCGACTTCGTCGCCGCCTCCTCTTCCTCGCCTTCGGCCTTCTCCTCCACAGGAAGCGCCAGGGAGTCGGGACGGGAAGGGAAGACGGAGTTCTCCAGCGCCATCGTCTCTTTGAATGTGTGTGTGTGTGTGTGTGTGTGTGTGTATGTAGAGTATTAGGCTGTTATTGATATCCTCCTTATGTCAGACTGTGTCCAGCTGTTATTGATTGGATCATTTGTTTGCTTGACTGACGCCTGGAATGAAGGAAGAGAACACGATGACCAAATGAAATCGTGATTGATTCACTGCTCTCGCTAAACGTCAGGATTTTATTTCTTGTTTTTCACAACATCAACATCTATCAAGCTCCTATAAACACACTTTGCTGCCTTGAAGGTGTTTAGTAACAGGCATATCAGTTACGATTAATTGCATTTTGTCACATTATAACCACAAACTTTAACATGGGTTACTTTGGTTTTATGTGGCAGCACATAATTGGGACGTAAAAGGAAAATGGGGAGCGGTTTTCAAAATTACTTAAAAATCTGAAAAGTTTGGTTTGGATTTGTATTTAGCTCAAGACCTGATGAGATGAAGAGGAATGTCCGTTTTCATGTCTTGCCCAGATTATCAACCGGACTCGATTAATAGATAGACTAGACTTTGACTGGGCCACTCTAATGCAGTCTGACTCTCTTTTTCTCAGGAGTCTGGAAAAAGTCAGAATATTGAGATTAAAGTCTAATTTCTGAGAATTCTGTAAATAAGACTCAGAATATTGAAATTAATGTCTGACATTCTGACATTGAAGTCAAAATTATGAGATTAAAGTAACATTTCTCAGAATTCTGTAACATGAAAACCTTCTGAGGTCAAAGTTACAATTTTGGGAAAACAGTGAGATTATTAAGTTAAAGTTTGAATTCTGAGATTATTGTCAATTTTCTTGAAAACTCTGATAAAAGGTAAAAATACTGAGAAAAAAGTTAGAAAACTGAGATTAAGAAATTCTGAAATTAAAGTCAAATTTTTCTGAGATTCTGAGAAAAATGTTGAAATACTGAGATTAAAGTAAGAGAGTCAAATTTCTCATAAATTTTCAGATTAAAGTCAAATTTCTGAGAATTCTGAGGGGGGAGAGTAAGAGTGCAGAGATTAAAGTCTGAATTCTGTTATTAAAGTGTAACATTCTGATATTTAAGTCAGAATTATGAGATTAAAGTAACATTTCTCAGAAGTTGTCAAATTTCATGAAAACAGAAAAATGTCAGAATACTGAAAAAATGTTAAGATACTGAGATTAGGGTAAAATATTCTGAGACTAAAGTCAAACTTCTCCAAGACTGAGAAAAATGGCAAAGCAAGCGAATTCACACAAAGATAGTTTTTACAAATGCATAAAAACTGAACAAACACAAATTTAAACATGAATATCTTGCAGTTACACAAAGATGGTTTACTCCTACAACAAAATGTGAAAATGTTCAAGACATCATTTTATAATTCAACACCTTTGAAAAACAAGAAGCTGAAGCTAAAACAGGAAGTGGGATGATATCATACAGATGTTTAGGATATTCTGTTTCCTGTTTTGAGAGACGACCTGATCCAGGAGCGCAGCTGTGCATATTCACACTGGAGGCTCTTTAATTAAGCCAGTTACACACACACACACACACACACATGCAAAAAAACCACCTTGGGTGTGTGTGTGTGTGTGTGTGTGTGTGTGTGTGTGTGTGTGTGTGTGTGTCCTTGCATCCCTGTGTGAGTATTGTGCAAGTGCACTTATGGCACTATTTTAAATGTGGTTTCTTTTCTACCCTATGCCTGCTGAGATTCTTACATAAGAACCAAAGAGGAGAGAAATCTGCACAGCGATGCATGCGGTTCCCTGAAATATTTGCACGGGAAAATGGAGTCCAGGTCCTTTTCCAGCAGACCTGGATGGTTGTGCCTCCATTTAGGCAACTGGTCGCAGGAGAAAGAGGGAGAGAGAGAGACGGAGAGAGAGAGAGAGAGAAAGAGAGAGAGAAAGAGAGAGAGAAAGAGAGAGTGGCAGTCAAGATGACGCACTATCCTGCTGATGGATGGGTCAGAAATAGCCTCTGTTCCAGAGTCCCTCTGACTCAGAATCCAAAAGGTTTCGGATCAATGTCGCAAACATCCAACATCTGACATCCTACCTGCTCAGCGTCGCAACTTCTCACCTGGATCGAGCTGACAGCTGTATCATGAGGAAAAGGAAAATCTGCTCCATAATCCGGCCGGCGTTGGTGATTCGATGACACCCATGTCTGATCCTTGGTTGTAATAGCGTCTCTCTCTCTCCTCTCTCTCTCTCTCTCTCTCTCTCTCCTCTCTCTTGTCTCTGTCTCTCTTTAGGAAAACAAGAAGCACCTCGACTCGACTCGGTCACGCACTAAATGAAAATCCGAAAGCTGCAGGCCAGTGAATGATCAAGTTGGAACAGATTAAGCAGCTGAAGTTGAATATTTTCGCGGATGCGTCTGCGGAGCGTGGTGTGAAATGGTGGCGTCGGGATGACCCGGCAGCTCCATGATCTGTGCGGCTCTGATGGAGGCGGTCAGGTGTTGGAGCCTCAGGGCGGAGGGAGTGGGGGGCGGGGGGGGGGGAGGAGGAGGGGAGGGGGAGGGGAGAGGAGGGGAGGATGCTGTCATCAGCCCTGCCTCCGTCTCCTTACCGTAACACAGGGAGACGCTCTGCCTCCTCCTCTTCCTCCTCCTGCTGACTGATTGACTCTCAGCATCTGCAGAGTTCACGGGGGAAAAAGAAAAGAAATTTAAATAAAAGCAGTCGCCTTCATGAAATGTCTTTTTTTTAATTTATGCATTTTTATATTTATTATTATTCTATAATTTGGACTGAGTTGATGTTGGAAGACATTTTTTTAAACGTGTTTTTTTTTACACCTTTACATTAATCTTTTTAAAACGGCGTTAGTTAAGGCCATATTGGCACGCGCACCTGTTGTACCCTCAAATATATTATTGAATTTAATGAAGTTAGCTTGAAATTCACTATCTGCTATTTGCGTCACTGATGGGAATTCCGCCTCTTTTCTGAGATCCGAATTATTTGGCTCGGTTCTTTCGGCTCCAAGATGGAGCTTCACTTTATACAATTTCCAGCTGTGCCTCAAAAACATATTATTTTTTTTTTAATTTGAAGGTTGTTAAAAAATGTGACTTTTGGAGTTAGTGGCCTCTGAACATGCTCAGAGCTTCCCAATACAAACTTAATTTTCACATGAAGTTGGATGATAAATTGTTCCAAAAGTCATAGCGATACATATTGTTTTTCTACAATTTTCAACTAATATAATGACAATAGTATAATTATTACTAGAGGTTATTGATCTTTGAGTCACATTCTCAAAGATAAATAACCGTAACATTTTAATGAACATTTATCACTGGAACGGGAAGACATTTAAAATTTCAAAAAACAGAAACTACAAATAAAACAAATAAAAAACAAAAATCTCCTTTTAAAAAAAAAAGGTTTATTTGAGACCAAAGCACCAGACTGAAGACTTTCATCCAGTTATTGGTGGAAAGAGAGAAACAATAAAGCATGCAAATAAAAATTTAGCTTGTTTTAATTTATTATTCGATCAATTGATTTATTCATTATTGCAACATGTCAACCAGAGGTGCAGTTATTTTCTCCAACTGAAAATTATCCTGAAAACCAAATCTGACGATAAAGCATGAATGCTCGCTGCTAATAGAAAGGGTTTATTAAGGCAGTAGCCCAGGGCCACAAGTTTGTCTTGTGTTGAAAGACAACAGGACAGGAAGGCAATAACAAGACAGGTGAAGGTTTCATGTCAATCCATTTAACAACGCAAAATGAAATTGTCACGTTTCAAAAACTCATTTGTAAATATCAAACAACAGCAAAGTACCTACAGCAAGTTTCAAGTCAAGATTGGGGAGCTGGATCAGGAAACATCACCCAGAAACCCTGCAGAGTTTCCTCCAGAAAACCTGCTGAACCGGTGGTAGGGGTCACTAAGGTCATCCATCAGCAGCCTGCTGGGAGTTTGGGTTAAAAAAAGTTAAGTTACAAAAGGTCACAGATGAACAATCAGCTATCATTATCCAGAAATAACAGCGGGTGAAATAACTGGTTCATAAAGCCTCACAGCGAGTTCAATGCCTCAATTATAAACTTTTAGCTTAATCCGTCTTTACTGTCCCTGGTGGACAAAAATATCCATTTAAAATAACCAGCACAGAGCCTGGTGGGAAGGCAAATAAAGCCTGGTGGGAAGGCAAATAAAGCCTGGTGGGAAGGCAAATATAGCCCATTAACCCACCTGCCTGATAAAACACGTGGGGAAACCCTGATTTCTGTCTACATCTCTAGTTCTAAGCAGGAACTCTGCCTGTACCTCTAGTTCTAGTCGGTCTCTGGGTTGCGCTTGGTCCGATCCCAGGAGCCATTTGCTATGGTGGACCAGACCCAAGCAGAGGCATGAGGCCTCTGACAGCTCCTAGGATCTCTGGGACCCTCAAACCCTGTCTCTGTCTCAGTCCAGATTCACTCTGATCCTCTACTGGACTTACAGATCTGTTGGACAAACTGGTGAAGAACTTGCTGAGTATTTACTACCAAAAAAACTGTATAAGTACAGTAATCGCTCAGATTCCCTGTTTCCCTTCTTCTGAGCATTTAAATAAATAAAATAAAATAAAATTGCCCTGGTCTTTCTGCATGGAGTTTGCATGTTCTCCCTGTGCATGGTGGGTTTTCTCCGGGTTCTCCGGTTTCCTCCCACAGTCCAAAAACATGACTGTCAGGTTAATTGGTCTGTCTAAATTGTCCCTAGGTGTGTGTGTGCATGGCTGTTTGTCCTGTGTGTCTCTGTGTTGCCCTGCGACAGAATGGCGACCTGTCCAGGGCATAACCCGCCTCTCGCCCGGAACGCCAGCTGGAGATCGGCACCAGCATCTCCCGACCCCATTAAGGGACAAGGGTGTAAGAAAATGGATGGATGGAAAATAAAATAAAAAATTATCTTATTTTTAAACGTGCAACTCTCCAAATAAGATCAAGCGACCGTGAATTAAGTGTGTTGGCTCCCCTCGTTCAGTGAAAGGAACCGACCCTTAGACGTGGCTCGGCCTCGCCCGCACATCGCTAACAGTTTGGCCGCCAGCCTCTAGGCGGCAGCATATCCGCTCACTGCAGACGTTGGTAGAGCCTTTTTCTTCAAGATGTCGGTGTTCGGGCCAGTGGTGAAAATCCATCCCGTCGTTCTCGCCTCGATCTGCGACTCTTACGAGCGAAGGAATGAGGGTGCGAGCCGGGTTATCGGAACCATTCTGGGTAAGTTAAGTCCTGGGTCAAACGTCGTCTCTCTTTTGCGGTGACACCGGGATAAAATGGATGGAAAAGCCGTGTGTAGCATTAGCTTCAGCCGCTAACACATGCTCGCTCAGTGCAGCCTAACGCAAACGCATCTGGGGAAACAGCGGAGTCATTTTCTTGTTGAAAACTCTGTATGTGTTTGTTTTAACGTCCGCCTCTTTCAGGTACCATTGATAAACACTCTATCGAGGTGACCAACTGCTTCTCCGTCCCTCACAACGAGTCTGAGGATGAGGTGAGCTGCCATCATCCAACCTGAATAAACAACGAGCGAAACGGAACTGATCTTCTGTTTATATGCGTCAACACTCGTATTATAAAGAGCACCGTTGTGCTGTACATGTGAATACGCGGAATAACCTCATTTAAAGTTATTTTTTTTTAAATTCAACATAAATTTTGTGTTTTGATTTTCAAGCTTAGCATTTTAAGGGAAAATTTAGAAGGAACACCTGATAAATCTCTATATTTCTAATGTAATAAAAGGATAACAAGGACATGTCAGTTGCTTCCAGCCTCCCAGCTGTTGTTTTAAAACTGTGTACTGCTGGTCAGCTGGCTGAAATAAAGGAAAGGCTGGATATGCACTTTGCTTAAAAGAGAGTAAAGATTTTCTGTTTGATAAACAGAGGTGTGGATGCTAAAGGAGAGCCGCCTAACATTCTAGCTGATTAGATGTAACCCTGGTTTTAATAACACCAGAAGCTGCCTGCATGTTGGCGACCGGAGCAGACAGCCTGACTAATTAACCAGCTAATATCCACTGGGTTCGTCTCTTGTTACAGTGCAAACTGGCACAGAGATGCAACACTCAGTTAGCACGTAAAAGCTACCGGAGATCCAGCTAACTGGGCTCTAGATAGGAAGATAATGCGTTTTCTGCCTTGTGAACGCCAGCCGACAGCGTGTCAGGTAGCATTATGCCAAAAAGTTTCAGCCTCCCAAGCTGCATTTTGTTCCTGGATATTTTAGATATGCTCTTTGAAAAAAATCCAAATATAGACAAATTTCCCATGAATAATTAATTTGAGGTCAAGTTTCACGGAAAAATCAGTGAACAGATAAAGATCAACTGTCCAGCTAATAAAGTTACTGTAGTAACTGGTATTTATTATTTTTTCTGCAATAGGTTTAATAGTCACTTCTCCGTTTTGAATAAAAGTAAATGGTTTATGTTTTATGTGTTTTAGATTGACATTTGTTATTTTCACATAAAAAGGTTAAAGACCTGTCCTACTTTTCTGTGCCTGTGCAGAGAACCGTTTCCCTCCTGTGAGCTCTGAAAGCTTCTCAAACTGTTTTCTGTTTCTGAAACCAGCAGAGCTGCAGCACACTTTTATCTTCACATCAGACAGCAGGAGCCCGTTCTGCTGTTTGATCTGGAGCCTGGAGTGAGTGTTGGAAAGTCCAGACGTTCAGCCTGAGCTCAGATCCCTCACAAAGGGCTGACCTATATAAGTAAAGTAAAATGAATAACTTTTGTAAACTTCTGTGGATTGTCTGCAGGTTGCTGTGGACATGGAGTTCGCCAAGAACATGTATGAACTTCACAAGAGGGTGTCTCCCACAGAAGTCATCATCGGATGGTGAGTTGGTGTGCTTTAACGGAGACGTATTCATATTTTGCTAGTTTTTGTGCTTCTACCCAACCGGTTTTTGACAATAAGTTAATTGTTTTTGGTGTCTGGAAAATGAGCCATTTCAAAAAACATTCAGAATGTAATGCGGATCAGCTGGCACTGCCCCTCATCTAGCAACCCCAATGAAGCTCCAGCATGTTTGGTCAACTGGCTTTACTGCTGTTTGTGCTGTACAATGGCTGCTGGAAAAGACAAGTGTTTTGTTGTTGACTTAGCGTCCAGAAACCACTTTCTGCATTCTTGTTTCTTGTGCAGTCGGCTCTACTAATGCTTTTCAAGGATGAAAGGTTGAATAACTGCGTATCTGTTTGCAGCCATTTTAATGTGCAAGTAAACGTAATTTGGGTTGCGTGGCCAGCAGCTTATTTGGATTTAAAATGAAAAAAGAGCCTAAAATATCTCAAAATAGGCAAAACTGACCAGACTAAAATCTTGTTTTCTAAGAATGATTTTGTGCAAAGAAAAAAGTACAGAACATGTTCCGTTTAGCCCAGAGACCCGTCATAACCTGTTCAAGGAAGCACAATAGGTCCAAATCATAGCATATCGCCTTCTCTCCTCAGGTACGCCACAGGCTTTGACATCACTGAACACTCTGTGCTCATCCACGAGTATTACAGCCGCGAAGCCACCAACCCCATCCACCTGACTGTGGACACGGCGCTGCAGAGCGGCAAAATGAACATCCGCGCCTACGTCAGGTGAGCTGCTCTATTTGTGCAAGTGTGTGTGTGTGTGTGCAGCTCCAGGCTGATGGTGACCTTCTTGATGTGTTTGTGTGTCTCCCTCAGTGCCCAGATGGGTGTGCCAGGAAAGACAGTTGGTGTTATGTTCACCCCGCTGACTGTCAAATACATCCACTATGACACTGAGAGGATAGGCGGTAAGCACTTTACTGGGTTTCTTAGTTTGGTTGGACAGTTTTATCTCAAAGTCTAGTTTCTGGACTTTGAAACTAGAAACTTTTCTAGTTACATGTAACACTGCTCCTTTAACACATGTTGGATTTGGAAGAGTCAGGGTTAGAATTAAAGGGGCAGTATTATGTAAAATGACACAAAATCAGCTCTACTTATTTATTTACATCACATTATTATATTATACCCTCATCAAAAACACATCTGGAGTGTTGCCTTGACTCCCTCATGCATGTTTGAGAAAACCTTGCATCTCCATGGCAACCATTCGATTTCAAGACGTTAAATTACAAAGTCATTTCTTTCAAGCCTTATTTGATATATACAGCAATTTTACACAACTGAAGTTAACATATTTGATTGTGTTACAAAATCCCACAATATGCCTGGAAAACATGTAACACTGCTCCTTTAAACATGTAACACTGCTCCTTTAAACATGTAACACTGTCCTTTAAACATGTAACACTGCTCCTTTAAACATGTAACACTGCTCCTTTAAACATGTAACACTGCTCCTTTAAACATGTAACACTGCTCCTTTAAACATGTAACACTGCTCCTTTAAACATGTAACACTGCTCCTTTAAACATGTAACACTGCTCCTTTAAACATGTAACACTGCTCCTTTAAACATGTAACACTGCTCCTTTAAACATTAACACTGCTCCTTTAAACATTTAACACTGCTTCTTTAAACATGTAACACTGCTCCTTTAAACATGTAACACTGCTCCTTTAAACATGTAACACTGCTCCTGTAAACATGTAACACTGCTCCTTTAAACATGTAACACTGCTCCTGTAAACATGTAACACTGCTCCTGTAAACATGTAACACTGCTCCTTTAAACATTTAACACTGCTCCTTTAAACATGTAACACTGCTCCTGTAAACATTTAACACTGCTCCTTTAAACATTTAACACTGCTTCTTTAAACATGTAACACTGCTCCTTTAAACATGTAACACTGCTCCTTTAAACATGTAACACTGCTCCTGTAAACATGTAACACTGCTCCTTTAAACATGTAACACTGCTCCTGTAAACATGTAACACTGCTCCTGTAAACATGTAACACTGCTCCTTTAAACATTTAACACTGCTCCTTTAAACATGTAACACTGCTCCTGTAAACATGTAACACTGCTCCTATAAAGTCAAGAAATGAACAGATTCAAATGAATTCCAACACTCCTGTGTGTAAACATTTTGACTTTTATCTCCATGTTGTAGTGGATCTTCTGCAGAGAACTCGTGTGACTCCCAGCCACACCAAGGGTCTGACCTCTGACCTGTCCCAGGTGGGGAGCGCCGCTTCCAGGATACAGGACATGCTGACCACTGTGCTGGCGTACATCGAGGATGTGCTGGTGAGCAGGAGAGCCTGGTTCTGATCCGGTCTCTACCATGGATTTAAACCCTGATCGTAGTGTGTGTGTGTCCGTGTGTGTCCGTGTCCCAGTCTGGAAAGGTGACGGCTGATAACAGCGTGGGTCGCTTCCTCATGGATCTGGTCAACAAAGTGCCGACCATCACAGCTGAAGACTTTGAGAACATGCTCAACTCCAACATCAACGTAAGCGCTTGTCTGAAAATATTAAAATCGATTGTTTACCTTGGACTTATGACTGTAAAATCCTTCATGATTTTGATACAAAGCTGTAAATAATTTGTGTTTGCAGGACCTGTTGATGGTGACCTACCTGTCTAACCTGACTCAAGCACAGATTGCTCTGAACGAGAAGCTGGTGCTTCTCTGAGGAGAATATTTCAAGTCATATTTAATTTTTTTTGCATTCTTTTGTTTTGGCTAAGATGAATAAAAACATTCAACAGTCATATAGCGGATTTGATTTCTTCAAAGATGCTTTTTCTGTAAGTAAAGCCTTGTACGAACTATTGTATTGCTAATGTAATAATGCTTTTTATCATTTGCAGTCACTCGAACATTGTTCTTGGATTCAAAATTAGCTTGATGCAACTACTGTCATCAAAACTGATCCAACGTTTTCAGGTTTACTTTTAACAATTTTAAAAATGACAGATTTATGCAGATGGTATATGTCTTGAAGAGCAGCATGTTTTCAGATTTTTATAACCACAGATAAAATGGAGTATGTAAGCATTTGTTTTATTTACACTAAACTCAAAGTGAACTAATGTATTATATGTAAAATTGGTTGAAGATGAATAGGAACTTTGGAAAATTGAGTCTAGGAAACTGCAGTTCTGACACTTGTTGACCCTTTTATTAAATTCAATTACTTTAATTCAGTCATTTTTAGTTGCAGTTTCCAGGGTAATACTGCTTACAGTGGCAGCATATCAAAGTCTTACATTACTTCTCATTTGTTCTTTCAGAGGACTTTTGTTTGTTTTTCCATTTAGATTTTTTTCCCTTCCTGTTAATTTTTATGGCAGCTATTAGACTATCATACAGAAACAGTCTTCAGTCAGTGGCCTGTTCAGATTCGTTGCAATACTGACTGCTACTGGAGATCCTTCCCGACATGTTGAAGATACTTTTATGAAATGAGTTGCATTTAATTTATTTTTTGGGATAAGCATATTGAATTGGACTATAATAAACAACCACAGAATAATGTGTTAAGTATCAAATCTTTAAACACCTTACTGATTATGTATCTTGAGTCTTATAGGCTAAATGTGAGCAGTCCAGCTTGTTTTTGCATTAAGAACTGAATGAATAGCTGTACAGTATTTTGCTAACTAATGGCCAAGTTTAAAAAAAAATACCAGAATCAGTTTACCACTGGTTAATTCTTCTGATGCAATAGTTTAACTTTACTGGAGAGAATATTCTCATTGAGTTCATGTATTTATATTTAATTGGACTAAAGAAACCTTTCTTGTAAAATTATTCTTCATACCAACATATGTGTCAAACCCTGAATTTTAATGTAAGCCAAGCAGGTCTTATTTTCTACATAAATATACATTTACATCAGAGGCAGTTACATTTTTTTTTTAAAGCTGGAAATCCTGAGTTACAATTCAAGCTTAGTGCAAAGAGCATTTAGAGTCACATTTCAAAACTCCATCCAGGAAGATCGGGGAATGGAGGCGCAGTTTGAACCCCAGTCTTTACTTCTCGTCATTATCTTTGACTTGAGACTTGAGGATCTTCTCCACGGCGGCGTAGCTCTGGACCGCGGTGTCGTACACCGAATCTCCCGTGGACTTGGCGATGGCCGCCGCCTGCTCCGGGTAGTACAGGGACGCGCCCAGGGTCATAAGGCCCGTCGGGTACAGCGCTTTCTTAATCCTGGATCCTCTGGCCAGAAAAAGTCCGACGACTCCGGCTAAACCGATGACTCCTGCCCGGGGATAGAAGTCTTTAGGGGGTGTCCGCAGATACACGTACGTGTCGTTTCCCACCTGGACGACCTTCTGAAGTTTGGGTTTAATCTTAGCGCACGTTGACTGGCACCAAGCAGCGTACGGCTCGGCTAACTTCCTGACGGTGGCGACTTTCTCCTCCAGTTGACCCGGTTCCGACTCCTCATGCCTGAGAGTTTGAGGCGGAGGGGTTGAGTAGAGCGACAGCTCGTCCACGTTTACCGAGAATGTCTCTTCTTTTTCTCCGTTACCCGCGTCATTAGCCGCGAAAACGGTGAAAGGCAGGAAACTCGAGGCTCCCGGCATGATTCTTCTACCTGTCACCTTCAACGTGAACCCTGAGGGCCATATGCGGCTGGCTACGGAGTCCGCCGAGGGACAAGACTGACTGCCTATGATTCCGCCCCCAAAACAGAAAAACCCGCCAAAAAAAGGGACAACGCTGTTATAAACATAATTATATTCTATATGCTCAGCAATCCTGTTATAAACATATTTATATATATTCTATATGCTCAGACATTCTCCCTCTCTCACAATTAGTTCATTTAATTAAATCTATGGATTCATTCAAATTGCATTGAAAGGGACACTGCTAATTGTGTGAATATGATCAAATTAACAAAGCATTTATAAAAGGGGAAAAATGTTACCTGTTACTATCAGAGTATATGTAATATATATATCAAAGCTACATATATATATATATATAATATATATTATATATATTTTAAAAAAAATCAAAAGTAGAAAATTACATGTAGCCATATGGGTGTAAAACACTAAATAAAATAACCTTAAAAAGAAGAGCAGCAGTGTTCTTTTGATATTAAATGTGACAGCAAGCTGGTACCATTACAATATGAGATTTAAAAAAACTATACATGTCCACTGCTTCAATATGTATGTTTAGTTACTATATGTAACTATTTCTGTTTTAGAACGGTGATTAAATTAAGCATAATAATTTAAGGTGCATATCCTTAAAATGTAAGATTTTATACATCATTTTTTTAAAAAGGACTTTTTACTAGTTTTACTCAGGCGTTTCTTTTTACTTTTCAGGGCAACGTCTCTAGTTACCATGGCAGCCAGTCTCCATGGAGACAGGAAACAACAACACCAACAGTTCGAATTCTAGTTAGCATGCTAATCAGCTATTTTTTTTAGTTATTGCTCTATAAGGCTATTATAAGTATTTTTATCGTTCGTTTTTAAGCAGCGGAAATTAGCTTAAAACCGAAGTAGAAGCGTATTATATGCAGCGGTTCCAGTTTTAAGTCCGTTTTTTTTCTTCTCTTATTTGTTGCTATGGAATGTCTCGGAGTATCGTCTTACCAAAACTTGCAGGCTTTGTCTGCGCTGTTATCAACTCAGCAGGAGGAAGATGAGGATGAAGACTGTAAAGTAAGATTACTCACAAATACAAATAAATCTGTCTGAAGACAGAACGTTTATTTAAAATAGGTAGTTTTTTTAAATGTAATTATTCCATAAAGGTTATGCCTGGGTGCAGCAGAGTTGAATAACTAAATTGGGCTTATTTCAGCAAAATGAAACAGCCTATGGACAGCTTGGTCCTGGACATATTGGTCCCCCTCCTAAAAAAGACAAAGAAGGTATGTGCACTTGTTTATCTTGGTTAGATTGATTTTGAACATGTTAGAAGCTCAACCTGGCTTTCTGCTGCTTTAGTGTCTACTGCCTACACAAAGAAAACCAGTAAGGATATCTGGAGTGAGGAGGAGGTGGCTGAGGGCTCTCAGTATGATGACCCGGCTGACCCGAGACCACAACCTGAGTAAGACTGAGGAGAAAAACCTGTAGTGGTGCTGCCTTTATTCTAGTTAGAATACAACACGAAGACTTTTAACCTTGGCCTGGGTTCTTCTCCTTGTGCATTTGTTTGTTTTCACCCACAGTCTTGGTTACTCTAAAATTGCCCATTGGTATGACTGCAAGTGTGTCTAGTTGTTTGTCCTGTGTGTCTCTTTGTAGGATAAGAATCCAAACTGTACAACAAAATTGATTTAAAAAATGGTGTTTTCAAGGATGGACAGTATTCAAAAAGAGATTGTATAAATACCTCAACAGTTACACATACACTGATTTTAACAGTTTGTCCTTAATGCATTTGGCAGAAAAATATTCTAAATTTAAAAGTTGGATTCCCTGAAAATTTCAGCATGAAATTATTTTACATCAGTAAAAGTTGCTTTCATTTGAAAGTTTAATAATCTTTACCAGAAAAGTAAATAAGTGAGGTCAGTTTCCTTGTATGATAATGTGCAATTTTTATGTGTATTCCAAAATGGCTCCTTACAGGTATGAAATTATCCTGAAGCAGAGTGTTGGAACAGAGGATTTGTTCCTGGGCTTAAGCCAGAAGGATCCATCTTCAATGTGCTGTGAAGCCATGCTGGTAATTTATTAAGCATCTAGCAAGTTGTTCACTGAAATTAATCAACTTTTTTTCACATTGGAAAACATCTGCAAGCATTTGAATAAAGACAAAGACAAGCAGACAACCAAATGCAATTTAAAAGTAGCTTTAAGATGTTAAAGGCTGCAGAAGCTGTTTTTTATTAGGAAAACCTGACATTGTGATTTTATTGTTCAATAGTGCGATGACGATACAGATTGAAATTAACCCACACTTTCCTCACTTTTCTTTTTCTCCTCTATCAACACAACTAAAGAATAGAGAAAGTCAAAATAAAATGAAATGTAAATCCTAACAAAAACTGCATCCAAGCTGTCCTTTAGTGGGATAAAAACTGAAATCCATTATAAAGTGCATGTCTAATATAGGAACAGAAATCTTACACAGTTTTGGAAAGTATTGAATGTGATTTAAGTGTTTCCCAGGTCTAGATACGTGACCTAAGAAATGAAGAGTATGGAAAAATATTTGTATTTCTACTAGACTTAATTTCCGACACCACTGTCTATGCATCCTCCCTCCAGTCCTTCCGTCTTTGTTTCATTTCTTACTTTTCTTTCCTTCCTTATGTCTTCACTTACAGAGTTATGCCAAACATTCATAGAAAATATAGCAAACATGTTTATCGATATTTGCTCAAAACATTTGTTTATACTTTTGAAATGATTATTGGTGTAAACTGGGACTACTTAGGATATTAGAGCAATATTAATATTTTTTCCTACCCTTAGGTTAAAATAAAACTACCCGACACAAAGGCAAAAGACGTCTTCTTGGATTTAAAGGAGAAGTACCTGGATCTGCGGACCCCAAAGTAGTAAGAGAGGTTTTGAAAATCTCATAAGGAGAAGCTGCTGCTCACACTCACCCTCGGATCTTCAGACATTTTACTGTAATCAGTGTTTCAGATCTTGACTTGAGCTTCGAGTGCAGTTCCAACCAGCTCTTAACATCCTCCTCAACCACTTAACACCTCTCTCCTCACATCCTTCTTTCATTTGTCGCTCCTTTCTTTCTTTCTTTTTAGTAAACTGGGTCTCCATCTGCCCCATCCCATCCAGAATCAAGAGGGCAAGGCTCAGTTCTTTAGCGACAGGCAGGAACTGGAGGTGACTCTACTGCTGAAGTGACCCATGGACTGTCAGCATGCAGTAAAAGAAGGATGAAGAAATGATTTCATCTTAAAAAAAAGCTGAAATAATTCCCACCACTTTCTTGGTGGGAAAGTTAGGATTGCACACACTGGCTTGTTTGATGCCTGAAAACAATGATGGAAGTAAATCCAATTTATTTCTGTACATTTTTAATTAAATCTGGGCTCTTTTCCATATGTAATCTCTGACTTCATAAGGAAAAGTTCTAATAAATGTTTTCTGTGCTTCAGTAGTTCTGCGCTTGTTTTAATTTCTTTTCTATCATGTCTGTAGAGAAAAAAGAAAATAACTTTTTAAATTGAGTATTGGTTATTTAGCTAACACAGTTGGGTGATTTAGAAGTTTGACTTGATTGACTTGAAGCGAAACATTAAAGTATGGAAATATAGGAACAAGAAAGCAACAGCAAAAGAAAAGGAGAATTGGTCAAGACCTGAGTTTCCCAACTTTCTAGTTTCTGACCCATCTTTGCAACAAACACATCATGCTCTAAATGTACTCTGCAACGTTTTCACTTTTCTTTTTTTGTCAGATTACAAACAAAAACATTAGTGTATTTTATTTAGTTTTTTTCTGGAAAAGGCCAAGATGCATGTTTTTAAAATGTTTTAACAAATGAAATACAGCCACTTCTTTAGGACTACCTTTCACTGAGCTACAAGTCAAAAGTCTCTTCAAGGTCTGAACATTTGGACTGAACATTTTGCTCATTCTTCTTTCAGTAATACCTAAGTGAGTTTGGATGGAGAGCATCTGTGTTGTGAGACGAATCCTGTTAAAATAATTGGTTACAAGTAATCAAATTAAGTTTATCCAAGTTAACTTAAGTTGTCAAGTAAAGTTACGTTTGACAAACTTCATTCACTTACTTGTGCCAATCACAGTTTTCTTAACAGTTGTAGCTGTGTTAGGGAAAATTTATTTTACTAAAGCAAATTAGAGTATAGTAATAAATAGGTAACCTAATGCATCAAGGAGGTATTAGCTGATGCATGGTAGGGGTAATACGTCCTGTTGCCAATGTCTCCATGTTGTCCTCAAAGAAATCGACTATAACCTCATGATTTTCAAATACTTTAATATTGTTTATATTCACAAAAATCCTAAATTAATATAACTCATATGATTTTGGGTGTCCGTAAAACTAATAGGCCTAATGAGCCTAGTTGGGCTTATGAAAGAGAAAAGAAAAAAAAAAAAGCTCTCAAAACATAAAGAAATGTTGCTTTTTACTGAGTCATGTTTTCTTCTCTCTTCAGTTCATCCATTCATTTACTATATACACTTCTTGCAGGATCGTGGCGGGGCTGGTGCTGAGAGGTGGCTACACCCAGGACAGTCCACCACAGTCGCTTAAAGTCATATTCCTAGGGATCACCCTAAGTTTGGGGGAATGCCCTTTTCACCTCTATAAATAAAAACATCTTCGTGTCTCATATATGTTTTATAGTTATATTAGCTGGCCTAAAACAACAATAATAAGTTTCCTATCTTTCTACTGGGTGCAGATTACCAGTGTTGTATAGTAACAAAGTAAAAATACTTCACTACTTTACTTAAGTATATTTTGGAGTACTTCATACTTTCCTCGAGTATGAAAATTTTTGATAACCTTTACTTCACTATATTGCCGAAACTTAATTTCATACTTTTACTCTGATACATTTTCAATGTGTGGTTTAGTTACTCGTTACAAAAAAGAGAAAAAGAGAAACGCTCGTGTTTTGACCCCACCTACTGATTGACTGCAACAAAGTCGGACACAAATGGAGTCCCATACGAACCCCATAGCCACGAATGGCTATGGGGTTCGTATGGGACTCCATTTGTGTCATGAACCACATAAACATATGTGGTTCATGACAGAAGCTGGTTCAGTTGTAAAGCAGGTTAAGTTAACCTTGTAGGTAAAGCACCTAATTTTAACTAAATGATGCCTGCAGGTTTATCTATTAGCAAGTTTAATTTTGCCTGCACTTGGTTGTGTTTATTACTTTAACTGTATTTGACAAGTTTACCAAAATATAAAAAATGTTATTCAAACTGCATTTGCCTGGTTTTACTTTTTACTTATACTTTTCATTACATTACTTGAGTACATACATTTTGACAGTAATTTCCATACTTAAGTACAAGAAAATTCAGATACTTTAAGACTTTAACTCAAGTAACATTGCAGTCGGTGACCTGGACTTTTACCAAAGTCATATTTTGGAGAGGAACCTAAACTTTTACTAGACTCTGAGATTTCAGTACTTTATACAACACTGCAGATTACAATAAATGGGAAGTCACAGTAAGTAAATAACAGAAGCTCAATGCTCCTGACCTCCTGTTCTCATCAGGGAGCATCTCCGACTCAGGCCCGGTGACAGCAGTGCCTCACCCTCGGGCATCGTTACCGCAGCAGCACCGGTGCTGGGCGCTCTGAGGTTGGGCTTGGTGTTGGTGGGTGTGATCATGTGACGCCTTCATTTCCGAGACAACAATACAACACGGAATCGGTCTCTCTCTTTCTTCCCCCCCTCCCCTCCCACTTACCTGCGCCTCGCTCTCGGTATGGCGGACGGCGAAAGGTCCCCGTTGCTCTCAGATTTGGGGGATGGTGCTGTTGGCAGCGGTAACGGCGGGGTTTCTCCCGGCGCCGGGTCCTACAGTGCGCCCAACAAGCCAGAGGGTGAGTAACGCAGGGTGATGCATCCTCCGTCCTGACTCCAGCCTCTGTTAGCCTAGCTTACCGTAGCTTCTAGCACTGACTGGGCATTACGGTTAGCCTGCTAGCTTCACTATGACAGGGAATAATTGTGGAGGGTTTATGTTGCTTGATAAGAATATTGTACATTATAGCGTCTAATGAACGCACTCCCTCTGATAGGTTGTGTCGTTTTATAGAATTTATACGAACCAGGTAACCGTTGTATTGTTAGCCTAAATTGTGCTAACTCTTTAGCAACTGTTTGCTAAGCTTTACAGCGAACCGGCTTTAATGACGCTATTAGGGTGAATATTTCGGGGGGCGTTCTGTTATTTTGAACAGTTTATTTTAGACAACTGTAGTCACTGGCTGTCTAAATAGAAGAAATGCTAGCGGTTGGCTAGCATCCTAGAAACACCTGATTTGATTGACAGGAGGAAGTGACTACGGATGCTGCGGAGGGATGCTGCGACCAATCACAGCTCCCAGGAAATGCGTTTAAATATTTAAAGAGAGAATAGATTTCACCTTTCACTAGCCTCTCGGCTTTCTCCGAATTAAAAACAAAATAGAGCAGACAGTTTTGCTTGTTTTTATGTGATTTCTGGGTTAAGCTGTTCCACACACTGTGGTTCAGCTTTTGCTAATACCCAGACTCTCATGTGTTGAAACCGGCTCTGCTCCGCATTCCAAGAGTGTTTTTCTACTAAAGCGCCTTTCTGCTGAACTCCAGGCCTAATCTCATTATCTTGTTTGCTGTAATGGATTACTTGTCATGAGAGACTTTTTTTTTTCCCAGTCCTACTGCATTTCTCTTGTGACTTCCAACAATCACGCATTTGTCACACAGGCATTACTACTCTTATATTTTGTATTCTATCTTCCTTCTTCAGGTTTCCCCCCTTTCCCCAGTGCCAGTCAGCCCTCGGTACTCTTAGGGGAGGACCCTCCACCCTACTCCCCACTCGCCTCCCCGGAGAGCGGAAATGCCCCTGTTATCAGCTGCAGGGTGTGTCAGAGCCTCATCTCCGTGGAGGGGAAGATCCACCAGCACGTGGTGAAGTGTGGAGTTTGCAATGAAGCTACGGTGAGTTACTCCAACAGAGTGTACAGCTAAATATGCAAAATAACTCAAACACACAAAATATAGGCACCAACTATTAGATCTGTCATCACACATTAGCTTAGATCTCAGTTTACCACAGGTTTGTTGAGGAGAATGCCCTGTTTGTAAATCTGATTCAGGGTCTGCACTCAGTTCCATTTTGTTGAAAAGACTTGTTTACAGCACTGTCTCCACCACACCATTGTTTTCATTTCTGTCCTCCTAATTATTCTCACGCAAACCTTTTGCTAGAATTTTCAGCAGAAATGAAAATGTCAGAAAAATTTAAATTAAGGTCGTTTCCAAATCTGGATAAACAGAGTATGGAAAATATGTGCATTTCCACACTTATTTTCATATCCTATTCTCTAAGGATTGTATCAATTTAATCATTCATTCATTCGTGGATTCGTAGTTGCACTTTCTGAAGCATCTGAACAAAAGTTTGGTGTAGTTTACTTTTAAATGGTTGACCAAGGTGTTCAACCTTTTTGTTTTGTTATTATTCATTTTACATTAGCTCTTGTATTTCTAATTGCACTGACGGAACAACTTAACGTTGTGTCCTGTTTACATGTTGGACCAACCTTGTGAATCTGTTGGTGTATTTAAGTGCAATATACTGGTGCAGAGTTGTAAAATATATTTATAATTCAATACATTTATGTCTATGTCTGAAATAAGAATTGTTTTAAGTTAATTCAGCACTGTTTCTCTGTATCGGACTGGTATCGGCAACACCAAACCTCAGATGTTTGCATCAGAAGTGAAAAAAGGGCACCGACCCTCCAAGAATAAGGAAGTATAGATAATGGGTGATTTTGTATTTTGATACTTTAATGTGAGGTTAATTACTGAAAAACCTCTGAAATGTTTAAATGAAAATGTGTAGAAACCCTGTTTGCAGCAGCTATTTGTTGTATTTTATTCAGCATTTTCCTACTGACATTATCATAACGTATCCTGATGTTGAGCTTGCGTGTTTTTTAAATTGATCCAGTCAATCTTACCTGCTTCATTCAGCTTACAGAAATCAATTTTTTCCTTCACCCCTTGTTAAACCGGTATACAAAATTAGAAATCTAATAGAAGGATCTAACGGTACTAGATTTGTATCTCCACATCCAAATTTGAGACTTTTATCTTTACATTTTCCAATAAAAATGTGCCTCCACTGTTCGTCTTAACAGCAGACTGGACTGGACTGAATTTGTAAAAGTGAAGCAGTTAACGAGAAGGAACAGAGCAGGCTGTACTTCTTGAGAAAGCTTAGGTTCTTGAAGTAATTTAAGCTAATTTAGCACTTTACTTAGAAGAAGTACATAAACCATTTCAATGTCACACTGGCATCACCATTGATTCTTGCTGTATCAAACATAAGTGGACAGCTCTAAATATAAACATCCAGTCCTGGTTTTAAAACGCACGCTGAGTCATTTGACATTGACATGGCTCAGACTCACAGACAATATTTCCAGTTATTTATTGCAAAACTTCTGATGCACTTACTGACGGATGTAAAATCAGTGAAGACGGATAAAATAGTTTGTGACTACAGAGTTTAGAACCAGAGCAAAGGCACTGAGGTTGTTGACCACTCCAAAAGTCCTCTGCTGTACATTCACTGACAGATCGCCGTTTGATGCACAACTTGACTGTGAGCATAAGTGCTGTGTGCCAGCAGGTGTGCATGGCACTTTGCAGTGGAGACCCAAGATTGTTGTTGTGTAACTGACATACTCAGTAATATCAGCTCCTATAGCAATCAGAACAAACATTACATTACAGCAAACACCAAGTCCTGATTAGTTTTTTTAACAGAACCATTTTTGACAAAGATTTCAACAAGAAAAGAACAACAGTAAATAATCCCACAAGTTGCTATTTTCAATTGGCGTTTCGATTTTAACGATGCTGCTTATTGTTAAAATGTAGTAAACTAAACTGACTCTGACGTCCAATTTTTCCAAGACGTTTTTAAATCCTTTACTAGACGCATAAGCTGCCACAATTCTCCGTGTCGAGGCCTCAGACAGCTGTTTGGATCTCACAGTGGTGTTCTCTGTCGCTTCATCAGTTAGGAGCACAACAAATTAAATGTCTGAGGATTAAACAGGAAGAACCTGCTTCTTATAAATAAGAATTTGCCTGTGTGTCAAATTAGCTAAATTTAAAAGGTCTACTGATTTATCACTTGAACTTTTCAGTATTGTTATAATTCCCCATCTCCTTTCAGCTTTTCCATTCAGACATTGCCTCGGCGGATCATCTTTCTCCATTTAGTTCTTGTTTTTTCTTTGTTGTTGTTTTTAAGTCTCGTGTCCCTAACCTTTTTATGACTTAAACCATCTAAGTCAGTGGTGTCCAAAGTCAGTCGTCAAGGGCCGGCATCTTGAATATTTTAGTTCCCTGCCTGGTGGTACCAACCTTTTCAGAATGTCAGTGTTTTTATTATGCCTTCTAATGAGCCATCATTGGATCCAGGTGTGTTTAGCCGGGGAAGAACTAGAACATGCAGGATGCCGGGTCTCGAGGACCGACTTTGGATGCCACAGTACATACTGTTGGTTAATGTATTCAAAGGCCAAAAGTAGTGAGACTTATTGGTTTTCATGTATTTAATGAAATACACCTTTGATTGTTCATAGATTTTTTATTTTACTTTCCAGAACTGAAAACTGAATAACAAAGCCTGAGCTCATAGTAGCACAGTGCATCAGTCTCATCAAGCCTTGAAGGTGTCTGTAACCTTACAACATAACTGCAGTATTGATGTCCTTTATGCTGTCTTTAACAGCAGTTTTAATATTCAATTACCTGTTAATAAAGCTACTTATGTAGTTATTGTCTGCACCTATGTGGAATAACTTCAAATTAGTCGCAAACTGTTGGTGCGTTCACACTGCAGCCTGAAGTGACTCAATTCCGATCTTTTGGCAATTCCGATTTTTTTGCCGGGCCGTTCACACTGCCAGTAAGTGCGACCTGTATGTGATCTGCAGTATGAACAGGCAAATGACCTGAAAGTGTCCCGCATGCGCAGTAGAGGGCGCTATAGTGTCAGCGATCTCAGTGTTCTGCCAACCGCCATAAAAGAAGAGCTCAGTGTTTGAGGAAGTAAACATGGAGGCTAACGGTGGAGCTTAGCTACATATTTGAAGTCGTTGTCCAACCGGAGCAACATATTAACAACTTAATCCTCATATAGTCCATCATGGTTGTTGTTTTTCTTCCCACTTGCGTATCAGGACTCAGAATAGTGAGATTTGTTGAGAATCAGTGATGTTCAGTTCAGATGAATGAAACCTGGACTTTATGGTCTCATTTGAATCGGATACGTATCGGATATGGGTCACATTCTAAAAGAATCCGACCTGAGCTGTTCACACTGCCATGAAAAGATCGGATACAGGCCACATTACGTCAAAAAAATCGGAATTGGGTCACTTCAGGCTGCAGTGTGAACGCAGCCTGTGTTGCGCAGAATTCAAATCTGTCAGTTTCATTTCTCCTGCTGTCAGTTCTACAGTCTTTATGTGGGATGTTAGCAGTGGCAGTAACTGTTAACTAGAAAGTTAGTTCTGTTTGTTAAAGCACTACAACAACACGGTACTCAATTCAAATTATATCTGCCTCTTGAAGATTACAATCATTACTCACCCATTTAATTTTTACATTATAATTTACATGTTTTAAACTTTAGATGTACTGTATTTATGTTTATATCTTGTTCTTTATTTTCTGTGTTTTATTGCTTTGTGAGGACATGAAGCAGAGCTGCTGCTTCAACAGTCTTAAACCCTTTCAAAATAAGAGCACGGATATAAACGACTTAACTACTTGAATTCTTAAGTCAATAACCTGTGTCATTAACACAAATGTTGAGCTTCATTCATCTGAATGCTTACAAAACAACCAAGTAAATAGGACTTTAGAATATATCAGGAAATATTAATTTTGGGGAAACTAATTGCGCTCAAAGTTTTTAAAGTTAAACAAAAAATTAGCTTTGGACTAGCGGAAGTGTGGCCACTACTGGATGTTAGGGTATATGGATCTCTGTAAAGATGAAGAGGTTCATGTTATATTCATGTAGCCTTGAGTCCAGAATCTGGATCTTATTTCCAACGTAAGCATAAACAGAACAGTCCCTGCTCTAATGACTGAGGTAGCTGTTTTAAATGTAAAACAAAAAGGTAGAGATGAACGACAGACTCAAAAATAAGAGCTGGATTTTTCTTTTTTGTTTATTCCTCCACACCCCTGAGCTCCAAATTAATGTTCAGAAGGATCTGGTTGGATGAATGCAGCATAAGCCAGTTTGTAATTAGGTCTTCTTCCAAATGGCATATTGTCGGTGAAGTTTATAAGGAAAATATTCATCACACGCAGCAATATTAAATAATTTAATTTGTAATCAGAGCCGATTTCTGCAGAGAAAAGGACACAAGCAGACATAAGCGATACGTTTAAAAATGTCTCCCCGTACAATAGCTCTCATTATGTTTGTGTTGTAATTACAACAGTGATTCAATTATTTGGTGTAATGCTCTGAAGTCTTTTGAAATTATTACCTCCATCAAGAGACTGCAGAGTTGTGACGAGACAACAACTGCTCAGCCCAAACTTTACTTGCCAACTTCTAATCATGTGTTCGACCACAGAAAAAGGTTCCCGTTGATTGTGGCGGCGGGGGGACAATTTGACAGTTGCGCTGATGAAAACGCAGCGAGTAATTTCACCAGCAATCACAGCTGCATTCACAGGTTGACGTGGTTCCTGGCGTGTGCGTCGCTGGCAGTGCAGATCAATATGCAGATGGGAGAAGAAATGTAAGATTTGCATCAGGCTGTACCGATAAGTAACTACTTGCAGATGGAGGCAACATATGTAGATTTACACAATACATTATGTAGAGATTGTGTAGACATGCACTGTTAGGTTCCGTTTTATCAAGCATGTTGTCACCCAGATCCCTAATTAAGCTGTTTTAATTCAAAAGTATAAGCACCTGCAGTTATTTAAATTAAATGTGCCATTTTCTTTGTTTATTAACATCTTTATTTGGGCTCTATTAGGCACATATGGTCTTCTTTCATTACCGGTTGTTGATCTGCTCATTATTGCAGCTGTGTTTGAAGCTGCAGTTTCACATCTTTCAATGTGTGTGTTCTTATTACATTAAAATAATTTCCAGTTGAAGAGGGTAATAGAGGAATATAGAGTGGTTATTGTACTGACTGAGTCTGCGAGTGGCTTTGATTCATGGAAGGATTAGAGAGACTGCAGATTATAGCTGTAATGTCCACAATATGTCATTCTTGGTTACAAATGAGAGAACTTATAATAATGTCCTGGACCTTTAACAGATGGAGGTAAACATCTGGGTTTGTGTGTTTTAGCATCACCATTTTAGTTTCCCTTTGGCTCAAATGGTAAAAAACAAACAAACAAAAAAACAAGATCAGCTAGCATCCGTCCTGCGGTTTTGGGTGAAGTATAAACCCATCTGAATGTAATCTGATTTGTCCCTTATCATTTGATCAATGGGTGGAAACTGTGATTCCAATAAACATCATTGCAGGTCTAAGATTTGGCACTTAGGCAGATTTATACCAAAGCAACAAAGTTTGTATCAGATACTGGAAACAAAATTGCATGAATTATTTTTTCAGAACGGGGGGAAAAAACATCTAAAAATATTTAGTTAAATGAAACCAGTCAAAAATGCAAGAGAAGTAATGACATGTGAAAGTAGAAACTAGAGCTGCACGGGTCTGATATTAATACAGTATGTGTATTGGTCAAAATATTGGAAAAACAAACAAACTCCAGATCAGGTATTGGTGACAATGTTCCAGATCCAAAAGGGCAGATGTAGTCAGTTTAATTCTCTGTTTTTTGTTCTGAATGATGTCATGTTTAACTTATTTAATGTCATATTTAGATTTCTTAATCGCACTTTCTGAACCATTCAAAATAAGTTTGGTTGCAGTTTCCCTTTGCATTTGGCCAAGATAGTAAAGCTATCATTTTTCTTTATTATTTATTTTACATTGGCTGTTATTCTTTTGATTGCACTGATTGAACAGACTAAAGTTAGTTGTTTTTTTTACATGATTAACCATGTTTGTGAAACTGTTAGTGTATTTAAGTGTGCTTTATTGGTACAGAGTTATCAAATAAATTTTAATTTAATACCCAGGTCTAAATTCTTTTTGGTTTAAAAAAAAAAAAAAGGAAATGTTTAAGACAGTTCAGCACTGTTTGTATCAGATCGTTATCTCCTAAACTTCAGATATCTGAATCGGTAACAGAAGTAAAAACAGTGGATCATCCCTTGTACACATTTTATTTTTTTAAAAAGAAAGATATTGTTGTTGCAAAGAACTGATTAAAACCTTATATGAAGGTACATGTAGTGAAACAATCAGTTGATGCCTTGAAGAAAATATACTGTGTGCAACAAAAAATTTTATACGCACCTTTACTAAAACACTCAAACATAATTGGGGCTAAAAAGCGCTCGAGTTGTTTATTATTTATGCTTTTTTTTTAAAGATACACGTCTTATTTCACAAATCAAATGCAAAGGTTTTGGTGTTCCTATACCATTCCACATGCTGCTTAATTGGCTCTTTGACTTATTGTTTTATATTTGAACTCTCACCAGTTACAAATCACCACCTTAACTTGCAGTTTGTGTACCGTTTCTGCTGGAAAACAATTTTCTCCTTCCTGTACTATTTATTCATCCTCGCCCATCACATATAATTGGCTCGTTATCTTCTCCTCTTCGGCTCTGAGGTTCTGCTGCCTTCTGATCTCCTGAGCGTTTCTGTCTCCCTCTGCAGCCCATTAAAAATGCCCCAGCAGGAAAGAAGTACGTTCGCTGCCCCTGCAACTGTCTCCTCATCTGCAAAGTCACTTCTCAGAGGATTGCCTGTCCCCGACCATATTGGTGAGAAACTCTGCGTGTTTGTTTTTGTGATCGCAAATGCACAGCCCTGCAGAACTCCTGTCACACAGCGTTCTGCTAGAAGGACAGTAAAGCAGAGGAAGCAAGGTGCAGTGAGAACAGCGGGCCTTCAATTAAGGCCTTACTGCCAGCACAGTTAACATGAGGAAATCTCATTAGAACGGCTGTGGCATGAATTTTTTTACTTCTGTTTGGCAAGTATTGTGAAATGTGAAAAAAGTTACTGTAGCTCAGACTGTAAAAGTTGTTCTTTCTTTTTTTTTTTTCCTCTGGAACCTCCAGCTGCACGCTAATTTTGTCATCCATATATCTGTTTATACTTGGGGCACTTTTTAGAGCAATGGAGTTTGGATGAATAATGAAATTCAAAATGATCCTCAGGCAATTTTTGCAGTTTTGACAAAAGCTTTCTGTCTACAGTCTCCAAGGAGTTCCCAAGCCTCTTTAGAGAAAAATACATACAGTCTGTCCCAAAACACAGAGCTGTCCGACCTGATAAATGCATTGTTTTAGCAACTCATCCAAACTTTATGATTTTGATGCCTCACAGAGCTGGTAGGATTTAGGAATTTATGTTGCAGTTCAATCTTCTCCGTTTTATCAGCAGATGCTGTTTGCCTTTTATCTGCTGTGGATCATAAAGCAGGCTGCACTAAATACATGCAGACATGAGATCAATTCCAGCGCATCGGAGCAATTTGAGTCAAGACACAGTTGTCCTCTCTTTAGCAACAAGCAAATGCACCAGTGATCAGGAATAAAAAACATAAAAAGCAACTTTATTTTAAGCCCAGTAGACATTTTATTTTAGTTTGGGAAATGATTTGCAACGAATGAGACAATTTACCTTCTAGGACATCCCTGACTATTTCTGTGATTTCTGTGTAAAGCCATGCTTTCTATTTGCTTTTGCTGAAATTTATATAACTATAGGCATGAAAACTCAAGTTTGCCCACATTGAGAACCCAAAAATACTATTGTGATGCCCCCTACCAGGGTTTTCTCTCAAAATATATGTATGAAGATTTTGGCTGCAGTAAACTCTGCTGTTGCCGGTGTTGTACTGTCTGTTTGACAAAAAGAGTTGTGAGGCTATTTTTTTTTAAAGAACAAAAAAAGCTTATTTTTCTACATCTGCATATTACATTCCTAATTTTACCTCATGTTTGATTTCTTTGTTGGTAACAGATGTTTTTAAGATGATCTTGGACTAACAATTCAATAAATTTCTCCACATTGTCAACAGGAGAAAGATGAGATTTTGTTGAAGACTGCTGGTGTGTGTGTGGTGTGTTGTGTGTGTGTGTTGTGTGTGTGTGTGTGTGTGTGTGTGTGTGTGTGTGTGTGTGTTGTGTGTGTGTGTGTGTGTGTGTGGTGTGTGGTGTGTGGTGTGCGTGTGCGCGCGCGCGTGCGTGTGTTAACTTTAATGTCGTGAATGACTGCAACTTGGTGGCAAAGCCTAAATTGTCAATATTTGTGATCAGGGCATCAGAAATGTTTAGAGATGCACAAATCAGACGACTGGTGCTAATTTTCCTTCTACCAGCAATAAACAATGATTTATTATTCCATGTTTTAGTCTCTGTTCATTAAATGCCTTAAGATTTAAAACTCCCAGATACTTTGTTTTGAGCTTAGTAAATAATGAAGTAGAGATGGGAATTTACGCTTTAATGCATCAGTGGAGATCATCTTTATTTGTTGATTTTAGAATCATTGCCTTTATCAAGAAAACAGCAAAACATGCTTTTTTTGTTTTAAAATATGATCGGCATGTTTCAATCATTGAATTATAATGAAGTTTACACAGACGGATTTGTGAGTTAGTCATGAGAATATAAACTGGAATAAGCAAGTTAGACCTAAAATAAAACTGATATCTCATTCTGCAGGGAAACAGCTTGATTTGTGCACGTCTAATTATTTTAATCTAAGCTAAATAAAAGATCTGAAATCTATAAAATAATAAATCTATAAATGCAGATCATAGTTAGGCTTACAGCTACAACCTCTGTTGAATTAAATATAAAGCTGTATTTAACAGCATTACTCTTTAACGTCTGGCTGAAATCTTGTTCCGGGAAAACGGCAAATTGTCAGATATTCTAAACTTAAGTGAAAATATTTACATAATATTCATGTTTTCACGAACATCAGCCTAATGGAGTGTAATTGCTTACTGAGCTCTGCAGGCTGTTTTTGCTTATTGTGTGCATTCCTCATAGGCAACTTTCCCTCATTAAACACTGTTAAATGTTTACCTCCAGTGTCACTGTTTTGCATTCAAGCCAGACACGCTGACTCAACCAACACCTCGGCGTTCCCCTGTCTGATCAGTGATTCCGAGCCGCCGTCTGTGTCGGGGGAAGCAGATTTTTATGTAGGTTTTGTGTGTGGTAATGAGAGGACGGGCTGCTGATGGATTTCATAAAGCGGCGCCGCAGCATGCCCTTGAGATAGCAGCTCAAAACATCAGGCTTTATGACAACGCATTTTGCTCTCACACCAAATTTGATCATGATTGTGATAATTCACTGGTGGTGGGAATGCTGACTTTGTGTGCCTGCCTGTCTCCTTCCAGTAAGAGGATAATAAATCTGGGTCCTGTTCATCCCGGGCCGGCCAGTCCTGACCCTCAGCCTGCTGGAGCCCGGGTCTCCTGTGGACACTGCAGCAACACCTTCTTGGTAACGGCTTTCTCCTTAAAAACACATCAGAATAATAAAGAGGAAACAAATATAGTCAGCACAATCTCTTTTTGGTGAAATTGGTTTGAATCTTTTATTTGAAAAATTTAATTGGACTATAAGAAGCTGTTTATTTTAGCCTCTTTCAGGCTAGATTAAGCCCACTATCAGTATCCAGGACCGTTTGTATTGTTTGAATGTCGCTAGGTTGTGATAAATCCTTCTTCTTTGTTAGCTCTGAGCAGAGTTTTTTTTTACTTCTCTTTTATTTCTGGCTCTAAAAAGCAACCTAAAAGCCTCGCAACTTCCTTCAGTCAGCCAATCTCTGTGCAATTTGGAGGTGTGCGTGTGCTCCTCCTCAGCTGGAAGCCCAGCTCATCAATGTAATTTGGACGCGTGTTTGTATCTGCAGCTCTTAGAGGTGAGCATTTCATTATGATAAGTGATTTGTTTTATCGTTGCCTCAATAACAATAAAGTTATTTCGAACATCAGCATGTGAAAAGCTCGGCCCTTTCTGCTCAACTTTACATCAATACAGTGTAGGGCTGATCTGTTGATTAATTTTTGGATCAACCCATTAATTATTAGATTGCAAAAGATGCTCAGTAAGAGCTAAACCATTGTCACTTGAGGAGGAGTTTCGGATAGAATATATTTACAGACGCAGGTTTCTGATTTTTAATCTTAAATCCAAAATGTATGTATTCTTGTGCAGTTTTGGCTTGGGTGTGTTGTACTTTTGGCAAAATTACCAATTTTCAAATGCACACTCCAGTTAACGATTAATCTATTGCCAAATTAGTTGACAATTATCTCAATAATTGATTTATCTAATGTCAGCCTTATCTTGTGCAGCTTTAACAAGGTCGAAGGTCATTAACAAACTACCACTACTACTGCCATTCTTTTTCAAAAACATGGCAGTAGCAGATTTTCTCTCAAGTAAAAATGAGAGAAAATCGTAAAACATTTAGAAGAAAGAAACTAACGTGCAGGTATGCAAAGCTTTAGTTGGACTGTTTTGAAGAGCAGTTCCACTGCTTTGCTGACCAGCAGAATAATAAAAGCACTTTGTCTTTTGTCTTTTTGATCCTCGGGAGACTTTTCTTCCCTCCAACTGAAGCATTCTGGGAGAATTTCTGCAGGTCCACAAGATATTTGTTGTGAAATATGCTGGTGCAAGTAAATTATTAAAGAGACAGGACATCCTTCCTGCGAGCCAAGAGTATGTTGAGTTATCGCTGCAGATCAATAGCCATAACAATACACTGCTGATGTATTGTGGTCATTTTGTGTTGAAGGGAAAGAAACATTTTTTCTTGCTGCTTTTTTTTTTAGCAATCTGCAAGACAAGTAAAGATGTTTATGAAATATATGATGGAAGAGAGAACATAGATTTAGCTCAAGAAGCTAAATATTGTCTGGCTGATGCAGGAGGGGGTTTTTAAAGTTTAGATGAACGTTACGCAACCGCTTGAAGACGAGACGGCTGAATGAAAATACAAATCTGTGCCCTGGGTGGGTTTGTAAGCTAATTAGTTTTCACCCAAGCAGTGATGATGTGTTGTGCTGATCTATCTAAAATACATTTTCACTCCTCATGTATATTTATTATGGAAATGAGAATAGAGTTTTAAGTACAAGGTGCCTGCTGAAGCAAAAAAACTGCAAGGCCTGTTAGCGGGAAATAAAAAGCGATTCATGGTGAACACAGTGGGCACACTTGATGAGTTTTTATCACTGTAGCTGAAACCTTGGCAAACATGCAGCTTGCTTTTTGGCTCCATTTGATGCTCAGGGCGTTTAACGTTTGTGATTTCAGTGGACAGAGTTCACGGACCGGACGCTGGCCAGGTGCCCGCACTGCAAAAAAGTGTAAGTAGCTTTATGCACTTTTTTTTTTCCTCTCATACACCAGCTGACGTTTTCTGTGCTTGTTTTCCTTACCATCTTTGGCCTCCAGCTGAAGCTTTAACCTGCAGAGTCACCCTAACAGAAAAGACCAAACCTTCCCATTGGATAAAAAGCCTGAACGTATTGATTCCTCCTCAGTTTCATTTTGAATAGGTCCTGCACTGGAGGATTTGGTTTGAACATTGCTGCAGTCCATGTTTCTGTAATGTATAAATAAGCTTCTTAGTGTTTTTCACAATGTTCTTGTGATCAGCTGCAACGGAAAAAGAAAAGCAGCTATCAGGTGGTTTAAATCACACCTTTTTAATAGCCAGGGCTCCGAGGCAGAAATTTGATTAAGATGGAAAATAACTGAATATAAAACATATTTGTTCTTTTTCATACTATATTCTCTGTCCCACTATGTATATATTGTAATTATCCATGTGCCCAGTTGTGTATTTATCCATCCACTCAGTCAAGTTGTAGATTTAAAGATTCTGTATTAAAATATTGGCCTCTGCAGTTCATGAATTTTTAATTTTTTCCAAGTTTGTGTAAAACAGGCAAAAAAAAAAAGTACCGATATTGCAAACTTTGGAAATTTTAAGTTGTCATTTAATTTTAGTTTGCACATGTACAGTTAAACCAAAAACTAGGGCTGCACAGATTGCAGTTTTCTGACTGACCACAGATCTTTAAAAAGCTACTGATTCTCATTTTGGCCGATATCCTTTGTTTGTTTTATTTTTCCTTTGGAGAAGTTGCTAAAGTTAGAGATAAATTAACTGATTTGGAGGCAGAGGAGTTGCTGTTGTCACGTCTCTTTCAATATAGAGGAAAATTGAACAGTGGTTGATTTTCAGAACTCATTAAAGGCAGACGAGATCTGTGGATCCGATCGATTTCACATATAATTATCAGATGATCACAGATCACCCAAAATTAGATAATTGGGACTGATTTATCAGTGCACCTCTGATGCATTCAGCTAAATAAATATGATTCATGTTAACCTAAAACAGAAATAAACAATGAGATGAGAGTGATGTTTAGCGATGAGTCATAGCTGCATTATGGATGAAGACGAAGATGCTGGAATTGTTCTTAAGAGTAAGTCCAGTGAAATATGTAAAGACGAAGACGAGCACAGTTTGCAGGTGGCTGAAGTATTTCCAGGTTATTTTCTTGTCTAAGTGGGTTTGATGATGACTATAAAACATCTTTCCGCAGAACAAAGTGAGTGAAAACTTTTTTTTCTCCCCTGTTCGACACGCACATCAGCTCAGTGACATAACCAGCAAACAGTCCGACTGAAAATTTATGGTGGAGTTTGAAAAAGAATGGTCCATGACAGGACTCCTTCGTGCAAAGCTGATCTGTCTGCAGCTGGGTGAGCAAGTTGGTAACTGATTGATGAAGGTCTTTGTTTTTCATTTGTAAGGTTTATGCCTCAACAGCTCAAACTGTCAGGAAAAAAAAAGTCAGGGAAGAAGGAACAAAGTGTTTTTTCTTCCACTTCATGATGCAGTCGTTTTTCCTGCAATTAGACTAAAAAGACTAAATCAGAAGTTGGAGACTTTTTTTTATTTAATTTATCACAGCAGCTATAATTAGCTTTAATTTAGGAGACTTTGTCAGGTAAGAATATAAATGGAAGGGTTTCTGGAGATGTTGCTTAATTTCCTGGTTTACTGGGATTGCAGCAGAGAAAGAAGCAGTTGCTGTTTGCTGTTGCTAATGTTTTAAACACGAAGCCAGGCCATATTGAGTGCTGCGAGTAATAAGAGATCCTTCCTGCAGATCCAGCGCTTGCACATGCCAGCTCTAACAAAGCCATTGTTAATGACAACAGATGCGCTGAGCATTGTGAACATCTGCGCCTTTCCTGGTCATTAAAATGGTTGCTGTTAAAACATGGGATGCCGTGGTGGGTTTTGTTTGGCGAAATAAAAAACTCAAACGTTTCCTCTCCTCCTCTGCAGGTCCTCCATTGGACAGAGGTATCCCCGGAGGCGAAGTCTGTGGTGCTTTCTACTCTGCTTGCTGTTCAGCATTTCCACTGCTGGACTAATGGTGAGTGAACCCCAACAAGGATTTTATAGTAGATGAAAATTTAATGGTCGGAGTACCAACAATCTTTATTTTTTTATTTTTTTTATCCTCTCAATTAAAGGGGCAGTACTATGCACATTGTGTCATTTTATAGCACAATCAAGAAATTTTTCATTTCAGTTGTTATAAAAATGGTATACATATAAAACATAAAGAAAAAGAAATGCGATTTCCTAATTTAATGCCTTGATATTGGGCTTCTGTCTCTTTAAAAACTTTGGTTCTTTCTGGAATGAACTCAGTTCCACTAGGTGTTTGCTAATTGCTGATAGCTAGTCTGAAGGAGCTGAGTAGGACCGCTCTTTGAGGCTTGTAAATTACAACTCTGAGGAGAAGCTGTGTCCTCGAAGGCGGTGCTTTTTGAACAGCTGGATGGTTGCCATGGAGATGAAATGATTTCTCAAACTTCAACACTGTAGGTATGTGTTTGATTAGGGAATAACATTATAACACGATGTAAAACTAAAAAAAGAGCTGATTTTCCATAACACTACCCCTTTAAAAAGTCAGCCAAAAATAGATAGAAGCTGCAATCTACTCCATGACCACCAGAGGGTGCAAGATGAGCACAACACGTGTAGATCTGTTTAGAGCTATGAAGAAGCCAGTAAATGTCTCACCGTTTAATCTAGTTTTATGAAAAAGGTTGTTTTAATTACAAGAACGATACAAGAGCTGATAAGCGCCAAGTCTTCATACGAGTGCAGTTCATCAAATTTCTAACAGCATGTACCTAAAGGAGGGAGGCGATCAAAAGGCTTTTAGGATTTAATAAAAAAAACACACACATTTTAAATGCAGGGATCTACAGATTATCTCCAACAGCTTTAACATGTTGAACATGCGCTCCATCGGCAACACAAGATGAGAGATCGGACCCAGAAAGAAACCTGAATCATTAAAACAATAGGAATTGTTCAGAATTGAGATGAGAGCAGAAATATAGGTGAGAGGAGGATGTTTTCTGACCTAATTCATGTTTAAGTTTCTGTCTCAGTGATTGGTGTCATGGCCGACTGAAAACATGAACTCCAGGTTTAGACCCGGTTCTGAAAGAAACAGCTGAAGGTTTGACAGCTGGAAGAAATAAAATAAAATAATAAAATAACTTTGATCTGGAGGTTTGAAAACTTCTGAAGGGGTTTCTACACTCCATCCATCTGTCCGTCTGTCCATCCATCCGCTCTTCCATCTCTCCTTTTATCAATTTATTTGTCCAACTATCCATCCATCCATATTTTCATCCACCCATTGTCCGTTCATCCTTTTTCTCATTTACCCATTCTTCCTTTCATCCATCGTTTCTCTCGTCCTTCCATCCTTCTGTTCGTCATTCTCTCATTCATCCAGTCTTTATCTACTGTTTTATATTTAAGATCTGCCCTCTATAGAATTTTCTGAGATAAATTTCTGATGAATTGTTTCTAAAACATATGAATCCTGAATATTTAAATCAGTCTTCATCTGTTTTCCTTTTTACAGCAATAGCAGTTTTCTTCTAGAGTTTGTCATTTGAAACCTGTTTCTGCAGTGAAAAACGTTTCTATGAGTCCACCACACTTTTCAGTCCTGGTTCCTTCCACAGTTAATCGCTTCTTCCAAATAAAATCCATAAAAGCTGGTGGCTGTAATGTGACAAAACTTTTACTGGGTGTGAATATCGGCTCGAGCTCGTAGATTTGTTTTATAGCTCCTTTTACATTACAGAAGAGGTTTTACACTCATTCTTGAATAAAATAGAATATTTAATACATGGCTGTTTAATTTTTTTCCTGGGGTTTACTGAGAGCGATTTATTAGCTAATCCACAAAAATGTTAATATGTTAATCAGCAATGAAAGTTTGCTGATGCTTAACTGGAATTCATTGAAGATTACAGCAACGTAATCGGGCATTACAGGAAAAAACCTCTGCAAATATGACTGTGTCTTTACGCCGCTCGGTTACTTGGATTTTCCATGTGCGGACTGGAGCCAGCCGGTTGTTGCCGTAGCGTCTCTTAAAGGGCCGGCTCTGTTCTGTCCCGTCTCGCTTCAGGCTGGAACGTGGGTGAAGGCGCAGACCTACCCGGGGATCTACGCCTCCTGGGCCGTCATGCTGCTCCTGGTTCTGGTCACCTTGGCTCGGGCCTTTTACTGGGTGTGCATGAGGGTCAGCCAGCCGCTTCAGAACTTCACATAGAGGCCCGTCGTCTGCCACCTCCCGACCCGACAGGACGGAGGAAAGACGGCTTCGAAACAAAACAGAATATATATATTTAATCCAATCCCCCATGAAGAAGAGGTTCTGCTCCTCCTGTCCCTTCCTTCTAGTCAGACATGTTTCCAGAACTGGAATGGTGGCTGCTGCGGCTGCTTGATCGTATCTAAGAGGCTTCCAGCCTAGTGTAATGATGTCCTAATCCAATCATCTGGCCAGAGGTGGGGTCATTTTAACATTTTAACTCTTGTTTTCCTCTTTATTCCCGCATTGTTGATAACTTTCAGCTTCAGTCTGTGGCGCTCCTGTTTTTGTTTTGAGGTTATTCCCCATCAGTCCAGACTCAATGTAAAACCATTCAGCCTTTAAGATGTTCAAACTGCAAAACATCTGTCAGATGAAGCTATTAATGCCGGCTTAAGCCTCCCTTTGTCAATCAAAAGATCAAGAAGATATAGAAACGTCTCTGAAAAATTACAATTTGGTGGAGTTCGATCGTAGGCGATGATTTTCCCCCTCCTTAACTTAATGTTTGTCAAATTATTCCCCTGAGCCTGACTTTGATCCAAATCAGCTTGAAAGCCTTACGAGGAGGTGTGATAGAAGGATTCAGCACACAGACATGCAGCCACGTCAATGAATCACAACAAAGGGGAGATGCTCCTTTTTAGAGCTGTCTGGCTGCATCGAAGGCAGCCCAGCCTCCCTCTTCAAAGATGGACCTAAAAGCAGATTTTCTCCTCACTTTTGTCCTTATCTCGCCAATAGAAGAAGAAGTAGTTGAAAGGTTTTCTTGTTGTTTGATGAGAGCAAAGCCACGAGATTTATCTTACACATTTCATCTTTTTTTTTCTTTCCATCCTTCAGTGCATCATATAAACCTATGAATGAAGACATTCCCATTCCCTAAAACATTCCATCATACAGGATTATTTTTGTACTTTTAGTTCTTTTTCGCTAAAGGCAACAAAATCTGGTTAAATGAAAAGTTAGTTTTTTTTCTTTTTACTTGTTTTTTGGATGCAGTTCCCTGCCCTGAATTTTCTTCCACTTTAACGGTGATTTTAGTTTTTTTTTGAAGATGGAGGCTGAGCTCTCATTAGCTACAGAATGATGAATATAAGAACAGCTACACTACATACATTCTCACTCGTCCCGTTTGTGGTTCTGACTGCAGTTATATTTGTGTTGTTCTCGTTTATGTAAAGTATTATGTTTTTTTTTCTTTCTGCTGGATTGTAAATATTTATGTTAATGAAAAACAGAAGTGACTAAATGAATTGTTTCTTTGAGCTCAACACTAACTGCTGTGATTGTAAGTTTATTTGTTTTTAAGAGAGTTATTTTTGCAGCTCTTCTTCTGTTACGTATTTAATGTGCTGATTTTGTTACTAACCCAATGAGCCTCCGGACGGACGCCTGGTCGTGTCCAAACGCACGTCGACAGAACTCACAACCGTCAACATTCTCACACGCAGATATTTAAACCAAGTACAAGATGAAGAGAGGAATTAGGTTAAGCTATTGCACTGAACTGAGGTTGCAGACGGTTCTTGTGGAAGTATCATTATTTATTATGCACGCTGCAAAATGGGATCACTTTTACATTTCAGTTACAGTTTTTACAGTCTTAATATGGGTGACTTCTGACAGAGCGAGGTTTTTTTCACAGCCTCCCTCCTTTGTATTTATTTCCAGTACAATAATCTAACTGTCTCCTCCTATGACCACAGCATTTATTTTTTAAGGGCAAAATCAGGTGAAAGTGATCCTTTTTGCACTGGAGTGATCATGTTTTATTATCAGTGACTGCAAACTAGATTAATCATGTTAAATCCAATAATCAAGAAGCTGGCTGATGCTCTTTTCAGAGTTCGTTTACACTCAAATAAAGACATGATGATGATGAAAATGATGTATGAAACAGCTGGTCTTTTTTTTTTTTATTAAGAGGTACACCTGGGTTCTAGACCAGTTTTTCTTCACCACAGCCCAGGATGGATTTGAATTGATGCTCCGTTAGAGTGGAAAACCCCACTGAACTCACAAATCTGTGTAAAAATAAAATAATAAATAATTTCCTTTATTTTCCAGGTGTAAGAAAGTATGGAAAAAGCAAACGGGACAAGGAAAACTCTTTTTGCAGAGTTTATGCTCCATCTCAGAGGTCTGGTGACTGTGTTATAGTACAGTGAACCTTAGTCATGTTGAGATGTTTTAAACTTTGGGATCTGATCCGTTATCAGAAGGAGGAAACCGATGTTCGCCAACAACAATCAACCAAGGCTTTAGTGTTTAAACAGCACGTAGAGAAATATATTTAAAGATTTAAATTATGTTCAGTTTATTTAGCTACTGTGTAAATGAAAACTATGTTAAATAATTGTAACGCATCAGTTGTGTTGAATTATTAGCGCAGTAAATGTTAAAATGGGTCATCCTTAGAAAGATACATCATTGTCAGATTTTTACTCAATTCACATTATTAACATTATTAACAGCCATTTTAAGATTGTAGCAAAAATAATTGAGTTAATACAGCCAAGTTTGGCATTTTCAAACATAATTTATTGGAACTTATTACTGTCACCATAATTTGTACTTGTATAACAAATAATGTGATAAATGTTCATACCCAAGAGTATGTCTTGTTGTCTCCAGCCTCCATATTAAACTTCATTTGGTCCATACATGTGTTGAATGAATTGTTCTACACTATCCAGCTTTGTTTAAAGTAAAAAAAAAAAAACATTGGACAACTTTGACGATCATCATTGCTACAGAATCCTGAGATTAAGCCATCTTCCTTCTCTGAAGTGGGATAATTGAAGTTGATCTAAAAAGCAAAATTCAGCCTTTTCTCATTTTGCAAAACCTCCATTAGTCTTATCTCCATTTTTCCAATACCATAGCGAAATATTTGAAAAAAGCTCTTTTTTTTTTTTTATACCCCCCTCACTCGACCAGGCATCCTTTTCGGCATCCTCTTGAGTTTCATGCGGATATATTTTTTGCCTGGACACAAAGAGATGGAGGGATTAAGTACGAGGAGGAACCTTTCAGAAACCACAGCTCCCTGGAGAGCGGCACAACCCTGGCAGGCTGAGAGGCCAGAGAGATAAAAAAAAAACAGAAACTGATTCCAAAGCCTTCTGGTTTTTAAGTGAAAAGTGACATCAGCAAGCTTTCATTCTGTCACACATGAATCCACACTCTGCTTTGGGGGCATTTTGTTGTAAATTTATTGACTTAATTTTTCATTCATGAAATTATCCCCCGTTACCTCTGAAGAGAGACGAGCCACATCTCCACTCAGCTTTTATTCTCTTCTCTGTATTGATAGCTTTCCCCCCGTGTGAGATACTCTGCTGACAATTCAGCTGATGCGGCACGGCCATAAAGCACAGAGGAGAAAGGAAATCTCTCATGTAAATCATCTCTCTTGTTCCTATCTCGGATTATTACGGCCAACCCTGCGATGAGATTTCATTATACGGCAACCAGTTACAGCAGGAGGTGCAATATTTTGTTCTAGCACCGCTGATTATGCCTTTTAAAGCACCACTTCACTGCTTTGGGGCACATTTATTCATTATTATACTAACAGCATGATGTGATTCTTTTAAAATATAGTAACACAATCATTTGAATGGATCTTCTATCATGAGCATTAGAAGGAGCTGCTTTTATCCAGCACATTCAAGTAAAAGATTTCAGAGAAGTTTTTGTACGAGCTGAAATCGCAGCTCTACAAATGGACTGTGTATTTTATATATTTGGAAATGTTCGTGACAGATTTTACAATAACCAGGCTGGAGGAGGATACATACAGTGAACAAAGCAACAGCAACACTCAGCCGCTGGGTTTAACCGATAAGGGTAAATGTTTCTAATGTATCAAGTCTACACAGCAGAGTGGCCTCTGGGTTTTTACATAATGCGATCCAAAGAAGGATCAAAAGCAATCTGCACATAAAAATGTTTTTACATCTCTAACCACCTGCAAACTGCATCAGCTACAGTTAAAACTGCCAGCAAATCAGATTATGACATTGAAGGAAACTGATCTGCAGCGTGGCACCTTGCACCTGAAGCAAGTTGGAACTCAAAATATAAACCTTCTAGTTACTAAACATATATGTAAAGGTGGTTTATGTTAAAATGTCTGGAGACAACATGGTACAGCACCTTGCATAAATACTGTTGAAACTAGATATTTCACAGGTTATTTCTCAACCTGTGATATTTTAAACTACCTGTTTTAAGTAGGTTAGGATTATGTTGTTTTGTTGCTTTTTTTTAATTTTCAAAAAGTTGGTGATTTGTTGCTAATTTTTCTTTATGCTTAGGCTAATTGTGTCCAGACCTTGTAATACCATCTATTTGTGATGCAACAAATATCTTAGTAGAGTTAATATAAGACAAAACTAACTTAAAAATAACTTTTCATCAAGATGCAGGAGCTTGTTTTGAGTCTTAGTATTGATGAAAAAGTACGAGTTCCATTGGTAGATTATATCAATTACAAGACATTGTTCCCATAAATGAAATAATCTGCCAAATGGAACAAGTACTTTTCATAAAACTTAAGGAATTATTTACTTAAAACTAAATATCTTGCTGAAAAGTTACTCATAAGTTAGTTTTGTCTTCTATTTGAACAAGAAACTAAGCCAAAATTATTTGGTAAGATTTTGTGTTTTTGCAGTGTATGTTGTCCAAGGCTTGCAAAACTACAATATATGAAGTATTTTAGTTTAAATTTGACATGATGCTTCAAAAACATAGAAAAGTTTATCCTACATTCATCTCAATATGTTCAGGTGTAAACATGATTTTGACAGGAATAGGTAATGTGTGCTGATTAATTGCTGCATAAGTGCAGAAGGTTTTGGTAAGGTGACTTGAGTTTAATTTGTTAGTTTAGATCTGATTTCAAGAATAGTATTTGGATGCAGAATCTCCTTTTATGGTTTTACATAAATGGTCATTTGGTGAGTTTAGAAACTATAACTGAGACATTCTCAGTGGCAGAAAGGCCACGGGAATTTCACACAACACAATAGCTTCTCAACACAGTTGTCAAAACGATTGTGTTTTGTCATTGTGAAAGTTTTTGGTAAAAGCTTACATGACCTAAATTATTAGTTTTTATCAAGGATGGAGATGTTATTTTTCACTGACATTGTGCTGGATGACTTTTTCAGAACAGAATATTTCGAAGAGAAAAAAGGTCAGCATTACATAATAACTCTTGTACCTCCTGAACTTTCAAAAATATACCAGTATATGAAGCATATAGTTAGCTCATACTGATGCAGTGAGCAGGAAGCTGTCAATTCCATACAACCTATTTAGATTTACAGAAATTGATTTGATTGCAAATAATCAAATCAATAATCTGAATCTATACAATCTCTTTTATATAAGCTTAAAAAAATCTGAACTATTCAGAACGTGTGTCAAAAACATTCTGATGCAGTTAAAAATCAGAAATTGTGCCACATGGTCTTTATCTGTGAAATATTTACCAGCATATGCATGTGAGGTTTGGGCGTCTGGGTAATAGGTCCAGGGGGGAAACCCAGGCATATTGGTAGGGGCCTGCAGAACTCCTTGGGGAGGTTCCCATAAGGTAACCTAATCAGATGCCCAGACCACTTTAACTGAGTCCTTTCACTGTGGAGAGCAGCGGCTGTATCTGCACTTACAGAGGAAGCTCATCTCAGCTGCTTGTATCCATTATCTTGTTCTCTTGGTTGCGTTCCAGAACTCATTAGTGCCATTATAGTTAAGGGCTGGAAATGTAGACTGACTATTAAATTGAGAGCTTTACTTTCTGGCTCAGTCCTTCTGTCATCACACACATTTTAAGGCCCTAATCCATCTGTCCATCTCCTGTTCTACCATACTGTCACTTGGGAACAAGACACAGAGATACTCAACCTCCTCTTGAAGAAAAGATGAATCCTCAACTTGGTCCACGTATTTTCCCATCAGAACCTTGAGGAGCTGATTATCATTCTGGTTCCTTCAAACCCAACTATGAACCTCAGCAGGAGCTAAAAGCCCCTTCCTAAAGACACCACAGAACCACATTTTCTGCCAAAACAGACAAGTATGCCTTAACATTGTTCATTAGCACTGCATACATATTGGTCACCCAGTTGTAGTCCAATAGTCTAATTCTGGGATCAAGCTGTGTGTTAAGAGCACAGGCACAGTCTTGCTTTGAGTGTATGAGATAAGACAGCCCTTAAACGCATCCCTGGTATCCTGTGTTCACCAAGCACCACCCACATATTGCCTTGGGTTATATGGTAATAACCCTAGGCCCACAAAACATGTAGACTGGAAACCAAACCTTTATGAGCCTCACAGCAGTTCAATCAGAGTAAAGATCTGGTCCACTAATCCATAGCCAGAACAAATGCAACTGTTCTTCCTGAATCCAATATTCAACAATCAGTTGGAGTCTCTAACATCTTGGTGTAAACATCCCAGGGAAGCTGAGAAGTAGCTTCTCAACCTGCCTTGTTCTTTCTCACCTCTAAAGTGGGCCGCATTTTGGGGGCTTCAAGTTCATTGTACCTCATTTGCTTAATTTCTCCTTTTACTTTCCTGCTGTGTTTATTTGAGACAAACAAGAATTGTCCTCTGTTCACAGGATTAAGACCAGAAATTCATGTGACATTGATGACCATGACAGGCCCACCATGTCCAGGGCCTTTGAGCAGTTTGGTATTAATCTCATCCGTTTCTGGTGCCCTGCCATAAACAAGCATTTTAACAATCACTTCTTCAGTCGTGATTGTCTGGATCCACAGCCTGGGATGGTCCCTATTTCCCCTTTTTGGGTCATTGAACATGTTGGTATACTTTGTTAAAGCCAATCCAAGTCCTTCTCTTTAGCCAAGACGTTGCTCCTGCAACCACCGATCCACTCGGTACCTGTCTGGTCTGTTTTTAGGAGTCCCCAAAGCCAATCAAGACCTGAAGGCCTCTTTATTCACTGCTGCAGTCTTGCAGGTTCTGTGATATTCGCCGCAAGGGACACCAATCACCTTGAGGCTGCTGCTCCTGGAAGTCACGTTTGAGATGTAGAATCTTAACATAACCCAATCTAACTCATACCATGAGAGAAATTCTCCCAGACGTGTGAGCTGAAGGTCTCCCTACCGGGGGGCCTCTCCAAGGCATTCCCACTTCCTTCTCACCTCTAAATTGGGCCGCCTTTTTGGGCTTCAAGTTCATTGTTCACCTCATTTGCTAAATTTCTTCTTTTACTTTCCTGCTGTGTTTGTCTGAGAATGGGTCGCTCTGTTTTGTTATACATAAACTGAAATCTCTTGGCAATTTTCAACAATTCATGAGACTCTCGCAGAGCATCTCTTGCTCGCAGTCTGTGGATATTGCAGCAGTACAAAAAAAAGCAGAGCCATGCTAAAGCCCTGATCCCTCTTACTTATAACAGGATTTGACCCTTAAGACTCACAGCATGACCCTCATCTGCTGAAATACCCTCATCCTGTTTAACCTACACTCTCACTATTGTCCTTTTGTATCACACATGCACTTTGCAAACACACGCGCACGGGAAAAATTTGAGGCCGCACATGAAAAATTGAATCTCGACACACACATGGACAGATTTCAGGACCTCAAACCATCACTGCACTCTTTCCCGTCCTCCCACACACATGCAGGCTCAACGACATGATGTAACCCCAGCTTCATTTTCCGCCTAACACCCAACCTTGATGGATACAGCTAAATGTGAATTGCAAACAACTGCTCCTGGCACTGCAGAAGAAGAGGAAAGAAATGGAGAGATGACAAGGGATGGAGGAGGATAGGACAGAGAGAGGAGGATGTAGGAGAGGTTGCGGTGTGTGTGGTTTAACTCGCGCAGAACGGATGATGGGATTGCACGAGTAGGAGAGACAGAGTTGAAGGGGAGAGGCATGGAGGATGAGAGGATGGAGAGAGATGAAGGAGAAGAGATTGAGCAGGGAGCTAAGTGCCAGATTAAACTCTGGGGTCGTCAGCTGTAAAACAAACAGTCCTTTTAGCAGGGATCAAATCTAGACTTAACCCTCCTCCCTCTCACTCTTTCTCCCAAAGTCTCATCCTCCTCATCTTCTGTCCACACAAACACACAGATTGGCATGGAGGAGATAATGCTGATCGCTGAAGTAGAAAGGAATAGCAGGAGGAGGACAATTTCTGTGGAAATGAAGGCTTGGGTTTTGTATTCTTTGCCCCAAATGGCCCCTTTGAGAATGGAAAGTCTTTTAATACTAAGACAGAACTCTTTCATTATATTGTCTGCCTCCCTTATGTGCAACTTCTCCTCGGGATGGAGAGGTTATATAGCATAGAGAAAAAAGAGTTTTCTTCATATATTTCATTGTTTATATTGCATTTTTACAGTAATATTCCCCCGATGTTGCTGCTCATCTCAGAGCCCTGCTGCCTAGTTTAAATTTCTCAGTGATTTAGGTCTGGATGCTCCCTCTGTGCCTCCATCAGTCCCAAGGCTCAATTTCCAAACTGTCAGCTTTTTATCCATGGCGCGGGGATTCTCCCTTTGTTGTGTCTGCATATTTTCATGTGTGTCCTGATATACAGCTTCCTCCACATTCAGTGGCAACTCTGCTAAGGCACAGAGGAAGAATGTCAAACACAAGAAGGCGCCGGAAAACAGGAAAAAGTAACTGACCAAAACAGATCACAACATACGCGCAGAACTGGAACTACAATCGAGCCACTAAGGAACTACAAAATACCAACCAAAGATTTGTGTAAAAAATTAGAACCAGAAAATAGAACTTGGACAAACTAACCTCAAAGTTCTTTTGGTCAGTACATCTGTAATCCTGTGTGATTTAACACTTTTCTAACTTTTTAGAGGGGTTTGCTTAGGAGTTGTGCTACAGTTTGCCTTAAAACTCTTAAGTCTACAACAATCCTAAAGGACTTTATAAATAATTGCGATGTTCTCTGCTGCTTATTTTGTTTCCAATGCTATCAGACTCGGCACTGGAGTGCCGCAAGGCATTGTACTAGGCCTTTTTCTTTATTTCTGTTGCTTCCTACACCCAAGACAGTGACAAAATATTGTTAAATTTGCTGACAACACAGTAGTGCTGGATATTGCCTTCAACAGAAGGAGGCTGTCTATATAGAGGAGGTCTAGTATGTGTCTGATCACCAATAAACTCCATTAAACTACTCATCTATTTGCAACCTCTTCTGTTGAACACAATTCCATATTTTGTATGGAATAACCTGTCTATTTTCAGATATTTCCATAGATTATTTCTAAAATTTGAGGCATTTAAACTTGGGAAGCTGAAATACCTAGCCCAATGCTAGCTGACATGCTATTGACTAACACTTGTAAAGCAAAGAACATTTTTCTTTTCCTAGGCAGTGATTGGCTGCATCTCCAAGCGATTCAGATATTAGCTTCCACATAATAATAAGATGGTTTCCACTGTACTTATAACAATAACAATAGATTATTATCCTTGCCTTTTAATATTACTATTAAAAGGCAAGAAGCCAGTACCACCAACCACTCCTTCTTGTGTTAGGGATTGGTGCTACAAGAGGGAGAATATAGTGTGTAAACTTATAGAACTAGTTCACCAACAGCTGGTGCTTCTAGGAACAGAATCTAACAGTTGAATAGCTCCACCAGCTACAAATTACATAGTTTCTGTGAATTTTTGCAGTTTCCTTTGAACCTATTGTGAAGCTAAAATCCCAACCTCAGGAACAACAGCCACATGTTTGTTCTTACTTTGCAGCAGATGTGATAAAGCTCATATAGGTCAAGGACCAGTTTGATGTATCCTCATGTCTTTCAGACCATTACATGTAAACGGAGATCTAATATCTGTGATCCGTGTGATATTCATTTGGAATCTGGCTTAAATAAAAATCCTGCCCCCACATATAAAGGTTAGCAATTAACCCAGAAAAGTTTTGTAAATATCAAAATGACAATTTGTAGTTTTGAGTTGTTCATTTTCCTGTCTGTTCAAAACGTCTGGTTGCTAAGAAACAGAAATAGGTCATGACATTTCAGCATCTCTGAATTTTTGGGTTCATTAGTGAGATGTAGAGGTGTTGGAGAGAAGTATCCCTGAATTTAGTTGAATCCTCGTTTGCTGTTTATATATATCTATATGTATGGAAAATAAACTTTGGCAGCATTAATTACACCATATAGTTTAAAACACATTACCCCTGATGACCAAATGTATGTAAACTTTGAAAGAAGTTACACAAAAATCTCTAAAATATGTTCTTGTCATGCTTAGCAAATGTAATTATAACTAACCTACAACAAGAGAAAATTTGGTGTAATTGAACTTCAGACAATGAGAAAAAGTGTATTTGTATGCATATTGCCCTAAAAACAGGCATTAGCTCCCCTGCAGCTCTGCAAGGATAAGCAGGTATAGACAATGCATTGAAGGATAACGGATGTAATGGGTGGATGTTCCTCTTCCCTCTCAATCATCACCATTAGTGTTTATTCAAATTAAAATCTGTTGTTATTGTTAAAAGAACCCCTGATATCTTAAGGCTTTGGATTTATTTGTACAGTTGGACAAATAGGTTGTATTTTTGGCTCATTGAAATGAAATCCTGACTACTGAAAAAATGCTTTTTTCACCTGAAGATCATGGAGGCCTATTGGGTCAGAAGTGGAGTTTCAAAGGACTATTCATGCTTTTTTACCCTCAAGCCTTCAGCTACGGTGATGGTTTCTTTACTTGTCTCAGTAAAAAAGAGATATGTCAGAATTTTTATTTTTTTTTAGAATTTTTCAGGATGCTGCTGCTCACCTTTTAACCAACACACACAAGAGAAATCACATTACACCAGTTTTGAGCATTGCTTCACTGGATACCAGCTTATTTTTAGAGTTCATTTTAAAACTCTGGCCTTCACTTTAAGAGCTCTTCACAGTCAAGCCCCCTCTTAAATCTCCGACCTGCCTCACATCCCTGCCTGAACCCTGAGGAGCAGAGGGGATCGAGCCTTTCGGGGTGGAACATGCTGCACTGCTTAACTTCTGTTGACTCTTTTAAGAAGCAGCCAGACTCTTTCGTTCAAACATGTCGACATTTCCATGGCTGTGGTTGACTGTGCTTCATGTATCGTGTTTTTATGCATCTTTGTCTTTGCTACTTAAAAAAATGCTATCTCAATATCTTTTACTCATGTATCTGCTTGTAGCAGATATGTGTCATCTTGAAAGAAACCCTTAAGGACTTAAATTTCCTCATGAAGTAGAGTCTACTCAATCCCTTTTCTACCTTTTTATTTTGAATGTGTGATATTTGTAAAGTTCTTCAAACAGTTATCTTTTTAAGTGTGTGTGTGTGTGTGTGTGTGTTGTGTGTGTGTGTGTGTGTGTGTGTGGTGCGTGCGTGCGTGCGTGTGTGCGTGCGTGCGTGCGTGTGTGTTATTTCAGTGCCAGCGTTTTTGCATGTGACCCAGGGTCCCCTGGCAGCTAAAAGCACGACATTCAACTCAATTAGTGGCATGCATAATTGATAGCTGTCTGGGAGTGTATTTGTATTTACACTGGAATTAAAAGCCTCCGGTGTCAGCTATCACATGTGAGGAGCTGTAAGTGTAAGTGTGTGTGTGTGTGTGTGTGAAACTGTCCTGGAGAAGTGAATGTATAGAGCTGCATGGGCATCATAAGAAGCCTTAGAGGATAGAAGATTTTTTTCTGCTGCAGGGAAAACTAATTCACAGTTAATCTCTCAGCAGCACGACACGTTCTTCTGGCTAATAAGTACAAGACGAGTGCACAACGCTGCTTTCACTGCAGCTACTTAACACTTTGATTTAGGCAGATTGGTTACAAATGCACCTTCTCAAAAATGGTATAAAATATAAAGGACTATTCTCATATTTTTGGACATAAGACTTAAAGATGCTAACCTGTTTTATATCAAGCTTTGTCAGCCAAATGGAATAAATTTCAAATTATTTCCAACAGTCAACAAATACCTTTCACACTGTTCACATTTTGCATTATTATACGTGCAACATTCAGTATATTATGTTGACATTTGTGTGAAAGAACAACACAAAGTAGTGCATAATTAAGAATGCATGCTGTTTGTTCAATAATGTCTAAAAAATGTCAGAGGCCTTTATTTAACAGATGAAGATAAATTAAACTCAACTTATTAATAATTAGGAGATTTGGAAGCCATGCAGTTGTACTGGAATGGTTGAATTTAATTCGTAAGAGATGTTTAACCCCATTTATTCTCCTCCTCCTTCTACTTTATGATGGCCTCCATTTTGTCCATTTGCTTAAAAAGGAAAGTCAAAGTCCACACATAGATATAATTGAGAGTATGTGAAAAGAATTGGACACTGATGTTCACAGATGCTCTCCATTCAACTTGACTGAGTTTGAGTATTTGCAAAGAAGATTTCAAAGGAATTCAAAAATTCTCCATAAATCCTAAAGGTGAGTTTCGGCGCTGCATCCGTCTCGAGTTTTGATTTGATACAAATCCATAAAACATCCTTGAGATTTAAAAAAAGAAAGAAAATGTGGGTAATTATGAGTCTTTCTGACTACTACTTTTTAACAAATAAAATTCCAATAAAATAAACTATTGGTCGTAATGTGGTATATTGTTAAAGGTGTAAAACATTTAGGAAAGCGTGGTTTATTAATCCACTGATGCAGGTGGAGAAGAAGCATTCAACTTCTATGCACCACAAATCTGGAATAAAATGCCAGAAAACGGCAGAACAGTCGAAACACTGAGTGCCTTTAAATCTAGAAAAAAACCCTGCCTGATTAGAGCTGCTTTTGAAACATAATCAATGAAACATTAATCAATAAACTGATGTGTAACGACGGCAAAATGTAATGTTTTAAACAGTTTTCTATGATTTTGTATTGCTGTGTTTTCATGGAGTAAAGCACCTTGAAATGCCTTGTTGCTTTCAAAAAAGCTTCAATAAATCCATTTTTAAAAATATGAATCATGTCATCAAGTGAAAATCATAAACTTATCTTTGGTACTTTTAAAATTGCATAGAGGTTTTTCTTTTTTTTTTCTTTTTTTTTTTTTTTACATCAACCTTAATTAAACCAAACAGAAAATCCCTTTAAACGGTGTTACTACGTGAATATGATCCTGTCAGTCGCCTCCAGCAGACGCCGGTGCGGCAGAGTGCTGAGCAGTCTGATAACCTTGGTCAAAGTCACTGCCGTTGAGCAGAAAAGCAGCAGCAGAGGGGTGACAAATGACCCTGGCACTGAGTTCATCACCTATTTGATTTAGCAAAGAGAAAACCACCAGTCACCTTCGCTCAGCGCCGCGCTGCTGCCCCCGACTCAAAGTGGAGGAGGGAAAGTGCTTTCTCCTATTTCCTCCTGGTTTATTTCTCTCCAGTTCGTACTTCACTTCTGCTTTGAACCTTTTGCTCTCTCGCTTGTAATGATGGTCATCTACGCTTGTTATACTGCTAACCCTGTTTCTCCTCCCTGAGAAATAACTGTTGCTTACAGCAGATGCTGCCCTAAAGATTCGTTAACTTTCTGTTCATCAGATTTTTTCCCTTCTCAATTTGAAGGCAGAAATCCCAGTATGAAAATACACATTTTTCTTGACCAAATAAAATTCTTATGCCTAATGTCATTTCCTGCTGTTCATTTAGTACTTTATATGGTGACTGAAAAGGTGTTGGACATAATTTATGCCTCTATTTTGAGCAGGATCTGTGTTTTTAATGCTTTTTTTAAATATAAAGATTTGATTATTTTGCATAAGAAATATAGTATGGAAATTGTCAAATCCTGATAAATAGGAGTTATTCCTTTTCTGTGTTGCTCAAAGCACTGCTAAAGTTAAATTTGTTGGCCTGATATTAATGCATCCAGCTGTAATCTAGTTATATTGTAGCTATTAACACAAAAGATGTACCACAGGATAAAATGGTTTTTATGGCATGGTTTTAACTGTATTTTAGCTGTTTTATTGTAATAAAATGTAACCCCTTTGCTGTTTTTTCCTTACTTGGTAGTCATATTGTATGTTCTGTCTGACTTGCAACACATTTTTGTTTTTATATTAATTTGCCATTATAGGCGGGATCAGACTTTTAAATGATGTCTGTGTGACTGTTGGCACTACAAAATGTATTTAAAAGGGAGTGTCATTGTTTTTAAAGTCAAAAAGTCATTTTAAACCATTTCTCTGATTGCTTGTCACACAGGCTGACCACAATTACGTACGTACAATACGTTTCTTAAAACCCATACAAAGGGCCGAAGAAAAGCACAGCTACCTTGAATATCGGATGACATTCGGCTGTTAATGAGAAAGAGAGACTATGTTTTAAAATCTTTCTTTAAAAATAAAAGGACCACAGATTGGCTGCTTTTTAAAAGTTTGAGGAACAAAATAGTTAAAGAAATGTACAAATCCAAAGCTAAATATTACACAAATGTCTTATCAGAAACTAGAGGGAATGGTAAGACGATCTGGAAACAACTAAACAGTTTACTGAATGCCAATGCACACACTAAACATAAATATGAACTCGCAACAGCAGGAAAAACCATAACTGATCCTGCTAAGCTGGCAACAATGTTTAATGATTATTTTCTGTCTTCAGTTAAAGATCTGGCATCACAGTTTCAGCCAGCTCCAATGAAAACACACCGTATAAAACCGACCAAAAAGTGTTCTGATCTCTTTGAGATTAAGGAAATTCATTACCCTGATGTTCAAAAAGCCATTAACAGTTTAAGTAATTCTCATGCAAAGGATATGTATAATTTAGACGCTATGTTTTTAAAAAAATACAGTAACATTTTAGTAGAACCTTTAACTCATATAGTCAACATTTCCATCAGAACAGGGCAATTTCCCGATGCATGGAAAAAAGCTTTGGTGAAACCGATTTTTAAATCAGGAAGTCGACATGAAATCAGCAACTATAGGCCAATAAGTCTGGTTCCGGTCATGTCAAAAGTGCTGGAGAAAATTATTTTGGAACAACTATTACTACATTTAGAAAGTAACAGTCTTCTGCATCCGCTTCAGTTTGGTTTCAGGCGTCAACATTCCACAGAGACGCTGTAAGTTTGCTGCTTGAAAAGGTTAAACTATCACTTGACAAGGGACAAATTACTGGTGCAGTTTTTCTTGATTTGAAAAAGGCCTTTGATACAGTGAACCACAACTTACTAATTTCTAGGCTTTCATCATTTAATTTCTCAAAACGATCATTGTCTTGGTTTAAATCATATTTGGAAGATCGTGAACAATGTGTTGTCATTAATAACAGTAAATCTGTCTTCTGCAAAATTGCAACAGGGATTCTGCAAGGAACCATCTTAGGTCCGGTCCTTTTCAGTTTGTATGTTAATAGTCTTCCTGACATTTGTCCTGAAGTCAATCTGCAAATGTATGCTGATGACACCATTGTTTATACATCGGACAAAAGCGGTACTGTTGTCAGTGAAAAACTTCAGAGCACTTTGCAGAGATTATCAACATGGCTAAAGGACTCTTGCTTAACTCTCAATACAAACAAAACAAAGTGCATTTGCTTTTCAATTAAGAAAACCTCATTACAGTCTTTGAATATTCAGATCAATGGGGACCCTATTGAACAAGTATCACAAGAAAAATATTTAGGAATAATTCTGGATGCTCAGTTAACTTTCAAGAGCCATGTTGATAAAATCTGAAAAAACTGTTAGATCAAATATAAACTGTTTTAAAATTATTATACATTGTTTGACACTTCACTGTGCAGAGATGTTTCTGAACTCACTGATCCTCCCACATTTTACCTATGGAGCTACTGTCTGGTCTCAGACTAATCAAACTACTCTCAAACCACTAGCAAGTCTTTATAATCGGGCCTTAAAGGTTTTATATCAAAAGCCGATTAGATTCCATCATTGTCGTATTTTGGCTAAATTTGGCATTTTGGATTTTACAAATTTTCTAAATTATAACGTTTTAAAAATGATTTTTAAGTGTTTAAATGGACTAGCACCAATACCATTAAGCGATTGCATACAGAGATTGCAGGGCAATAGCAGAGCTACCAGAGCAGCTTTGGAGGGAAATTGTAAGGTCCCCTTTCAAAGAACCATTTTTGCTCAAAGTTCTCTGTCTGTGAGAGGATCTGCAGCTTGGAACTCACTTCCTGTTCACTTAAAGTCTGCAACCAGTTTTAGTATGTTCAAAAATCAAACAAAACTCTGGTTATGTCAAAAACAGGCCTGTACTCATTTTTAATTTTTTATACTTCTCTGTTTGTATATACTATGTTGTGTTATTTCAAATGATTTCTCTTCAATTTTTAGAGTTATTTTATTATTATTATTTGTTTTTAAAAAAAAGCCCATCTAGGGATAAGTGCTGCGAATTAGCTGTTGCTATTGCACCGTGATGCTAACATGGGACTGCTGTTTCATTCAGTTTGTCTATGTAAATGTGTGTCTGTCCCTATCAAATAAATTTTGATAAATTAGAACAGAAATTCCAATGTCTACCTAAAAATTGTCAGAATTTCAGTGTTTTAAATTACAGTTTTTGTAGTGAATTGTAAGCATGTGGGTCTGATCACAAGAAGCTTTTAAATCCCTTCATAGTGTGTCAGTTTATTATGTCTCCTCTCCCAGAAAACATTTCCTCTGGCTGCTTCTTCTCCACTGGATACATTGCACATGTACATTTTTCTGTTTATGAACTCAAATTCACGTTGCAAGCATAAATGCTGCTACATTTATCTTTTGTGATGAGTCAGTTTGCTTTGATGTCAGAGTTTTGGCTTCCCAACTCAGAATTTTCACGTATTTTCAATTTCAAACACGGTATAGAATAAAATGGTTGTTATCTATAAGCCTGGAAGCTGAACAGATTTTAACATATGCCTGTGACCTGTAGGTTTTGTGAAGAAGATCAGAGCTGCTGGAGAAACTGATGATTGTTGCCAGGGAATCATGACAGAGAAACTGTTTTAATGTTATTATTATTATTTTTTTTTACAGTTCCTAGCATAGTTGTATTTAAACATTTTAAATTTGTTTTACATATTTATTCTAACAAATTGTAACCATTTTATTGAATCTAACCTTGAATGGTTGCCATGTTTACTTTTTTTAAATACACTTAACAAGAACAGTTTAATCAGTTTTAGACTTTTTAAAATGTTTTTGACCAAGTTTTTCTAATTCTGGCATGAAAGAGGCAGGAAAGGGAGCAATAGGAGACATGAGGGTGGGGTGGGGTGAGTGGCTGGGGGTCAGATGAGACAGAGGGTTTAGGATCCAGTCCATCCATCCCTTGACTCTCAGTGGGCTGGCGGACAAAGTGATCATTGTTTCCCAGTTGGCGAAGAGTTTTCCAGTCCAGTAAAGGTAACGGGACGTTTTGATTTCTTACTTTTCTGCTTTTACCACAAAGATAATTTCACAGCTAATGATGTAATTGGTGAACATATTTATTGTATTTATTAAAGATACCCTTTTAAAGATACTCTTTAAATATATATATAATAATATAATATAATTTAAAAATTTTTTAATATATTAAATTTTTATATTATATATGTATTTATTATATTGATTTATATTATAAATATATATATATATTTAATAAAATAGATACTCTTTATAGTTATATATTTTTAATATTTTTATTTTATTTTTATTGTTGATTTATTATTAATTTTTGTTGATTTATTTTTATTCTGACTATAGATAAAATAGCATTCATGATTAAAGTGACTTTTAATGCTCCTAAGCTGTAGATGAGCTGAAATAATGTTTAAAAATTGTAAATGTTTATAATTTCCTTTTTGATGGCAGACGATTTGGAAGCTGGCCGTTGGCCTAAAGGTGTGAAATATCCCGTGACCCCTGAGTGTCCTCCCACATGAGAGGAAAAAGGGAAATAAAGTAAGAGCTGAGGAGGAGAGATCGTTTTGTTGTTGCTCCAAGATAAGGGGATATTACAGCTTGTGGAAAGGAGCTTATAGCAGAGGAGAGACATGATTCACTGGGGAAGAAGTGAAGTGCTTCTTTCTCGTAGAGATGAGCTTTTAGCCTTCCAGGGAGAACGTCGGCTGCAAATCGCAGAGGGGGGGGGAAGGTCATTGTGTCTATGAGAGGATGATGTGTGTGTTTACCAGGAGAAATTATACAAAACTAACAAGAAGAACAGTTTCTGCAGGGGAGGAAATTATGCTTCTCCATCCTGATGAGTTAAATATAATCTTATGCACCTCATAAGTTTTACGCATGTAATGAATATCATGAACTCAGGCTCACTGGTAACCGAATATATATGAGAATAAATAAAAATTCAGTGATGAAGATGCTGAATTATTGCATCTGTTTGTCGGTCTTTGTGACAGATGCAGTGCAGCTGTAACTCCCCAGTCGGGCACCTTTCATCACCTTACTGGAGCCGAGGTAAGACTGTGTGTATGTGCTGATTTTCATCTCGGTTATTTGCATATTTGTGGGTTGACATTTGCGTAGGAGGACTTTAATATATATAAAAAAAAGTTATTATGAATTCCCTCTCTGCAGAACCCGTCTACGTCTTGCATTTTAATGCGCTAAAAAATAGATTAGAGTATGAAAAAATAAACATGATGTCTTCATGGACAAACTGCACCAGTGGGAAGTTTAAGTACCAGCTCGCATAAAACTCACAGCTGAAGTTATGAAAAATACAGCATGAAGGCAATTATGTTGAATGTGCAAATCTTCCATCTATGTTACAACTTTTATTTTTTCTATCATTTTTCTTTGACACAAGCAGAGTAAAGTTGTTTTTGGATTGTTTTGAAAAGGTTGTTCTGAAGCTTTTGGAGTCTTTCTACTATCATCTGACTTTTTGCATAAATCCTTCAAATGATTATAATCAATTCACATTTTGCAATGATAATATGTTAAAAAAATTCTATGGTTGTCTTCATCAACATTCATACAGAATTATTGTATTCTGAGACTTCTGCAGCTGTTTAACTTGCTGCAATGTGTAAATACATTGCTAATTACATTTTCTCATTCTTTATAGAAAAAATGCAAAAACCTGGAACTTATATTGGTTGACAGTTAAAAAAATGTTTAAATATCCCAAATGTTTTCAAAATGTGTATATATTGATATTTATGTATGAAATAATTGCATAATATTTTTTCTGATTTGAAAAATGTTTATAATATTCTGCATATTTTGGAGCATGGTTAGATAAAAGACCCAATACATTTTGTTACTGTTCAAAAATCATAATTTTATGATTTTTTTGTATCATGTTTTAAAACGTTAAGCCTTATGCCAACAGTCATAATTTTTTTATTTTTCTAAGACCTCAGTCTATCATGTTTGTACATTCATCATAGCCTGCTGTAAAGATTAATCATTGTATAAAATGTGTATATTTTTTATCAAAATTTACAATGCATAAAAAACATTTCTAATAATAGTTATGTTGTTCTACTGTAAAGGTTCAAACAAACTAAACAAACAAAAGAATTTTTTTTTCCTATGACATTTATTATGGATTTAGAAAACAGAATAAATTATGCCATTTAAAAAAAAGTTTTATTAAATGACTATACACTATTGAGTTTTTAAATTACATACTTTTCTGAACTTAGATTTTTCATCTGCTTGCTAGTTCCGCAGGAAACATGTATTCATGTTTTCCTAAAAGAAATGCTTCTTCAAACTTGTTTCATTCTGGATCTAAATTATTAACAAATATTTTTATTCATTTTATGTATTTGGACTTAAAGCTCTGGTGCTACCGCTTTAGAAAATGTTTAAAATATAGAAGATGCACATGACTGCTGAGCTGCACCGAGTCAGCCCAAGGTTGTGTGAGGCCCCTTGCAGAATTTCCTTTTCCTGCAGTTAAATGTACCAGTCAGCATCAGCATTTCTCTTATTTAACTCAGTATGTATTTAAAAACTTATTTTTGTGAATGAATATTGAAATAAACAAATCACTTAATAAAGTTCTTAATTTAAATCTTTCAGTTATTGAATATTTAATTTTGTTGTAATTCTTTGAAGTTCAGATGATAAATGCTTTGCACAGTTTGGTGTGAAGGACTAGCTTTTTCAGCTTTTCTGAACTGGCAACACCGACATGCTGTGATGTATGGAAAAGATTTTGATAACGTTTGATTTTTAGTGGCTTGACAATAAGGTGAGTGATTTTGGAGTATGTGTCTCTAAAACTGTAAGAGTTTGATGAGATACATCTGTAAAAAAAAACATAAAAACAAAAACGAACAAACACAATGGTGGCTTTGATCCAAAATGGCCGACTTCCTGTTGAGTGAGGACTATGGCTCCAAGAGACTTTTTTTGTGCACGTGTACCAAATTTCATAATTCTGGGTTAAAACATGGCTTGGGGATGATCATTTAAAGTTTTCTAGGGGGCGCTGTAGAGAAATTAGACCATGCCTATGAGAGATTGCTGTAGGTTCCTGATGGGGGGCAGATCAGGATCGATCCCAGTGAGTTTGGTGCAGCTCTGTTCAAATTTAGAGTCAGACACATTGCAACATTGTTCACTGCAGACAATAATAAAACATCTCACTTTACAGTTCAAACAGAATACATGATTCTACTAAAAGAAGCAAAAGGAAAAAATATTAACTACAAATGTTCATCTGTTCAAAGTCCAATTTTTAAACCTAAATCACAGGGGCACGTATATTTGAATCTGTATGTATAATTCAGTAAGTATTGGAGAAAATCCCTAATGCATTCAGACTCGTCCAAGAGATTCTTATTTTAAGTTGCATGTTGCATAGTTATTCCACAGTGGGATAAGAACAGTTCAAATAAATCATCTGAAACCCACAACCACAATCAGCATAAATAAACTTCTGACCAGAACTTTATTCACATTAATTAATAAACATAATGAAATTCTCACCTTCTGAGAAACAGAAAAGGAAAACAGAACGCAGGAGATTCATGACAGAAACGAAAGTGAGAACTGTTGCACTGGATTGCAACAGATTTCCAAAGTTGCCTGAAAATGTTGACTAATATCTGTAGCAGAGGTAGAAAACCACATATTGTACAGGGACCTTTCAAAAACAATAAATCATGGGAAAATGAGATGCAGTCATTCAGTTTTTCTGCATGTCAGAAAAACCAAGTGTCAAAATCCCATAAAGATGTTTTCAGCTCTGAAACTTCTCGTCAAACATGACAAAAGCACAAAACTTTCAGATTATAAACTAGAAAGTTAGTTGTAGTTAATTGTTAAAGTATGATATGGTATTGAACAGAATAGAAGCATAGATCATTTTTATTCTTAACTGTAAAATAAACACAAACTAATAAACGATTCATCAGAGGTCAAAGCAAAATAAATAAACAATACATTTTTGGTTTAGATATTCATATAAAAACTGTAAGTTTGCCTTGTTCAGTGTTTTATAAGAACTTCTGTAAATACAAAATGCCGACAAGAGCAATAAAACTGTGTCCTATTAATCGACCACCTCTGATCCGAATATTTAATGCAATTATTTTAAACCTCGGTCACAGTAAAGAGATTAGAAAGTGCTGCCATATTCTAATTCGTTTTTAATGAGACAGCAGGTTAACTATTGCAGGTAAAAACACCTGATTTGTTTCATCAAGCCGAACCAAAGCAGCTTGTACAGCAGGTATTTGTAACACGGTTTTTAATGAGGAGTTAAGCTCCTGAACTAAAACACCTGTTAGGAGATAAACCTAAAATAACGAGACGAGTTGAATATCTTTTTTCCCCCCGCGGTCCTACTGTGTAATTTGAGCTTTGAGCTCACAAGAGAGGCACAGAGCCTTTTTGAATACACAGAAGTATTAATTTTTATTGTACCGACCAACTTAACCAAAATCCTGTAATCCATAGCAAGATAAATCATCCGTGAGGAAAAATATGTTGAACTCGGATTTAGGGATGTGGGACGATGATAAATGGAGCTCAAGGGTTTTTCCTCAGCTTTTTAATAAGAATCAGATATTTAAAAGAGAACAAACTCTACTTATCTTTGTTCCTATTTGGTTGGAAACGGCTTTATGCCAGATCAGTTTACACTGTGTGGGAATGAAACGGCTTTAAATTTGGCAACGCTTTAATTTTTTATTAAAGCAGTGGCAATGATGGATAACTAATGTGTTAAAAGCCTTTTTTTATTAACCACACTGTCTTTGTCTTAATTCTGCTGTTAGTCAGGTTCAGTGAAACACCGCCTGAGGTTCTCTAAGGACACATTTGAATAGAAATGATTTCCGCTGCATTCCTGCAGAAGGTCAAAATGAGTTGCTTGTGCCTTTTTATCATGAGATAAACTGCTTCCCACTCTATATGAAATTAGGCTGCAGCCTAATTTGCAGACAAGCCTGTGCAGGTGGTGCAGGGAGACAGGAGGGACAAATGGATTCAAAATGGAGGAGGGTTCAGATCCAGAAGGTCAACATGAGTTGCTTGTGTTTGGATCGTTTATCGGCAGGTTTGAAAGATGGAAGTCAGGCAGGACTTTCCACCGAGTATCAGAGATGCAGATGACATTGTGATGCTCAGTGAAACAAAGGAGAGCCTGGAGAGGAAGTGTGCATAAAAAGGAAAGTTTATAATGTAGTTTAAAAATAGGATTTGCATTGGGAGTGACCTAAATGGAAAAAGCCAACATTAAAAATTTAGCAACGTCTATGACAGAGGTGAAATGTTCTTTTCTGCACTCCATTCAGTCTTCCTGTTATCAACAGAGAGTCTTGCTCTCTCACACAACCTGAACAAACCAACAGCAGCTCCAGACATCTCATGGACAACAGTTTTATTTTAAATAACTGTTAGAGTACTAATTGTTTGTAAGTGAAAAGATTTGATTTTCAGTCTGGTGGATGAAATTTCTCTGCTTAAATTTGTTGCAGGGTTAAAAGTAATTTTTTACAGTACTGTGTAAGGTTTGAATTGCCCCTGCTGTAGTCTCTTTCTTTGCTTTATCAAAGTAGCCAGAATTTCTCATGATATTTTATGTTGGTCTTAATCAACAGTTATTTAAAGTCTGGATTATTGGGAAGCTAAAATGAGGAAGTGGAGCTGGTCCAGTTGAAGCTGTTACTGGTTTTCCAGTTTGACATTTCTTCTCCTCCCCACAGCAGTGCTGTTTCCTGACTGGGCCTACAAACCAGCCTGGTCTCCTGGTTCCAGGCAGGTCCAGCTGTGGCACTTCCTGTTGGAGCTGCTGGGCTGCGGCGAGGGCGGAGCCATCGGCTGGGGGGGCGAGTGGGGCGAGTTTGTCATCAGGGACCCCGAGAGGCTGGCCAGGCTGTGGGGGGAGAGGAAGGGCAAGCCGCACATGAACTACGACAAGCTGAGCCGGGCGCTCAGGTAAAGACGCACCAGTCCTGTCTGAGCTCATCCTGCCCCAATCTGCTTCTTTCAATAACCATATATATATATAAAAAAATCCTCCTTGGCAGTACAAGTTGTTTGTATTAAAATGTAGCATCCAAAATGCCTCTTAGATGCAACACATAGTGTCTGCGAGAAAACAAGCAGCTAAAGTGCCCTGGAGGAACTGGAGTGCACACATCAGCATTTCAGTCTGACACAGAAACACGTTGTGCTTGCAGATACTACTACAACAAACGCATCCTGCACAAGACCAAAGGGAAAAGATTCACCTACAAGTTCAACTTCAGCAAACTCATCCTCGTCAACTATCCAGGGTACCTGCCTCTGTCCAGCCATCAGGTCCTTATCAACAATTAAATGTTGCTTCTTGCCGTCTTTATTCCCTAAATAATTTGGTAAAAATCACAAAACCTTCCCAAAGCTCTTTGATAAAAGTTTTAAAGTGACATTTTTAGAGAGAAGACGCTGTTCTCCCTTCATTTATTGACAATCCTAGAGAAGATATGGAAAGTAAACTCTGATTTTATTTTACTAGCAGAATTTACCCAATTTATCACAGAGCAACATTGAGACAACAATTCATATAAAATGAAATATTCTAGATAATTTTTATTTATATTTAAGATTTTAAGCTAACCAGAATGTCTGTAACCTTTCTTTTATTAATGACTTATGACTTCCTGTTTCGTTTTTCAAAATGGGAAAGACAGGAGAACATGGGATTCAAATGGTGAGCTTCAAAAAGTGTGTCAAACTTAAAGTGAGGAAATGGCCTAAGAAAAACCATAAATGATTTAAACAAACAAAAATGAAACATCAACTTCACCTCTTCTTGTTTTTGACAAATTCAAGGCCTTTTGAGGCTCTATGTTGGAGTATATGGAGTACAAAGAGTATCATTTGCAATATTTATGGAACAGATTAGATTTTTAATATAGAAATAAACCTTCTAAAATTAAAGGTGCATGACAAGTTAGTTCACTGGATTAAAACATCAATTCGTTCAAAGGCTTTTTTAGCTATAATTACCTTAAATGCTTCAAAGTAAAACATTTTCCTCCTCAACCTAACAGTTTTACAATCTGAATTCCTGGATATCTACTAAATTATGTAACATAAATCAAGTGTGTGACTCACCAAAGAAAGGAGGGAGTAGGTTAAAGGCTGAAGACAGAGTAATTATTTTAAAATTCTGCAATAGTAAGGATTATTAAAGAGGCAATTTGCCATTTAAAGCCAAAATGTGCTGCATGAGCATCTAAAATTCTTCCCTTTTTAGTTAAAAAAAACGTGGATTACAGAATTACGTTTTTAATGTAATAAAACCGAGGAACACTTTCCTCCTTTTGGGTCTTTTTCTGAACACTTCTTATTCTTTTGTCTACATTCCTCACAGTTTTTAAAAAGTTTGAAAAGTTAAATGATGAGAATGCAATTAAACCTGCAATTTTAATTCAAATTAACACACCAAGAAACACAAGTTTTGTTGAGAAATGTGCTTGTTTTTTTTAAACATAACGGATCAAATGGGTTCACTGTGTGACTGCAAGCACAACCTGGACTCTTTCCTCCATGAAAGCAGTCGCAGGCAGGGATTGGAGTAATCTCAGAATAACCCAGGCTTTCCCTGAATTAGTCCCCGTATGGATCGCAGCATATGCTGCTCCCAGACCTCTATACGTCATGCAGAATTAGCCGTGACAGAACAGATGTGCGCATCCTGACAGCCGTGTGCGCTAATGCTTCTCCATGTGACCACAGATGCTGCTCATGGAGCTGTGCTCCGATAACAAGTTCAGAGAGTCTTCTCCTTATTCTGCAAGACAGTGTGACTAAATCATTCAAAAAGAAAAGAAAAAGAATCAATTAATCAAATTTCAGAACAGTTCTCTGCTTTAATTTAATCAATCCTAAATGGGCCTGGGGGCTTCGCTTCTTTTGGTGCAGAATGTTCTCCAAATTTTGACAGTCTAGCTCCCCTGCTGATCAAATGATTTAGCATTAAATTAGGAATGAGTACATTTTCCAGAAGTAAAAAACTTTTCAGTTTCAGTTTCTTTTCCATCATTTTGGAAGCAATTTCTCTTTTTTTTATATTCCATGCTTTCTGTTTAAAACATGTGGTGTTCCTAATGTTTTGGCTGAGTGTTGGCAGACTGCACTGTGCTGATGGTGTCGGTTTCTTCCATCCCTCCATCCATCAGCTGGTCCACAGGGCCCCTCTATGCCTCCCATTCCTCCCCTCTGAGAGTGGCCTTCCTCACTGTGGAGGAGCAGGATCATTGATAGACAGAGGTAAACATAGTGATTAAAAATCACGTCTTTAGCTGCTCACACATCTGGAACCAGCTGGATTTTCATCTTCCGATAATTATTTCTCCTAACCAGCATATTTTTTTTTTATGACAACTGCAACCAAAGCTAACAATCTGTTGGTCTAAAGTACAAACTGAAAAGGTGTAATACCAGACAATTAATCAGCAAATATTGCAGAAGTTCTTATTATCTGTAGCTCATTTTAGCTCCTTTTACAAGGACACAGTTTCTGTACTTGGATGCATTTCAGGCTGAAACTAAGTGACTATATATGAAAATAAATGTTTACATACAGTCACTATGAATGTCATTCTGACACATCAGAAATTCAGAAAACGCGTCTTTATTTCTTTTAAATTCACTGAATATGCATTTGAATACAAAATACAAAATTACTCAACTGCATATGTAAAGACCCTGAATTATTGGTGAATTCATGTGAACTTTTCCTTGGCACTGTTATGCAAAACTAAATTCAACCTTGGTTTTAAATGTTGTTTCTGGTAAAGTGGATAATTTTTGAAAAAGAAAAAAAAATGATAAAAAATCATGAATGCTAATAAATCACTACTGTTGCTCATCTTGCTTTGGATAATTGAAACAATTTTAAATTCTTCTTTTTTATATTTATGAACCATCCATGTGATGAATCTCTTGATGAATGTTTGGAGAATTATGTCTTTGAATAAACTTAAAGCTAACTTTCATGAAAAAAAAGTTTCTTACATATTTGTTAAAATTGTCTCCAGTAAAACTGTCAATACTGTATGAGCTAGATAATCTGTGAAATGGTTGATCTCCTCCACTTCCTCCATGAGATTCTATTGCCATCTGAAGAAATGTGCTCTGGTCAAAAGCAACCAATCAGAGCCAGGAGGATAGTCTTAGCGCTGTCGATCAACCTTATGAATGTGCTGCTAAACATAAAAATGGTGAACAGCTTTCCGTCACAGGAAAACAGTTTATCTGCTGTTATGGTGGTCATGCTAATTAACCTTAGCTTTCACAACAGGCTCTGCTGACAAGGAGAAGCTACACGGGCATGACTGACAGCGCTAAGACCCGCCTACTGGCTGTGATTGGTTGTTTCTAGTTAAGCTTGGAAGAGGTTTCATACTGTCCTGACATAGTGGCTGTTTCAGCAGTTATGTAAAAAAAATTAAAGTTACATAAAACTGTATGTGATTTTAATAAAAGATAATCTGTGGAAAAAATTAACTAACTAGAAACAACCAATCAGAGCTAAGAGGTGGGTCTTAGTGATGTCAATCACAATTTCATATGGCTGCTCATCCTCTTTCACTCTCCCCCTTGCTGAGACCCTCCTTGGTTGTTTTTGGTCGGGAACCCCTCATTTCTTCAGAGGACAGGTGGAGAAGATCCATTTTTTTCATAACAAACTGTCACAACATGGTGACGGTTTCAACATATATGTAAAACAGAAACCCATATTCTTTATAAGAGTCACATACTGCAGCTTTAAGGCTAGCTGAGTGCTTCATGGTTTGGAAAACGGTTTTGTTATTGTGACATTGACAGATTAAAATCGTGTGTCTGAGCGCCGCTCGTCTCAGCGGAGACTCATGATTGATGTTCCTCCTCAACAGCTGCTCAGCCTCTGCCTCACACCTTCCTGCTCCCCAAGCCGCTCCCGGTGCCTCAGCCCCTCCACGGCCCCTTCCCCTTCATCCCCGCTGCCGCTCGCCCGGAGCTCGGCCACAGAGAGCCCAGGGAGTCGGGTCCAAATGCAAATGGCTGGCTGCACAGAAGCTCCGCAGACTGGGACGTGAATCCCCACATAAGCTGGAACCTGTCAGGAGAGAAGCAGCAGCAGGACGACGACAGACTGGGGAAACGTGCAGACTGAGGACAGGGAATGCAAATGAAAGACTTTCTTTCATTAAATCTCTCCAGTTTAATTATTTTTGTCTGTGTTTTGAGTCGCTGTGGCATAGTTTATTACCTGTGGATTAAAATTCGCAACATTTGTAATGGGTTTGGACTTTCTTTTTAATAGAACTACTGATAAAACCCTGCATCTTTTATATGGGGCGGCGGGGGAACTAAACTTGTAAACAATTACCAACATAGGATTTTTGTGTTTTGGTAAATAAACCAATGCGCTTGCAGCATACATTATTTAGCTGTTTGTCTTGCTTCCTATCCTCCTGCTTTGAGCTTTATGAAAATGATATGAGTGGTTTGCCATAAATGATGCATTCAAACAGGGACTGAGGAATTTTCATCAAAGCGGGTCCCACTTGTCTGTCATCTCTGCAGCATCAGGACCAGCTCCCTCTTCTTGTAGTTACCACTCCAACAAAGCAGGGGGCAGTAAAGCGTTTGAGATGCCGAAGACCTATTTACAGGACTTGCTCCTTTTACAGTTAGCCGGTGAATGAACCGGGCAGATGGGATGCCGAATAGTGAGGGAGGAGTCTGAAAAGCGTTTTAGTGCTGGAAGAGTTCTCTTAAATCATAAAGATAAAGCCACAGCAGTTAAAGTTAAGGGTTGGAAGATAAGTTCACTCGTTTTATTTAGCTGTGTTTCTTTAGCAGAACTTGAAATTTAAGTAAAAAAAAACCCAGCACTAGTAAATTTTATCTTGCATACCATAAATTGACTTTTTATAAATTTAGATTTTTCTTTTGAATAGACAATTTTTTAATATCGTATAAATTTTTCAGGTAAATATGTGATCCCGGTATTTAAAGGCCATGTCGAGACGATAACTCTCAGTAAAACAATAAATAAATCAATACGTTGATAGATGTAAATAAATAATACACCAAAGCTTGTAATTTCTTCTTTTAAATTCACAATTTAGATTTATTTTCATGAAAAAACGACACCCACCCCTTGGTGCGCCGCTTGTCTCGCCGGTTAGTAAATGGAGCAAAGCCACATTTCCCGGGAGAAGCTATGTAGAAAGAAGATGTTTCACTCTGATCATATTTTTGAAAATCATAAATGGGTTCATTATTTTTTTTTGTACTCACACGTTCATTTTGTTACATCTTATAAATATTTAAATGTAAACGACAAAAAAAAAGAAAAATAAATGATTTTCCCCAATACTTATTCAACTGTTTCGCATTTTCATTTTTTGATTTTGTGTATAACGTAAAATAATGTATAAAATGCAAAACATGCCACCATTCTACGGTGTGTCTTAATTAAAGAAACTATTACCAATTTTATTTAGCTATTTCTTATTATTTCTTGTTTCCAGACCGAGACGTTATTTTTTCCGTTACGTCACGTTATTTTTTTGCAGGGCAACGTGACTCCTCTGTTATGTTTTAGGATCTTTGACGGGCATGTTATTTTGGCGCCGAATATTCAGTTACTGTACGGCTCTGTAGCGCGGGAGTTTATGTTTTCGGGTATACATGTTGGAGCCAAACTACACTTAATTACTAAGTTTTAAGTTGGTATCAAGCGGAGTAAGTGTTTAAAGACAACATGCAGCGGAGCATCGCGTAAGTAACGACAGTGTAACCAGTTTAAAGTTTTAATTTACTGTGTTGAAGGAGTTTATGTGTCTCCAATGCAGTAAACACCCACGTTAAATGTGTTATATGTTGTTTTTGCTGTCAAGTTGTGCGTTAAAACGGTTCCTACCGCGACAAATAGCAGTGCATTTGTGTCAATAGTTGTAAGCTAGCATTAGCATAACATAGTAGTAGCTAACTGTGGTTTAGCTCTCAAAATGTTTATGAAACTTACCATAAAGTCAAGTTTCTGGGACGCTTTTCAGCTTGCAGTAGCTCATGTTGTTAAAGCGAATAGTGGTTGTGAAGAAGCTTTATGATGCTAAGCACTGGGATACACCCAGAGCAAGCTAGCAAGGTTAAAACACGGAAAAGCCACAAACTTCTACGTGTTTATGGGGTTTTAATGTTATATAACAACACAAAGTTGCTCCGTAATTGTCAACTGGAAGTATAATGTTGCTGGACTTTTGTTGTTTCGTGAAAACGTGTTGCCTCTTATATTTAAAGGATCTATTCATATTCCTGTTCTAGATCGTTTTTTCAGCCCAGGATCAAGGTTAATGACAGCCAGAAGAAAACTGCGGATGAACCAGTGAACAAGTAAGTTGTTTTTCCATGTTAAATCATAAATTACGTGAGAAAACTGCAGTTTAATTTCTCTATCTGCAGAAATGAAGCTTTGCATCACAAATCTCACCTTTCATATTCAAAATCCACTCGTTGTTTATCAGATTGCATCTTATGAAGTTTATAAATAAAATTGCTGTCATTTTGTAGCAAACTGTTTGGAGAACTTTTAAAGTAAATCTGAGTGTAGTATGTGTTAATATCATTTTGCATTAAATTCTCAGCATAAATAATATTCCTTTGTATACTTGTATATTGCCAATTTATAACAAAGGCAAACCTGTAAGTATTTAAAATACTTACAGGTTAATCTTAAAATTTTAGAATATTGAGAAGGAGTTAAATAGTTTTGCGGCCCTTTTCTATAAATGAAACCTGGTCCAGAATAGCTCTGCTCTCATTGGAGTAGCAAAAGCAAATGAGATGGATTAGCAGTGCTTGCTAACAGTTGATTGTGTCATTAAGTGCGTGTTGTGGAATAATGTTTCTGTTGTCCTGATACTGAGCTGTTAGCATATCGTATAGCGACAGTCTTCAGTCAGAGGACCCATCAGGTTTGTCGTTAGACTGACTGCTACTGGAGGTTCCTTCTGCTCACAGCATCACCATCCACAAAGACTCTGCATGAAATGAGTTTGGTCAACTTTTAGTTTCCCTTTGGGATAAATAAAACATTTTTTAATTGAATTGAATATTGTATAGAATCATTACACAGAGAGAGAGGAATATTTCGAATGTTTATTCATTGTAACTTGGTTGTTTTGGCTTACAAATACATATTGGTACCATCCTAATAATTATTCAAAATTATTGATTAGCTAATAAATCTGCATATTAACATTTTAAACAGTGATTGAATTTAAAAAAAAAATCTAATTTATTGTGATTTAACTAATATAGATAGGTTTTTAGAGCATATAAAAAAATTAAGTCTTTTTCTGCCACTGGGTATTTATCATATCGTATTGTTTATCATTTATTAAGATGCATTTCTTTCAAGAATTTAGATTTATTATTGTCAAGATAAATTACAATTTATTGTTTAAAACCCTCCAAAGTTGTCCATATTGTTGGGATTGTTAGTTTTACTATTGCTCTCCACTGTTTGTATAATGAAGGTGTATCAGCAGATATCAATACATTTGAAAATATGATTAAATTCAGGTACTGTGTGCAGTTTACTGACTCAGATCACACTTCTCTATGTGAATGAAGCACATTACAAGTGGGAATGTTTCTCAAGAGCAGTATTTGTGTTTGTGGGGCTATAATTGCTGTGACACTTTATAAAATTAAGCAATAAATAGATCTTATCGTCACATTTATCATTATTAGAACGGCGCCACAACATGTTGTGATAAAACCTTCTCTCCGTTCTGCTCTCCCCTGGTGGTCAAACCACTTTTGATATATTTTAGCTGACTGGGAATGCTAATGTTTTATAGAAGCTGTGTCTTAACGGGGATGAGGCTGCCTGAGTGTCAACTTATGTTCTGACACTCATTGCAGTTAGAAGCTGATCAACATGAGGAACATATGCGGTTTCTGGTGGAATAACGGTTCTCTGTAGATGTGTGAATTACTTTTTGAAAGCGTTAATGATCAGAAGATGCTGTGAAAACGTTTCTGCTCAATCCGGAGCTGCTTTGAAGATGAAGTGTTCATTATCACTATAGTGTGTAATCTTTAAAGCAAGTCTTAAAAAACTCACTTTAATTGACTGGCCTTTATGTAATGATCCTCATCACAGCTGTGACCGCTTTCTTTTATTACTCTAATTTGATTTCTCTTCCTGCTGACCCTGGTCTTTTTTCTTTTTTTCTTTTTGGCGTCTGGTTTGTGTTTACGTTCCTCGTCTTTGCGTGTTTCCAGACTCATCAAAAGCCCTTTGAAGGTGCAGAACGGCGTCCAGGAAGCGGATTCGCCGATCAAGAAGGTCGCCAAGCGCAGCCGGCAAATCCTGGACAGCGACGAAGACGAGGCGCCGCTCGTAAAAGAGCAAGGCGACAAAGGAGCTCCCGCTAAAACCGAGAAGGTAAAAACGCCACCGGAGCTGCGGTAATGAAGAGGCACAGGCTTATCATTGGCGTCTTGTTTATTCAGTGATGGGGGACGTCACTGTTACGCATCACTGTCAATGAGCTCCATTTTGAAAAGAGCTGATTATCAGCTGGCTGCCGTTCAACCACCTGTTATTTGATAAACGCTCCTCTTAACCGCCCCGCTCACTTTGCGGGGCGACGTGTCTGCAATTATTCATTATTTTCTCTCAGAGGGGAGAGAGCGTGATGGATATGCGAGGTTAGTCGGTGTGACCACCTCTCTGCTTGTTTATGTGTGGCCAGGTGGTAATAATACATCCTCTCCTGTCCTGTTGGCAGCAGAGCATCTCCAGTAGAGATAATGTCAGTCGGCACCTGATAACTGCTTTTGTCTGTGATTTATCTGTTGGTTCAATTCACTGATGTCTAATTGCTCCTCTGAAACATGTAAAAACAGTGTCCAAAATTAACTAGAAAGATAATTTATGGGTCAATTATAGGTTTATAACTATAAACGGTGCCATAAAATGAGGCCTAACAGAGATGAAGTGCTTGTCAGAGCCGTTGGTGTTAGACTGCTGTGGAAAAGCTCGTGATTCTGTCACATTTCTTCTGGTTTTTTTTTTCAATTTTATTGGACTTAAATGTTTCATATGATGAGAAAAAAATTGGATCTGATAGCAGACGTTGATCTTTCAGTAGCTGCTTTTCCTTTGACTATGTAATTGAGCGACTGGATACTTTGAAAATAAATTTTGATTAATGGAAACATGTCAATTTAGAAAACATTGTTGCACAAGTTGTTTTTTGGTTTTTGTTTCAGAAAACCGCAATTAAAACAATATTTTTGCATAATGAGTCGCATGATCAACCAGATTTCACAACTGGCAGAAAAAACAAAGACGTTAGAGAATCACTTATTGCCTGAACAAACTTATTCACATGTGATTTTAACTGCATTTCTTTGGATTTTTTTTTTTTGACATTTGTAGAATATCAACAAAGTTGTGCGCACACTTGTAATGTAAAAGCATTTTTCAATTCACTCCCAATATTTAGGATCAGGACTCGATTCAGACACCAGTTTTTGTATTTAAATGATATGGAGATTCTGCTTAAATTATGTGACTGACGAGAAGAAAAGACTTTGGTCTAAAAATACAATCGTAATTAAAAATATTTTCATTTGTTGGCATTTTCTGTTGAAACGTTTCTGCTGTGATGTTTTCTTTTACCTGCTTATTATTCTTATTGCTGTTGTTTTTTCTCTCTTTCCATCAATTTACTCCATTATGTTTTTGTTTTTGAACAGCACTTTGGTGCAATTCTAAACCTGTTTTTAAAAGTATAAATACATTTGACATTGACAACAATTGTATAATATTCCATAATGTATCAAATTCCAAGTTTATACAAAGAACAACCAAACTCTCTGCAAACTTTTATATTTCCGCTGTTTCGGTTTTTTCAGTTTCAAATCAAATTGTAGTCAACTATTTCCCCAAAAAGTGTTTCCTGTAAAGCCCTTTTTTAAATCAGCTCTACCTTTGGAGTTTTCCATTTCTCCTGGATTAGATTCTAATTATAAACAACTTTGTTCCTGCTGCCTCCGTCAGGGTCATGTTTTTCTTCCTACAAGCTGCAGCTAAATAGCCATTGCGTCTTATTACCAGTTTCAGAGGTGTGTTTGTGGAAATGATGCTTTATGTGGAAATAACCCTGGAACAAGTGATTGTTAAGGCCTTGGAACGACTAAGAGGTAGTTTCCAGTTTCTGCAATAAGTCGTTTTCTTTTCGTCGTTGAATTATTTCCTCGCTATTTAATTTTCAAAAATCTCTTAAGTCGAGGATTTAAAAAAGACGTTGTTTTATAGATGAACGTTTCAGCAGTTGCTTGTGATTCTTAATTCATTAAGACTACAAGCAGCATGTATTTAGATGCTGATTTAAAATGATTGAGTGCTTTCTGTAAACGATGGAGAAGATTTGATTCGAATGAAACCGAACGTTTATTTACTCTGGAGCTGAATCTGGTCTGTGTGAGACGCTCTGGATCCTCTGAATGCGTGTTGTGTTTTTTTATATTTTTCTCTGTTTAAAGCTTTATATCCACCCTCAGTTCTGTCCTCTCATCATGCAGCCTATTTTTTTTTAATAATAATTGGAAAATGTCTATTTATTTCAGTGTCTTGAATCCAAACTGATCAGTGTTTAAAAGAAAAACTTTGTTTTCCATCCCCTTTCGTAACATGTACTGATGCTTCTGTTTGTTTTTCAGATGGACGATGTGTTCAAGGCCGTTTCCACCCCGTTGTCTCCGACGCCGGCCCCATCCACACCCATAACCCTGGAAACCCCGGAGACGTCGGCCTCCTCGACGTCGTCAGGGTCGCCCAGTTCTCCCAGTTCCACCTCCACGTCTAGAATCGTGAAACGCAAAACTGGTGATTATCCAATCGGATTTTCATAAATACAAACCTCAGAATAATTTTCCATTTCATCATTTTTTTCTCATTCTAACTAAAATGCACCTTCATTTTGATTTCATGTGTTCAGGGATGTGTTTTATGGTTTAAGTTTATGGAGACATTGAGCCTGGTTCTCTGATTGGGACAAGTTAAGAGAATAACTTTGAAAAGCTTTTGTTGCCTCAAACTCCTGCTGTTCTTTTATTCTGAATCATCACCTGAAATCATCTTAAATCTGTCCTTTCTTTGATTTTTTTTTTAATTTCTGCAGTGTTTAAAACAAAAGAAGCAATATACTGTATTTCAATGTCTAATTTTTGAAATTCTTAAAAATGCTCATATTTCAACTCTACAGCCTGAAATAATATTAGTTAAATGCTGAAGTTGCGCATTTATCAATACATTTTCATCAATATTTTCATTTTTATATATATTTTTTAAAGTTTATCTTTCTTAAAAATTCTAATTAGCAGAAGGTCAAACTCTGAGAAACTGATTTAAGTTGCTAATTTTATACTTAAACATAAATTTGTCAGATTTGTTAAATATAAACCATCAGGTTCATATGTCAAGTGGGTTTTTTCTTTTTCAATATTTTGTCTTAAATGTTGATTATCTTAAAATGTCTTAAATGTACTGAAACTTGAAAAGATCATTTTTTTAGATAAAAAACATTTTTTGATTCTTTTTTGTAAAGTTATAAAAGCAGATCTGTGTCTAAACACACTGATCAGGATTAACCTGGTTTTCTCTTGACTCTTTTCTTCTGATTTATTATTTTTATTTACTTACTTTTTTTAAGATTTAAAAAAAGCTGATTTTTTTAAGGTAATTATTTCAAATCAAACTGAAAATGATTTACTTGGCAGATTCATGAAATCAACAGTCTTTTACTTTATGTATTTAATTGTTTTAGATTTCTTTGGTGCCTTTAATCAACAGTAATTTGACAGAAAAGCGGATGAACAGAGAATAGAAATAACTTGCAGCAAAAGGTCAGAGACGGAGAATTTTAAGCCAAAAGTGCTTAAATTTCTTCATTTAGATGCATTTTATAATTGGACAAAAAAAGTTTTGCTTTACTTGTTCCCAGGAAAAAACACTACTGCAAATCTTTTATCGTACAAACCAGCTTCCTTTGGTTGGGTTTTCTTTCATTCAAAATGCTGCAGCTGCTGCTTGTTCCTGTTGTAAGACGTGAGTTTGCTGCTCTGAGCTCAGAGCTTCAGACGACCGTTTCCCCTGTACACTTCCTGCTCAGTCATTGTTAGCAGCCAGCCGCACTTAGCAGCTCTCTCCCTTTTTAATGGTATTTTCACATGCAGTTTATGGAGTCGGAGCACAAACAGCCTTTATTGATTTTCTCAGACAATTCTGCAATATCTGACAGCTGGGCAACATATTAGTCTCCACTTGTACCTCCTGCTGACTCAAATGGGGGATTTTTATCAGCGCAAGTGGACCAGTTTGAGAAACTCTTCCGTAGAAATGCAGTTTAACCAGAACCAGTGTGTATCCAAATGACTTACAGTCTCAGTTCACCATCACTTTAACATCGACCAAATAAAACACAAAGTTTTTTTCTCACCGTCTGAAGTTAAATCAGACCAAACTTTTCTTTTTTCTTTCTTAGAATTAACAAAATTATTACTGTTTGCTAAATACTGGAACAATTTTTAGAGACTTTGCAACTTTCTTCAAATTCATTAGTTTAAATGAATTTAAAATTACTTGATTGCGCCAAACTGACAGACAATGAAAAGGTTTACCACAAACTTTGGTCCAGGTGTGTGTTTTATTGGTTTTGCTCAAACAATATTCAGTGATTGGAATGGTCTAGTCAAAGTTCAGCTTAGAATGTGCGGCTGGAAAGACCTGAGTAGTGAAACGTAATATTGACTCAACAGCTGAATTTAAAATGACACTTTTTTGATCTCTTATTTGTACAAAATGTTAGAAATTCTCCTTCTGCTTCTCTTTTCTGCATTGCTTTGCTCTAACAGCTGAAATCCTCACACAATTATTGTTATTGTTGGAAGGTGACAAGATATGAAAATGTCTGTCGCTGCAGATGAGGATCCTTTTAGTATTTGAGTATTCTATTAAATATTCTGATCGGATAAAAAAATTGGCTCATTCCGCAGACTTTTCATTGAACCACTTCAACTTATTTCATACATAATTAAAAATGCATTTCATCTTAAAAGCAAAATTTATTTCTTATTTTTTGCACAGTTTTGGCTTAGTTATTAGTTTGAGGGTGTTTCAGAGTCTGTTTACTCACGTTAACAATTAATCGATTACTAAATTAGTTGACGATTATTTCAATAATTGATTAATTACGATTAATCTAATTCATCATATCCAGCCTCGTTGTAACCTGATTGACCTCAACGCTCCTCCTAAATGTTGCTGTAACCCGACAACAACAAAGACCCGAAGCCGAACTTCAGCACAGTTGAAACATTTTGAACTTTGACACCAGCAGGTGATTTTAATTTGTTCCTCCTCAAGCTGTTTGACTTGATCATTTGCTAGCAGGAGCCTAATGGGTGCAAACAATCATTCCTTCATATCGATGGGGGGGAAACAAGACATTAATCTCAAGCTGCAGTATTTAAAAGTTTGTTGAGGACAAGCAGCTGACCGGGCTGCGGCCCGTTTGGGTTTCATCTCCCTGGACCGCCTGTCCCATTGACACTCGATCGTGTTCCACCGTCTCTCATTAATCCTATCTGCTGAATCACAAGCACCCCCCTTCTCCCCCCCCGTCCTCCAGCTTTTATCATTTATTTCTGCATGTATTTGCATTATGATAATAGCGTTATTACTGATGCGTTGTTCTCGCAGTGTTTTGTTTCTGCTGACTGGACCGAACCAGCAGAGTGTTGCTCTGCTGGTATTGTTGCTGATTCCCCCCCCCATTCATTCAATCCGCTCCCTTTTTGAGGTTTTCATGTGTGGATTATTGTCCTGCAGGTTCAGTTGTCGTTTGATCGCCTCAACCTTTAACAGCCAATGTTTGTTTGTATCTGCTTCATTATTGGCAATAAATATAAATTAGAAAGGTGAGTGCTTTAATTAGGATTACTTTTGCTTGCATTTTTTCTGTCTTCCACACCTGCAAGGTAAGCTCATTGGGTGAAAATGAAAGCTACTCGGAGCTAAAAACTTTTCTAACACTTCAGCTTTGTTTTCATTAAGGAAAGCAACGCTCCTTTTGCTTTTCCTTTCGCCAAAATAAAATCAGCTCATTCTCTTCTCATCATCTCGTTCCCTTTGTGTTGGATGGCTGCACCGTTTGGTAACGGGCGTGCCTGCTACCATCACTGCCGGGGAAGCGATCGCATTAAAGCAACACACTAATTCGACCTGAAATTGCATTCTTAATGTCCCGGGTTAATGCTTTCATTATGATATCTGGAAGAAAAACAACAGCAGCAGAGCTACCTTCGCTAGAATCTTAACAAGAAGCAAAACAGAGGCAGATGTGGAACGGAAACCAGAATTGCCCCCAAGCACTGCTGTTGCATACAATTATAGAGGAAATTACACTGGAACTGCAAGCTACTTGGGTGCATAATATCTTTCTGGATGAAATTAGTGTTTTCATTACCAAAGTACGTATCTGTGACACTCTCTCTTCTCTTTTTTTTGTTGGCCTACATCTGCAGTAAGAGAGTAGAGTCATCCTGTTTTTCATCTCCACATTTCTCTCTGTTTAATCACGGCATAATTTCATCTGGGACCCCCTTCACTTCATTATTTTTTTGCTTTTTTTTTTTGTCTCTCTCTTAATTTAATTCCTCTCCTGATGTGTGTAGCGAGGAAGATGTTCCCCAAGAGGAAGCTGGATGAGAGCGAGAGTCGGAGAGGGGAGTCCGAGGTCGCGGAGGAGCAGGGTCAGCAAAACAAACGACCCCGCCTGGAGAGCGGTGTCAGCAGTGCAGGTACGCTTTCTTCCTCTGCAGCGAGCCTGATAACAGGGGTCACATCCTGCGCAGGTCTGGAAGGCCCAGGTGAATGTAGAGGGGGAAAAAAAATAAAGCAACACATCGAGTAGTTTATTAGAAACCTTTGAACACAATCAGTGCTCCGTTTTCTTTAGGGTGGCATTTTCTGAGATGGACCAAGAAAAAGTAGAGTGGATTTCTCTTTATAGAAATGGATGGAAAGTGAATGTGAGGTTAGCATTTAGTTTATTTTTGTAGAAATAAAAACCTGAACTTTGACTAGGACATTTTAAATCTTGGCCTACATAATTCTATTGTATTATTTAGGCTGTATGTCTAAGTTCACTTAACTTTTCGTCTGTACAAGACTTTGTGCGAGTCTCTGCATACATTCACCTGGTTATCCAATCAGATTAATAAAACGAGCTGCTTAAATTGTACGTTTTGAAGCTCATTTTATCGTTTTATGTCTTAAAATGTGTCCAAGTTCAGTTTACTAACTTGATTAGTAATGTTTAATCAAGCCTGTTCAGTCTGTGAGATTCACCAAGAAGAAAACAAAAAGCAAACGATTCACTGAATGTTCATTTTTAGACTAAACATTCTAAATCTTTTTCAATTGAACATTGATTGCTTTTCAGCTCCAGCTTAATCCTTTTCAAAAAGGTAAACAACGTTAACAGTTTTTGTTCAAAGTTTGCAACAATTTTGCTTAAACCCAAAGACTGTAAAGACTTTGTTGTATTTTCTGGTCTGTTTTTGTCGGATACAGTCACCTTTTTAATCTGCCTCCGTTTTTCTTTGCACTGCCACAAACTTTTCCATCTCTCCTTCTCCACCAGTGTTCCTGAGAATGCTTCTTATTCTAATGGGTTGAACAGGCAGACTGTTAATTAGTTCAAGCACTGCTGCCACCTAGTGACCGGAGGCTTGTTTATCATTCAAACATGAGTCAAGATGCTTAATACAAAAAGAAATCCCACCCAACAAAGTGCTGATTTTTATCTTCATTTGTCTTTCAAGCGTATTTTTGTCTGTCCCTACTGAAGAAAATCATCCCCAGAGCATGATGCTGCCACCACTATGTCTGAAAATCACTGCTGGATTCCCTGGTCTTCATGATGCTGCTTGTTCCCTAAAATTCTCTAATGTTTTATTTCCTTCCACTTTATGATTATGCACTACTTTCTGTTGATCTGTTACATAATCCCCTTGTTAAAATGAACAGAAAAAAACAAACAAACACTTTCGGGTTGTGACATGAAAGAATATGGAGAAGTTGAACGGTTAGGAATACCGCTTGCAAGGCGTGGTGCCTTAAAATTCAAACGCTAAGAAAAAATCACGCCACAATTCTTGCATGAAATGTGATACCACTGATTTTTCTTTTATCTAACACAAGGTTCTCCAACCATCCGTAAGAGATTAATTGGATTCACTAATTGACTAGGCGATCAAAAGGAAAAATTGCAGTTATGAGAATTTATTAGACGGTAATCAATAAAAACGTACGTCTCTGAGATGTATGCAGCCTGAGCTTCTGGTCTGACAGAGGAAATATTTTAAACCAACATTAATCTCCTGTTCCGCTATTTCTGGAAATGTTCTTTGCTGAATGAAGAATTGGGAGAAAACAAGAGTATTAATGACTCGCAAATGATCCTTAGCGTCTTCCCTGACACAACTGGTCCTTTAATCCACAATGAAACCACATAATACAGAAACATAGGCAGCAAGATGGCAAATAATGTGTAAATGAAAACCAAAAGATTAGAAGTAATTGTTTTTTCCTTCAAAGGATTATTTTATCTTTTAATTTGCTGGTGTTTATTCGGGGCAGTCCCTCCGACTGCGGCTCATAAAGGATCAGAGGAATCTTCCTGAGGGCCGTTTTTCTTGTTGCATTTAGAATGATGACAACCAGGCAGTCGTTAAGATGATTCCTCAGGTTTTAAATCCATTTTTATATAGATTTAACGCCTAGAGACGAAGAAGACTGTTGGTTTTATTTTGTTATTTCGTTATATAAATAAACCAAGCTAAATTGAAGCTTTGTGTATTTATTTCTAAAAGCTAACAGGTTTTATGTTGTGTGTGTTTTTATACCGTTGTACCATGTGTCTTATTAATTAAATTTCTTTATCCATGTCAGAGTTTGAACTCTTAGAGATCAAATGATCGTAAATAAGGAGAAAAGACACCCATACTTGTATTTTCTTTTTGAATTGGCCATCAATACAGAAAAGGGAGAAAAAGGAAAACCGCACCACATGAAGGAAATCCTATTTAGATTCTTTTTGATCAAAAAATCCTTTTCCAGGCCTTATATGATTGTCCCTCCGCAGCCCTCTATTCTATGTTTTATGGCCTAATTGTGCAGCTGCTGCTTTAAAGGCTACCATATATTAGTAGGGATGTAATGACACTTAAAACTCCAAAAACATGGCAAGACTTTATATTCACAAGAATGGGACGGGATGAGATTTTAATATTACTTAGATATTTAAGACTGACACATTTTCCTTCTATTTGAAGTTAAATCAGATTAATCTCTTCTTGATTTAGGTCGGATACAATTATCAGAATTATTTCTGTTTTCTAAATGCCAGAAAACAAGAAGCATTTTTAAGGATTTCTTTCTTTGTAACTTCCTTTCTATGTTGTTTTAGCATTTAATTTGAGCTGGAATCTTGTTAACCTTAAGATTTTGTCTGCATTGCTTCAATGAACTGAACATTTATTATTCCTAATGGCTCAGTGACTTTCTGATCTTTGCAGTTGAAATAAAGGTTGTCTTATATTTTATATGGTAAAGTTTTTTAAAGTTGAGGCCTTTTCATTAAATTAGTCTTCTTGTATCAGTTTTTTTTGTTCTTGTTTGTGAAAACAATTGAGGTGTTTTGTCATGTTTAGTTGTATTTTATCAGGCATTTGTAGACTCTGCAGTAGCAGTGATGTCCATTGGACCTTTTTCTTCATTAAGCTCAGCTGATTGAGGATTTACTATTGATTAAGTGAGCTGTGCTTTGCACAGCCTATTTATAAATGTGAGTGGTATATTTTGACTTGAACAGCTTAAAATAGCACATTGCATGGCAGATATTGTATTTAATTTCTGAAAATACTAAATTGATTGTTAAAAAAATCCATCTAATTCCAACTAGACCTTCTAAACTTTGACAGTCAATCTACAGAAATTGAATTTTCCTGACATAAAGAGGTTATTTCAATAAGTTAATTCAACAAGAGGTTAAATCCTGTGTTTTTTTTTCTACTTTACTGTGATTGGCTAAAACAGGCAAGTCCCATCACTGACCTCTAAAGACACAATGCATATTTTTAATTTTGGCACAGAGAAGGGAAACCTAAATGCTTGCTGTTAGCCAGAATGGCTTTACTGCATCAAAGCCCTTTTTTAATTGCACCAGCATGAATGATTTGTCAAAAAGCATCGGAGTCCTTTGTTTCTCTAAATGAGTACGTAAGAACAGGGCAGTAATCCTACCTGTAATCCAGCTTGCAAACCAAACAATTCTGCTGCAGAAAGAGTTTCATAAATATACCTTTAGCCTCCTGATGAGTTGGAGAAGCTTTTTTTTTCTTTTTTTTAATGTTGATGGATAGAAAAGTTTGACAACCATTTTATCCCCCATTGGTGGTTTCACTTTGCCCAATTTGCTGGTTTGTGTTTTGACAACTCATCTCATTAAGACCAAAATTATTAAGCTACAGCAATACATGTGTAGACAGACATTTCTCACATTTCAGCTTTTTTAAAATGAAAAGCAGTCTTCAGCTATTGATTTCATTTATTGGAGGAAAAAGCTATCCACACCAATCTGGGTTTGTGTAGTAATAATTGTCTTGTTAAGTTATGATTTAAGTGTGATTAACCACTTTTTTTTGGAAAGCTGAGTTTTATTTCAATCAGGCCTGATTGCTCCCAGACCTGAAATCACTTAAATAACAAGATACGTCTAACAGGATGAGGTGAAAAGATATTAAAAGTCAACATATCATGACTAGAAGACAATGGAGGAGAAATCAGAACCACATGAACTGACATCCGTTGATTTAGGAATTTTAAGGCCACTTAAACGAATCAAAAAGCCAATCAAAGACTCATCAGGCACTTTGCCGTCACTGATTGAACCACAGAAACTGTTTTAGTTTTTGAAAATAATTCTCAAGTGGAATATCCAGCCATCAGTTTGATGTTAAGATCAAGCCCACCTATGATATGCTGCAAAATTGCAATCCAAAGCATACATCCTCTGACTGAGTGTCCTAGTCAAAGTTGGTGCTTAAAATTATGTTAAATATCATTCAATGTGGCTGGATTGAAACAATTCTACAAAGGGTGAGCCAAAATGCCTCCCCTGCGATGTAAAAGACACTTTGCAAGGGTAGCTCAATCAGTTATTAGGTTTGGAGGAAGTAACTGCTTAACATGAGGTAATTTCTTTTAGTTAATAAAATCAAAATATATATTTTTTTGTCCCTCAGGAAATTCAGGGGCACCAGCAGCAAAGTGACAAATAATTTGAAGAATGTAGATTCACACAAATATAAAAACATAACAGCCAAAAGCAAAGGTAGCACACTCTGGTTCAAAGAAAAGTGTACCTAAGTAAGATGATTTAAGAAATGTACAAGATGTGTATTTCTGCATAAAAACCAAACTATTTGCAAACATTGAGTTTGTGTGAGCAGTAATGACTATAAAGTCTTACAGCAGCTGGGAGGAAGGACCAATCACAACGCTGCTTAGTGCACCAAGGATGCAGCAGTTTGAATGAGCTCTCCAGTTCATGCATGAGATGAGAAACGTTCAACAGCAGTGTTAGATCTTGAAATCTAAATCCTCATTTGAAAAGTGTTTATTTTTCTTAAATTATCTTTTGTTTAATGATCCAAAACATAAATCATAAAAGTTTCTAAGGGCATATATGCATTTCACAGCATTTATCTGTTGTGTTTCCCAGCTTTTGGGAAATGTTTTGATAAATTTGTGATGGTAGAGCTAAATTCAGCAGTTTTTGGCTTTATTTAATGTGTAGCTCAGAAAATTAAAGTTTTATGCCGGTCTTCTCAACCAGCCGATACTATGACCCGGTCCATCTGCTGGGAGTCGGTGCTACAAGTTTGTCAATAGCAATTTCCCCTCCTACCTGAGTGTCTTGAGTGAAAAGGAAAGCTCAGAAATATCACCTGCAGCGTTTATTGCAGAAGAAAGTATCTTCAAACATGGCCTCACTTAAAAAAAAAAAGAAAAAATGGCTGCCCTCAGTAAACCTGCTGGCATTTATCTCTTCAATGACTTCACTCCTTTTCTGCCTTCCCCTGTGTAGAGAACACAGATGAACCCATGGAGGAGGGAGCAAAGGAAGAAAAGGTTGTAAAGCCAGTGGCTGAGGCTAACAGCCCAGACGTGGAGGTGGGGAACGAGAAAACAGAAGGAGAGAAGGCCAAGAAGGAGGAGGAGCAGGCAGAAGAAAAGATCTCTGATGAGAAAGAAAAGAAAGCTGAGGGGGCAGAAAAGAAAAATGAAGCAAAGGAGAAGACGATGATGAGAAAGGGGCCTCTGTCGCCAAAGACAAGGTGGTTGAAAAGGACACGAAAGACACAGGGAGCCTAAAAAGTCAAATGGAAGAAAAAAAGCAGAAAGAGGCGAAGGAGCAGAAAGATAAGGAGCCGGCCAAGAAAACCCCAATCAGCAGTTTCTTTGGTGAGGAGGAATTTGCATTGCTCTGCGCTTGCATTAAAAATGTCTCCCAAAAAAAAAAAAAGTGCTGCGCTTTTATCTGTACGAGAAGACAGCACATTTCTGCCCGTCATCAAACCTTTGCTCACCTTTTTCTGTTTCTTTTTCTGCCTTTATTAGCTCCCAGAAAAGCAGCAGTTAAGACAGAGAAACCAGAGAAGAACAAAGGAGAGAAAAAGACGAGTGCAGAGAGGAAGAGCTCCGATGAGGAACAGAAAGACGCACAAAGGTGAGAGAAGTTGCGACTGGAAGTTGCGTCCAGCTCAAGTTTGTTTGGTCGGCTGCTGTGCTGCAGAATCTGCAAATAAGTAACATTGAGTAGATAGTTTATACACATTGGGTTTCTATTGATTGAACTTCTGTTTCCATTAGATGGATACAATTCACAGTTCAGCTGAAATGAGAACAATTTGAAGTTCCTGTGTAACACAACAGAGTTGTCATATTTACTCAGTTTTATTTTTGTGATCTTCGTCTTGCTGAAGGAGTCTTTAGTCAGTAATACATTTTAGGAAAGTGGTAAACAGTAATGCGCTGTTACTGTGTGACGTAAATGGTTTCTACACCTGGAAGAGTTTGGCTCTCAGGATTTTTCAGAAATGGAAACGGGGTAACAGCTCATTTCCTAAATATTGTCTGCTGGTTTGTGGGCCTCCATTCATCCGTCCGTTCGCCGTTAATCTAATTATTCAAAATCATCTTTTCGTCCATTTGTTGTTCATTCAATTGTTCAAAGTCGTATTTCCGTCCACTCATCCTCCTTACTATCCATCATACGTCCAGCAATCTGATTGTCCGTCGTTTCCCTTCTCTCCGCTGTCCATCTAATTGTCGACCATCAGTCATCCATCTAATTGTTTACCCTCCATTTGCCCATTTTCATCTGATTGTCCAGCTGTTTCTTTATCTGTCATCCATCTGGATTGTCCCTCATCATCTGGCATGGAGCTGTCCTCGTGCTCTTTCGTCTAGTCATTTCCTTACCATCATGTTTTTGCAAATTTGGTAGTAAACGCCTGATCTCTGTGGAAAAAGCTGCTGTAAATACAAAGTTAACTTTCATATTTATTGTTTAAAAGTACAAAGCTGAATCTTTACAGAAACAGCATTTTTATTTAAACGATGTTGGAACTGTTGACTTCTCTCTTTTCCTTTGCCCCTGTTTTCCCTTGGAGATATTTTCCAAGGTACTGACTATTTATGAGGAAACACCTCAACCTCTTTGCAGCTACACAAAAACCTGATGCGGAGTTTGTCCTGATAACTTCCAGTCTGTTCTTTGTTCCCAGTCATTTCAGCTGCAGTAGTTCTTCTCTTAGACCTCCAAACATTGGGCAGTCTTCCCCTCTCATTGTCTGTCTGCTGGTGGATTCCTTTTCCTGAGCTCATTTGTGGAAATGAGATGTCATACAGTCTCTGTGTCTTCAAGTTGCTTCAAATGATTTGGTCTGAAATCACAACTTTTCCCTACGCCAGAGCCACTATCTGCGTTTGCGTTGGCCATATAATTGGAATTAGGAAAATACATTTGCTCAGTGGAAACAAGCCAATTTTGAAAACTTTAATTTTTGGATACAAGAATAGGATGAGGTGGTTCTTCTGCTCTGTGTATTTTGCATAACTGCAATGGATCAACAGGCGGACTTTACTACTGGTGGAAACGACAAAGAAGATGACAGGAAGTGGTACAAGGATGATGCAAGTTTTTTTAATGAGTTATCATGTGAACTACTTATTCACGTGTTGCTTTAAAAGCATTTCTTATTTAATGGAAACACTAGTTACAGAATATTAAGCGGAATATCAACAAAGATTTGTTTGCATTTGTAATGGTATCACAGCTACTCAGCTCCGCGTTTGTCCTCTTTTTCTGCACATAATCAGTGACAGAATGTTCTCTTCCAGCTTAACTCAGAGCTGCCCTTGGTTTCAGTTGTGTTACTAATCAATGTAACCTTATTTGTGTCTTTTCTGACTCTGAACACATCCACATACCATGTTTTTCAGCCGAGCTCCAACACTGAGCTCTTCATAACTTACACTCATATAAAATGGAAATAATAAAATACTTTGTTAGGAAGAACTACATAAAAGCAAAACTTGAACTCCGTTGCATTGAATAATGCTCCAAGGTATATTTATGCACATAAATATAGACTAAAATAGGGACTAAGCATAGCAGAAACATAGCAGATGGGGAGGAACAAATGGATCCAATTTAATGAATTCAGTGAGAAATATTCTGTTTTTTTTTTTCCTTATGCATCACTTCTACTCTGAATATACTCCATAAATGCCTTCCTGAGTACAGACAAGATTACTGCACAGTAAATATCAAAGAACATAAGGAATACACAGCTCTGGAAAAAATAAAGAGACCACTGCAAAATTATCAGTTCATGATTTTACTTGTTATAGGTCTATGGTTGAGTAAAATGAACATTGTTCTTTTATACTATGAACTACTAACAACATGTCTCTGAAATTCTCAATTTTGCAGAAAATGAGAAATGGTAAATAATGCAGAGCTTTCACACCTCAAATAATGCAAAGGAAACAAGTTCATATTAATTTAGAAACAACAAAACTAATGTTTCAACTCAGGAAGAGTTCAGAAATTAATATTTGGTTTTCAATGGCGTTCATTGCAGTTTTCTCTTCATCTTTTCCAGAGCTGCATATCTTTTCTTTAACACAAACATGGGGCAAGTTTGAATAAAAAAACCTAACTCGTATTCCTTGTACAATTTAAGAATAGACCCAGTTAACGTGACATTTACTAAGACTAATTAAAGTGTCTAAACTCTGCAGGTTAAACAGATTCTCCAGCTTTAACATTCAAGTACCTGTCATGCCAGATGTGCCTGTAATCTACCTGTTAAGAGATTCAGGAGGAACTGTGAGTCTAGTTAATGTCAGCTTCATAGTTTTACACACAGCTAATTAGGATCAGCCGGTTCATAATAATCCGCAGATAAAAAAAGCACAGCTTCATGTGTGAAGTGTGAAACGTTTCAGCGAAGCAGGTGAAGACGAGACTTAATTACTTTCAGATTTGATTACCTGTACAGTTAATGATCATTATCATTAACCTGACAGCGCTGTAGCTCAACTCAGAGCCGGATTTCTTCAAGTTTTAACATAATTACTGACCGGTGCTGGAGTTCATTATTAAAAACGAAGCAATAATTTAATATCCTTGGATATCAGCCACCAATGAAATTTTTATCTCTTCTGAAGTGTTGTGAAACTATCCGTTTAATCAGTAACTCCTTAGAATGTGACCCACATGTTCATTTAACAGATAATTAAACCGCTGAAGAATATCCAACTTTAAATTGATCCAAAATGGAGTTCCTACACTGACATGGAAGTAATATACATGCATGAAATTTGAATGAGTATGTCATAAATATTTCAATTTGAATTTGTTTTCCTGTTTGTGGAATTTATCCATCATCACACCCTTTGTCAAAAGTAAAAATAAACTCTTCTGAAAAAGTATTTTGAGTTCTGTACTCATCAGATAATGATTGAAAGATGCTGAACATCGACTCGAAATTCAGTCAGAAAGGAGATTATTACATTACAAATATATTCTTGAACACTGAATACGGTCTTTGGCCATTCATAGTTAATTGAGGGCAAGTTAGGATGAATAAAATAACCTAAAATGTCCCCAAATCTCACTATTTAATCTCAGTTTTTTTGGATATCAGTGCTACTACAATAGCAATCTCTCATGAACTTTCTTTTTATTTTTATGGTCAGTTGTCATAATGTTACATTAAACATTTTTTTAGTCCTATTATTTTGATTAGCCAGAGAAAGAGAATCAGAATCTGATCAAATTTTAACTGGCATGGCAGACCGTGCAGGAAGATTGGAAATTGGTTTCTCATGGTAAAAGCATCTCCAGGGAAAACGAACCCTCAGACTCCGAGTCTTTTTTGTGATGGAACAACATGCTAATTAGGTAGCACCTCAAAACAAGGCTGTGAGTCTCTGATTTGGTCCACTGGTTTATTAGGAACTGTGATAACATGTCCAATTTATACTAGAGGAAATCCAGGTTTCTCACTGTAACTACCTTCTTCTGTCAGTCAGGCTGCTTTCATGTGTGGCTAGAAATGTTTCCGAGTTTGACTAATTTGAATGTTTTGGCCAAAAACTTTTATTTCTAATTACAGTAATTTCATTTTTCGTCATTCAGATTGTCAATAAGATGAAAAATTTACTTTTCTTTAACGCATGATGTGCTCAACAAAGCCTATATAAATAAAAATAATAATTACTATAACTATGGCGCTTTGAAAATACCTGACTATATGAATTTACCTGATTTGCAGGATTTTCTGGCTTTAGCTGAAAGTTTCTTTTTTTAGAGTTTGTCTCTGTAATTTGCCACATCCAAAGCAAAACAACAACATAATACTTTATAAGAAACAACACGTCTTGGCAAAAAAAAAACTAATTATAGGAATTATTTCCAATTATCCATCCTTTTTTACTTGAAACATGTTTACTTTTACAAAATGTGTTTCAAATTTTTTACTTTAATTTGAACTACTGTGCAAAACTGAGAGAAAAAAAAATCATATAATTGAATTTTCAGGTGCTTTATATGCAAGGAAAAGTTCTTTATGTTTTGACTACTTTCTGAAAACCCTATTAAGATAACAGCTAAAATAAGCTAAAAGCTAAATCCACCCGTTGTATATAGATCTCCAAGTCCTGTTCAAGTTTACTTGACATAGAGAACAACCCTCTGTAAGATGGATATTCTTCCTTTTTCTTAAATTGAGACCAAAAAATAAATAAATCAATTTGGAAGTAAATCAATATTTGTGTTTAGGAGTCTCTGTGTGGCACTGCTCTTACTGCTAACATCTATGTACTTGCTTTCAGGGAAACTCTGGGTGTGATGCGATTACCTGTAGCATCAGCCACTTTTAATTACTGCAAAGCAAGTAATTAGACAACAAACAGTTAAGGCTGTGTACGAATTGTAGATGCCTGCATAATGCAGCTAAAGGTGGCTGCAGCTGCTCTAAGAGAAACGTCATGGGGATAAACTGATCTACAGAAAACAAAATGAAGGCTTTTTATATCCTTTCTAAGATGTTTCAGCCAGAAGGTGCCATAATGTTGTTATTATGTTAACCTTTCCATGTAAAGTAAATCAGAAGGAGCAGCAGCAGCGTATAATTGCTTTGTCGGTTTGAGGTCATGGTATCTATTCCAGCCACAAACTATTTTTAGTTTTGGAAGGGAGCAAAGACATTTCATCTGCATAACTATTTATTTTTCATTGCTGTGCCGCGTGCAGCAGCCAAGGAGTGATGGGGGGGAAATGCATGCAAAATAAATTTCACAGCTGTAGTTTCCATTTCATCATGAATTCATGCCATACTGTGTGAAAATAACTTTTTAAGGCAGTTCAAAGACTATGTTTTTCAATTAATTAAAGTTTTTAAAATTGTACATATGCTTTTTTTTATTTGATTCATTGCAAAACTCGTATTCTAGAAATGTTTGATATCCTCCAAAACTCGTCAGATGTTTCTTGACTAGCTTTCCTTAAATAACACCAGTTATTTATTTATTTATTTTTGTTTTTATTTGGAACAATAACAAGAAGCCACTACTTATTGCATCTTTCCAATGATTTTAAGTCAGATTTATTTACATTTCCTCGATCCAAATGAAAACAATCATTATTTTGTTTTGTTTGGGCGATGAGAAGATTCACACACTTTTTTTGTGTTTCCAGATGACACTGTAAAGAAAAGGGGAAATCACAGTTGCTGCTCTTATTTTGAAGGACGACTTCTATTGTCAAATAAGAAGAAATAAGAACAGCTTCATATTCCAGTTGATTTTCAAAAATGTAATTAGTTTTTTTCACTGCATTTTCTTATATAGTTTTTCTATTTTTGTTCTTGTTAAGTTGTTTCCTAATTTAGCTTTTATAGTTTTTAAATAACTTATTATTATTAACTTATTACTGGGGACTGGTTTGGTACGACGATGATTAATGCTGGTTGTACAGCCTTGACACTGTCATGAGTTTTCAGTTGGACTGAAATGTAATTGTTCCTGCTTGTTTTGTTGTTTATTCTCAGTGAATCAGCCTCAGGAGAGACGGACTACAATCCATCCAGACCAAACTACCATCCGGTGGACCACGCCTGCTGGAAACGAGGCCAAAAGTAAGCAAAGCCTGTTTTTTTTATAGCCGCATCCTTGTCTCGTTTAGTCTTAACGGGTAATCCTAAATATCACTCTCAAAGCTCCTGCAGCATGTTGAGAAACCCTAGAAAAATAGATTTAGCTAAAAACTATTTATCCTTGACGGTGAAGTCATATTGTATTAAATAATAAATACAAAAAGAAATTAGAAGAGGCAAAACATACGGTAAAGTTGGGGCTAAAATCTCTTAAGCATGTCAAAATAAAGCCTGTATGTTTATCGTGTGTATTTATTTAACAACTCTGCTAACTCACTCACCAGACTGATTATTTTTTTTATTTCCTAAGGACACAGCTGTCCCCACATTTGTCCTCCTTGCTCTCATTTGATAACCTCAAATCAAAGCTTATCCTCCTGCTGCACTAATTGCCGGTTGTTCCCGTAATGCTGTCTGCTAAATGTCGTGCATCTACGAAAGAAAAGCTGTCATAGCTGCGGCTTTGCAGACTAACTGCATCCTCATCTTTCTCCAGAGTGCCGTACTTGGCAGTGGCTCGCACCTTTGAGAAAATTGAAGAGGACTCTGGCAGGTAGGAGCTCCATGTGGAGGGAAAACGGCAAGCTGCGTTTGAGGGGAAATGATTGCAACCCTTTTTCTCTCTCTCTCTCACGTTTCAGACAGCCAACTGGGATTTTTTTTTGGGAATAACAGAATGAGAAGGGAGAAATTCAGATCATTTAATTTTGTTAGCTTGGGGCATACAGAGTGGAAGAAATGTTGAAATTGATCTGCAGCAGGTTTAAAAAAACTTTGGTTATCAGTTCAAAGAAGCAAAAATACAAATTCTTCTGACAAATAAATTGCTTCAGCAATCTAAATCAAACATACAGCGAGACGTTCAAGTAAACTCTTAATGGCCATTAATCTTATCAAAAGCCTTGGAAATAATTGGTTCAAGCTGACTTGTTTCATGGTGGTGTAATGATACACAATAAAACATTTGGACAATTGGATAGGTCTGCATTTCCATTGAGCATTTAATTGCGCAATTTGACATCTCCAAAATCAATTTGCTTAAAAAAACACCGCAGTTTGGAAAAAAACCTGTTCTTCAATAACATGTTTTGGCTCTAGGATGTTGTGTTTTTTGTCGGTATCGTGTGTGTAAACTGTGAAGTTGTAGAAAATAAATGGTTCAAATGACCTATTAAAAACCAAAAAATGAACGACATTCATCTCCAGTAATGAGCGCTCCTAGAAGTCCTTCAACAGTCTCAGAGGAATATTTGAAACCAGAGACTTCCGCTATACATGTTGATTCCTATTTCTCCTTAAAGGATATTGGATAACAGTTGGATAACTTCCTACCTGAAACTGACGTCTACTGTTTCACAAATGAACTCCTAATATGTCTGGCCAGGTCCCATTAAGGATTAAAGCCGCCCAGACAAATCTCATTTCCTTCTCCTCAGTATTTACAGGATGGGCTTGAAATTAATTTACGTTGTCCTCCTTGTCTATCCCCTCTGTCGTCGTGTAGGCTGAGAAACATCGAGACGCTGTCGAACCTGCTCCGCTCGGTGCTGCTGCTCTCTCCAGGTAAAGGCTACTTCATCATGGCTGTAATGGTGAGGCTGACGCTGCTGTGCAGGCAGCTGGCTGCCAGCCGCTCCATCAAGCAGAGGGCGGTGAAGCCAGGTTGCGCATAAAAGCGCCGGCGTTGTTAGTCTGCGTGTGAGTGAGTACGTTTACAGGAATCCCAGGCGTACCTGTGGGATTCATGTAAAGACTTATGCTGATGTGTTGCTGCTTGTTAGTTTGAGTTTTTCTGAACGTGGTCCAGTACTTCCGCCTCGTTGACGTCTGAGCCCTTGGCTTGTGTCCGCCTCGTTCTGTGTTCGGGGTTCTGGTTTGTGAGTGTGTTTTCTCGTCTGCACTCCCACTGTGTGTTTATGTTTGTGTAGTGGGGTCTGAGTGTGTGTTTTAGGGATGAAATTGAAATAATCAACACTGCAAAAACACAAAAATCAAGTATTTTTTTTGTCCAGATTCCAGTGCAAATATCTTAATACATTTAGATAAGAAACATTTTTAATCAAAATATAGGTTCTTGTTTTAAGACAATAATTCCTTAATAAGTGATGCTGATTAAAACGTACCATTTCCACTGGCAAGATATTTTTCTATACTATAAGTGAAACGATCTGGCAGTGGAACTCAGACTTTTTAATCAGAATTAAGGTATTACTGATTTGGAACAAGTCTGAAATTATTCTAAATAAAGCTGCTTAGTTGGCAACAGTGGAATAACTTTTGTGAACTACAAACGTGCAGACATGACCTGGTGGGTTGGTTTGTCACTCAAATCTCTCTATTGGGAGAGCAGTAGAGGACAGCGGCTGGTTTTTAGACCTTTTTCTGAGGTAGATGAGATCAGTGGATAAGATCGGCTTAACATGCAAAAGTATTGACCGATCACCAAACTCCCGAAATTAAAGAAATCAGAGCCGATTGACCATCAATCTTTAGTTGGTTTGTTTTTGCCTCAGTTCATGAACGTTCTTGTCTGTTTTTCTGCTTGTCTGCGCTGAACACACACACTCACTCCTTTTCCCAGACGACCTGCTGTGCTGTGTGTACCTGTGTCTGAACCAGCTGGGCCCCGCCTACCTCGGGATGGAGCTCGGCGTCGGGGAGACGGTGCTGATGAAAGCCGTCGCTCAAGCAACCGGTAACAAAACACACGAGTGAAGGCTTGTGCGTTCGCCGCCTTAGCTCTGCTCATCAGGCAGAGAGCCGGCCGCCTCTCACCGTCTCGCTCTCGTTACTAGGGCGACATTTGGACAAAATTAAAGTGGAGGCGCAGGAGAAAGGAGATTTGGGCCTGGTGGCCGAGAGTTCCCGTAGCAACCAGCGCACCATGTTCCAGCCGGCCAGTCTGACAGCAGGAGGCGTGTTTAAGAAATTGAAGGAAATTGCCAGCATGAGTGGGAACTCGGTGAGCCACAGAATAACATTTTCATTAGACGAGAACAAGCAGGGGGAATATATTGTCTGCCTCTTTGAATTAGCCCCAAGAAAAGAAAAGGGAAATGATGTTAATGCAATTGTGCAATGAACAAGAAATTACAGAGCCTTGCAAAAGCATTTATACTGTTCAATCCATCATCTAGAGCTGGAAGGGGTCACAAGTGCAAACACAACAAGACCACCTGATGTCGTCCACCTAAGCTGGCAGAGGGAGATTTAGTCATAGAAGCAGCATAGTAGGTACCTCTGGAGGAGCTGCAGAGAGCAGCAGCTCTGGTGGAAACTGATGTCTGGAGCAAGTGTTGCTTATTCACTCTTTAGTCATAAGATGGAAAAAAAAACCTGAACTTTTCAGCTTGCGTTGAAAAAAATTGTGTGCCAAAAACGTAGCATTGCACATCACCTTGGACTCTCATGGGGGTGGCAGTGTCATGCTGTGGGCAAGCTTTCTTTTAGCTGGAAAATGGAAGCTTGTCAGATATGATGTTAAACTGGGTTCAGTTCCTTTAAAGCATCTCTTTAAGAAACAGGAGCTTCTTAAAGAGACAGAGGCCCAATTTCAAGGCGTTAAATTGCAAAGTCAAATTTCTTATATGTATATATATATATATATATATATATATATACACACACACAGTATTGAAGTTAACATAGTTACTTGAATGTGCTGTAAAATGAAACTATGTGCCTGGAAAATTCATAATTACTCCCATTTATTTTACAGATCTTGGAAACCAAGAAATATTCTCTTTTCATTTTTCAATTTTGCATCAATTGTGTTGACATAGCACCTACAATGTCAATAAAGTCCATTGAATATTGTGACAAAAAGTGATGAGTTCTGGAGTTTAAAAGTTTTTCAAGGCTCTGTGGTTTCTGCCAGTTAGTTTTAGGCCAGATAAAGGAAAAAGAAGGACATTAAAGTAAATGTGCATCGAACTGGAAATGACTAGCTTGTGTAATTCAAACAGTAGAGGTCTGAGAGTAAGTTGTCACCTGGCAGGAATCTCTCCTGTGCAATTAGTTCATTTTTCCTGCTTTGAACATGTATTTTCTACTCCGTGGTAACCTCCCTCTCTTTTTTTTTTTAATTTTATTTCTTTTTTTCCTATTTTCCTGCATTCTATCTCCTCTCGCTCTTCTTCTGTGAATCTCAATTTCCTCCCGCCCGCCTCAGGCCATGAATAAGAAAATCGACATCATCAAAGGCCTTTTTGTGGCGTGCCGCTTCTCCGAGGCCCGCTACATAGTCAGGTAAAATAAGACTCTCCAACACTCACACGCTCAGCTGCCTGTGTGACCATAGGCATCTGCATGTTTGTAGACCCAGATATGCCGCAGACCTCCCTGTGTGTTTCACTGTGTAGCGCTTATCACGTACAGCAGGTGGGGGGAAGAAGTAGAAAGGCGTCCGTGGTGCGTGGTGTTGACGTTTTTGGTTGTGACGGGCAGGTCCCTGGCTGGGAAGCTGAGGATTGGCCTCGCTGAGCAGAGTGTCCTCGCCGCGCTGAGCCAGGCCGTCTGCTTGACCCCGCCTGGACAAGGTAAACATCTTCTGTCGGCTCGTATCTTTCCTGCTTTTTACAGCAGGCGTTTCTGAACTGCTTTCAGTTTAGGCACCTAGACCTTTAAAAGATATTGTGTCTTATCAAATATTAAACGTAATGGGAGTGTAAGAGCTGATATCAACAGTCTGAACTGAGGACTTTTCAAAATGGAGTTCATTTTTTATTCACCACAACTCGAGTTCAGACAGGTGCCGTCTAGAAACGCAGACGATTTAAATATTTTCCAAACTCGTCCTTCAGTCTGTCCATCTATCCACAATAGAGGTGGGAGGATTTTGCACTTTCTGATTTGAATTTAATTAATTAAATTCTTCTAAGTTCCCTAATATCAGAACTCACCTATTATGCATTATTGAGCAAGTTAGGACAAGTCTATTTGCTAAATAAAACATGTTCATTATATTATTTTTGCACTACCTGTCCATTCTCAGTCCCATGACCACCTTTCTGCTCACCATTCATCCATCTTTCTGTCCCCTCTCTGTCTCTTAGTTCTTTGTCTGTTTGCTCTTCATTTTCCATTCATAAGTCTCTTTTCTCGGCTTCTCAGCCCACCTGTAACTCTGTCGATCATTGTCCATCGTCTGTCCATCCACTCATTTTCATTACTGTTTTATTATTTGGTTTTCCTTCTGTCCATCTCTTTGTCTAGCACCAACCTGTCCCTCCGGCTGTTTTTTTTCTACCACTTTAAAGGTTTTAAACTGAGCCTGTTGTTCTTGCGTTGGATCTGGTTCTGACATACCGTGCTTTTATTCCAGCAGATTAAAGATCAGGATGATCTAGTCCTGATGTGACAACTCTAGAGGCTGATTGAATTTGGTACAGGAAAGCCGTGACATGGCGCTTTACCACAATGCCAAATCAGAAGCCAATTTGAGCCTTTTGTTGTTTCATAATTCCTGGGACGTACAGATAAGACCTGACTGTTGAACGAACGGCTTCAAATGCCCAGAGTTGTTTAGTATGATCTCAATCAGAGCCACATCACTTCGTCTGAAGGGTGTCTGGTAAATAGTCTGGTGTGACGGTGGTTCAGTCGTTGGGTGGAAAATCGATCTGCAGCCCTGCAGTGTGGGCTCGGTAACGCCATTTTCTCTGGTATGAGTGTATGTGAGAGTGAGAAGTTGCATCACACTTAAGAGTCCACATATGGAGCAGAAGGTGTTTCATGAGTGTGAACAACTGAGTGAGAATCAGCACTTTGTTCAACCTGGATGAGTTAGAAAAGTTGCTAAACGTATGGACTGACTTTGCGCCCCTATAGATCTAGAGGGGAAAAAAGCTCTCTGCGTCTGTCGTGTTTTAAAATTGTAGCAAAAAGTTAAGAAAGTTGCTGCAAAGTAAAACTGACTGCTTTGCAAAAGTCTTGATACAGCTTGAATTTCTAAATTAAAAAATTACCATTCAATTGTAGCTCTGGAAACAGGAAAAGCAGGAAGCGGACTATAGAGCAAGGGAGTCTGGGTAAATACAACCAAAACCAGCTCGCAAATCTATCTTTGGAGGGGGAAATGGCTCGTGATCATCTACCAAAGACAAAAGAGAAATCCTACAACTACTAAAATCTGATGCCACTTTGTTTTTGTTTACATTTCGTGAAGGAGGAAGTTGCGCTCAGTGTCTTCTTTCTGGTGCAGCGCCACCACAGGCGAGGAGGAAAACAGGTTTTTCAGTTAGTTTAGTTTGCTTGACACAGTGAAGTGTGAAAGGAAACTGCAGCAGCTGAAAATGTAACAAATGTTGCAGTTTTGATGCCCAATCAAACAGAGTCTACCAGACTATCAGGTGGGAAAACACTCTTAACTTTCCCACGGCTGACTTGTAGCATATTCCCAATACAAATGTCTTTCTCTCCCTCCATTTTAAAAAATGTGCTGCTTTGTGTTGGTCTATCTGAGGCATCTGCAACCTGTGGCTCGCCAAGCCTTGAAGCTCCTTTTAATAAGTCCAAACATGATGAACTACCTGTGTTTTTTTAGATAAGAAATTCAAAAGCATTTGCCCACCGAATGACATTAATTGTGAAGGTTACAATTTAGGTCATGGTTTCATTTTTGCCTGAATTGCTTGCTTTATCATTTTTCTCCCTTCATTTTATTAATTTCAAGAAAATTCTTTCGTGTTCATTTTCTAAAACCTGGAACTTTAGAATTGTGGTTCTTTAATTTGATAATAAAACAAGGTACATTTTTTTGTGTTTATTTAGAAAATACTGTTAATTAAAATACGTAGAAGTTTGTGGTTTTGATGTTAAACTGTACTAAAGTGTTGAAAGGGTATTTGTGTGGTGGAAGGCATCGTACCTGCTGTAAGGAAACCAGTTGGACAGTGTGAATGTGAAGGTTATTTGTCTTCCATTGAACCTTTCTTGGAAGCGTGCTGTTCGGCTTCCTGCTGTGCTCTGCTCTGATTGGTTGTTGCTTCACAATCTGGTCTCCATTACTTTAAAATGACCAATGTTGAATCTGCTTCCGTTTTTTATTTTTTTCTATTCTCAACATTGTTATTTTAACTAACGTCTTCTCAGTCTATGTTGGGAACTTTCTCAAAACCAGTTTGCTTTTTTCCTTGCACTTCTAGAAATACTGGCATTTTACCCACTTAACTTATTTAGACCAGAAGTTGCAAACTGTATGCGTTTAATTAACGGTATTCATTAAGCCATCTCTCCCCCCCCGAGGAGTAAACCGAAAAGTCAAGGAGGTGACACTAAGAGGTGAGGATGGAGTAGGGGCATGTCTTATTTAGATTTTACATTTAAAAGCAGTGTTAAAATATTCATTGCACTAATTAGCAGAGTCAGATGTCAAAGCAGCGTCTTTTAAGTGATGAAGCCAACAACGTACGACCGTAAGCCGACGCGGATGTACTCGGGGAAAACGGCGACAGCCCGTGGTGCGTAATCGAGTCGCGGAGCATATATTTTCACCGTTGCGTCGTTGGATTCATCACTCTTTCGGGGGACATTTTGGCAGCGCATCTTTCACCGCTCGCTCCCAGACTCGCTCTCGCCAACACCTGAGACTCCAAATCAGATGGATTCCATCGTGACTTATTAAAATGTGTTGTTCAGTCACGACGACTGAAGGTATTCAGTAAACAGAGTCAATTAGACCCGGAGCTCGGTGGGGGAAATTTGCATTGATCTTTGCTCTGCTCTTGAAATGTTTTTCCTTATTTACTTTGCTGTTATTAAGTCAGGCAGGTCAGCCAAGAGCAAAGTTTCTTTAGTTTCTCTTTGTCTGGCTGCACCGGATCATTACAATCAATCATTCATCTAAATGTGTAATTTAGTTATAATTTAAACATGATTGTTATTAATGTAACGTAATGAAACAAAATAAATAATTAGCATGGTAATGTATTTTAGCCTTTTCAGACACATTCAGACTAAAATTACATCTCTGGCTTATAAAGAATTCATCACAGGACATGATTCGTGTGCAGATGCACCCATTTTTTTTCAGGCTTCAAGGAGTCTCTGAACTGTCATCCAGTAAATTTTAGGTCATACAAATGTTCAAACACTTCCCCAGATCTGTTTGAAAGAGATTCCCCCCACCCCCCTCTATCTTTATAGGTTTCCCTCCTGCTGTGATTGATGCAGGGAAGGGCATGAGCGCTGAGAGCAGGCGGGCCTGGATCGAAGAGAAGAGCCTCATTCTGAAACAAACATACTGGTAAGTGAGTCCTGAACTTGACTCCCTTCAATTTCTGTTTATTGCCGCTGGAATATGTTTATATCCCTTTAAATTCTTTACAAATATATTATTTTTTCTTAATCCAAACCTGTGCTTGACAGCGAAATGCCAAATTATGACGTCATCGTCCCAGTTTTACTGAAAGCAGGCATTGACCAGCTGCCCAAACACTGCAAACTCACTCCAGGTAAGCAGCCACGCACCCTCTAAAACACTAAACGTTGTGTTTATTGATCCTTTTCATGGAGGCGAGTCAGTTATTTTAAGTTAGATATTTATCAGAAAAAGATAAAAGCACTAAAGTAAGAATTAGCTCCTAATTATAAAGTTGTTGGAGCGTGTGTGATAAGCAGCTCTGGCATCATGGTGGGAATTTATAGTGGCTGCCATCTGCGTGGTGCTAAATTGGGAAAGTAAATTGGCAGATTTTTGGTCAGTTAGTAGCTGTTGGCAGGTAAATGTCTGCTCAGAGTCGGGGTTTCTGTGCAGGTTGGACCAGTGCGGACATGAAATCAGGACACAAAACGGTGGACATTCTTGTTTCATTCCTTGACCAATGGTCTAAATGTTGTATCAATCCATCTGTCTTTGGATGGATCAGTTTATGCATCCAACCTTTTTTTCATCCACCCATCCATCTATCTGTGACTCTTCTTTCCTCTGTCTAGGGCTGAGCATTTATCCTATTATCATTATCGTGATAAATTTCCTATTATGATAAGAAGTTTGATTTCTCACGATAAAAAAACTATACAAAATGGTGCATTTCATCAGCATTGTTGGTTTTTACTATTTTCTCCACTGTTTGTTCTATGAAAATATCAATAAATACCAATAAATTCGAAAATATGTGTGCAGTTTTAGTGATATAAATCACACTTAAGGTGGAATACTTCTCAAGAGAAGTATTTGTGTTAGTGGGGCTACAACTGCTGTGACACACAGTCAGAGCCATACAGTTACCTAAAAAAGAAGCAATAAATAGTTCTTCTCACTTTTATTGTTACGATATAGTTGCACAAAATATTTGATAAAACTTTTAAGTCTGTATAGTCCACCCATTTATATTTCTGTCATGCAGGGCTCAGTTTCTGTTCACACATGCATCCATGTATCTCTCTGTCCAATTAATTGGAATCTGTGAACATTAAACTTTGATTTGTTGGAACGTGCAAACATCCGATTTGTTGTGAACTGGCCATTAAAGGAACTTGTACATTTTGTATCTTAGCTTCTCGCCCAGAAAGATTTTGGGTTTGTGAATCGATTGACGTCACTCATCAGGTTTTTGAGTCTTAAATTAACAGCTCAAAGAGGTGTGAGTCAGAGAGGTTTGCTATCGGAGCCAAATAACAGTAAAAACAACTTATTCAGGTGTGATTTCTGGCACTCAAGACAGTTGTCAGAGTGATGTTGATGTTTCATGTGAGAATGTGTCACTGAAATATTCCTGAGGTTTGAAAACTTCCTCTCCTTTGCTTACCTGAAGGCCTGTTTGCACCAGGTCTGCCACGTCAGACAGAAAAAGATCTCTTCACGACAAAGTCTTTGACTGTTTCTTATTTGTTTTAAAAATGCATTGAGCTGTATTTGGTTGGGTGTGAATTTCTGCTTCTTCCAAGTTGTCACACCAGCCTTCGTATTTGCAGGAGTCCCGCTGAGGCCCATGTTGGCTCACCCCACCAAGGGTGTCGGCGAGGTGATGAAGAGGTTTGACGAGGCGGCGTTCACCTGCGAGTACAAATATGACGGAGAGCGTGCACAGGTGTGTGTGTGTGTGAGTAGTGACAGAGAGTGACTGTTTGTTTTTCTTCCTCTTGGCACCCAACATATGCCTGCCCTATTTGTATGCATGTACCTTTCGGCTGTGTGTCTATTTATTTATTTCTTAAATATGAGGTATTACTGCTGTGCACTCACTTAGCTGTGTTTGTGTGTGTATGCCTGAGCATATCCTTAAGATAAACACTAGTTCTGCTTTTACACTCTGCCTGTGGACAGAGGGAGCTAACGCTGTTAGCCAGAGAAGGGCGACGGGGAGGAGTGGAGAAAGGTGAGATTAAAGGCTGAAGCAGCCAGACAAAAAGCTGCAAAGAAACAACAAATGATGGCAGAGGGCATGAGAAATATTCAGGAGACGTAAAAAGGCACAGCAAGACAGAGATTGTCATGCAAACGCCTTCAGCTGTATTGTTAATTTTAGGCAGTCATGCCAGTGAAGCTCTTTGAACTCCGTAGAATGGGAGAAAGAGAAATGAGCATGGAGAGAAGGAGAAACAGCGAGCACTATGACGTCTCTCTGCAGTAGGCTTTACCTCAAAAAGCCAGCAGGGGGACTCGTGGTATAGTACTCAGCTGAACACTCTGTGTGTGTCTGATTGGTTTTTCTCTTACCAAAAGGATCTCTGTCTCTCCCTCCGAGACAGCAGATGAACCACAATTATTCTGCATGTTTTTGATTGGGTTTTTTTAAGAGTATCTGTTGTTTACAGCTTAGGATCACAGAAAAGAATGTGCTCTTTATTTAAAATAAGTGCACCTTTAAATGAAACAAATTGTATACAGTTAATATCTACACTGGTCAAAATTGCAGAATAAGTCTAAGATGATATGTGTACCGCAATGACAAAATAATAGCCTCGCTTAATCTAATGCTACACTATGCTGACGTTCAGTCTGTGCTAAAGAAGATTCACTGCAAGCAGCATTCTGAATGGTCAGAATGCACTCATTATTGTTTATCGTGAAAGTTTCATATTATAAAAATTATGTTTTATTCTGACAAGAATAAATCAAACAGGTCTGTTGTATTTTTGTAATTGGTTCAATAAATGTTAAAGTGATTTTAAGCTGTTACTATGTGTATCAACTAAATCACTTCCCTGTGTAATTAGCATCCTGAAGAACCATATTTAATGTTTTTAACAGCAGTATTTGTGCTTGAGGAGTTTTGATTGCAAAGAAGTAATAAATATGTATAGATTTTAAGCTTTTATTGCTACAATAGTACCTTAAAATATTGTGATAAAATTTAAAGTCCATACCACACACCGCTACTTAAACCTACTTGATTAGTTCAGCTTTTGGGCAAACTCATACACTGTGTATACAGCAATGAACTGCTATCTTCACATCATTAAGCATGGGTTGGCCGGGTAAAAAAAAATACAGTAATCTCACTACAAGTGAGACCTCACAGAGGATTAGCATAAATGCTGATTGGTGCGCATCCCACCTTTCCACTCTGTTCAGTGCATCAACTATAAACCCATCTATCAGGAGCGACTCCGCTCAGTCAGTGAAGTGCGCAGCAGAGCGGAGCGCAGCAAAGATGAATGCAGTAGGGGATTACTGGTGTATAAAAAAATATTTAAGATGCATTTCTTTTGTTTAGATCTTTTCTTTTTTTAATTTCCCTGGGAGATTTAAAAATAAAAATGAGTCTGCACAAAGATACTGAAGCAGGAGTCACAGGATTTAGGACTTGCTGCCTTCATCCAAACAGCTCCATTCATCCACAGCATAATATGTACCCAATAAAACCTGTATTTGATGTTAATCATTGTTATACAGATGGGCATTCTGTAAACTCTTCCCTGTATACTTGTATTGTTCTTTTTTGGTTATTTCAATAAAGGGGAAAAAATATATTTAAAATAAAAACAATCCATGCTTAGTCTGGCGGGGAGCTAGGAAAGCCTGGCAGCTCACCAGGCTTATAATACACAGGAGGAAACCCTGGGTAAATGTGGGAGTGCCTTAATTTATTCCTCATCAGTCAGTTGTAGGAATAAAGTTTAATACATCTTCTTCTGTTTTCATTAGAATTTAGAAATTTAAATATCCATCCATCCCAATATGCTTGAAAAACCCAGACAATTTTTCTTCATGACTGCAAACTAATCTGCCATATTGACCTTCAGTTTTCCTCTAATAACATATTTAGAAAAACATATTCTTTACCAAAAATGTGAAATGTATTTTTTAGCAAACTTCATCACTTCAGTTTTGTGTGACAGACAAACCCAAACATGGCTAAATTTACAAATCTGTCCCCTGATGAGATTTTTAAAATCCAGTTCATTTTTACTTTGAAGTTGTCACGCTTTAATATTTAACACATACTGTTATGCGTCTGCCTAATGAGGCAATCTCAATTTAAAAATAGGAACCCTGAGAGCCAGTTGTTGTTCCTTTCAGTAAAACACAATGCTGTTCTTACTGATCACATATTTGCGCTCAAGTTGTCAAAAGCTACATGTGATAATTGGTAAAGTTTCAACTTGCTGTTTCACTTCACAATCACGCGGCCTGACACCAAACTGATTGTTTTGTAGGCATCCTAACAAAAAAGCATAATTGCCCTGCAGCACTTTTGAAGTGTATCTCCATCTGTCCCTCGGTCGGCTGTCAAACGCACTCTGTAAATCCTTCCCTCTCTTTGGTGTGCATGTTCTCCACTCTTTTCATTTGTCAAACCTGATATTAAAATCTCAGTGTTTACTTAAAGTATTGATTTCTCCAAGTCATACAGTCATTGGGTTTTTTTCCACCCCCTCCACAGATTCACATCCTAGAGAGCGGCGAAGTTCGGATTTTCAGCCGCAACCAGGAAGACAACACCAGCAAATACCCAGATATCATCTCGCGCCTCCCCAAGGTAAAACACTTGAGCACAGCGTTCTGCAGCTCGCCCCTCGGGACTGTGGAGAGATAGACGCCGTCTCTGCCGCGATTGTCAAATGAGGGATTTTTCCGCCGAACACATTTGTCTTTAGTTTTTGCTGCTTTTTGTCGACCTTTTCTCTCATCTGTCTCACTTTGTCGTGCTCACGTGTTGCAGTTTGAAGCCTCTCACCTATGTTCAGTTGGTCCTTTACCTTCCTGCAGTCATTAAATTCTGCTAGCAGCCATAAAGAAAGCTTTAATGCGCATAAAGGAGGAATTTCAAACCAGCTTGTGAAGTGACTTTGTCTTTGTAATAGATGTGGAGACCGCCAGTTGTTTAACTTTAAATTGCAGCTGTGTGTCGGCTCGCCAAATTGTTGAGAAAGAGATCACAACCACCTGAGGCTTTGGCTGTTTGCCCGAGGTTATCTGAGCGCGTTCACTGCCTCGGTGCCTGCTGAGTGTGTTTTTCTGCAACAGCAAGGAAGTGAAGTACCACAGACATCCAAATCAGTCCACTCTTTATTTTCATTCACTTGTTTTCAGTAATGTACATATGTTCTAATCAGAGCAGATTGTCTCCTTAGAGTTTCTAAGGTTTGCCTCTTTTAGCTGGAGTTCATTACAGAAAATTGTTTCAGAATTTGCACAAGAGAGCAGATCTTTAGACCGAACCGAAAGTTCAGTCAAGTGTCCATAAAGCGAGTCGATGCCAATCTTGTCGGTTGCAAAGATGCCATGTCATGTGGAAAAATGTGACATTTTATTTTTGTGTTTTTAACGTTTGAACAAGTTTGTCTAGGCCTTTCACTATGCTATAACCAGTAATATTTTTGTTTCGGGATGAAGAAATATAGACCTTTTGTAAATAAAACTTCCCTTCATTTCTCATGTCTTACCTTCTTCTCTTCCGCCTCTTTATGTTGTCCTTCGTTTATTCCTTTCTTCCACTCTTGTGCCTTACCTTGTCTTTTTTCTGTAAATATTTAATCTTTGTCCTCTTTCCTTCCTTTGGCATGTGTGTCTTTCCCTTTTTTTTCTTATGTCCCACTTCCTTTTCATCTATATACTTCCAGTTTTTTCCAAGTTTCAAATGTAAAGCTTGTAGAAATGCTGCCATAAATCTGTAGTTAACTTGAGTGCTTTATTAAGCACTCAATTGCTTGGAAAAGTTGCTTGGAAAAGTTTTAAGTTGGTGTTAGAACTCTGAATCGGGCTTTTCCGGGCCTGGCCATGACTTGAAATAACTCTCTCACATTAATTGTAAACTTTCGGTTTAGTCTGTTCTTGCTTTCTCACTGCTAAAAGCAAATATGTGAACTTATTTCCATATATATGAACAAAGGTTAGGCCTAAAAGGACAAAATTGAGAATTTACTATCAGAAATGCTGTTTTGGTCCCAAGAAATAAGTCATGGTGAACTCTAATCAAGTAAGGACAACCTCATAAAGTTGTTTGTGCACAATACCTGGGCACTTTGGTGGTGATTTGCGGGGCCAGACCCTCGTTCTGTTTGGTCTCTAAATAATCAAACAGGAAGTGGAGAACTCAGACCTTCAGTCTGTTTTAATAAGACAACGCAGCCTTGCTGTTTGCTCAGGCTCACCCGTGTGACTCCTAACCAAATCTATGCTTGTAGAGTTCATTTTGACTCCGCTTCTCATTTTCATGCATACAGGCTTTATTTGTTCATTTCCTGACGGCACTAATAGGAGCTCTGGGAAGTTATTTGTGCAGCAAACTGTTATTTTACTGTCTCACATGAAACACTTTCTGCTGGGTGGACACTTTGTTCTACCAGGTGGTTTAAGCTGCTGCTGCTGCTGCTGATGATGATATGTATTCCCAGTTCAAAGTTGGCTGAGCTGCTTTGCTCTTCTTGTTTTCTTGTGTCTCCCTGTTCTTTCAGAACAGACAGACCCCTGACTTAGTTTATTTCAAATTTAAAACGCTCATTAAATGTTATTATTTGTGTTTTTGCATTGATCTGAGCTGAGAAAAAGGTCTACAAAGTCATAAAGGTTTAACTATAGATATTTATTTAAAATCCAGGGGGGACTCAGAATGCTTTGTAGGATCTCTAATTGTCTGAAATAAAAAAATAAATTGCTTGTTTTTACTCTTTGTGTAGTTCCAGAATCAGTTTTAGAAAATAAAGCATGATGATGGAGAACTTACCAGACAAAAATCCTCAGCCTGCAGTCCAGAAATCCTGAGCATTCATCACCTGAATGCTCATATTACATCCCATTCTTATCATTCTTCATAACATCTGCCCTCTAACAAATCCTTCAGAATGGCTTTGTTCTTTTTCTTTCCTTTTTTTTTTTTCCAATTCAACTTTAAAGGCAACGTGACTTATTTCCTCTCATGCTAACCTTGTTGCTCTCGGTCTCCTTGTCTCTTTCTTACATCTTTTTGTTTAATCATTCCCTCCTTTTGTTCCATTCTTCTTTAGGATACTTATACTTCTTTTAAGTACTTCTAGTTTTTTTTCTCCTCTTTGTACTCTTACCCATTCATGTGTCTTGTTCTCTTATCCTCTTTAGACTTTGATGCCACTTGTCTGTAATTTCACCTTTTTGCCACCCCTAACTTCTCAAATATTCACCTTTCCCCTTTTCGATTGTGTGCCATTTCTCCTGATTGCTGCCTTCTCGAGTTTTTTAAATATTTTTTTTAGCTTTTGTGTCAGTGACTCTGTAAAAGTGTGTTTTCATGGACCATTATTTACCCTCGCTCTGTTTCCACTGCATCTACCAGGCTAAAAATGGACCATGTTGGTGGAATCGTACCTCTGAAAACCAGCCCTGCTGGGCAACTAACACTTTTAATATTACCCCAAATCTTTTGGGTGAATATGAGAGTATTATTTGTTTGTCCTTTTATTTGCAACAGATTGCAAAAGACAGGTAATAGCTGATGCTTTGGAAGAAACCCAAATCTAACCAGTAATCAGATCACACAGAGAGTTATTATTTAACTAACCTGAACACAAAAAATAACTAAATCACAGCAGTGAACAGACTTAAGAGCACACACAGGAGCAAAACACCAACACATCTGACAAATGTTCAGTTAAAGTTTCAATCTGTGTTTTTCTTTTTGTTTTTACATTTTTTAGTAGTTTTTATATTTTTATCTTAGGTGCAAAATGTACATACATTTTTTTGTCCAATTTTTTGCTTAAGTACCGCTCTGAATATCTTATGCTTCCAGCAAATAGCCTTTTTTGAGTCTGTATACTCCAGTTGATTAATGATTAATTACTAAATTAGTTGACAATTATTCCAATAATCGATGCATCTCAATCGTTTTAGCCCTGGGTAAACAAAGTATAATGTGACTGAAAATGTCAAGAACAGAATTCATCTTTTGACCCATTTGTTTATAAACTGAAGATCAGGTGAAGTGTATCGGCCACACAGTATGAGTAGCATGAGACTTTTGTTTTACAGTTCCCCAGAAATGAATTTTTTCTTTTCTTTCAGCTTTTATCAACCAAATTGTAGCTTTCACAAAGCCTCAGCAGTCCTTTATCAGCCTCTCCCTCCCTCCTTGAATTACTCAACAGGAAATAATGCAATTTATTTAACAGTTTGTCCTTGTTACCACTCTATTATTAATAGCTGTTTTCCTTTGAGAACAAGTTTTTGGTGCATTAGTGTAACATCTAACTCCAAGCACTCTGTAAATTTTGTCCCACTGTTTCATTCATTGCTCTTTCATAACGATGTGGGGGGAAGAGTGAGCGAGTGAGTGATGCATTTAGGAGAAGTGAAGAAAGCCGAGCTCGGTTACCCTTGGGGTTAACTGCAGATGGGCAATGGACTGCTATGAACAACTGTAATAGAGTATATTCTGCAGCTTTAGAGATCACTCCTGTGAGGAAAAACATTCTTTGTGGAAAGAGAGGAAATTAAAGGCTAAAGACTCCTTTTTTTTAGACCAATTTTTTCATTAATTTTGCCTTTTCTTGCAATTCTTTCAACCTTACTATCTCCTTTTCTAGTATTACCTCTGCCTCAATAATAGCCAGAGGTAATGAGGGAAAAGAAAATACTCTTAAGCTCTGAAGTATGCTGGCTTTATTTGTGGATTGGGTGGAAAAGATGTTTCATTTAAATAATGGGTTCATTTGTCCTTGAAATTATTTTCCTGTTTGTGCTGATTATGTCTCCTAATTTATCGTATTTCATTTTCTCATGCTGCGAAAATAACCCCTGTCAGTTGTTTCTTCTCACAAAATTGATCACTGATCATTAATGTGGCAGATCATCGGTTTAAGAAATTGCTTATATTAAAATTACATCTCTTTTCCGGACGTTTTGTTGTCAGAATAGAATATCTGTGTTGGTGAAGACCAAAGATTTTTCTTCCAACATTGCAGAGACGGTCTGATTAGATTCTCCAGCACCTTGCTGCATTATTTTGCATATTAATGAGGGTAACCAATTTTCCTGTAGCTCCCACAGAGCCTTAAAGCTTTAAATTATGGATTAATATCAATACATAAATATTAATGCTGATCTATTAATTGGTAATTAATGCACAACTTAGCCTAATGACCTTATGGGCTTAACACGGTTTTAATATGAGACTGTTTCCAAACAACCTGTTAACTCTAATGTGTCTCCTGCTCTTAACTCTGATAAACTGCCTTGGATTTCATCTGCTGATTAACTCCCAGCCTCCTGCAGGCTGGACATTTTTAACAACCACAGAAGAATCCCGCTGGACCCAGATTCATCCTCAAGATTTCCTTTAGCCACTCGGCTTGGTCCAAAAAATTAGCAGTAATGGTCAGTTTAATCCGCCCATCAGTCATGTGGTTTATCCTGGTCTTAAACCTGATCACTGACTTCCTGCTTTGGGGACTAAATGTCAGCTGGTGAGACATCTTAGTTGATGGAGGCAGGATTAACAACAAAGTGATTTAGGGTGAAACCTTTGGTTTTTGTTGCAGCTTTTCTGTAATGATACCCGGCTGAATGCGCAAAATGTGTTTGCATCAAAACTTGTGTAGGTGTTGATTTTAGAAGTTTTTTGATATTTATTTTTTCTGTCATGTTTAAATGTGTAAAAAAACAACTTGAACAAATACAATTAATATCACCATGTTTCTTCTAAAGGCGTTTTGTTTTAATTAGCTGAATGATATTTTTTCTGTTCTGATCAGGCTGCAGACTAATCTGGCTAAAAATGCGATCAAACGATTTGCTTGCAAGACAGACGCAGGTCGAGGACAGGTGTCTATGTAGTCTTGTTAAATATGGAATATGATTATGCCTTTTCCAAATTAGGATAAGTATGGAAAGAATCAGCAGACACTTGTCTGTACATCTGTCTGTATTTCCTTCAGTTAAATTCATATCAGTTTGTTTATGCAGCGCCATTCACAACTGTAAATTCAATCAGATCAATCAGATCAAAATTCAAATGAAACAATCAGGTTAGTCCACACAAACAGGTTGAAATTCATTATTCGCAAGTTTTGCACTTTAACTGAAATCTGACCAATCACCTTAATGATTTCTTTATGTCCTTCTTTTTTTGACCAATCACTGCGTATCAGCTGAATTTTGGTCATAATATTGTGATGGTGATATTTATGAGGCTGTTTTAAGTGCATTTTAGAAGGAAGACATTCCCTCCAAAAATTAAAAAAAATTAACTTCTAAGAAGTTTTTTCTATTTTTTTTCTAGCAAATGTTTGACTTTTCAAATTTAGATATTTTCATTTTTTTCTAGAAAATATCTGAGGTTAATATAAAAGAAATCTGGGTTTTTTTTCTTTCAAATTTTTGACTTTTCATGGTCAAACTACATATATTAGTCTTGATTAGATTGTTGTTTTTTTTCGATCTGCATGGCCCTAATGCGCCGTCATAGATATTGCCATCACAATATTATCATCATTGCAACATTTTTTAAAGTTGGGGTCACAAATCTCGTACTAATGTTTAGGTTCAACCATTCATCAAAGTCTGAGGTTTTATAACCTTAAAAAAACCAGACTTTGATAGAAATATCTGCTGTGCACTCTTCTTAGCAAACTTTTGTTTAATACTTCAAAATCTGACCAAGAAAGGATTTCGGAGTTAGTATCAGCCTGGAACAGTGGGAAATCTGGACATAAAAAATATGCAGGAACCCTCATCTGTTCACAAGCGGATGCATTGGTCTCATACATCTGCTGTGCTGCTGCTTCACTTATTCATGGTGTATCCCACCCCCTCAGGTGCACCAGTTCTTTTATTGTCAGAGACTGCCTTATGTTAACATTTTCTGTTTTTTTTTATTATTGTGTGAAGCTTCCTTCTCCTCCTCAGCCTCTGCACTTGATGGCCACAATATACAATGATCTGCTCCTTTGTCTCGTAGATTTGCTCAAGGTTTTGTCTTTTTGCACCTATTAAGGTTGTTTTTTTCATTAGCCTGTAAGATGAACAAGTGAATTAAAGCGTATACTCTCACTTTGGCAATGAAGTGAGCAAGATCTGACATCAGCAAGGCAGAGTTGCATCTTAAGATGCTTGTTTTACGCAGCAGTCTCCCTCCTGAACGGATGGTGATGCCTGCAGAGAAAACATCATTAACTGAAATCACATTATGATTACATTAGAAGACATTTCAGTACTGTAACTCAAACGCGTCTACGGTTGCAACTTTTCAGCCTCACTGGGTAAAATGTGGGAATCTGATAGTCTGAAGCTCAGATTTTAGGGATTTTCAAAGCAATATATGGATATTCCAGTCATCAGCACTCTATGGTGGCAGAAAGGGGCAATAAAATGCAATAGGCTCAACAGAACAGCAAAAATTGACAAGAGAAGATGCACTAAAACGGAGGTTGTGCTAGAATGTTATTCAGACTTTTCACTTTAGCAATAATTCCACTTTAGCATATCCACCCTTTTAGCGTAGCTTCCGCTGTAGCTTATCTTCTTTTAGCTTAGCTTTCAGTAAAGCAATAAGTCTGCTTTAGCATAACTACTGTTTTAGCATGTATTATTCTTTAGCATAGCTTCTGATTTAGCATAGTCTTCACTTTAACTTCAGCTTTAGCCAAACTTCTGATTTGGCACGACTTCCTTTTGGTATAGATTATATTTTAGCGTAACTTCTGTTGTGACTTTTACTGTTGCTTTGCTGTTGATGAATTTTGTTGATCCATCTGGGCCTCTGTCAGATTCAGTACAATATTTCTCACATTCTAATATTTCCTGAGGCAGCATGAAGACTTTCAGTTTTCTGATGGTACAATATATATTCTGACTGGTCCAATTTGTTACTGTAAATTTAGGTTTTTCTAATTTCTTTTTTTTTCATGCTATAAATTTTTTCCTAATTGACCTTTTTTATGTTCCTGCAGGTGAAGAAGGACTCTGTAGTGTCCTGTGTTCTGGACACGGAGGCGGTGGCCTGGGATCGAGAGAAGAAACAGATCCAACCCTTCCAAGTTCTCACCACTCGTAAGAGAAAGGTACGAATAAAGAGGGATGTAGGAAAGGGAAGGGAAGACTATTAAAATATGTGCTTTGACGTAAAAAGGAAATAGTGGGAGATAATGAGAAGAGAAAGAATGTGTGAAAAGGTTAAGAAGAGAAAACAAGACAAAGACAAAAACCCGAAGGTGGAAGAGAGCGAGATAATGGAGTGAAATGATCCGACAGACGGGGGGAGATGGACAGGGGAAGAGCTGGGAAAAAGTGGTAGGAGACTGATAGGTCAGAGGCAGAAGAGTGAAATGGATCGAGAAGGGAGGCTGAGATTGGAAATGTCAGCAAGGTGTTTATTCACTCCTGATCAGAGTAACGGCCTCTTTCCATTACACCAATCACATTAGGCGGAAACGGCTCCCTTCACCCTGTCTTTTCGTGTGCGAAATGACACCCCGCTAAATTTGGGGAGGAGAAATAAGCGTGCAAATACGAGCAACGCCATGATGAAAATGGCCGAAATGATTATGTAGGTGATTTCTTTTTTTTTTTTTTTTTTTTTTTTTGCTTGATACTTTTTCCTGCTACTATGCAATCATAATTATTGGTAATGATAGTTTTACATACAGCCTGATTATACATTGCAGGCTCTGGTGTTTTTTTACCACCACCAGCTTTTGCCGAAGTGAAACATTCGAGATGAGGACGCAGGACCCGATATGCTCTAATTAAACATCATTAATGAGTCGAGAGTGAAATTAATGAAAGAAAGGAGAGGGAGAGAAGTCTTTCAGGCTTTTTTTCTGCTTTGGCAAATAAATCTCTGTCTCTGAAGTCAATGCAGAGTGAAAAGCACAAGAAAAACAATCTTAAAGGGTTTTGGGAGTTTGAAAATATAACAGGGAGAATAAACTTGCATTGCAGATGTATTTTGCATATACAATCAAACTAGTTAGAGCTCCTGATCTTAAGCCAAATTTTATCTTTATGGATTACATTCATTGTATCTCTGAAAAAGGAGTTATTGTACTCTTTTCAACATTTTCTAACGATATACGTGTGTAGATTAAAAACGTCTAAGGTGTGAAATGTACAATGTTGCCTAGAATGAGGCTCTGCACAAATAAGTATTGAATAATTGCAGCTTTCTTTGATACCTTAAAAGGCCTCTTTTTGTTTTACCATAAAACTAAAATACTTTTTAAACATAAACATGTTTGAACATATCATGTATTTTCACCCTCATTCATATCGGTGTAAAAGGTCATTAACTTGCAACTCAACAACAAGTAACAAGCGGAATTCAGTCAGAAATATGCACATGTGGAGAATCAAAATAGGACTTTGAGAGTTAAAACATTGTATTTACAGCCAAACAGGCATAATATGAGATTTAATAGATTTCAACTGAAGCGCATCAAAAGCTACTCTGCATTGGCAGAACCTGGATTTCTTGATCCCACTTGTTTTTCTGGATGTGATCCGTTTTGAAAAACCTTTGCAGCTGCTTCTTCAGAAAGCTGTTGAGAAAATGCCTCTGCCCACCACAACTGGCTGCTGGTGATAAAACTGGCATTTAATTAGCAGATTCCCATTCAAGACAGACTAAAATATGTCCATTTGTCCAACATGAGCAGAAGTTGTTTATCTCGAACATATGTCCAGATGTCCAGCTGCAGCTAACCAGTTGTTAGCAGGCATTTTTTTTTTTTTTTGGTTTTGTTTCACTCTCATCATTGAGACTGAGAAGCATGCAGCTTCGGGAAGCTCTTTTAGCAGTTTTAATGTGCTCAGTTAGGAGTATAGCAACCAATAAATGATAAAAAAGTGACCAAAGTAGACAATCTTGGTCAAACATGTAAAAACAACGAACCTTCTTTCAAATAGTTCAGAAAGTGCAATTAGAAATTCTAAATACGATGTAAAATAAATGAGAATGAAGCATAGAATTAATGAAGCTTCAGTAAAAGCGTGTTAACCATCTCAGGATATATCGAGCATACGGGTCCAAAAGTGTAAAAACACCACTTAACAATTTTTTGTGGCATCTATAAATTTGCTCATTCCCATGTTTTAAATTAGACATATGCTACAGCCTGTGAAATAGACGAACAGATATCAGAAGCAGCGGCTCTGCTGAACTCGACAGCACTTCATTGTAGTGCAGAAATCTGGGAATTTTCCAGCAGGACCGCGACAGAAACGGCTGTAATAAGTCAGGGCCTGGTGTAGGAACCGGGGTAGGGTGAGCATGATCGGAGCAAACAAGATGAGGTGCAAGAAAGGTGAGATGTAGAAGGAGGAGAGACGAGCAAAGCAAGCAGAGGAGTTGAAAATAAGACGTGCACGCTGAGGAGGTGTGATGCTTTTAAAAGGCGGAGAGGCAGTGGAAATGCTAGGTGGGTAACTTTAAAGATGAGCTGAGAACAAATCAAAGAACCCTTTGTAACAAATCCCAAGGTTGCAAGTAGAAATTTGTGGATACCATGTTTCTATTAGCATATTTTTGACAAAGTAAAAATACTAAAGAAGTGCTGTTCCTCTGCAGGATGTGGACGCCTCCGAGATCAAAGTCCAAGTGTGCGTGTATGCCTTTGACCTCCTCTATCTCAACGGAGAGGTAAGGCCAAGTGATACAAATATTACCCAGAGATTTCTTGATTGTTCCTCTTGTCTTTTTAAAAACTTCCAGGCGTGCGGGTGCATATTTTTTTATTTATTTATTTTTGTTTGCAAGCACGCACGTGCGATCGCAGCCCCGCCGAGACGCCGGCATCGTCCTTGAATACCAATGACGGTGCTACTGGAGGCTGTAACTGGATAATGATTGTAACGCTTATTGTAATTCCAGCTGAGTGTGTCTGATTGTGTGTCTGTCTGAGACTCTCGACGTCTGAGAGGGAGTCTGTTCCTCTTTCAGACCATGTGTGTGCTGCAGATGGTGACTATGACTGAGTGAGGATGTGTTTGTGTCCTATTTATGCAGAATTTTTAAGTGAATTTCTTAAGTCTGCTGAAGACAATGCTAATGAGTGGGTGCTCCCATCATCCTCTACAATGTGAGCTCTCCCAAGTGGATTGAAGCCAAATTGCATCATTAAAGGAGCTCCAGTAACTCTTAAATCCTGCCTTTTCAAGGCCATTTCCCTCTTAATTTGTTATTTATGCAAATGTTATCTTTTAATATTTCTTTATGCTGAAGCTTTTTCTCTCACTGTCTTGTTTTTGTCCTGAATGATTTATTTATTACCCACTGTTGATGTCATTTAACCTCCTAAATTGAATATATGGACACGATTATTGAGTTGGACTGTTACGCTTTTTGAAATTTCATCGACTAAATATTATTTTACGCTTCATAGGAACATATAATGCATTTGAATATATACCTAATTGCAAAAGTATATTTAGGTCTGAACTATTCAGTTTGGAGTTTGGCTCAAGTATAAGTATAGAAAATAAAAATCTTTATTTTAACGTATTTCTGAAGATTTAGGAATAAATTAAAAGTTTACATGTGTTTTAGATTAATTTAGATGTTATTCAGATATTACTATAGCAGCAACAAATATTGTCCAGAAACTCTGAAAAAAAATAATTAAGAAACTATGTCAATTCATCCGCCCAGCCACGTATCTACACATCATTCAGTAAATAGTTTCCTCATCATCTGCCCAGCCGTTTCTCCATCCATCCATCCATCCATTCAGGCTGGATCCCTGCACATCCAACAACAGATGTTCATCATAGATGGTCCATCATTCCTTCAACTGTTTTTCCATCTATCTGTCCATCCAACCACGTCTGTTCATCATTCAATCATCCATAAATCCATCATCCATTAATTTAGTTGTTTTTCAACAATCATCTCTTAAACCATTCATTTTTACATTCAGCCATTTTTAAAAGAACATGTTTTTTTGCCCAACAGATTTACTTTCACAAGTGGAACAATAAAATTACTTTGGGTTTGTTTCAGATAAAATGGACATGTAGATGGAAGTGGGAAGAGAAATGTTGAACAAGGTTAAAAGGGAAAGAAGACGAGACTATATAAGAGACGTGTGTAGAAAGAATGCAAAATAAAATCCTAGAAGTCCGTTTCTACACATGCAGAAAGAGAAACCACAGTGACAAACAGCATATGTATATATAACAACTACAAAGTACATGACATAAATTAATACAAGATGTATTTAGTGGTTAAAACACTTAATGTCTATTCAACAAACATCTGTCCACCCATTTGTCACTCATTTATTAAATATTTTTCCTTCCATGCATCTGACTTCATGCATCCGTCCATCTATTCAGCATTATTTCCCACACCTATCGGATTCTCCCACATGCATTTAGATGGAACTGGAATTGGAAGCTCTCCAGTTCATTTTCCGCTCTGCCCAGTTCCTTCTCAATGCATGTGGGAGCGTCTGATTTATATTCTTTTCTTGTTAGGACGCAGGAGGAACAGGAGAACTTCGCTTGCCTGTGTTTGAGGTTACATTAGAATAAAGCGAATTACCTTTCATTCTGAATAATTTATCAGTGAAGTAATAGCCGTTTTTCTGCCTGATAAATTACCAACATTCTTTTGAGAACGAACAAATTTAAATACGTGCATTATGAATAGACATGCACATTATTTCATTAGTTATGCATACAACAAATGTGCTGCTCTTGTTCCCAAGTTCAGCTGTGGTTTATTATTAGCCAACATTTTAAAACATTTAAAGGTCTTCAGAGAGCTTTGAAATGAATACTGAACATACTTAAGTGGTAACAAGATGGTCTGATTCTTTGGCTGCAAAATTGTATTAAAAAATGTGGACGAGCTTACTGTAGCTGAAAACAGTTTGTGTGCTTAAGGTGACAAAAGTCATGCGATCTTCATCACATTTTGAAACTTGGATTTGGGGACAAACGCAAACTAAACTTTTTTTTTTACTAAAAGCTCCTCTGGTGTGATGTTGTTTCTGTAACCATGTGAAATTTTGTCATATTCCTAGAAAAATACCAATTTAACCATACAGGAAGAAAAAAAAAATCAAAATATAAATTTACCAGGTAGACCTGTCACAGTAATAAATTTTGCACGGCAGTAAATTGTCCCAGTAATTACTGCAATAAACAAAATAGTGTTGTTTTGAGACCATTTTCAGGTAGTGGCATAATAATCCAAGTTTGAACCGATAAACTTTATTTTTTTTAAAGAACACTTAGTACTGGGGGATACTTTAAATGTCCAAAATGAAACACAACAACCAAAACTAACAAATAAAGGAGAAAGAAAAGACACACACAGTCAAAACAGTCAATACAATTAATTTAATGGACACTGTCAACCAAAATGCCCTTCGAAAAATATTAATGGTCAGAATGGAAATTATGAAACTCATTTTAATTTATTATGTGATTAACTGATTGAAAATTTTGACCGACTTAGTCCCAGTTGTACTTTACTAATGACCAGATTTAGCTCTTGTACAACAGACATTTTCAAAAAGAAAAAGAAGTCCTTGTTTACAGTTCAGAAATCTTTCTCCAATGACATCAGATGGTAAATTTAAAGGTTGGGAGAAAAGTTTCTGCAGCCAAAAAAAGAAAGCTGCCAAAAATGCTGACTGTGTGAAACCATAACCCCCAGCTAAAAACCTGACCAGCCACCTGGAGCTGCGAGTTGAGGACACACGGGACACAAATAAAAGTCATCGATTGTACATGGAAAATAACCTTCTTCCAGGCCTAACCTCACCGGGGAATAAAAAAAACAAAATACAAGGGCTTCTTTTTACGTTTTTTAACTGAACATCCACTGATAACTACTTGTGAACCGGAAAGAACACTAAACATGATTTTATGGTTGAACGGAGGAAGCTTTGATATGACAAGAAGACTAAGGGCAATCCATCTGCATGACACATGTACCCAGTCTGCTTTCATTCAAGGCTGTGCTTTGATGCGTGCCACCGTGTCATTATATGCCACATTTTGATTTTAATAGCATAAACGCGACAGAAAATCTGCAGAAGCTGTCATCATATAGGTAAATACTGACTTGATCCATACTCCATGCATGTTGTGTCATATTAGGACACAAACATAGACACAGATACGCATTTTCCAATTTTAACTATGTTGCAAAGATTTGTGGGGTTCGCATCATATATCTCCTTGGATCACACAGAGCTGGATTTTAAATTAACATTTTAATTATTTACCTCACAGACTAAATTGATTCTCAAACCTCCAAGAGATTGAATCTGTAAGAAAATCCATCTTCATATATTCTAGGCAATGCAAAAAAAAAAAAAATCACTTATATGTTTGAGACGTCATTGTTCTGGAAGACTGCATTTGTTTGCATGCTTACATTTTCCTTCAAACTTATTTCTACTGTTCAAAGATGAATGAAAGGTTTCAATTAAAATACAATTTTAATTTCACACCAAGGCATTTAAAGAGATGATAAAATATTCAGTGGGAAAAATATTCAAACTTAAATAATTGATTTTTACAGTCACTGATGAGATGCTAATTAGCCCCTTATATGTTAAAATATTGTACAGCTTTTAGCCAATAGGTGGAATTTCTCCTGTAGCTTTTAACAAATTTGATGTACACAAAGACAGATGTTTAGTAGGACTGAAAGTTGTTTTTTATTATTATTATTTTCCCCTGCATGCCTTGTAAATAATCCTTTGGCATTTAGGTGGTCTGATGGTTGTTGGTGAGTCTTGGTGACCTTAATATCCTTCACACTTTTCTGCACCTTTCAAAGTGTTTGTTTTGGAGATCTTAGGACTGGTCTTTAGATAACTTTAGGTCTCCAGCTGGCCTTGTTTGTGACTCTTCCAGTTATTTAAACTTCATTATTGCTTTGCCTTTAGATCAAGCCAGGTTTAGACGAGTGGAACTTTCTCTGTTATTTCCAGACTCGTGGAAACTTTACCGTTACCAAGCAACTCAAATGTCGCTAGCTGCTAGATAAGACAAGTTTTGCCATCCAGAAACCACTTACTGCATTCTTATTTATTGTGCAGGAGGCTCTACTAATGCTTTTCAAACTAGTAATTGTGCATCTATTTGCAGCCATTTTGTTGTGAGAGTATAAATGTTGAGTTGGGGGGAGTGAGCAGCAGCTTATTTGGATTTAAAGTGACAAGAGGCCCTAATACATCTGATTCTCTTTTTAAATGCACTTTATAGATAAATTTGATTTGGATTTCTAGTGTTTTTCATTTTGATGAATATCTAACAGACATGGGCTTGCACCACATTTATTCCCCAGCATTATAAAAAGCAACGGCTAATTAAAAAAAAATCCCAAATATTGTTCAACCTGACATTGCAAGAATAAATAATAATAAAAAAAATAGTTCAGGTCCATTTATTAATCAGTTAAAATGTATTTTATTGTACTGTAATAAAATCTAAACTAATTTTTATGTGTTTTTCCACCTCTTCACCAGAAGTAACGGTTGTATATGGCACTCAGTAAAAAAGCTTTAAACCTAAATGGCTCTCCGAGCTCAGACATATTTAATTTTAGTCAGATTTATGTGTTGGGCTATCAGGACTAAGAAGCAGAACAGCATGAAAGAGGCAGATGTGTTGATGTCATTTGTAGTAAAAATCCACATCTGTTTACTTTTAGTGTCTTGCCTTCTGTCTGCACACTTTCCAACCTAGCCAAGTTCTGACAGATTTGTCATATTTAAGAGTATTTGTCACCATTTAGTTAATTTTTCATAAACCCAAATTGGGAAACGCATTCAAAACTGAATATATAGGAAAAAAAGGAAGAAAAAATAAATAAGAAACTGTGTTGTGCATGTTTGTATGCTTACATGGGCGCGTGGGTGTTTGTATGTGTGCCCAAAGCTGCTGCATCCAAGACCGTATTCCGAGAAAGTGCTTGTTTATACGTGTGTGGGCAGATAGTTGATGGTATTTCATCCCTGTCATTGCAAGCCTCCGAGCTATCAGGAGGAAACGGTTGTAATGATGCGGATTTGCCATTTTCTAATGATGTTTGTGTTTCCGTCTCCGCGCTCAGTCCCTGGTGCGACAGCCGCTGTGTCGGCGTCGGGAGCTGCTGAGGGAGAGCTTCACAGAGGTGGAGGGAGAGTTTCTGTTCGCCCGTTCCATCGACTCTCACGACACCGACGCCATCGCAGAGTTCCTGGAGCAGTCCGTCCGAGGTCTGTGAAACGGAGGCAAACTTTTTCTTCTCGTCTTCCTTCCTTTGTGTCGTTGGTGTTTGTGTCATCTTCCCGTTTGTTGGCTCCCCTGAATCTCTTTGTGGGTGTGTGGGTGCCCTGAGTACAAGTTTCATTTTATTTGTGTCTTTCTCCGTTGCCTTAACGTTCAAACTGTCTGTGTGAGCGTATCCAAAGCGACGCCAGAACTTGTGGGTTGTATAATGGATTTATTTTGTGTTGTGTGTGTGTGTGTGTGTGTGAGAGAGACTCTGAAGTATAAAGGATGTGTTTTCCTTGTGCATATGAGTTATGTCCCCGTCCTTGTCCGCAGCCTCTTTGTTTCCCAAAACCCGTTTGTTTCCCTTTGAGACCCACCAACACAAAGACACTCCGTATATCCAACAGATAATCTCTTAATTTCCTTTCTGCACGTCCAGAGTCGTGTTTTGGTGCATTAATGTGTTTGTTTGTGCAGACTCCTGCGAGGGCCTGATGGTGAAGACTCTGGAGAAGGATGCAACCTACGAGATTGCCAAGCGTTCTCACAATTGGCTCAAGGTATTGTGTGTGTGTGTGTGTGTTACTGGGAAATAATCAGCTTTTATTATACAGGTAGAGTGAGCAGCACTGCTTTTCTTTTGAAGTAAACATGCTGCTTGAGAATTCTGCATCCTAAAATTCAAATGGATGCTGCTACAGAAATAGTTGAGCGAAGTTAAAACGTGGCAGCTCTGGTTTTAGTTTGAGTAAGATGGAGGTGCCCAAGTACGACCCTTCAACCTTTAGATGATTCCCTTCTTCAACTGACAGCATCAGGTGTGTTGCAGAATAAAAATGGTTTCCCTGGAGGACTGATCCAAAACAACAAGATTACTCAGACCAGTATTGAAATCTTGATTATTTTAGCGCTGAAATGAATCCTCGAAACATTCTGGTACCTCAATTACTAAAAACGCTAGAAGGCAAGTTATCTGCTTCAAAGCGTCATGAAGTATGTTGTAATAAATGCTGTTAAACTATTCAGTACACAGTGGTCTGGCAGGTTTGGCTTTATAGATCTGAAAGCAAACCAGTTAAAACCACTGAGTTGTTCTGTTATCGTTTTGAAAAACAAAAATGTGTGAAGATGTCAGACCCACTTTTTGATCTCACTGATTTCCGTGGGCCAAGCTGGCTTGAAGGCAGGAGAACATTTTGTTAAAAAAGAGGCTTATTTTATCACTTTGTCCACACCTGCAGTTATTTTTTAGTCCAATTAATCGGCAGCATAATTGATAGAATACTCAATGGCTGTGAATAATTGTCAACCTGTTCTAGATTATTTGTCGCAGACTGGATCTATTTTCCCTAAAGAGTTGCTCTGTGATATTTATTCTTAAATACATATTTAGCAGCAAAATATCACAGATAGTTGATGCCAATTTTCCATAAAAATGATTAGAAAAAAATGATAATAAGTGCAATTTAGCAACTATACATGTTTGTTTTTTACATGATCAATTCAAAGTTTACTCCTAGTATGTGAGACTGTAAATGTGTTATCCAGTCATTGTAGTGTTTCTGTATTTCATTTAAATGCATTGAAGAATAAATTAACCTTGTAAATACAACTATTTCTTCCTGTTACTATTGGGACAGATTGGTTGAAATGAGTCACAGTTTTTAAATTTAAGTTCCATTTACTGCTGTTTTTTTTTTGTTTGTTTGTTTTTTTCATGCACTTTGGACAAATTAAAGGCTTTAATTTGAAATTAATTGCAGGTTTGTTTTATTTATTTTCACAAAGTAGCCGACATGGCAATGCCTAAGTATCCACTGTTTGCAGAACCTTTTCCTAACAGCGTTTTAAACTGTGCTTTCCACGTCTCTTAATCTGGGCAGTTTGACCAGAAACAGCTTTGTAAAGTATTTGTTGAAACTTCAGATTTTGATGCATGTCAGGGTTTTAAATTTGGTTTTTGGTAAATAATTCCTCTTTAACTTTGAATTTTTTCTCCCTTCCAGTTAAAGAAGGACTACCTGGACGGTGTGGGCGACACGGTGGACCTCTGCGTGATCGGTGCCTACCTGGGAAAGGGAAAACGAACAGGCACCTACGGTGGCTTCCTGCTGGCCTGCTACGACGAAGACAATGAGGAGTTTCAGTCAGTCTGCAAGGTACATTTTTATATTTCATCAAGGCCAGTTAACTACCTGCGTCCATTTAGAGGCTTTATAAATTTGCAATTTCAGATTTGTTGCATAAAGGACAATTAAAAATCAGTTTGCTGAGAGGGTCTTGCATTCCACACAGAAACTGCAGGAGCGTTTTCAGGAAGCAGTTGAAGCAGGCGTCTTGTAGCTTCCAGCCCCACATGAAACGTGTGGGAGGTGGAATGATTGGATTAAAAATTGCATTTGTAGTGCAAGCAACTTTTGGATCAAACTTATCTTAGACAAGAAATTGCATTATGATACCCAAGGGTTTGGGGCTTCACATGTGCAATATGTAATTCAGATTGAGACTTTAAGGCTCCCACTGTTCGTCATTTCACCATGGAGGATTTCTATAGAGTGTCTTTCTTTCTTTCTGGGTTCTTTTTCCATATAGTGTTCTTCTAAGAGTTGGTCTTCCTCTTAAGTCTTGCTTGGAAGAAAATCTTTGTGTCTTGCAAGTAATTGCCTCTCAAAATAAGTGATAAGCTTGTTGTGAAGCTCACATGACCACTTCAATGTTTAAGATATTAAAATATATTAAGAGCTTAAGCAAGTTGCACAATTTGTTCTCTACTCTGTCCTCTAAATTCTCCATGTCTCCATTTTTTAAAATTATTTTTGTAATATTTTCATCCATAAAGAAAAAATGCATTGGCACCACAACATTCCTCTTTTGACTGAAGCACCTCAGCAAACCAAAACCTTACTGTATGACATTAAAATCCCTGTTTTATTGCTTTTAATTGTTCAATTAATCCTTAAGTTTATTTATAGAAACCTAATTCTTTAAATATCTACATACTTGAAGATTCTTTTGACATAAATATTGCTTTCCAAGCTCCTGGTGCCTCTTGTGCAAAGTTGATTATTTAGTCATATCCTTAACATGTTCCGTCACTTTTCTTAGTTTTTTATTTACATGCATCTCTATAATTACTTTTTCATGTATTTTAGCCCTACAAAGGCCCGTCTTTCAATTCACTTCTTATTAACTTACTGCTAAAACTTAATTCTTATTTTTTTCTTAAAATACCGAGTGCTTCACTTTATTCACAGCAACATCTTAAAACAGGTGTGGGGAAATTACACATGCAGTCTTCAAAAATCTCAGTTTTATTTAGGAAGCTTTGCTTTATTTATAAATAATTTTGTAGTTATGTCTTTATCTCCATCTCTCTCTTGGGTACATTTCAGTACAGTCTAAAATCCTTGTTAGTTTGCAAATGTTTTTGAAATGTAAGACAGAAGCTGAAAGTAATATTTTTTTTGATTGGATTTAAATTCCTAGACATAATTTTACCTGCTGCAGTTGAAGCACAATCATCTATAGTTGGGCCTAAATAAAATACAAACATATTTTTAAAACTTGATACTATGTGTAATTTCAGTTTTATAAGAACTAGATTATTTTGCAGAAGATGAGTTTTTTGATGTGGTGCCACCTTGTTTACTTGGTATTAGGTAAAACCCCGCTGAAGTCTGATCTGACAAAACCTAACATCTAAAGTCAATGCAGTATTTTAACTTGTCCTTTTTTATATAATTCAGCTGTTTTTACTCTTAAATGCAAGCATTACTGCAGAGGAGCTGCACATGTCCTCGACCTTTACGCTGTCCGTCTTGCAGAGATTTCCCTCCCATGTTCCTAATAATAACTGCAGGTGTGGACAAAATGATAAAATAAGCCTCTTTAACAAAATGTTCTCCTGCCTTCAAGCCAGTTTGGCGCACGAAAATCAGTGAGATTTAAAAGTGTGTCTGACATCTTCACACAGTTTTATTTTTCAAAACGATAACAGAACAACTCAGTGGTTTTAACAGGTTTGCTTTCAATTCTTTAATTTTAAATCCTACATCCAGCTGGTCACAGAGACAAAATGCCAAAGCCATCTTATGTATTACTGCATATGTTAACCAGTGTGTCACATCATCACCTCTCAGCTCCTCCAGACCCTTAGCTTGAAATGTTTTGTAAAAATATATATATATATTCCATGTCAAAAGTTTGGGTATAATTTTCACCTTTTTATACAAGAGTATAAATAAGTGATTTTTAGAGTCACAGTTTGATTTAGAAACGATTTTAGTTTCAGAAACCATTTTTCTTTTCAGTCTGGAGATTCTGTTTAAATTGTGTAACTGGAGAAAAATATATAAACAAATATATCACTTATTTAAAACTATTCTGTAAGCTTCTATGCTGTATCAAATTCCTTCAGTTTATATTTAAACAACAATAAGTTTGTTCATAAAATTATATAACTTAAATTACCAGCATTAGGTTAGCCTAGGTGTCTGACTTTTTCTTAAATCAAACAAATATCAAATAATTATTCAGAATGCGTACAGTGGGTGAAACAGCCTTCCACTGTGGACGAATAATGCAACATGCAGAATACTTAGGAGTGACAAAGTGGCAAAGACTTAAACAGATTTTAAAATTGATTTTGGAGAATTTGGGATTCCCAGCACTAGGAATTGCGTTTTTCCTATATAATCTATTTTTATGCACTTCTGTCCTCATGATTGGTTTGCATTAGGATTTTTTCGGGAATTGCAAAAAGATTTGGATGGAATTTAATAATATTACGCTGCATAATCCCTTACTGTACTCTGCCTCTCTTTTTTTTTTTAAATCTTCAAAGAGTTTTTAAACCAGTGTTTTAATGTTTAGTAAATACAAAAACAAATCTGTGGAAATGATCCAGGCAGAAAATCTGACCCATGTGTGGTTCCGTATATTCATAAACACTGTTATTTAAGCAAATCATTTTCCCCCCATATTGACAGAGGACGACCTAAGGCAGAGTATCGACTGCAGTTCAGTACTTTTATCTGTAATTACATTTATAAAACGGAAGAGAAATGGCGGCATGCCGTCTGAATGTCTCATCGAGGCGGTTGTGTTCAAATCGGGAAGGACGCATTCTGCAGGACACATGAACTGGACCACAGAAACACTCAGCTGAACTTGTGTAAATATGCCAGTTATCTAAGTGTGTTGCTTTGCTGCAGTGGCTGTGAGCTGATGCTGTGTGACTGCAGCATCCAGCACTCCTGTGTGTGTGCAGCATTTCATCATCCTCTCGCTCCCTCAACGCCGGGCGTGAAGCAGAGGCAGAACAAAAGAAACCAGAGGATCATACGTTAGCATTTGACTCACTTTTTATTTTTCCCCTGCAGATCATGTCCTAGTGAAATGCCCTTGCCACAACATTCAGAACCAGCGTGAAAATTATTGCAAAAAGCTGCACACAGTTTTAGATTTGGACTTTTAGATTCAGGTGATGTCAGCTTTGCAAAGACATCTTGGTGAAATCTTACTTCGTTTGTTCCCTTTGGACTTTTTTTCCACATCTGTCTGTAAATCTAAACTTATTTGTTTGCAGTGTGAACCGTCAAATTCTAGTTTACCGAGTTGAAATGTAAAAAGTTAAAATACAGTATTCTGATTTTGTTTAATCATTTGTTGCCTACTTGCCTGACAGGCATGGATGACTCAAAGCTACAGACCTTTTCACTGGTTTTTGACAGAAAATACAAAAAAACCCAAACATTTGGTGCAGAAGTGAACGTTGCACAAGAAAGACTTGAGCCCTACAATGTTTGGCACAGCATGAAATCAGAGGAATAAAAGGAAAAACGACCCTTTATCACATGGCTTGTACTTGTGAAGGAAGGAGACTGAAATTCAGAGGATTCCTCATAGTCCTGGAAAAGTGTGAAATGTGTTGTATTTTCCAGTTTTAGATCATTTTTGGATTTTCAGGCTCACTTCAGATTTCCATTTCTAAAAGATCCTGATTGCAAAATGGACTTTCTGTGTAAAAGGTTTGCTGCAGTATCGCTGTTGTGGTTGAATATTAGATTTTTATTGGACATTATTGTGTATATGGTGATAATTTTATAGTTGGTGTTTATGAGACTTGAAGGAGGAATTTCTTTTGCATCCATTTTTCACTTTATTATTTCTTTAGCTGAACAGTCTATGAATTGAATGAAGGAATTAATTGAATTCAATAACAAAAATCTGTATCAAACATCACCATTCCCGTGTTAAGACCGAACGTTTTATAAATAAGAGTACAGTAGATGTCTTATTTATTTTAGTTTTGTTTATTTAATTAATTAGTTGCGTTAATTTAGTAGTGTTAGTCATTTAAATTGAGTGTTAGTGCGACAATAGGTATGTTTGTTCACTTTACAGTTATTTTGTGTCAGGAATGTCTTGTCAGTGGGTTTTGGTAAGAAATGTTATTTTTGATTCCTTTGTATGTATGTCTGATAAATGTGAATAATTCCATCAAGTCAATCAAGTTTATTTTTAAAGATTTCAGCAATTAGGCAGAACAAAGAGCTTTAATCACAACAACATAAAAATATCATAAACAAATAATTCAGCCAACAATTATGAAAACCAGTTACAGATCGCCAAAAATACACATCAAACATGTTGGTTAATGTTGCACTTATTACTATTCAGGAGAAACTCTGAACAAAGCTTTGTAGCCTTGATTTAAAGGAATTTGGTGTTTCAGCTGTTTTCTGGAAGTTTGTTCAAGATCTGTGGTGCATAGAAGCTTCTTTATGTTTGGTTCTGGTTCTGGACATGCATAGTACACCAGAACCAGAAGATTCGTCTGGAAGTTTGATACAGCAACCTTTTTTCAACGTATCATCGCATTGACAATAAACCCGACTGTCACATTAAAATCATGACTCCTTTCTAAATTCCTAAAATGATTCCTTCATGGTAAAGAAATCTTCCTCTGTTGTCAATTTGGAGCCATTTTCTACAAACACGTTTTTAACACCTGTAGGCCCCTGTAATGTTATCTCACCGTCAAACATCACTATTGATTGGATTAAGCTGCTGGAGGAATTTGATTATCAGTCCAACCAAACAAACAAGTCACTATAATTGGCTGAGTGAAAGAGGTGTTGGGTTCTCACTCCTAACAAACTGTACCACAGCTGGCTCGCTAGGAGAACAGATAAATAATGCATAAAGGTCCCACAGCTGAATTAAACACCTCTAAACCTTGAATGCTGCCTCGCTCTCGTACAGTTAAACTTCTCACGGTCACTTGCAGAATATATCTGCCGGTGACTAAATGCTAAATTTTTATGATATGCCTACATTTTTTTCCCCCTTCTCCCACAGCGTGTGTCATCCTTTTAGGTGTTTACTGGTGTCTCAGCGAGTTCAAATCCTTTGAGAGGCGACATGACACTTTAGGCGAATCAGGCAGACAAGATGCTCGAGTTGTGGGGGGATTTGCTCGCCTTTCTGTGTTCTGCCTCCTGCTGCCAAATGTCTGCTGTCGCCCCACGAGGGAATGTGTGTATATATGAGTGCGTGCCTCTCTTATCTCTTCTCATCTCTTTGCAGATCGGGACAGGCTTTAAGGATGAAGATCTGGAGCAGCATTACAAGTTTTTAAAGGTGAAGTAGAGCCGCATGAGTGTTGAAGTGAAAAGCTGGGCTAAAATAATCGAAGTTTCAGAACCGCTTTACCTTTTATTGTTTTGATACCCTGTTCTCTTACAATCGACATCATCCTCCTTCACACAGATGCTCGGAGAGAACATTTTGCAATTAGAAATTGCAAATTGAAATCCTTCATCCTAGGGTTAAAACAATTAATCGATTGTTGAAATAATCATTAACTTATTTAGTAATCAACTGATTGTTAATTGGAGTAGTTGCTGAGAAAATGTGCTAGAATTTTACCTGAATGGCTTTAAAAGTGAAGAAACATAGCTACACAGTGAATCACTATCCAGGAGTACCTTCTATGTTTCTCAAAATATTTCAGGCTTAACCCATTAAACAAACACTCACAGACCTCCTAACTCAATATTGCCTCTCAATAACACAACATATATTCAACCTGACATGAAAATATTAGTGTCTTAACGCACTTATTTTTGTCTCCTTTGTTTGTCTTCATAAGGGTGGCACTCTGTGTTTTGAATTATTTGCATGTTCTGAAAGTAGATTTTAAGCTTTCCAATTATCTCAAACACATAAAAACATGACGTTGCTCTTTACTTCCAAGTGTTGTATGAATTGGAAACATTTTACTCATTTAGAAGCATGATGAAAGAAAAATAGACCTGAGTTGCTTTGGCAGAAATAAAAATCCTCTTCACAATTAAATGTAAAAGTTATCCACAAGTTTCTATCTATTGAAAAGTTGTTAAACAAATAACTTCTCACCAACTGCAAGGCGCTCATAGAGCCGTACAAAAGAATCGAAACAAAACTCTTGGCTTCCTCCGATCATATAAGCCAGCGGTATCTCTGGTTTTTCTTTTGAGTGACCCGGTTTATTATTATTTTTAAACGCAGTCCTTTGGTAAGCTAGTTGTGTGCATCACATTTTAAGCTAATGGTAATTACTTGCAGTACCTTGCGGACCAATAGGGGGCGTCTGGGGACCACAGTTTGAGAAAGACCACCCTCTGGGGAAGAAAAACCAAATAGTGAATGGATGCATTAACTACCCCAGTAGCTTTGTGCAGGAAAGAAGCAACAACAAAGAGTACATACACCTCATTATCAGATGCAATACTTTCATCAGAGGCTCGCTCCAGGAAGTTCACATTACCAAACACAGAAACCCTGAGCCGGGCTACAGTCTGCAAAACCAGGCAAAGTACTTATCGCTAATGACCGCAATAACTCTTTCAGTGGCTTTATCCTTAGAAGAGGCAGAGCTAAACACCGAAATGCATCCAGTTGGTTTGCAAATGTGGAAATCCATGAATTACTGCTGCTTCACCTTTTTAAAAAAATGCAGCGTTGAGAGGAAATGTGGGGGCGTTTTCTGACTTTGGGTAATGAATTGCTTTTTCAATTTACATTAGAAGAGGTTTGTTCCAGAGCAGCGGAGCAGCAGCATTTTAAGCACTTGTCAACCGCTCTCTGAAAATGATAGCTGTTGAGAGAGCCCGACTTCATTTGACTTCATTGGCTCATTTTAGAGCCGCTGTTTCGCGAATAGCAGCAGAGACTGGAGCAATTTGTCGAACTCGAAACAACATTTCTAAATATACGTTAATGTACAACGTTTTTTATTCATTTTACATCGACAAAGTAATCATTTAAACATTAGAGGCTTAAGTATCTGTTGCATAAACCTCTTCACAGAAGCAGCGTCTGAGAATGAGGTTTAAAACTTTTTCCTGATTCTTTTTTTCCTGGAGCCAATAAAGCCTGCACTGTAGAGGTTTGTAATGAAAGTGATGGATGGTGAATTAAAGCGAGCCGGCGGTGTGGCCGTGCTGCTCTTGTTGCAGACGCTGCAGGCCAATAGGACTCTCGGCAGGGAGACAATTGGCTTGTTTACACGGCTCTGAGTGGTGAGGTGCTGTGTTAAAATGAGGGCTACCCTGAACCCTCGTTTCACTGCTCAGATGCTGATTTTTGATTCACTTGGAGGCTTTTTAACCAATAACAATGGAATAAAAGTGAAGCAGGTTGCTTTGTGTTGGACCCAGGTTCCTGTTTCGCTTGTTAAAAAGCTTGATTTGAATGGATTAGATATTTCTCTAACAAATGCTTTCCTCTTCAGAGCCACATAAAGAATTGCCTTATAGTTCTTACTTTGTTTTGCTGACTGAATATTTCAAGTATTGTTTGTGGTTTAAAAAATGTAGTGTCCATTTTACAAGTCATCTTTATATTTTTTGCATTAAATGTGTAGTTTTATTTAGAATAAAAATTAAATGTTCAACATTTTTATTTTCTTTCTTTATTCTACTATGTTTTGTGTTTTGTATGCTATGTCACCCACTTTAAAGCACTGTGGATTATTATAAAATGTTATACTAATAATTTTATTTATAAAATTGCTTCAATCTAAAACTATTTTGAATGTCAAAAAAGTTGCTGCTTATTTAGTTTTCTTCTTTCCTCATTAATCAGATGAATTAAATCATTGATATTGATGTTTATGTATTTCTGGAAATAAGTCACAAATTACAGATATATGCTGATTAGAATCATACCAGTTACCGTTTAAGTGGCCGATCTAAGTTTTCTGTCCTGATTAGTGTTTTCCTGCTATTTCGCATTAATACGAGAGCTGCTGAAGTTTTTCAGCTATATCGTCTGGCCCTAATCTAAACATGCTCAAAGCCGCCATATTGTTTGTCAATCGTGTTTTACAGCTTCTATTTATTTTGACTTTCAATTCAGGTCAACTTTGCCACAAAAATATCGGGGCTTGGCTAAAATTTTGTGTTTTTTCCCCAAATAAAGTCATAATGCAACAAGAATACAGTTGTAGTAATGCAAGAATAAAGTCATATAACAATAAAGTTCAAATAATATGAAAATAAAGTCGTAATATTAAAGCAATGTTGCAATTTTATGAGAACTAACAACTCAACTTACTTCAAACAGCCTAAAGATTTACTTTTTTATGTCTTTGATTTAAGGGATTTTAAAGGGTTTTAGTTAGAAAAGAAATTAAACCATTTTCACCTCTGGATCATCAGAAATATATTAAAAAAAAACTGTAAAAACAATTTGTTGTAAAAAAAAAAAAAAATAATGCATCAAAAAAAAAAAAAAAAAACAACTTATTTGTTTATTGCCAGCAGGGATGGACATAGTCTGTTCCTCATCCCAACAGCTTGTGGGAAGAAGCTGGTTAACACCCTGCAGGACCTGCAGCAGATGCTTGTTGTGGCTTCTCCCAGAAGGCTGGAGGGGAGAGTGGGGGGGGCGGCATGCTGGGAGACGGATGGTGACGGTCCTTAAAGGTGGCTGTGGCTCTGAGAACGTGGCGCCGGTTTAAAAACTTTCCTCTGGGAGGGGAGAGGAGCATCAGTGATTTCTGCTGGCTCCTTTCTAGCTGCTGCTGTTCATAGACTTGAAGCGTCCAAACCAGGATGTGAGTCGGCAGGTTGAGAGATTTTCAGTGGTGCATCTGAAAGACACCTGCCTCTCTGGAGAGGACACAGCTCCCATTGAGCTTTTCCTAAAGTCTAAAGTCTGCAGAATTTATCTTTATTCTGATATAAAACCTTTATAATGTGATCATTATTGAACTCTATACAGACAGGTATTTAAAAACATTTAAAATCTATTTTAAAAATGATCATTTCTATTAATTACCCAGATTAATCACTTTTTATTTTTTGCATATTAAAGCTCCACGATGGAACCTTTGCTTTTAAGTGTTTCTAGTACAACAGTAAATCTGACACAGATGGCAAAGCTGCTTTTCTTGGTCCACTAGAAATTAATTTTTGCTTCAAAAAACAATCTGATGGTTTGCTGGAACAGACTATTGTTGTGCTTAAAGGACTCAGCCTATCACTGAAGCTTTTCAAGCCTAAAATAGCATCACAATGCTTAACATGTTGCACCAAACGAACATCTTCATCGCTAATATCAGCGTCCACATTTCTAAGAAAGTACTTTTTTCAAAGAAGTTCCATGAACCGGAATAAAAGCACTTTGCACCAATTTGATGGCCGAATAACCAAATAACTTTTTTGTTATGAATAGCTTTCTTGTTAAGCTAGTCACAAAAAAAGTTTTAGTTTGGGAATATTTATTTTGTTGATGCGTGGTTTTCAATTATGATGCAATTAATATAAAGGGCTTGTGTCACTTTTGTTAAAAAGAAGAAACAAATTATTTCACACCTGCAATAAAACTAAAAACAGGCTAGCAAAAAGATGTTAAATATGCATAAAAGAATGTCGGAGTAGAATATCAGTTAATAAATCTCAATAAAGTAAACATTTGAAACAGAATTAATCAAAACAAAACAAAGACCTGACCTTTCACAAAAAGAAGAGGGGAAAAAACAAGAAAAATATTAATAAGATCCACCAGAAACTACATGAAAAATAGTTGATTTTTAGCCTTCGCCTTTCTTAAAATAAATTGTAATGTTGACCAAACTTTAAATTACAAAATAATCCCAATGAAGTTTTACCCATTCTGAATGAATGCATTAAAATCATCACCACCGCTGCATGCAGCAGAAATAGCTGCCCTTTGCTAATATGTCAAGTTTGTAATTTAATGTACAGTGTAATTATTGTATTCCTGAAGGCATGAGGAACACACATCCCCTAATAGAGTACTTGACCTATTTAATGAGGTTTTTCATTCAAAATGAAGTGATTTCTGCACTAAACTGACCCACAGCATCAACAGACTGTCTGAGGTAGACAGATAAAAGCACTTGAGTTAAACAGAAAGTTTCCTGAAAAGCAATTATGTCACTAATTTTAATGTTGTATGCATACATACATGATCAAGTAATTATAGGACAAAAAATTAGGCAATTCATTCAGTGCTGCTTTGTTTTGTTTACACTAGAACCCGTTATACTGGAGACCCTGGTGTTTAAAATACATATTTATCTATGTGAATAAATGGGGTTATTGTAGAGAAACCATTTAAAATCCATCCATGAAGAGCTTTTCTGGAGACTTAGTCTGGACTGGTTCTGTAGAAATCAGGGAATACATGCTGGCATGCTCAGGTGTGGCCAACAATCTGCAAGGTGTGTGTAATAGTCTGTAAAGTCATAGAAAGGCTGTGTAACCCCCAAGCAACAAAAGCCTTTCTCACATTTATCATGCTTCCTTTGATTTTAGTGCACATGTGTTTGTTTTAGAGAAACAGAATTGGAAAAATAAGGTTGAAAAGTCTAGAAATGTGCTGATTTTAGCTGTTTTTGACCTAGAAGTTACTATATAAAATAAGCCAAACACAAAAAAATGTTCAAGGGACAAAATAAGTCATTGATCTAAAATCTACAAACTAAAACAATCTATAAAACTTGCGAAGAATGTACATAGCGGCACACACCTGATTTTATTTGTGGATTAAAGCAGATATTTCCTATCATTCACTAAATTATAAGACACACAAAGTTGTTTTTTTTTCCAAACTGACATTAAATCAGGCAAGTTGTTTTTGGATAATTAGGTTTATCAATATTATTTCTAAAACTCTAAATTCATAAAAATTATATAAATATTTTTTCCTTTTTTAAATTCAGAAGTTTGTTTTTAAAGATGCTGAGTGAAGCTGTCAGGAGAAAGTGTCTTTTCCACGGTGAAACGGAGCTTGGCTGGAAAGCCGCTCTGCAAGGAAGAAGCCGTTACTCCAGAAGCAACGCAGAAAGTTCACAAATGCATTCTGGGACAAATGATTTAATTTTTGGCTACATTTCCTGTGGTCTGATTGAACTAAGGTGGAAATATTAATAACCATCATTTGGGGGAAATTGCAAACTTGAGGAAGTTACTTTCCAGTTTCCGTCAACGATTTCTAAAGTGCAAGCCCATTAAAAACTGTTGATGGAAATATGGCTTCACTCTCAAACAAAAATGTCCCCAAAGTTGAAAAGATTTGCAGTTCTCTCAGGAAAAATGGGCTGATATCCCACAAGCTACAACAAAATGCTTGTGAAAGGAAATCCCAACATTTCCTTCGTAAATCTACATTAAAAGCCAATTCGACCAAATAGTCATCTATTATAAGCATATGTTTAGCATTGATAGTTGAGTTCTTCATCTTAATAAGTCTGAGTGTGGCTCTCCAAAGCAACACAGCAGCCCTAATAGCTGTTTCTGACGTTCAAATGCATTTTGGACTAATATTAAATGTGTTTGCTTCTTTATTTTCAGGAGTTGGATCAGAATAAAAAAAAGTTGAAGTTATGTTTCTGAGTGTAATTTACAGACTACAACTCTGAACCTCGACAAAACTTATGACAATCAGCCGTAACTTTTAATAAGATTGCACACCTGCCTGCTCATGCACTGTAATTCAGTGAGTATTAGAGCATTAGACCTTGAATTCCTACAGTATAAATAATGTGCTGGGAAACAGCAGCACTGCTTTAATGTGACCCAGTTATGTGGCCTGCTACAGTCTAGTTAACAATTCACTCAGAAATGGTTTTTTTAATCTAAATCAAGGTCAGACCGAGATTCTGATTCACCTCCAGGAATGTCATTTTTATTCCTTTAACAGGGTTTTGTTTTTATTATGCACACTAAATGTTTTTCTTCAGGTTTTTAAATGAAAAACGCATTTAAATGAAATGTTAAATGAGTTTTTATTGTTTTTACATAAGCACTTTGAGAAGCCGATCTTATCCACTGATCTCATCTACCTCGGCAAAGGAATAAAAATCAACCTCTGGCCTTTATTCCTCTGCCATCAGAGAGGTTTGACTGGCAGACCTTCCCATCAGCTCATGTCTGCACGTTTCCCGTTGACAACAGTCATCCCACTGTTACAACTCGGTGACTTTCTTGCTGTTTTCATCAACATTTCAGACAAAAAAATAAGTAAAAAATTGGCCAAAATGGGAACCAGTAAGTGAGGGTTTATAAAGATAGGCCAGAAAACTGCAATCAGTGCAAAACTACTTTGAGATTTAAATGTAAAGTGGGTTATAAATAAAAAGTCAAATTTTTAAGAGTACAGACAAATATTTGAAATACCAAACTTTATTTTTTTAAGTGCATTGTCTAATACTTCCATCCATCTACATGCTGGTTTGATTCTCTCTCTGTCATCTACTCTGTCTCTCCCTTCATCCTCTGGTCATTTTCCCATCCATCTGTCCCTCTTTCTGTCCATCAATCTCTTTTGATGCATCATTCTGTTCCTGTTCCTGCTCCTGCTCTGTCTGTCCAGTCAGTCAATCATCCATTCGGGTTTCATATTTAAAACCTGACCTCTGTAAAAGAAAAAAAAAAAACTTCAACAAATTAATCTTGAATTATCCTTTTTATATATTTAAATTTGTCTTAAGAGACTGAACTCTAGAAAAAATAAATAAATAAATAAACAAGCTTGTGTTTAACATTTAACATACAGTGGCACAGTTGGTAGAGCTGTTGCCTTGCAGCAAGAAGGTTCTGGGTTCGACTCCTGGCCCTGGTCTTTCTGCATGGAGTTTGCATGTTCTCCCTGTGCATGGTGGGTTTTCTCCGGGTACTCCGGTTTCCTCCCACAGTCCAAAAACATGAGTCATGTTAATTGGCCTCTCCAAATTGTCCCTAGTTGTGAGTGTGTGTGTGTGTGGTTGTTTGTCCTGCGTGTCTCTGTGTTGCCCTGCGACAGACTGGTGACCTGTCCAGGTTGACCCCTGACCCCGCCTCTCCCCCAGAACGTCAGCTGGAGAGGAACCAGCACCTCCTGACCCCACTAAGGGACAAGGGTGTTAGAAAATGGACGGATGGATGGTGTTTACCATTCCTGTTTTCCTGTTTTCTAGGAGCACATCCTGGTCAAGCCCCGCCCCTACTACCGTGTGGACCAATCAGCTGAGCCCGACGTGTGGCTGGACGCCGTGCAGGTTTGGGAGGTGAAGTGCGCCGACCTCTCGCTGTCGCCCGTCTACAAGGCTGCCATGGGAATGGTCAGTGCAGCCGGCGTTAATCCGCTCCCTTGTGTGTTTCTGCAGATAAATCTTGTCAGTTCTGCTCTGCTGCCCTGAATGAAGAGTCATAATTAATGCGTCTTACTTCAGTTAATGAAACTGCTGCAAAAGAAGCCGGATTTAGCGGAACGATATTTGTTATTGAGCTGTGGGTTGGCAGAGTAAAAAAGTTAGCATCAATGAAAACACATGGTATTTTAATATATTTGTCTTTTTTTTTTTTTTCATGGGTGTCAAGCTTTCCGCTTTTGTGATTGTACAACCTGCACTTTGGATGAGGTGGGAGTGAAAAAAGACGGAGTTTACATATTTTCTAATCCTTCAAAAATGTTGGTTAAAGTCATTACGTCCAGCATTTGATTCGTTTTCAAGCAGTTTTGGGTTTTCAGTAAATGAAAATGTGATACTTCAGCACAGAGGAGGTAATAAAAGGCTTATGAAGGCATAAATTAAACCGGGACAAAGGGTTAAGTCCTGCAGCTTGAATTAAACTCAACAAATGGGCTCATAATTACTTTAAAGTCCTGAATCTTAAAAGAATGAATTACAAGGAATAAGTGCTCACATGTACCTGCAGCTTTTTACAGTGCTAAAATGGTTAAACCTGTCTTCAGGTGGATGCAGTGAAAGGCATTTCTCTGCGGTTCCCTCGCTTCCTTCGCATCAGAGACGACAAGAAGCCCGAGGACGCCACCACCGGAGCTCAGGTACGTGACGTTAAGTAGAAAACCAGCCACGCATTGAAGCGCAAAGCCTCCAGTACGCAACCAAACACGCTAACCGGATAGCGTTGAAGCAGAAGGTTAAACACGTCGACCTTCTGCAGTCTAAAAATGACTCCCAACACGGTTTAAAATGAAAAATAAAATTCTGTCAAGTTTGTTTGGATCTCTTAAAGTGTCACAGAAATGTGGCGCATTGTAATCAATATCATCATGGTCACTTCACACAAGCGGTCCTGTAAAATTTCAAGGGTGAGCAGCGCTGCAAGGGCGGCGTGTTATTTTTTATTTTTTATGCAAGCAGGAGTGGATGCAGGAGGAGCATCATGCAGCAGTTTGAGCAAAGCTGCTGCTTCCTTCAGGCTCAGCTGCAGAGTCAGACCAACACTTTGAAATCAGTCGCTGTTAATGTCGCCACATTACAATCACAACCACAAACTTCCAGGTATTTTACTGGTCTGGAATTAATCGCATTTTAATCAAAATCTGCTCATCAACAGAACCAGCTTCAACCCTGAAAAGCCGTTTTTCGTGAATAACTGTCAACATGAGCTCAGCAACAAAGATATCAATGTTTTAAATCTGAGCTGAAAGGTTTTTCAACCATCAGATTGCTGCAAAATACTATTTTACACATTCTGCTTTCCAGTGTTTTATGACCAAGAAGATTAAAAACACAAGTTTTTGAGATGTTTTTTCTTAGTTTCTAAAACGCCACATGCCGTGAATAATTTTTTAAAATATAATTTATATATATTTCTATGACAAAGTATAGGGTCATATTGTGAAAAGTTAAAAAATAAAGTTGAAATGTGAAGGTAAAGTCATGTTAAGAGGATAAAATCGTAATATGACTTTATTCTCCTAATTTTATTTCTTTAATCCCGTCGTTTGTACCTTTGTAAGATTTTTTCCATGGCACTAATACTACTAATACTTTACTAATACTAATACTTTCAATTTGTTGTGAGAAATGCTTCGAACTTGGTTTACGTCTTGTTTAAATGACGTAGAGTTGCTCTGATCTGGTTTTGACAGGTTTCTGTTTTTTTTTTTTAGGTCATTTCTAATTCTGATGGCCAACTCATACAAACTATATTGTTTATTCGGTAATTAGATTGCAGATATTTAATAATTACATATGTAAACAAGGAACAAAATGACAATTTATTTAAAACATTTGCTGCAAGTTCATTAAGTTTTTTAGTTTAGTTTTTTTTTAGAGGGATGACAAAATCATTTTTTGGCTTATTTGACATTTTAATTTCTATTTAATAAGCAAGTATAAACATGTAATTTTTCAATGTTTTTCTTTGCTTTCCTTCTTTCATATGAAATTACCAGAAACATGTAAAAGCTCCTAAACAGACACTTATGTTTTTAAGCACAGTTCACCATTTAATACCTGCTGCTCCTGTAAAACACTGCAGAAATTTTGTTATGTTGCAAAAATTGGATACAAACTGATTCCTCGAGTCGCTGTGATGCTCACAAAGCGAGGAAAAAAAGCAGAGCTGCTGGTGAGCAGAGAAATGCACCGACTGTCACAGCTTCACAGGGAAATATGCTATCTGACTATTTTGATGCCGTCTGATTTTTATCTTGTTTCATGGGGGGGGAAAATCCATATGAATTAAAAGTTTATACACAGGCCTGACCAAAGTTGTCCTTGATGTACAAACTAAGGCCGAAGATCCAATACCTCCTTGACAAGCCCGAGTCCCGTCTGAGCCGTTTTACATTCCAAACTGTCTGTGACTCGAATGCAGAGCGTGGAGGTGTGTTCATTACTTTTGGGAATCAAGGTGGAACATCGGCAGCATGTAAATGTACAGCTGCATCTCCAGGAATAAGAATGGCATTCAAAATGTAATTTACTGCAGTGATTCAACTCTAGAAGAAAAAAATATATATATTTCATACAGTGATTTTTTTTTTTAAAGCTTTTATTTCTATAAATGAAAACTAAAATATCAGTGAAATTACTTTTAATTCAGAAAAATCATCTTATTGAAAACTGTTCCTGTATTGTACACTAAGTAAGTGGTTGGAGCTCCTTTTGCATGAATTGCTGCATTAATGCAGATTGGCAATACTCAGTAGATTTACTTTGAGGTTTATATTAGGCATGACAAGTAGCTGCATTACCATTACTTGTTAAATGTGCTCAAAACTTTGTCAGTATTCCGCTAATGTAAATTTAAAAAATGCAATTCTGTAATTGCTGTGTTTCCTTTAAATAAAAAACTCAATTAAAATCACATATGAATGTTTGTTCACGCGATAAGCCGTTTGAAAACATGACACGCCATCTTCCACCAGCTACTTCCTGCTGTCGTCTTCCTCGTAGTTTCCGCCAGAAGTAACGTTTATTTGTTGATCATGTGGCTTGTGTGATGCGAAAAAAGTTTTCATTGCAGTTTTGTGAAATAAACAAATTTCGATACGTCCAAAAAATCAAAATGTGTAAAATGGTGAAGTCGTATGGTCAATGTGATAGTTTTGATAGAGTGGGCACCTGCAAGGTCCTGCATCTCCATTAACCTTCTCATCAGACAAAAGCATAAAACAGTGACACTCCAGATTATCACCTTCCACTGAACCTTAAATTACTTGGATTATGTGAATTATGTGCCACTTGGATTTTCTTTAAAAGAAAAATGCTAAATTTACTTTTATGTGAATCAAAGACATTCCGAAATATTCTGGATAAATCTGTGTGGTTACTTTTGAAGCTTCAACCTTAATTTATCCATGTTGTTTATGCAACATACCACACTTTTCCTTCCACCAAACTTTCTCTTAGTCTGTTTGCACTGCAAGAACTCAAAATCATCTTACCAAGTATTTTTGTTCTCTTTTTGGTCCAAGATATTTTTCCCATACTATAAGGTAAAATGTCTTGTTTTATAGACATATTATTTCACTTATAATTAATACCTTTTCAGCATTATTAAGGAATTATTGACTTAAACAAGCTCCTATTTCTTTCTGAAAAGTTACTCGTAAGTTATAGTTTGTCTTATCATGTATGTTAAGATATATTGCACTAGAAACAAGACAGAAATACTTGGTAAGATTTTGTTTTTCCACTTTATCATCCATCTGATATTTGCTCAATTACATTTTGTGTAAAAATTACATTGGTTGATGTAATTTTATGCCAACCTGAATGCTGGGTTTTTAATTAGCTGTAGAACTAATAGTGTCTCATCTGATGAGTTTCACATTAAACTTTGGAAACTCATTGCTTAGTCTGTTATAAATCTATACGAGTTGTACATTTCCAGTTAAATAAAGTTGAAATAACATTCTAATTCACTGTGATGCACCTGTAGACAGAGTTTCCATCCAGTGCTGATGCTCAGGATTAAATTAAAACGTTGAAGTCGGAGGAAATCGGGAGAAGCTGAACCTGAGCCAGAACATGTTGGACCAAGTCTGTTTCAGGCGGAGACTCAAAGCTTCACCTCGATAAATAATGTGATGTTTCATTGTTTTCCTCCTCTCGGAGCCCCCTCCTGCTGCCTGCCCATTATTCACTGTCCCACCCCGTCTTCCTCTCCCCTCTCCTCGACCTAAAGCCTGATAAATGAACACAGCCTCCGTCTCCCAGTCAGCAGCTCCGAGTCACCGACTTCAAAGCTCGGGATATGAATAATCAAACTGTTATTTTTAGCTTTTCCTCTTCACGTTACTGACCCGACTTCATGATCTTCTCCTCCTTCTCTCCTGCTTTCTGTCTTCCTCTCCCTCCATCTATCTGAACATTGCTCCTCCTCCTCTTCCTCCTCGATCCCTGCAGATCGCTGATTTGTACAAGAAGCAGCAGCAGATTCAGAATCAAGGGGAGAAAGCTGACCCGGAGGACTACTACTGAGTCTCTGCAGCCATGCGGTGATGAAAATCTCAATGTAATTGTAAATATCTTCTCCCTGTTGGTATTGTTGAATGAAAATAAAGGCGTCTTCCAGTTTTGAGCTACCTGTAATTTGTTATTGATTTATTGAAGCTGCGTGTTCACTCATTACCGTTTCCCTTTTGAGGGCAAAAATTGCATAAACATCTCGGGGCATGCCGCGCACATAAATCCCCAAACCATCATCGATTTGGCAGTTACCGCTTTTAATAGATCTTTATCTGAAATTCACATTGCTAAAGCAACGCAGGTGGCATACCAATACTTGTGCCCAGCTTCTTCTCCTGCAGCAGGAAAAAAAAAAAAAAGTGCAATCGGCATGTATCGGAAATAGGAGGACAAGCCAAGGAGGTTTCCAACTGCCCAGGAACGTTATTAGGAGCAGGAATAGATGCAGAGCTGACAGTTGCTCACAGCAGGACAAAAGAGAAGCCCCGACAGCGATCATGGGATGGATGGAAATCTGCTAACTGTCCAGCCTGAATCAATCATAGACGTGAGGAGGAGACGGGAGAAAGGGGGGGCGGAGGGGGTGGCGGTCTGAGAGCCAAGGACGTGTGATTATGATGTAGAGGAGAGTTTTCAGCAGGATGATTATTTCATCTGAGACATGGGTGTGCTTGGTGACAAACTGAGACACTTCGCGATGGGTTTGTTTTGATTCTGTTTTGTGAGAGTTTCTCTGAATGGTATTTTTGCCAAAACGAGGGCCTGTGTCGGAAATTTTTTTTTATCTTGTCAGGGAGTTTTGTTTATCCCACAGGTACTCACACGGCTACATGGAGCACTGTGAAAAAATAAAATGTTGGCCTTAAAATAAACCGAAAGCATCTAAACTACTATACGGACTGCCAGGGACGTTACAATAGCCGTGTTTGAAATGTTTCTGTCAAAAATGGGGCAGAATGACGAGAAAATGCAGCAAAAGTGTGAAAGTAGATCTGACCGTCATGCTGTCTTGATCTGATTCAAATAATAGTCTTCCCTCTTGTCAGGTGTTTCCCCTCGCACTTTAAAAACAGCTGTTGCTGAAACAGAACAATCTGAACAAGTCGCTGTTGCACAGTTGTAGGCGAGTCTCCAACCTTCCAGCCATCAGTAAAGCGATTGAAAGACTGTTTCAACAATCTCTTAACAATGACCAACCACTTTGACATAATTCGGTCCATTTTCGGTGCTCACCGCCGTACTGACACTGCCATCGTCAAGTGTTCACTGATAGCCACAGTTCTGTTGGACTTCTGCGCTATATTCCTGGAGAGCTGGGCCCAGATCTGCTGCAATACCTGACTGGGTTGAGTCTTGGACTGTTTTTGTTTCAGTAGGTAGCTTTGCAACAAAACCTCATGCTGGGTTCTCCAAATTTAATATCTACATGCTGCTGCTAGCTCAGATTATAACAAAGATAAGTTGTTGTAACTATGCAGATGATGCTCTGCTCTACATCACAATGTCACCAGGTGACTGAACACATTCAAGCACTGAACAGATGAACATATAAATGTATGGATGTGCTATGTCCTTCTCCAGCTGGACAGAAACAAAGCTGAAATTTTTTGAACCAAATTGAGGAGCAAATGAGTCTAAACTCCTACCTGGACCTTCAGAGACACATAAAGGCAGTTACAAAGTGCCGTGTTGGAAACATGCAACAGTCAGCTCTAGAATATAAAGATGGAGCTGTGAATCAAAACTGATTATTGCAGCTTTAGTATACTTAAATATAGAAACTACAGTTAGGCTTGTTGCAATAAGCCACTTAATCACATGATGGATAAAAATGAGATCAATAATTTCCATTTGCATGATTTACCATTCTTCTGTTTCTACCAAAGACTGGATGATGGAAGTTTTTAGTCTGGTGTGTTGATCTCAACTAGCCATTTTTTTAAGGGCAATTTTGTTTAAAGAAACTTCATGATTCATTATATTTGTTGTTTCTGTTGTCAATTTAATTTGTACACTTAAAATGTCCAGTATTAAATGTTCATTAGAATTTAAAGTTTATTGAGCTTTGAGAACGCATTCTTGCATTACAATGAAATTACCGTTGTATTCCTTGAAAATGTCTCAAAGGAACATCATCATTTATCGCAAAATTTGTAAAGCTGACAGGCCAAGCTACAGTCTTCAACGCAATTGTCCCTGGTTCAATTCCCTTCTTCTCTTGTCCAGTGACTGTTTAAAAAAAAAGGCCACTAGTCCCATAAAAACCATTTAACCCCCCCCCCCCCGTCCTGAAGCTAATTTTCTTGGTTATTAGTTTAGTCCCTTAGCACTTACCATAAATGATGTAGTAATGAGAAACGACGTGGCGAGCATGGCCAGCCTGCTTCACATCTGCTCATGAGCGTTTCAGATAATGCGCCTCTGCCCACATGCAGCCCCACATGCTCGGCTCAGCACCCTGGTTTTAAGTGGGTGGACGTGCAGCCGGTTATCGCTCCTCTCTTGCATCAGCAGGAGACGACGCTGAACGCAACGAGACGCAGGGGAATAAACCGAAAAGCGCCGTCGTTGCGATTCCTGTGTCTGTGTTTGTCGGCGTGGAGCCAGTTTGCATCTTTCCCCGCTTGTATCGGACGCATTTACATGTGAAATGCTGCAGTGACTCGCTCGGCATGTGGCTTAATGTCGCTGTTTTCACATGCAGAGTGGTTTGGATTTCCTGTCCTCAAAAGCATGTGAGGGTGCTGTTTGTTATGGTGCATCTGTATGCAAGTATTCCCAGTGTGTGGCTGTTGGTTTGCCTATTATTTCTGTGTGTGGGCTGTTCTGTGTCTGCTGAACAAGAACTTTGAGAAAGAAGTCATTGTAGCTTTGAAATTCCAAATCTAGTTCCGTCTGCTGCTTATTTCCCCCCTCTTTTTATCTCCTTGTGTAAAGCTAGGCTTAGTTTCTTAATGCCTCCCCCCTCCTTGTTTGTAATTTATTCATTTCCTGTCCTGCATGTTACTTCTGACACTTCATGAATATCATTAGCACGTCTCTTTCTTTCTCCTTCATCCTTACCAGAAACTAAGGGCCTTGCTGGTTGTTCCTGAAATCAGAATTTCAAATGACTGTCAGCTGTACTGGTTGGCTTGAACACAAAGCGAGAAATGGAAGAAGCCATAATAGAAATCAAACAAGCGACAGAGCATGAAATATTGAGAAAGCAAATATGTAATTAAGTCAGTTGCTTATTGTGTTTGCAGAATGATACTGTAGTAAATAGCTGAAGGTGCGGCGCAGTCGACAGTCATTTTTGAGCTGGTTTGAAGATTTTTAGATCCTCGCAAAAATATTCACACCCTTTTTTTCCCATTTTGGAGTCACAGATGTCCATGTAGCTTATGTGATAGAACAATACTGTCAAGTGGAAGGAGACAAATACGTATATTAGGTGATTCCCCAAAATTTAATCTGTCTTGTTCCATGGACACACTATTTCATTTATAATTAGTGTTTTTTTAATCAATATTAAGGAATTATTGACTTAATACAATCTCTTATATGCTACTGAAAAGTAACGTGTAAGTTAGTTTCGTCTTACCTCAAGTGTACAAAGACATTTGCACTTTCCTTCCAGTTTTTAATAATCTCTCAGACAGTTTTTAACTTATTTTCAGTAGTTACTGTGATCTCTTCAGGTGTTTTCTCCAGTAGTTTCTTAAATAGACTAACATCTTTTCCACAACCACAGGATGTGATTTCTCCTAGAAACAGGTAAGCTTGTAAGGGCTGATTAGACTAAATACAATGGAAAACGCGTTCGAGTCTTCAAATGACTTTCGACTGGCTCAGTCAAAGTTTACAGCTCAATCCAATTGTCGCAAGATTTGGAAACTGATGTCCACATTTGGTCTGCATCCATCCTGACTGGATCTGGGTAACTAGCAAAGAAGATTAGGCAAACACTTCACTCTTCATGCAGTAAGATGGTAGAATAAAATAAGTGTTTCTTGACACACTTAAAAAAAAAAAGGAAATTCTGCTGTAAAACGCTGGCAGCTGTTTCATGGTTAGATGTCATTGCCATTGTTCATGACAATATAATTTCTAATAATTTCTGGAATAAAAAGCTTATAAAATCAATGTACTAATGTAAAAATGTTTCATTACACCAATACTTTCACATCAAATTAACAGTTTGACATGTTTTTTTTAGTAATGGATTTTTTTTATGTTTATCACTGATATATTTCTTTTTCTACAATGCTCACTTTTCAGATTATTATTACATTTCTTTTCTTCCACTTCAGTGGTCAACTTTGGGTTAAAATCCCTTGAAAACGGATTATTTTTGCAGGACACTTGAGTGAAAGTGTGTGTGCGCCCGACATGTTTGTGCCACTGATGTTTACAGAGGGGGCAGCTGGCGCACGCGGCCCGCCTGCGGGACGCTGCTGCGCACCGGCCTCCGTTCCCACCGAGGCTCCTGCCCGTGTTCAAACAGCTGTGCTGTTAGTTCACATCAAGTCACCCGGCCAGGCCTGCACCTGCAGGGGGAGGCTGCTTCAAACCTGCCTGCTCAGCGCCTGTGGGTTTGTTCCCCACTTGTTAGGCGCTCACTGGAGGCTCTGTGGCGTTCCCAGACAGAAAATGCTCCTGAATTGATCTTTGATCTGCCGCTGAAGGAGATGAAAGGCGAAGCTGTGTCCCTGTTTTAGGATGTGTCCCCTTAAAGCGGCGTTATGGATTTATCTTCGACTGCAAAAAGAAAAAAGAGGGCAGCTATTAATAAATAGAAGGAGCAAGGTTTCACCTTTCTGTCCTTATTTGCGCCCCGCCCTCCTCCTCCTCTCCATTCTCCCACATAAGCTATCTGTCTTCCTCACAATGCCGCTTTCTCCACCCCAAGAACAATGTGTTTGTTCTCCTCCACCGCCTCCCTGTCCTTTCTTTCCCTTCCTATCCCTCCATCCATTTGTTTGGTGCTCTCTGTGACATCTCTGCCATGCCAGGCCATGAGGGAGAGAAGGTGGGACAGGCCCATCCATTGTCTGCAGCCGAGCCCACGGCATATCAATAGTTTTTGTTTCTGGAGCAGGAGCGTTGGCCAGTAACCTTTTGGATCTCATGATGTCAGACCTCCTCCTGTTTGCTACGTTCTTTGTCTGATGTCAATCCTAAATGTGAAAGACGAAGCTAAACTGAGCCTGATGCTTCATTTATAGGCTGCTTCAACAAAAAAGTGAACTTCTGCAAATAATTTGTCACGCAGGGGAAATAATTACAGCTTTTCAAGTTATGGACAGCGATCCTGTTTGATTAAAGAAAACAAAGACTTCCATTGTCTGATCTATGGAAAAAATCTGAAGTTTTCTACTGCTGTTGCAGATTGGGATGCAAATCTGAGTCATTTATGTGCGGCTGATGTTGTCGGTTGCCTCAGCAGTGGCAAACAAAACAAAAATACTCACAAGTTGCTCTCTGATGCATTCCTAAACAACAAGCAAGCTGCTAAATGTCAGGGAGTTTATGCAGATGACTTATCAACGCACTTGGAGAGGGTGGGGGTTTCTGGAAAAACACCCAGAATGATAACTTTTCATTTGATTTCAGAATTTGTTTGTTAGTTTTTTTTTTAGAATTCTAACTTGACTCTCAGAATTGACTTGACTTTTTTCTCAGAATTTTGACTTTTTGTCCTCAGAAGTCTGGAATTACTCCCTGAATTCTGACAAAAAATATCTGTTTCTTTCTGTTTTCCAGTGGCCCTAATCCTCTTCCAAAGTCATCTTCATCACAGTTTCTCAACTCTTAAGCCCCTAACATCAGTCAAAATGATGTTATTACTGTTTAGCCATTGATTTCAGCTCGATCAAGTCATAACGCCTCTGTATTGCCACTTTTTGCCAATAGTTGTGTTGCTTCCCCGCTAACTGCTCTTAATGGCTGATTCAATTTATTTTTCTTCAGCGCCTGGAGACACGGTGCCGCCACTCATTAATCATTTCTTCCGTAGGATCCACTATCTGCATTTTCTTTTAGGTGAAGTCAACTTCAAAGGTTTCATAACTTGACATAAACACAGTTGATACTGCTGTGTGCTGCAGCCGCTGTCGATTTGGCACACTCTGCGTTTCAGGTTGCTGCACTGAGATGATGCACTTTTCAGTCATATTTCTGTCATCAGCCCTTTCTTCCTGTCTCCACTCGGTGGCTTGTCAACCTGTGTCCAATTAGGAAACCTAGATGGCACTTCTTTATTTATGTTTAATCCTGGCTCCCAGCCTTGACTTTTAACAGGTTTCTGGCCAATTGCTCTGCATGGCTCATTTGCTTTGTTTGAGTACGAAAACGTCTCACTTGATTATTCGGGCCCTGCAGCATAACTGTTGATTTAGTCATAACCGCTTTATGATGGGTTTATGATGATGGCAGTGCTTGTTGTTCCTTACTTCTCAGGCCCACGCTGAGAGACTCGTGTTTAAGAGGGGAGGGGTGAGAGGCACATTGCACACTGCACTTCATTGGATCATTGTTAGCCCCTCATTGGTCTTATGACCTTTGTTTGAGCCAGCCTCTGTGGTGAGCATCTCCTCTGTCGTTCTTTGTTTTGTTTTTTTCCCCTTCGTTTTGACTCACAGCCAAGCCTCAAGCTGGCCCAGTTCAGAAATTGCCTTCCTGGCCCAGCTGCACACGTCAGCTGTGACCTGCATGCTAGTCCGTTAGCATGTTGGTCTGTAGCATGTTGGTTTGGCTACTTCAGAGGAGACCTATTATACAAATTTACACTTTGCACATGTGTGTACTTCCATTTGGGTCTTAAATAAGCCCACAAACACCAAGCCAAACCAATTTTTGATAATGACTTGATGCTTTTTTGGTGTATGGAAAATGAGCCATTTCAAAAACCTTCTGAATGTGTAATGTTGCGCCTCACCTATTAGATTCGGTTTTACCGATGTATGTGCTGCTCAATGGCTGCTGTAGAAGACAAGTCTTGCAGTTAACTTATAATCCAGAAAACACTTGCTGGATTCTCAATGATTGTGCAGGAAGCTCTACTGCTAATTTTCAAAGATGTACGGTTGTGTAAATGCTCATCCCTTTGCAATCATTTTCACATGTGAGTGTAAAGGTTTAGTTGGGGGCGTGGCCAACAGCAGCTTACTTGGATTTAAAGTGACAAGACGCCCTAAAACATCTCAAAATATGAAGAACTAAGCAGACTATATTTTCAAAATCTTTTCTGGCAAATTTGTGACTTTTCAAACTCAGAAATGTCCTTCTTTGATTGTGGCTTGTAGGTAGAACATTTCTGAGATGTTTGGGGGATATTGACACCTTTTCTTTCTGTCTACAGAAGCTTTAATGTGCTGTCACACCAATACGCCCTCACAGGTTTATTTTAATGTGACGTTACACCCTCCAATCCTAACAGCTGATCTGAAGCCTTGTCTGCACTGATACAATAAAAACCACCGCAAAGGACTTGTAATTTTACCAAAAAAAAAAAAAAAAGTTAAAAGGCTCCATAGTGCAAGTCTCTTGCCTGCTGGTTCTTCTGTATTATTTAGCAGCAGATAAGCTCCCGCTCTCGCTCCCGTACATTAGTGTGCTATATCACTGCCAGATAGAGGAATGGGGGGCCCTTCCTTCTAGATGTGATACAGTTCCTATCTGCCAAGCCAAGCCTCCGCCGCCATCATTCGGCTGCTGACGAGTTTGGGTCCCAGCCACTTTCTGCACCTGCCAGACTCATAAAGAATCCCCCTGTTCCTGCGGGAGCCCCAAGGCAGAGCCTGCCACAACTGTTAAGGACGTTGCGATTTAGACGTTCAAGCCAAAGCTTTGACTGTCAACGGCGCCAACAACTTGGCAGATGGTCCGTTTTGTTCGGCTGATCCCATCAGTGGGCCGTTTGAGGTGTTAGGATGAACGAGCGGTTAGGATTTGTCACAAGTGGCAAAAATAAATAAATTAAAGTATAAAGTACACCGACTTGTTGCTTAATGATGTGCCGCCGTCTTGGCTAAGGGCTTATAACCTAAGAGATCATTGAGTTTTAACTCTGAATGTTGAACTTGAATAAAATTAGCTGAAGGGGATGGAGTGGACATCTTTATTTAAATCCCCTCCTGTCACTCGGGTCAGACGTGGTCTTCTGAATCACTTCCTGCTTTTAAGGATGGTTTCTGCAGGTTTTCTGTAGTCATGCTAGCAGCTAAGAGAAAATACTTTTGATGTATAATAAAAGAAGACATGCAGAAGTGGGATATTTTAATTGCTTCATCTTTACATGTCAGGAAAATTTTAAAAATAATCTGTTAACAGCTCCTTTTTTCAACCTATTCACAATCTTAAAACAGTTGTGCATTATTTTGCAAAAATGAAGAAAACATACAGAAAACTACTGATGTTGTAGTTTTCTGTACTGATTTTCTTTTTTCCCAATCCTTCTTTTTGTCAATGTTCCTTTATTTCCTGTCTGACTCAGTTTGGTCCCTGTATCCTGAGTTTTACATTTTTACTCAAGACTTCAAAACTGATTCCTTATTGTGAAATCTTCAGATTAAGACCAAAATAGTTTACTGTCATTGAAAAGATGGAAATCCAATAAAAACTTCAGACATTCAAAACAAAACCCCAAACATGAGGGAGCGGATTTTTAAAGAAGAGGCGTCATGTTTTACAGCCAGAATCATGCTGATGGATTTATGATGGTACCCGTTTCATTGTGGTCCATTTTAAGGTAATTGTAAAATGTACGTCATAAGTGTTTTGTCTTTCTGTGCCGCTTTACTGTCTTTTAAACTGTTTAATGTTGTGAAAAGCCATCTGGAGATGTGGCTTGCAAAATAGCCGAGCCTGTAAATGTTGTAGTGTTCACAGTTTGCTCATTATTACACTTGTCTCCATGCAAATAAATAATAAAGAAGAAGAAAGCGGAGGCAGGAAGAGCCCAGATCATCACCCCTCCTCCACTGTGTTTGACACATTGTTGGTTTATTCAGATGCAACTTTTCATACTGGTTTTATGTTATGGTGCCTTTATATTTTTTATAAATAGGTGGCCTTCTCCTAAAACCCTGCAACTGTTCTCTTTCTATTTTTCTTATGAGACAAACTTTAACATTTACATTCTGTCAGAGTGCCGTGGAGTCGGAGTGGAAACTCTTGGGGCTTTTACAATTTCTCTGAACATTTATGTTCTGACCTTGAGGGGAATTTGCGGCAATGTCAATGACTAAGAAGATTGGCAGCTGACTTAAATGTTTTCCACCTGCGAATAATTTTTCTTTCTGTAGAGAAATAGACTCAGATTATTTGGAATCGGCCTTAAAGTCCCTCCCAGGTTGACAGGCGTTGACTTCTAAGCCTCAACGGTCACTGATGGGGTCTTTCCACCTTGGGATTAACATGTTCGCCCCAGAGAAGCAAACAGACAAAACTAATGGCAAGGCGGGTGATGTGTCTTGATAGAGTCAGACAGAGCAGGAATCTCCGTCTGCAACCTACCAATTATCCCAAGTAAAACCTGGCTGAGACCACAGCAGATCACTTTAATAAGTAAAAATGTAAACTGAAATCTCTCTCCCATCGTTGCATCCTGTCCTCATATCAAACCATCTATATATAGCAGGGCTCTCCTTCTCTGGAAAAGTGAGGAGTGGGCACTGCAATCTGAATAAGCAGCTTTGTCTGAGCAGGAGGAGGCTGAAGAGAAAGAGAAAACTGGGTGAAGAAAGCGCCATTGACAGACAGGCAAACACGAGTCAGCCCCTGTCCCCCTCAGGCCCCATTGTCTCCGAGTGCTAGACGCCAGCGAAGGACGAGAATCTGAAGAGAGGGAGGACAGCGAGCTAAGAGTCGCGGCTTTGTTTGGCCGGCTGGCCTCAGACCCGGTGAAAGTGCACGCAGAGGAGAAACAGGGGTGAGACATGGAGATGGAGGAGAGAGCACTAGACTGACCCCGTTGGAGGATCTCCTTCATCCTCCCAGTAAACAGAAACCAAACTTCCCATTATTCCCTTGGTGACGTTTAATCATGAGCAACCCAGATCGACTGCAGATGGCCGTGCTTCCCTCTCACCTACACTCCAAGTGTTAATCAGCTCTCAATCACAGGATGACGAGGGTTTAATTTAACATGTTGCATCCATCATGCTGAAACGCTGCTCAGAGTTTCCAAATTCGCCCCAAGTCGCCCATTGTTCACACAATTAATTCAGCTACTGTACGGCGCAGGTGCCTTTTTTTCTCCCACTTCAACGGATAATGTGTGTTAATTTGTTCCAGGGAGGAAAACGCAGAGCGATGGAGGATGGAAGGGAGGAGGAATGGGCCGGGCCGGGCCTGGGATGAGGGGTGTGGTTGGGTATAAACTGGTGGACAGTGGGGTTTCTGTTGTTGTCCTGTCCCTCCTGGCGTCCTGCTCCCCTTCATCCACTCTCCTTTTTTTCTGGTTTTTCCCTTCTCCTCCTTCCACTCACGCTCCCGGTGGAGTTGGGACTCTTCCTCGGCAGAGTCCTGTCAGGTTCGCAGCGTCCATCCGTTGTTTTGGGGGGGAGCTCCAACAGAAGCCAGAAAACCATGCTGAGAGTTTTGGCGCTGGCGTCAGTGGTCCTCCTGGGAATAGGTAATAAAGGAAAAACAAAATCTTTCCACTTTTTCTAATTTTGCTTTTGATGAGTTGACTAAAAACCTGCCTTGAATTTCACCTGTTACAAGTGAAGGTGTTGAAATTATTTTCTAATTGATGTGAGGTCAAAGGTTAAATGGGAGAAGCTTTTCTCTTGATTGCTTACTTGAAAACTAATGAATCTGATTGAAATAAGAGGAGAATAAATGCCTTAGCATTGAATTAAACCTCTTTGCACTGAATTACTTAACTGAGCCATTCCAGTTGCTTTCTGGAATTGTGTTGCATTGATTTGAACTGTAGTTCATTAAAATCTCCACAGACTTAATCATAGCAAACTGATTGCTAGAATGTAGTAGTGGATGGGATTGGCTAAGTACTGAGCTCAACTGGTCCGAATTTTCCTTGATAGCCTTATTCCATACTGTCTCATTTGAAAGTCACGAATCTGAGGAAAAATGCACAATAATTGCAAATGGCGTTCCACTAGGCTCCATTCTCAGCCCACTTTTTATTAAACATCTATGCAATCTTGCTATCTTAGGTTTTAGAATGTTTGAAAAAGTATAACTACCTTATGTTAATGGTACTAAACCTAATTATTCAGTGTCACCACATGGCCACTGTTTTTAGTCACCCAATTAGTGAATTATTAAGAAGATACATTATTATCTTAATGCAGAAAAAAAACTCCAGAAGTTATTGTTTTTGGTCCAAAAATGCAAGATTGAAGACAAAAAGTTTAGTTTTTAGCTTTTCTTTCTAAAAATGACAGAGGACGAAAGAAACATGTGTGTTGTTTGTTTTGGGCTCTGAGCTAAATTTGACCATCCTTAATTAGTCTATCAATATATCTGCCATCTTAAATACATGGCCAGGATATAAGGTTTCCTGTTAAAACAGAAAAGCTGGTGAAAACTTATATTTTCAGAAGGTTATGTTGATGAGGTCACATTCTGGTCATCACTAAGGAAGTGGGATGTATCCCACTAGTCCTTACATCTCTGCACTGGCTTCCTGTTTATAACCGGATTGTTTTTACTATTTGGTCAGCACTAGATATCTTAGAATTGCTTCTGCAAAAATAATTCATCTAGACCCCTCAGGTTATTAAATACCTCTTCACTTAGTGCTCCAAATCCCAAAACTTAACAAATGGAAGCAGTCTTTAGTTTCTATGCTGTAGAAAAAATTAAATGCACAAAAAACTGTTGGCTCCTTCGTATGAAGACTGAAAACATTGCTTTTTCCTGCAGCTTTCCCATACATGTCATATCATATGAATTCATTTTGAGTTGTCTTCATTTGTTGTATTTTATTTTATTTTTTGCATTTTACAGTTTCTTTAATGTGATGCCTTTTTTCTGAAAGTATATTTTCAATTTTTATTTTAATATATTTTTTGTTACATCTGTTTCTTAAAAGCACTTTTATGTAGCTGGCGTGTGAAAGGTACCATGCTGATAAACTTGCCTATCTGCTCATTTTTACATGCACTACAGTGCAGTAAATTGGCTAGCATCATTCCATCTGTGTTATTTCGCCATAGCAGGTGTCTCCTGGTTTGAAAAGCAACGGTGTACTAATATTATGATTTTTAAACTGAGGTTTGGCTGTCAAACACAACCCTCCTCCCCATCCGACTCCTTCCTGTCAGCTATTTGTAGACATATATGTTTTTTGTCAGAATTTTAATTAAAAATGTCAAGTCTGATTTCATTGACAAGCAGTGCGGGGGCTTTTTTATCTCGCTGGAGGACGCTCGCAGCGAAAGCTGTGAACTTTACTCTGTGGGTGTTGAAACAGGCAGAACGCTCTGTGTGACTTCAGAGCTTATATACTGCGGCTGTGAAGATGCTGTGACCTGCAGAGGATCCTCCACATGTAGACGTGAACGCTGTTGAACGGCACACTTGGCTGGAAGTTTTGCAAGTTGTTTGAGATGCTGAGTGAAGTGTTTGTCTAGGAAATTCAGTATTTGCTTCTTTTTTTATTTTTATTTTTTCAGCCAAAACCAAATTAGCATTGATTATTAAATGTTTTTCAAGCATAAGCAGTGCAGACAGTTAAGCCAACTTTACCCAAATTAATGGGGAAAATTAATTATTGTCGCCTTTGACTTTTAGAAACTCAAACCTTATTTCAGCAGTTACTTGGTGAATCAATGGAGGCACCACTAAAAGTACAGTTAGTCAATCTGAGTGCATATGTAATTATTTGTGAATCACAATATTGATTTAAGATTTTACTAACTAATGTGGTTCTGTGTAATTGGTCAAGTTAACCAAAAACAGCCCAAAAAAAAAAACAATTTTCTATTTGCGTAGACATCTTTGGTAAAATAGATTTTTAAAATGTCTTTCTTAAAGGTGATGTATTATGCTTCCTTCTACAAGTTAGGATGTGTCTATTACCAATCAAAACATGTTATTTACATTTTTTACACAAAATCATTCTTTGATAATGAGAAATGTTAATCTTGTCAGTTCTGCTTGTTTTGAATTTCTTTCCTTCTATCCCGTCTTGTCACTTTAAATCCAAATGCGCAGCTGCTGGCCACGCCCCCAACTCAAAGTTTACACTCACGTGCGACAATGGCTGCGAACAGATATGCAATTATACAACCTACATATTTGATAAGCAGAAGTAGAGTCTCCTGCACACCCAGCAAGAATGCAGCAAGTGGTTTCTAAATAGTAAGCCATCAGTTTGACACTTGTCCTTTTCAGCAGCCATTGTGCAGCACAAACCAGCTGATGAATCGTGCTTGAGTTCCACTTGGGTTGCTAGGTAACGATGTGCCCATTGAATCTAATTTTACACACACCAAAAACCATGAACATATTGTCAAAAATGGATTCGTTTTGTTTTCTAAAGCACTTGAGTAGTTTTCAGAAACCCAAATGGATATGAAAATGTGTAAAATACGATTTTTATAATAGATAAGCTTTACATACATTTTTTGCATCTTCTTTGTGTCTTGCAGCACCCCAGGCATCCCAGGCCATTACAGTTTACACCAGCTGGGAGCGCCACGCCCTGGTGGGCTCTGACATCAGGCTGTCCTGCTCCTTCTTCTCCTGGCGCTTTGTTTCCGAGGATGTTTCCTTCACCTGGAGATACAGACCAGACGGCTCACGGGACAGCGTCTCTGTAATGCATACATTTACATTTACACACATGATGCTACACAAAACCCACAGCTGCTGCTGCACAGGTGTGCTTGTAGGATTTAAAAAAGAAGAAGAAAAGTCATGCTCAGAACTCTCTCAACAAGAAACTCTTTAAACTTCTTGAAACATTGATGTATGCGAGTTGCTCTCTCCATCCTCATCAGAGCTGTTTATGGCTGCAGCTGTTTCAGCAAAGAAGCTCCGATAAATCACTGTGCACTACATGTCCACGAGCCAACGGCAGACAAACAAAAGATGGCAACAATTTGCGAAATAACAGAGCATTTACTGGCTGAAAACACCTCTTACAGAGAGCTGCAGAAAGAGCCTGTGCTCCCATTTTTCTCTTTTTCTGCTTAAATAAGAGCCTTGTGTGTTTCCTACTCACCACTTGAGGCCACATTTTGGTCACAATGAGAACCATTAACAGGCATCTAGACTTGCAAACAATGATTGCATTTTCTGTCAAAGCTCTGTTTTGTTTTGTGTGCCTCTCTGCCTGGCACAAAGAGGAGCGAAAAATGTCGAGCTTTTCTGAAGGGCTCTTTCTTCAAGGATTTTAAAATAAAAACAGAGAGCTGAGAGTTTGATTTTCTCCAACATGCATTGAAGAAACTTTTTGCCTCTCTTGCAGCAGCCTGCTGTAGTTTAATTTCACTCTCCCTGCTCTTATCGCTCTATCTCTCTAATCTCTCTATCTCCCCATCCTGACCATGCCTCCCTCTGTCCACCTCACCTAATCTCCTCCTCTCCAGCCCTGCAGTCTTTGTCCCTCTGTCCTCTCTCATTACGTCCTCCCCTCTCCTCCTTCGCCTTCATCAGTTCCCCCTGCAGAGTCTTCACTTTGAAACTGAGTTTTCATTTTATTTACCATCCTATCTTCAGTCACTCATTTCTTTCCCCACCTTGAAAGATTACCAGTTTCGCAATCTCTCTTTTTCTATGCTGTTTGTCTTTTCAAAGTGGGGTAATTGATTTTTAGAGACATTGATGTCAATCACAATAGTTCAGAAGCTTAACATCAGATTGACCTTAAGTCCAGGAATGATTCTACAAATACTGGGAACTGAGATGGAAAAGAAAACCAAGTTCCCAATAAACACTTCTGTTTTTGGTTTTTCAACCAGAGATTTTGTTTACATTTTTGTTGAAATGAGCATGTGCGAAAAAAGTTAAACCAATCAAAACTTCTAGACATCTGTGCACAAAAATTTAGACAAAAATGTGTTCTGTATTCCCATTATTTGTTTATTTAAAACTAAAAAGCAATCCTTAATCCCACTACTCTTAATAAGAGTGTAATATTGATTACAGTGAACCAACTATTCGCAGTTTAATCCTCACAGAGTTTTCTGGGATGTGTGATTCTAAATTAACTGCAGAAAATCCACCATATATTTTTCCATAAAGTATATCTAAAATATTTGAAAGAAAATGCAGCAGCGTCAGAAGTTGAAATGCCTCGGCACAATGCTACTCCACACGCTATTGGCTGGCATTTGTAAATCAGCCAATCCAGGAGCGCCATTATTTTCCTTGCCCCTGCCGATTGGCTGAACCCTGAAAAGCAGAAATAAGGAAGCTCGTAGATGTTAGCTTCTGCTAATGGGGCTAAGATGATTTCCAGTATAATTCTTCTTAAGGTATATTTGATGTCCGAACAAACAGGCAGTCATAGATGTTTTTGGAGGGGGTCTCAAGTATTCACAGATATTAAAGATTTGTAGGTGGTTAATAACCAAACAGTCCACTGTGTTTGCAGAAACGAAACAATGTTCTAAGCTAGAACAGATCTTTACGATATTTTTGATTTTGCTAGTGTTCAGCAAATAAATTGAATGCTTGAGGTTGTTTTCACAGAGTATTGTTCCTTTATGCTGTTCCTCTTTTAATAGAGTAACAAAAATAAAACAAGCTGCAGATTGAATAGCAACATTTTATTGCTTAGCTTCTTGAGTAAAGGTTACAGTCGCCTGCTAAATAAACTCTCTGATTGTCAGCTGTAGTTTTAATAGTTATCTTAATAAGAGTGAATATTTTCTACTGCCAGTGATTTTCACATACTGAAACTTGCCATGTATTTCTTTCAGCCAGCTGGCTGGCAGTGCACATTAACAGGTGGAGGAAAGGTTCCACTCTCTCTGTGTTAGAAAAAATGTTGGTCGTTACAGGAATTTCTCTAATTCACACACACTCTGGTGTGTGTGTGTGGGATTGTGAAGCTTAAGTGTTTAAACCATAAACATAATAAATCTAAATCTTTATTATGTCTATGGTTTAAATCCTGCATATTTCCTAATACGAATGGCTCATGCAGACCCATTTAATAAATTAGAATATTATTGAAAAGTCCATTTATTTCAAAAACGTTATCAGTATGCGAAACACAATATGTAGATTTACACACATAGATGGATCTTTGAAAGCCTTTATGATTTTCCACTTACAGCTAATGAAAACATGGCATTTAAAATGACAATATTACATCAGACCATGAAAAAAAACAATATAGACATGTAGCTTAAAAAGTATGATTAATAACAGTTTAAGTTTGTCACTTTTCAAAAAATACTGTCAATCTGACCCATGAAACACATATTCTAATTTATGAATGACTGTACTTTGTAGTCCCTGTGCCCAAAGTGGTTCTTTGCAAATAAACAAACTTTTTTGATACTTAATATTTTTCTATTTGGAATTTTGTAAGATCTATTTTTGCTTAGCTTCATTTTAATAACATTTTGTTACCAATAGTTCGGATCACAAATATTTTCCACTAGTCAGAAATATTGGGGACAATGATCTTCTTTAGTATTTAACAATTAACATCAAAAATAAAGTAATTTAAAATCACTCAAAAGCTACACCTTTTGATGAAAATGCTTCATGTGGTGCAGTGTACATTTTTTAAGTGCTGTATTTTGATAAAACTTTAAATTACAAATAGTTAAACTGACATTTTAATGCATGCATACATGCTGACCTTGTTGAGCTGCCTTTAGGCCTGAATATCCATTATCTGGAGGTTTAAATCTGGAGGTTTTAATGCATTTAAAAAACAAACAAACAAACAAACAAACTGTAAACTCAATCAAAGCATTTTCACTCCAGAGATCCTGATCCATCAGCTACTCTTGAGTGCCATTGGTCAGTGTTTCCTCCTGTGTCGTCCCCAGATCGCCCACTACGCCGGTGGTGAGCCCTACACTGACAACAAAGGCGCGTTCAAGGACAGGGTGGAGTTCGTGGGGAACCCGAAGCGTCGTGACGGCTCCATCCTGATCAAAAACTTGGATTTCAGCGACAACGGCACCTTCACCTGCGACGCCAAGAACCCCCCTGACATCGTGGGGCGCCCCTCCAGCGTCCGGCTGCTGGTCTTTGAGACCTGTGAGTTAGCTGCTCTGATCCCAGCGTAGTGCCCTGCAAATTGATCTTTTTTCACATTTCATCACATCACAACCACAAACTCTTATCTGTTCCCAAGGGACATGTCAGATCAAATTCTGTTTGTTAAGATGGTATAGATAAAGTTCGGAGCTAAATACTTAAACTTTGTTTTGATCTATCAGGCGTATCAAGCTCATTTTCATTTTCATTTTGGATCACATCAAGATCATGAATCTTCTTAAAGGAATGGTTTCAAAATGTATTGATAAAATCCATTAGCAAACTATAAAAATATGAATAAACTGATGTCTCTGCATTAGATAGGTACTTCTTAAAATTAAGTAATATTGAATATCTTTTCATATTGATCATTTTATGACTGTTTTTGTGACTTTTTAAAACTCAGAATCATTGATTTTGTACTAATTTTATACTTACAAGAAATTTTACAATTTTTGTGTTAGTCAATGACAGTAAATGTGACTTTTTGTTTCTTTCCTTACTGATCATAATTTGACATTACATGACAATACATTGTAGTGCAAGTAAGAAATACTTCCATTTACAGGTGGATGTTGGCATCACTTAAACCCAATCTTTTGAACCATTTTTTTTTTCAATAAACCCACAATTAGGAGTTAGCCCAAAATATGTAGGATTTGTTGATTTTGCAGGAATTTATAACTTAAAATTTATAAATTTACAATAAGTAATTGTAATTGATGTAATTTGGAAGGTAACAAATAAAAACCGCTTTGATTTGATTGATAAAATCGTATTTAAGCAAACCGCTGTCATCTTGAAGGCTCACTGTGTCCCTCTGCGGTTCAGAGGGCCACAAAAGAAGCTGTGGTGGGCCAGATTTGGCCCCGCGCCTTTAGTTTTAACTCTTGATCTCTCACATGAAATCATAATTGAACATGTTGAAGTTTGTGGTTGTAACAAAACCGAGTTGTGAAAGGAATCAGATCCTCTGTGGAAACTTTTGAAGAGCTTATTTCGTCTTATATCTCCCAGTAATTTTTGTCCTATTGGAAAGCAAATATTTTTAGATCGGTGTAATCGTCCCAAACTTTGAAATTGATCTCAGTGAAAGCGAGTGAATATTTATCAGAGAAGTTGTCGCACCATTAAATGAAATCGATTACAATTTTATCTCAATCTTTAATTTCGGCTGCTGTCACAGTCTGCCTTCTCATTCTCACTTTATCCAATTTTTCCCATCTTCGCCATATTCTCTCTCTCTCTCTCTCTCTCTCTCTCTCTCTCTCTCTCCTTCTATCTCTTTTTCTATTACCTTCTCTGCATTTAAATGTTTTCATCTTTTAGTCAGCCTTTCTTCCTCCTCTGTTCTAATGTAATATGTTACTGTGTTCCTCCTCCTTAGTGCCCATCCAAGCGGGTGTGATCACGGGGGCCATCATCGGTGTGGTGCTGGGCCTGCTGGTGCTGATTGTGGTCATCTACTACCTAATGAGGTTCCTGGTGGCGCGTCGCGTCTTCAGCCTTAGCGTCAGGTCAGTGCCCAGCCTGTGGGGTCTCTGCAGGGGGCGGGAGCAGAGGCCGGAGCCCATTCCTGGCACCGACACATGTCTGGCCAAGGCCCTCTGAGCAAGGCTGAATCCCATTTCCCCCTGTGCCTGGCATACTTGGGCTATGTAGTCTAAGATGTGTCTTTGGACCAGATGAGGACTTAAAAACTTTGTTTTTTCAGGGCCGCATGTGAACATCTGCATTTGCATTTAAATCGGATGAACTGTTTGATGCATAGCAATTATTGAAGTCTTCCAACATGGAAAAAAAACTGTAATGACTCGCTAGATGTATTCTGACATTGGTGGAAAATAAATCTGCAATGTACAAAGATGATGTAACTAATAGAGTGCCTCAAGCAAGTCTTAATGTTTTTATCTTAACACCCCATAACACTTTGCTTCAAGGGCTCGATATTACACAAAATTCCTGTCATTTTCTTATGTTTAGACATGCAGTACAGAAACTTGAAGTCGACTGCATGTACAACTATACACTATATAAGATCTTTGGCTATCAGACTAGGAATGCATTATCTAAATAAATAAAAACATTTTCATAAATTAAAGTATTTCTGCTTTTAGTTGTAGTACCTTTAGTCCCATATTTATACTCTTCCTTAACAAACTTCTGTTTGTTTTCTACAAGTGGCAGGAGTCCGGATAACCTTAGAAAATGGGATTCAACCTGACTTTGTATTTTTTATTTTTGTTTTTTTGAAGCTTTGAAACTGGAAGTGGATAACAAGCTTTCAATTAGATTTAATCTGCAAAACGGCAAGCATAGGTCCAAAGTAGGAGAATTAAAAGTTGTGAGGCGACGTTTTCTGAGTGGATAATCCACAAGCTCATGACGATGATGGATCCATCGGCTTGCAAATTCCCTTCCCATCGTAACACATCTGGCACCTGGGGGCTGTGTCTGAGACAGGCCAGTAGATTAAGATGATGGTCTCTTTATGATAGCTGGCAGGCAGTGCTGCCCTGTGACCACTGGAGGGAGAGATAGATTCGACATCCTGACATTGTCTTTCTTTTGTCCCCTCCAGCAAACATGGCAAGAAAAAGAAAGAGGGATCACAGCAGAGACAGGCAAGTTTCCTCCTCCTCCTCCTCTTCCTCTTCCTCCTCCCTCTCCTTCAGTATCCTCCTCCCCTCCTCCCTCCGCTCCCACACATGCATCCCGTCGGCAGCGACAAACGCAACAGATTGGCTCGCTGTCATCATCACATGACGATTTGGAGAGATTACAACAGCATTCAGCGATTGTTGAGAGAATTTGCGATGAGGAAGCGTGTTGTCAAAGGGAAAATTCATCTCCTCTGCATGGCGGCGCAGCCGACATGACGCTGCATAGCAGCACTCTGTTATAATCGCATTCTCCCCAATGGCAGTCCAGGGCATCTCCAGTTGGGCCTCACACTCAGCACAGCAACATTACAACAACAAAATAACGTGCCATTCAAACCCTGCGGCCCCCTCCAGCTCTAATAACCGCATTCAAGCTGGTAAAATCCTCTTGCTGCCTCAGCGTTCAATGCTGAGGCCCTCGCCCTTTCCCTCATTTCCCTCCGGGTGGGAAGGGTGTGGGGGCCCAAACAGCCCTGGGCCAAAGAATCAAAGCAGCGGCTGTGAAATGACCCAGTCCGGGTTACGAGGACCAATGCCGGCGCTGCGGACTGAATAGAGCTATGATTTGCTCGCAGTGGGGAGACAGACAGGAGCTGCTGATTTCGCTCACTGGGAGTCAAATAAAAAAATCACTGGGTCTATTATGGTCCAGGCCGTTATCAGTGTTTTTTTTTTACGCAGCTGCTACGTAACAGCCATGTTCTTTTTTTTTTTTTGTCCCCTTCTTTTCCTTGTGGGAGTTCGATCGCCTCAAGAGGTGGATTAATCAGACTTTTTTTTTTTTTTTTTTTGTGGCTTGTATGCTTTTGTGAAAACAAGCCACCAGGGCAAGTTGTGTTTGATTACTCTGCGGTGATGTGGTGGGCTGCAGGGTTGCGTGGGAGTGTTGTAATCGACTGGAAGCGGCGTGCTGATAATGAGGGGGGGAGAAAAGTACGTCAAGGGATTTGAGTTCAAGGCATTTTTGTCAATTAAAACTCAGCTTTGAAAATGGAGACGCGCGCAGATACCCGAGTCGGGAAATCAAAGGTGCTGCTGTGACAGCTTCGTCATTCAGCCGCAGGTAGATCGAGGCGGCAGTACGGCAACACATTGTAGCATATAATCAAACCACACACCTATCTCTAATTACTCTTTTTAGATAGCACTAATAGCTTTCCTCAGAGAGACTGAATTACTAATCAGGAAATTAAAGTAATCTAAAATGTTATTGCTACAAGTAAAATGAGGAACTTATTTAAGTGTGTTTTAGGAAAAGTTAGGTTTGGGATAGGGATTTTTTTTGGAGTAATTTTGGAATAGGCATGGGAATTCAAACAGAGTACAAGCCTGGAACTTTATAAAATGATTTCATCTTGAGTTCTGATGAGGATCTGATCATTTGATTCAGAAGCAGGAAAGCATTTAAAAGTTGCAGGTCAGTGGCTCTGACCTGTAGCAGGAATTCCCTGCCCTGTGCTACCAAAAGCACTCTGGGAAGTTTGTTTTTGAAGAAGTAGATTCAGCCTTTTTTAAGGATAAAATAGCCAAACAAACCGTGAACAAACTGATTATTGTTGTCGTTCTTAAAGTGGAGCAGTTTTCCATCATGCTAAGCTGATGTTAGCATGCTTCCGCCTGTTTTTGCAAATAATTCAGTTCATAACATATGTCAGAGTTAATTATTGGCAAATTAAACTTACAGGAATAATGTTCTCCTGTTTTTTTTAAACATAGCTTCTTGAACATAGTGATAATCAGTAGTCAGTATAAAGCCAGACTCATGATGAACGCTTAATATTTGCTTTGAAGATCATGTCCTAATAGTAAATATCTGCTACACACGTGCGTCTCCTTGCAGCCATATAGCAGGAACATTGAGGGCCCACAACTCTCCATCCTGCCTTAAACAAGTTCCCTCATCTCTGCGGAGACCCTCTTTCTCCCCCCTGTCTTCAGCTCTCCTTTCTACTGTCGTGTGATTGTCAGGTTTTTCTTGAGCTGCTCTCAAGTGCCTGCAGCGTGTGACAGTGCATATATGAATAAATAACTCGCCGCCAAGAGGACACTGGGATATTTGACAACGCTGTCATTTACAGTTACTCTCCTGCAAGCCTGTGCTCGGATGACAAACACAGAGCAAAAGCAGATATTCTATCTGAGCTGGCTCTGCTTTATATTTCAGTTTATTTATTTCCCCTCCGCCCCTTCCTCCTCTGAGATGATTTGGTTTTTGTTGCTATGCCACACGCAGTCGGACCGTCGGGATTTTATGGCCCGCTTATAAACGACTGTTTGATCAAATAGTCCTGATTAGCTCTGCTGACACTCAAGTTTCTTTATTATTATTATTTTATCAACCTTACTGTCTTTGTTTAAAGCTGCAGTATGTAACTTGTATAAAGAATATATTTTTTACATGTCTGTTAAAACTTTCACCATGTTGTGACAGTTTGCTATGAGACAGATAATCTATAAAAGGATCAATCTCGTCCACCTCGTCCCTGAGCTGCTATTGCTGTCTGAGAAATGTACCAGGAGGAGGGTCTTAGCGCTGTCAATCAATGTCACGTACTTGCTGTTAAATGTGCTAATGGCAGAGAAACAACTTGCCTTTCCATCAACAGTGGTCATGGTAACCATGACAACAGGCTATGCTAGCTGCAGCATAGCAGAACGCAAAGGGGAAGACGAGCCACATGAGATTGTGATTGACAGCGCTAAGACCTGCCTCCGGGTTCTGATTGGTTGTTTCCAGTTAGCACTGAGAGCTACATTTTTTCATAGATTATCACGACGTTGTGATCATGTTTCAACAAATATGTAAAAAAAAAAAAAAAAAAACCCAGTATATTTTTAATAAAAGTTACGTACAGCAGCTTTAACGGTTTGCGCTGGTTGCGCTGCAGACCCAGACGCCGTGTGAGGAAGTGGAAACGGGATTGTGGAGCCAGGCGGTGCTTGCCGTCACGCTCCCCCCATTAGAGGGTGTTGTGGAGGAAGACTTTACTCCTTCAGCCCCACTCAGGGAAAAGTTCCCTACAATAAGCACACACACTGTTCTGGAATGATAATTGAGTGCACTTGGTATCGATCTGAGCTCACACACACACACACACACACATTATATATAACCCACCCATTCTTCTCTCTCCGTCTCCCTATTGCCTCCCACTTCAGTTCACTCCCACCAGCACTCTCTTTCTCTCATTCAGATTCCTTTCATCCTCTCCTCCTGTCTTCCTTTCCTTTGGCTTCCTTGCTGACCATGGGAAGCATCCGTCTATCTGTAAGCTAATTCCCCCCCCATCACTCTGTTGATTCCCCTTCAATTTCCTCCTCGATCCTCCTCCCTCTCCAGTTCCCTCCTTTCCTCCCTCCTTCAGGTCCTCGGGGTTCTGATCCACTTTCCTGCCGGACAGGAAATCACTACCTCTCACTCCTCATCTACCTCTCAATCTCCCTCCTCACCTGTCACCTCCTCTCTCTTTAGCATGCAGCAGGGGATGCAGCCACTTTCCCTCCCATGCCGCCGTCCTCTCCGTATTTCTCCACTGTACCTTGCATTTCCTTTGAAGTTCCCCCTCCTCACCCCCCTCCACCCCGTAACCAAGGCGGTGCTGCAATTCTGCGTGAGCAGCCTGGGGTGTGTCTTTACAAAGCAGGCCCGCTGTTAGCGTGGGAGCTCTGCAGAACAAAACGCTGGAGCCTGTTGCAGGAGGCATAATGGTAAACAATGCAGTGATGTATGAGAGAATGTAAGTATAATCGGAGATAATGACACCGGCTGGGCCTGCGCCGCTCCCCCGCTGAGCTGGGTGTTTGCTGCAGCAGGCGCCTTCAATCGTGTGCTGCCTTTGCAGGGCGGATAATTAAAAATGATAAATTCTGTAATGCAATCAGTGGGGTATTATTAGTTGAAGCTTCAGTGGGTGGAAACGGCCTCAAGTGGGCTTTCCACCGTTGACTAAGCTGATGTATTAGAGCCAAATTATTTCAGTCTCCGAGCTTCAGATCCATTCCTATTCACTCTGTTTACTCTGCGAACACAACAATGGAGCGGCCCACAGTTCAACCTGTGGACGAGCATCTAAAGAAGCACAATACTGTAAAACTATTACACGAGTGTGAAGTTTCATTAAGCTCCATTAGAGCATTATTGCACACTTGTGATACTTTTCAATAGGTTAACTGACAGGTTAATGCACTGGAATACAGCTATTGTGAGGTTAAGTGTAGCCCTGACCTTCTCTCCTCCTGGTTCAGTCCTTCCTGATGGATTTGTTGTGTTGAAGCGACGCCGAGTTTGAGTTTTCCACCTTCTGGCTCTTCCTTTTATAGATTTTCTTTTCCTGCAGATGGTTTCAGACAACGCTCATATATTGCACAGACAATTTGCGGAGCGAGTGGGAGTGAATTGTGGTATTACAAAAGTAAAGGTCCCATTAATATTTAAAGATAATATGGGTTTGGAAGAACAACAGAAATCAATGCAAAGCTGAGTAAGCAAATGGTTCCCTGATCAAATATACTGTAGTTTCTTTTTTTCCTCCAACTTTGATCTGAATATGAAGAGACAGTCAGAATGCTGGTTGGAGTCCTGTCCAAGTTTGAATCACATTCCAGATATGGTGTTTACATAGACTATAAAACACTTGATATTTCATTCTACAGCATATATGTGTTAAAAATGCATGCATTGATATGCATCTGTGCATTCTTAATTTATATATTTATTTGGCTTTCAAAGAGCCGCGTTATCCTGCACTCCACTTTAGTAACCCTTATTAGAAGTTCTCACCGCTTTCTGAGGGCCTTTTAGTCACTAGTTTGGGTGATTTTTCATTCTTTCTCAGCTACATTTACAGAAAATTGTGCAGTGTGGTTTTAACAAAGTGTTTAAAGTGAACATGCACATGACGCAAGACATTTCAGGTCTAAATATCTCATTGTGTTGAAGCAATCATCATCATCATGATGTGAATTATGCTAACTACCACTAAAGTTTGAGAAACCAGTTTATATTCAACAGTGACCCAGTAAAATCCTGGGTTCAAAGAACTGGAATCATTTATTTTCCATGCTTTTGGAACATTAAACCTTAAAATATGTGCCTGAGAAGTTGAGATAAATTAATATTGGGATTTCTAGTCATGTCTGGGTAACCAGGAGTTTTTACGTTCCATGTGAACATTTCGTAAGTGAGACCAAAATCTGGATTTAGAATAAGAGGAATGTTCAGTGATGGTAAACAGACTTACTCAGAATAACCTAAATTTCTTCTTTGCTTCCAGCTTGAACTGGTGGGATTTATAGAAGTAAAGATGTAAAGAAAACAAAACAACAACCTTAAAATGATAAAATCCAGTGTATGAAAAGAGTGTAATGAATTCCACATTTACTTTTTCTGGAATCTAAACAGTTTTGTTATAGAGACTTTATGGTTTTGTGATTTTTTATGCTTCCTAACCATCATCATTGTTTTCGGTGTCAAAATAATTACAACTTTGCTTTACATGCTTCTAGTTTTTTAAACACTTATGGGAAAATATGAATGAGTGGCTTTTTTCACCTGAGTGACATTGGCCCCCCCACCTTCTTCAAATCAGTCAAATTTGGTGTCAAACGTTTGGGCTGGTTTGTGCAGCAAACATTTTCGTTTGTGCTGCTTTGGCTTTGAAGATATTAATGAAAGTGTAAAGGTCAAAAGGTCAACCAGCCCCCCCCCCCCCCCACTTTTATGAAATCAAACAAAATTGGTGTCAAACGTTTGTGCTACGTTTGTGCAGCAATTTTTTTTTTTTGATTGTGCCGCTATCATTTTAAAGATATAAAGAAAGCTGGATTTCATAAAAGTTGTGTGTGTGTGTGTGGGGGGGGGGGCTCATTGACCTTTTGAGCTTTACACTTTCATTAGTATCTTCACAGCCAAAGCAGCACAAACAAAAATTTTTGCTGCACAAACGTAGTCGAGTTGATTGACACCCATTTTGTCTGGTTTGAAGAAGGTTGGGGGGTTGGTTGACCTTGGATGACCTCTAGAAACATTTCTTTATATCTTTAAAATGATAGCGGCACAAATGAAAATTCTTGCTGCACAAACGTTTGACACCAATTTTGTCTGATTTGAAAAAGGTGGGGGGGGGGGGGGGCAACTTCACTCAGGTGCTTTTTTCATATATACAATTGCAAATATTCTAAACAAAATACCTGTTTTTCTACAGTTTTCAGCATATGCAAGGATTTTTGCACATCTTTCTAGCGATGCCAACAAACGTATTTGGCTAATAATTTATTTACTGAACATCATCTTAATTGCTTCACTCTGAATTTAAGAATACAAAATAAACTTTTAACTTTAAAATAAATAACCTGCAACATAGAGCTAGTGTCTGCTACAGTCGCTTAGACTTTTGAATCCAAATTACACATTGAAATGTTCACCATAAACAACAGAAGACCAAAGGCAATGGAAATTCAGACATTTGTAAACATGTTCCTACACACTGGAGACTTCTATTCCCCCAATCAGAGGAAGCAGATGGTTTTACACATTCAACCATCTGGGATGTCTAAGATGTTTGACAAAGTGCAAGCAATTTAAAGAAAAGAAAATAAGCGAAAACATGGCAGAGAATGGGTTGAATCTCTCAATCAGCCAATCAGATGAATCTTGTTTTAGGAAATTGAAAACATCCTTTCTCTTCTATTCTTTGCCCTGTTTTAAAAAAATAAAAACATACTCTCTTGATATAACTGATGCTGATTGTTTTAAAACTAGGAAACCAAAAGAAGGATGCTAATTGGTTTGAAATAAATTGGTCTAGACATAAACATGATTGCATGATCTTTTTCGGGATGTAACCCCAATATTGTTTAAATTAAAAATAGAGATGGATTCAAATCTCACATTAAAAAAGTCAAAAAACTTGCCCCGCCATCATCCTCTAACTACTTCCTGTCGTCTTTTCTTGGTTTGTTGAAGCAGTAAGATCAGCCATCATACTCATGTCCTCATGGAAGTGTTTCCACTGCAGTTTTCTGAAATAAATCTATTTCAATGCATCCTAACGTCTATTAAAATTGGTGTTTTGGGCCCAGATGCTAGATTGGAAACAATCGTCTGCAGCCAGAAACACGATTGCTATCTAGTAGGGCTGTAGTGATACAATAATCTCACGATACGATACACGGTATTGTGCTCACGATATGATATATATATTGCGATATTCAACAAACTATACAATTTAATACACTTTTGAGATTTTCTGAAAGATTTTAGAGGGACAGAGTGATTTTGGTGACATTTTGTGACTGTTATATGGTTGGATTGAATTAATTTAACTGAAAACTGATTAAAAGCTCCAACTACACAATACCTGGCTCTGGTTGGACACAGACTTAAAGTGGACAGCCGGACAAAATGAATCAAAGAAGTGGTGAGAAAACATGTTTCTTTTAATTGAAACAGTCCAAACTGTAGCTGACATGCATTAGTAGAGTAAATAAAATGAACCAAGTAGCTGCTCTGAATAGTTTGATACCTTTTAAACCTTAACATCTGAAGGAATCTCTCTAAGCCTGATGACCTAATCACTCTCCCAGTGAAGCAAGCAGTGAGTGAACAAGGTGACAGTTGGATGTTAAGATACTTGCTGATGAATATCGATTTTTTTCTAGGAAAGAAAATATCGATATATCGCAAAATCGATATTATTACACAGCCCTACTATCTAGTATCGGAAGAATCCAGCTGCTCTCCAACGTATTTAAAAAAATCTCCTTGGATTTAATCCCTACATTCCTGAGATTCAAAGTCAACTTTTTGATGACTTGGCTGTGAAAGCCCACTCTGGCTGTGTGTGTGTGTGTGGGTGGAGATGATTGTGTGCTATTGATCAAATGTCACTCAGTTGTCACAGGTGTATGGAGTCTGCCTGTGTCCCATCCTAACGCATGGTTACCTGTTTTGTCACCCCCTTACAGCTCTGGACACCACCCCCTCTCACTTGCTACCCCCTCCCCTAAAAGGACTGCGTCTCCCCCACCCCCCACCTCGACCACCTATATCTGTCCCTTCTCTAAATGTGTTTTTCTCCTCTCTTCACACAGCTCCGCCCGTCCAGTTTAACTCCATCTCTCATCTTCTCACCTCTCTCACGTCCTCTCCTGCTGCCTTCCTTTCCTCCTGAAGTGACTCTCCTCCCCTTGTTTCCTCCCTCCCTCTCCTCCCCTCCGCCCACAGGGCCCCGCGCCTCCCGCTGACCCCTCCAAGGTGAAGGCGGCCGCCTCGGAAAAGAAGAAGCAGGAGTCTCGCAAGGATAAGAAATAGGATACGGGGCGGGCCTGGGGCAGGCTGCTCCAGCCCCTGCGCCAGGTACTGGCGGCGAAGGTCCGACCCAAACAGAAGCAGCAGCAAACCATCATCGAGGGGGCGGAGGGGGAGGGAGGAGGCATCGGCGGAGAGGGAACTGGTCGGGTGCTCATGACCATTGAGCTGGAGCTGACCCGGCAAAACGGGGAGGAAGGTTCCAGCGGTGAGGCAGGGACCGGGAGGTCGGCGCCGCCGCCGGGCCTCCTCTCCCGCCTTTCCGAACGGTTCACCTTCAAATAACAAGAGAGTTAAACCACAAACCTACTTTACATCCAGCACTACAAGCACCTGAGTCTCTGAATAAATATATTAAATCATATCTGCTCTTGTCACAGAATGTAGACGCTACTACTGTACGCGGGCCCAGATGTCACGATAATCTCTAACACCGGCCCGGCTCCCTGACTGCTTTTGTTAGGTCATAAGATATGCCATTTGAAGCGAGACCCCGAGACGGCCCGGCCTTGATAACAAAATCTAAAAAGGCAGCTCCCTGGGTTTTGCCTCTCTGGTTCCTTTCATTGTGATCCTATCCATTGAAAAAAGCTTTTTCTCTGAGTGCGTCCGATACGCATCACAAATCCCTGGCTGCGGGGACAAGCCAATTTGCTCCTTTTTTTTCCTTCTCTTTCCAGAAGCGATGTGTCAAACTCCAGCTTTCTCTCCTTACGCTGATTTCTGATTTTCTCCCACCCACCCCTGTCCCTTCCCATTTCTTCCCCCTGTTCCAATAAATGTCTGGACTTTCTTGTTAATTCAAATTACAGAAATGATTTATATGCTAACCACTCTGTCCTGTTTTTCTCTTCCTTCCCCTCTTTTCTTGCTCCAGCAGATAAAGGTCTGACTTCTCCATGACTGCCTCCACTCCTCTAGTCTGCTCCCTCTTTTTCTGCCCAGCCTGATGCAACCCCCATTTTTTTCCATTATCTGTACTCTCTCAAGACAGCACTGGCTGTAAGAATAGCCCCCCGTATTTCACTGTGCAACGGTGTCAAATAATTTTTACAACGCCTCATCGAAGACGGCGTTTGCGATCGCTGGGCTAACTGTAAAAGTCTTTAAGGCCTAGCTATGCACATAACTCGACATACCACCCCTCATGTGTTTAGAGTCTTCCCCTTCACTTAAATGTTTACGACTCAATCACGTCCAGCGAGCGGAGCTGCCAGCGCACACTGGACTTCACGTAGAGGAAAAACAGAGCGTGATAGCCAGAGAGAAATATGATTCCTGCTCTCAGCCGACGCAGATAGAAGTTCAAGCCCCGGAGCTCGGAGGTGATTCAATCCTCTCACATTTGAGCTAATGGAGGTTGTCGCTGTGTCCCTGCCCAGGCTGAAAGGGGGGCTATTTCTGGCCTCTATAAGAGAGCACAGGCTTACAGTAACAGCTGCACATTTTTCAACCAACAAGGGGGGGTTGGAGGTGGAGGTGATTTTTTTTTCCCCCCATTCCCGTTTGTGCCTGAGAGAATGTCCGAGGCCGGCTCAGCGGCCAGTGACTGACGAACTGGAATGACGTCACGGCCTCCAGCGGCCGGCGGATGGATGCTCTCAGGAGTCTTACCGGGAAGAGGTGCAGCTCTCGAGTTATTTTAGGTCCAGTTAATCCACTCGCACGTTTCTCCTAATTATTTTTCGTGTGTGCTGGTAACATGATATCTCTCACCGCATCTCCCCCACCTGCCTCCTCCGCCGTCTCTACTTCATCTCTGCCCCCATCTTGGGAATCATCTCCCCCCGGTTTTGCTGTCTCTGTCCTCAATGTCTTTGGCTTCCCTTTATCTCTTCCCCGTCCTGCTGTCTTCTGAGTCCGCGCCACATTATTCCCCCACTGAAAAGGTCTATACACAATCCAATCTACTCTTTAAGCCGCTCCTTATCTGACTGGCAGGCCTACAGCTCAATGCTTCACTCTCATCCGTCCTTCCTCCTCTTCTGCGTCTTCCTTACTCTCTTTTCCAAACTCGGAGGCAGGCACTTCTTTCACGCCGTCCTCCATCTTTGCCAGTGATTGACGAAAAACGCCCTCCCGCTTTGCCCTTCAAACACGCCGGAGGCAAGACTTTCCCCTAAGTCTGGCTCTCAGTTAAATACCTGGATTCTGTACCTATTGTCATTTAGTACCTGTAAACAAACCATTTCAAGGTTTAGCATTAATTCAAAACACTGAATTTTATATATAATGTATTTTATCATTTGCAGATGACTTCATATTTCAACCTTTATATCAATGTACTTCAGACTTTTATGAAATATCTCTGATTATGAAGCCTGGTAGTAAAATCGGAGTAGGCGAAATGGATGTCAAGTTCTATCACAATTTTTTGTGATAATATTATTATAACAAAAGTGACAATAAGAATTATTTATTGATTTGTTTTACAGTATTTATTGTATCGTTAACGCAAAGATAAATACACATCCCTTTTTTAGATATGGCTGTGACTGACAGCAATTACAGTCCCACAAACAAACCCAAACATATGATGCCTCAAAAACATTCCTATTTGTAATATGCTTCTTTAGGTCACCAGTCACATAAAGATTTATGCCAATAAATTGCAAATTGTCACAGCATATAATCATATTTTGAAATTTATTGATATTTATTCAGGCTTTCAGCGAATAAACTTTGGGGGGAAAAAAAGCCAGCAATCTCGACAAAACAAACCATTTTAAAGTTTCAAACATCATTAACTGGAATTTATCATGGTGATAAATCCAAATTATTACCATAATAAAAAATGGATCACGATTAATGAGAAATAATACAATAAATGCCCACCCTGACAGTAAATTACCTCAAAATATCAGTTGTCAAAATAGATCTGAAGCGTCTCATGATAATTTGCTTGTGTGAAACGTCCTGTACCAGACGGGTCCTTTTGGGTCCATCTGGTACGAAACGACCCAAACTGCAAAGCTACAAAATGGCAAAGGTACTAAATGATCACCAACCACTTCCTCTTTGCTCCTGATCCCGTTTTGCCCTCCTTTTTTGCTGGTTTGGAAGCCAAACACATTCCATCGCCCCCTACTGGCTGAGGGACACTCCTGCACTCAAGACGTCAAACAGAAACTTACCCTTCAAGCAAGCTCTCTTCCGGTCGCAAGTGTCCGTCTTTTATGTATATGTGTTTTGTGTTACAGAGTGTTTAAAAATAGATTTGTTATAATTCCAAACAACGGCAGTAAAAGTGAAGGAAATAATGTTTTCTGGGACAGTTTTTACATGTGTACACACATGGAGAAAATGTTTACCAAAGCAGGGAAGAAATGTAATGGTGCTCTATAGAAAATGCCGTTATATTTCTGGCCTTGTGTGTTATGGCAGGTACTGTGTGGCTGTCTCCTGGGTGAATTTTATGCGGAGATGGAAGAAAATTGAGGTTGTGGTGCAGAGAGTGAGAGCGGATAGCCTTAGATTCATCATTCCACGGCTGGGGAGGAAAGAAAAACCACAGAGGAAGGTGCTTGCTGTGGAAGCAAAGCTTTGCAGGAAGAGACTTATCTGGCCTGTTAAGCCCTGCCAGAAAAAAAATCTGTATGTATCACTACAGATAGTCTGCTCTTCCCCCCCTAGAGCTTTTCTTTTAAAGGTGCTCCATCCCAACCCTGAGCCAAAGATGGATCGTAATCTGCGAGCTTGATATGCAGGACAGATAGTGCAGACTTGAACTTTTCCCTGAAAATTCATAACAGGAATAGGTGGTGTTGAAATTCACACATCCATCTCTTTCACTCGTCGCTGTTTTTTTATCCAGTCAAATGGATTCGTTGGAATGTTTTCTTGTTTTAAAGCAAAGCCACACAGATGCCTGACATAACATGAGTGATATTTACGTGCCTTGTAAAATGATTTCTATGCGATATAAACTGTTTTAGCTATAGTCTCTGATTAACATTTTGATTTGAAACGACTGGAGCTTCTTCGGGTTTTTTTCAGCGCTCATAATAATTTAAGGACGCTAACATCTTTTTGACTCTGTATGTTGTAAAGAGAACACAAGAATAAAAGCCATAAGCACAGCTGTTGAGCAGTAAACCCAGCTGAAAATATCTATTGTTTATTTTTTTCTTTTTATTTCCTGAAATAATGTCTGTGTATCTGTTAAAAAGAGGAAATTCTTCCATGAGGAAATGGAGACGGGGAGAGAGTCGGTACAAATGCTCCTGACTGGAGGCATCGTCTTGTTGGACGTTGATCCTCTGTCTAGGTTTTCTTCCAGGATTGCCTCAAGTTTTACATTCGTTCAAATTTCTATGAACTTCGAGCAACTTCCCAGTCCCTGCTGACGTTTTTCAAATTCAGCCACACAATTTCTCTTGGAAATAAAGGACCACAATTCTAGCAAACTATTGTAAAAAGCTTGTGGAGGGACACATACATATTTATCCCCAGTTGTGCTGTTTAAAAGGCAAAACACTATGGCAAGTGATAAATCTGAGTTTGGATAAGAATCATACCTCACTCATTATTTTAGCAAATAGAAATTATTTCACTAAGCCTAAGTGACCAATTTTATTCTGTTTTGATGTCAGTGAGTGAAAGAAAGTTGTCTTTTTATGTGTGTGTGAATATTTGGTGTCAATTACCATATGATTGTTGAGATGATAAAAAGACAAAACAATAGTTGAGAGAAAATTATAAATAGCTCTATTGAGAAGGGAGATATGTTTATACGCAAAAAATAAAATAGTCTGATCACAGGCGAGGTCTAAAGTCCACGATTCAAAGAATTCAGGCTTTCATAAAAATCATAAGGTGCCACAAAGAACCACTTCTTTTTTTCAGTCATAAATCATTTTTGTATTTTATATCAAAACAAAAATGTCATAAGCAACCAAAATTGTCTTTCCAAGAGTATCAGTAAGAAAAAAGAGAGCATTTGTCAAATTGAAAAGAGGGCATCTGTGAACAAGTTTAACCCATTAATAAGCTTCGCTCTGATCCAAATCTCTCTAGATTTGAATTTCTGCTGGAGGATTCGGGTAAATAAAACGTTCCTACAGGATGGTTATAGTGTGTGCTTATCACGACATTCAGTGTTAGTTTACCACTTCACGTTTTGCATGTATGTAAAAAAAACTAAATTAACCAGATCACATCCTTTCTCCCAAACTGAACTGTTTGCCCCAAACGGCTCTGAAGCTCCTTCAGAAATAAGATTTTTCTGCTTCTCTGATGGATTCCTTATCTTTCCCAGCCCGTCATTCAAGGCAAACAGAAAAGTCTTGATGGATTTGCAGCTGTCTTACACTCAGTCATTTCATTTTCAGATAATCTATTGAACTATATTGTTTTTAACCTAAACCTTTTTTTTCACACTTTCCAACAACTTTATCAACAATCTGTCTGCTGAGTTCCTTGGTCTTCCAGATGCTTGAAGCAGCCACAGAACAGCTGTTTCTATTTCCACATTAAATCCCACACAGGTAGACTCCGTTTGCACATTTGGTCAATTTTGTAGGCGATTAGTTGCACCGGATTGTATTTGGGAAATGAGAGAAAAGCAGGAGGATTACAAATGCATGCTACACTTTTCAGATTTGTTTTTGTGAAAAGAAAACATTTCACTATGATGAATTCATGATGCCCTGTGCTGTGTTGGTCTTATATCACAAACTATTCAATTAAAACACTTTGAAGGTGGTGGTTTTATGTGAATGTTGTTACAGCTGGCAGGAGAAGAAAACTCATTAGAAAATAGCCCCGACTTTATTAGCAGTCTTAGTACTTCTTGCTTGCAGCGACAGGAACGCTTAAGGGGACAAAATCTGTTTTTTAAGTAGTGAACAAGAACCACCAGGTGGTTTGCTTTTAATGAAATGAAAAAAAAAACATATAGAGTTTAATCTGGATAATTTCCTGCCCTTTACTGCTTAACCACATCCAACGGAAATTGTCAACCTGCAAAAAATGCTTGGCAGCTATTCACAACCTTTTCACATTTTTGCAAAGTGACAAAATGAGATATAATTTTCATAAAGGCTAATTTTTTCCTGACCTAATCGAGCAGGTGGGGTTCAGTGAACATACATGACCTTTTCAGAAGTGCTCTGCTTCAGATTCAGTCGCAGATTTTAACTGATGCACCTGCTCAGCTGTGCCGTCTGAATGACCAGCTGGTGGGGGGATAATGCAGAGCAAAGCTATTTTTTATTTTTTTATTTATTTACTGTTTTGTTTAGGCGGAGAAAAAGGATTCAAATCCCTTGACATAGCATTTAAAGACACACTGTGCTTATGTTTTGGGAGGTTTTTCTTGATTAAGCCTAGTTAAAAAAGCATACTTAAGATTTTGTCATATGAAGCAGAATTTCACAGTTTACCTGGCAGAAGATGCAGTCTATTATTTGTTTTGCAAATGTAATTTTACAAATGGGAAGATTATTAGATTTTTTTTCCCTATGTGGAAAATGTATTTTGAGGGTCAAATCTTATGAAATGTATTTGAAAAGATCTGGTTTGGAAGTAATTCGAAAACATTTTATCTGAACTGGTCCAAGCTTCACTGAAAAGCTGAGCAGAAGTTAATCAGGTGAGCGTTCGCTCACCATCCACCTTCTCACCTTCAACATGTTCTTTTTCTTTGGCCATGCCTGGTCCTTTTGCACAACTGAATACATAACTTGATGGATTTTGCAGTCTGCAGAATATTTTTCTTGATTTTAATATGTCCAGTTAGTGGAAGAAAACATGAATGCTATTTTTAAAAATTTATTTCAATGAACTTACTTCCAGAATGTAAAGCCCTAATCAGCATATAGGTTGTTTTACTGAGGAGACAACCTGTGTCGTCTCACCTGCTTAAAAACATGATTTGAATAAAACACATGCACTCACCACCGTTTTATTAGGTGCACACTGCCAGCAGAACTCCCTGATGCTTTCAGAAGATAATTCTTCATGGCATAAAGTAGAGTTTGAAGTGTCGGAAGCATTCCTCAGAGAAATTGGTCTAAATTCAGATGATAGCACCATACATTTGCAGCAAATTTATTGTCTGCATATCTTTATATAAATCCCCTTTTCCACTGTACCCCACAGTTTTTTTTTGTTGTAAATATATTAAACATTGTGCTGGAGTTCTGTGCATTCTGGCTGAAGGATGTGAAGATACACAAAACATTTTTTCTTTAAATTCAGTATGTGTTAAAATCCCATGTATCAGGAGTTTCTGATGTGAGACTCTCATTTCTTTCCCATCTCGACTTCAGCAATTCATCTTTTACTATAAATGCCCAACTACACTGAGTTGCAGCTCTGATTGGTCGATGTGCTATTTGCATTAACAGGCAATTCCACAGGTGTGCTGTGGCTGAATGTGCTGTATGCAGCAAACAAAGAACATGAACAAACAATAATAATGATTGAAGAGTTATTATGCAAGCATAAGTGACATCCTGTACCAATCGTTATGACAAAAGAACCAAACAAGCATGACTGAAGGTGCTTTGTTGTTTGATTAGCGTGATACATGGAGGTTTGCTGTGTTGTCTGTTATGTTGAGCAGCTTGTGGAACATTATTCTTTCTCCAGTCAGCTGCAGGGCTTTTATGGGAGCCTCTAAAACAGAGCCAGTCTTCTTAATCTGCTTATTCCGTTTCTTTAAGTCACTGGCTCTGATGTGTTTGCTCCAGCAGATGGCTTCAAAGAAAATGGCACTACTTACTGAAGATATACAACATGTTGCTGCAAATGTTGAAGGAATTAAGTTGCACCGAGAAGGTAAATGTGTTCTGTTTTTTTTTTTCCCCAGGTAATTTCAGGCTTTTACTGCTATGTGGATGAAAACGGTCTCCAACTTATTCGTGCTGTTTCCAAAGTTCCTTCTCTTCTACGTACCTCTCACATAAAAGATGAGGTGATACTTCCTAAAGCTGATCACAAAGTGATTGAGTCCTGGTTTATGTTGTATACTAATCGTCTATGATTACATTTTCTGTTAAATGTGATCAATTAACAATGATTTCACAGAAGGATTTCACTTTGCACGCTTTTTAGATCTTGTCTCTGCCCAGTAGCAGAAGATAATCATGACATCAACATCCCAAATAGCAGACTTTTATTGTGTTGGGCCGCTGAGTCACTATCATGCTAGGGGTTGAAAGCGAAGATGAAATAATGACTTACTTTAATATCTTTACAGCTTAATGATGATAATCTTTACAAAGCGAAACATACAACAGTTGCTGTTGGCATCAAATAAAAATGTAAGATTTTGAACGCTTTCACTTTCTGTCGCTGGGGATAATGAGTGTTTGATCCTCAACAAGCGAGTCAGCATTCTGGCTCCCACAGATTGGTTGTGTGCACATGTGGCACGATCAATCAGTCAATGAATTAGAGACCCTCCTGAGCTGAACTCATTATGTTCATTAAGCACATATCTCCACCAAATCAATTTCTTCCTTTCCAACCTCCCCTCCTCCACGGTCGCAACTAGAGAGCTGTCAAAGGTTGTCAGGGACAAGATACTAGGTCTGCAGAAAACTGGAACAGGATACAACAACCGTCCGCACTAAGTTGCGTGAGAAGTTGACAGCTGGTGGTTCAGTTATTGGCAAAAGGTAAGAATAGGAAATTGCCCTCAGCTTTAAGGTTAATGCATTATGATCACGAATAAGGTCAGGACTCAGCCCACAGCTCCGCAGGAAGAGGTTGTTCATGATGTAAAGGACTTACAGAGCTCAAAAGTGGTGACAGAATGAACCTGCAATAGAAAAGACATATGAAGGACTCATCTTAGTTTATAAGAGAACATCTCAAATAATCAGAGAAGCATCTGAGGAAGGCCTTGTGGCTTATTTCGCAGTAAATCATAGAGACTGGATGATACACCTGAATAACATAAACATTTGATATCAGTCCATCTATAATTATTGATTAACTTTTTGCTTTAAATATCCAAAATACTGCCAAATCAGTGACATGACCTTTCCACAGTTTTCACTCCACGATGTTTCTTAAGGAGTTATGAGGCACATTTATTTAATTAGTGAAACCTTAAACTGCTGCCATGCCAGTTACTAAACAGGCTGTTGTTAGGCAACCAAAGAATGATAGTTGATGCCACCAACCTTGCTTACTAAATTAAAGTACTATTTCCATTGGCAGATTATTTCACACATAACACAGGGTAAATGTCTTGTTATGAAATAATCTGCCAATGGAGCAAGTACTTTTTCATCAACATTAAGGAATTATTGACTGAAAACAAGCTTCTACTTCTTGCTAAAAAAAACTTGTAGATTAGTTTAGTCATATTTTAAGTGTACAAAGATGACTACACAAGAAACTAGACCAAAAATACTTGGTAGGATTTTGTGTTTTTTGCAGTGTTGGATCTGTTACACACACAGAAGACCCTCAAGTTCATGAGTGTGACGGTAAGTGAGCCAGTGCTTATGGCAATGCAGTGCGTACCATTTAGTTTTACAGAGCTCTCCATGACACGTTCAACCTTTTCTTTCAGCCTGGATGAGATTCTGGAAAATGTTGAGAGACCAGAAACCTGTGTGAGGAGCGTGGCACAGGATACTGAAGTAGACACTTTACAGGGGATTAGTCATATTGCAGTGTGGGAAGAACTCGAGCATAAAATCAAGCCTCAAAGTAATTGGCAATTAGTTAGGAGATATTTGGAGCTTATTTGACACAGGATCGTTTGCTGCATCTGTGGTGCGAGCCCAGCGGTTGACCTGCCGTATGTCGGGAAAGACGGCAGACTTTGAGCCAATCGAGGCGTTGCATTGGCTTTGAATCAAGCTGAAGACTCAATGAAAACTGGATTCAGCGGCACAGCTCACTGCTTCGCTCATCTATTTGGACAACAGACACCAGAACTGCCTCAGAATCCCAACAGCTGAACACTCTGCTGCTTCCTCATTATAAACCTCGAGGCCTCTTATCGATCCCTCATTATCATGTTTATTGTAAATACTGTATGCGTTATGTAGAGAGCAAGGTTTCATTTGTAGCGCTGACAGCGGTGATTGATGAGCTGTTGTTAACCGAAGAGCCACATGTGGGAATATTAAGCAGGTGGGAAAGAGTTTGCTGACGGCGGCGTTGAGAGGGGAGAGAAACCCAGGGAATGAGTGGGGCGGGGGAATGTGTAGCTCAGGTTACCCAGAGAGAAGGGAACATTGAGGAGGGGGGAATGGGATATTTGGTGTAGTGCAGGGTGCCAGGCCCAAAAAAAGCCAGCAGCAGTGTCTTCTGCACATGTTGGTGGGAGATCCCAGCAGATCCCAGACCGCTGAGCTCGTCCTTTACAGTTTAACCTGCAGACGTCTGGACACTAAACATGGGCAGAGGGGTAAGTAAGTTCATAACCTTTTTTCAGCAAAAAAAAAAAAAAAAAAAAAAAAAACCTAAGAAAAAACCGCACTTTTTAAAAAATATCTGTAAGTTGTAATGTGATGAAGCGATGGCTTTTGAACCAGACGGAGCAGAAATGGTAAACCAGTGAAAAAGGATCCACATCAATTCAATATTTTCACATAATTTTATGCTACTATAAATTTCTGTATTTTATTAGGCGTTTTGGGGTCATAAACTGACAAAATGAAGGACATGTAAAGTTTAAGATGCTAGTTTAAAAAAAATGTAGCATGTGCTTTCAGCCAATACTTTGTTGTGCCACGTTGCAACTGTTTTACAACCATTCTACATCTAAAGACTAAAACTTTTAATATAAATTTTTTGAAAAGAGCTCAATCTCAGTCAGATTAGATGAAGAACAGCTGTAAATTAAAAAAAATTAAGCTCTTCCAATTTAGATTTATGTTTAAACAAAATCTAGTTTATTTTGTCTATTCTAGTGCAAATATCTTGGTACACTTCAAATAAGATAAAACCAATTTACAAATATATTTGAAAAATATATAGGAGCTTAGTTTTAATACTTTTTAAAATGACTGACCTAAAACAAGCTCCTATTTCTTGAAAAGTTACTTATAAGTTAGCTTTGTTTTATTTCAAGTGTTCTAAGACATTTTACCAAAACTAGACCAAAAATACTTTGTGTTTTTGTAGCGCTTCTTCCATCTTCAACTCTAATAAGCTTCTCTCTCTATTGAAAGATATAAATCCCCACAGCATGATGCTGCCACCACCATGTCATCCCATGCATGTGGTGTGTTCAGGGTGAAGTTCAAACACAGTTCAGGATTTTAAAAACATGCAAAATAAAGTCAAGTTTTGATCTCATTTGACCAAAGTAAACTTCCTCTCTATTTTCCTGACCCAGATTCTCTAACCTGATCAGTGGATCAGCTTTGTTAACCTTCATGTTGTTGTTTGTCCTCTAGCTGTATTTAGTTGTAGCAAATAGACACGCAAGTCTGTGGTTGTGGCATGGCAAAAAATACTTTTACAAGGCCCCGTTTGTATGTTGTGCTCCCAACATCCGTAAGCATTCTTTAGCAACAAAAGCCCCCATCTCAGGATGATGGCCCTCCTCCCCAATAAGTTTCGTTCCTCCTCGCTCGCTGTTTATCTGCGTTATTTTGTAATTTTCCTTGTATTCTCTCCATCAGGCCTCATTCCATTTAGCTTTATGGGAGGACAGCCTGGTAATCTTCCTCGTGCACAGTGGGGGGAAATTGCTATGCCAGACACATTTCAGGCTCTCCACCGGCTCGGCTCTCCCTCTTTGGCTCTTTTTCTGATTAGTTTTTCACCGTGTCACTCACGTGCACGCTCTGCCCTCGCATTCTCCCGCCGTATCCCTCCTTCACTGCTGCACTGACATGCACACGTGCTTGCTAAGAGGAGACTGACAGCGGCAGATGATTTCCATGATGCGCCATTCTTCCAACTGTTCCCAACTCTCTCTCACCACACACACACACACACACCCCACACACACACCAACACCACACACACACACACAACACACACACGCTCGCAAATGAGGAACTTCCACAGTGGCAAAAAAAAAAAGAAGAATCTTTTCCATATTCCGTGAATGATTTGCCAATAGTGTTGGGAGATTGAAATGAAACGACATACACAAGTTCATTGTGCTTGTAATATACTGCCGTGAATGTAAATGCCCTTGGTTTAGGCTGCTGTTTGTTGCATCTGTGTTTTTCCACAGTGGGGGGCAGAAAGTGGAGGGAAGAGGAAGAAGAAGGATAAGGACCTGGACGAGCTGAAGAAGGAGGTGGCCTTGGTGAGAAAACATGCCGTCCCCGTGCCGTGATCGATTTCAGCTCCGCTGCTCCCAAATGATCTCCAAATAGCTCTACGCCACACACACCAGATTATTTAACAAGGCTATAAATGAAAACGGTGGCCCGTAAACAAAATGGCAATCCAACTTGCCCTGTGCAGTCGGCGGCAGACGAGCCGCAACGCCGGCCTGTTTCTCCTCTCTCTGCTCAGCCTCCCTCTGGCTGCTCCGCTTTGTACTCAGAAAGACTCTGAATAATTTGTGGGCCACCAGCAGCCTGGCGCCGGGTTTCTGCCGTTTGCAGAGCCGCAGTTCTTTGAGGTGCTGTCAAAAAGCCACCAAGCGATGCCCATGAAAACTGGGTTAAGTTTTACTTTTTGCACCACGCGTGATAAAGTAACTCATGTCAATAATAAAGTAGGCCTGCACCTGATTAAAGGGGGAAATCCCTTTGAAACTGTCAACAGTGAGTTCTGTGATTGTCACATTCATCACTCTGCTTCATATACTCCTTCATTTAGTTCTTCCCGTTTCCGTTGTTTTTACACAGTAAATCGCTTTAATCACTTCTGGCTGCTGGTGGATCAATACTGGCTATAGCCCAATATAAATAACAGCTAAATGTTTTGAGAACACAAGGTCATTCAGATGAGTTTTGGCCAAATTACTTCCTGCCGACTGAGGTTTCTGTTAGTAAAGAGAGAGATTTAATTTTTTTTTATGCTGGGTAATAAAAAACAAACACTGTTTATTTTTGTAAGATTGACGCAATTCCCAGAGATGATTGCTGATTAATGTCTTACTGCGAACTTCTAAATTCAAAAGACCCCCAAAGATGACATGATTACGGGTTATTTGTGGAATATTACCAACAAAACTGTTCCGTTGCAAAACCTTCAAATCCTACCTGATAAAGAGAAATGGATTATCCATTTACCGGAAGAGGCTTTTTTTATTTATTGATGTAGTGACAAGGCACCAAGCTGAGTTTCTGGGCTGTGGAAAACCAAACTGGTTCCTTAGAGCGTTTTTATGAGACAGTGCAGCTGTTAGGAGAACTTATGGGCAGCCAGTATGTCGCAGGCAGAAACAGCAATCAGGGAGATTCCAGCTTGGAGAAACAGAGAAGTTCTTATAAAGGAGTCAAGCTAAAAGTCTCTAGGAACAGAAACTGTTCAGTATAGATTTTCTTTTGTATCTAAAATAACTGAAAATTGTCCTAACATTTTGAGTCTGCCTTACTGTTTGGTCGTACGCTATTATAAAGCCCATACTTTCCTGGAACTTAGAGGCTACTTTCCAGAAATAAGGAGGTATTTTCTGGAGCTTACTGAGCACTTTCATAAAACCTACTGGCTATATTACAAGAAGGATAATTATGGTAATTAATGGAACTCCAAAGACACTTTCTTTGAGCTTTTATGGAAATGTCTGGTTACTTTCCTGGTCACTACTTGCTAGTCACATTCAGGAGTCGGGCCGTGCTTTCAGGTGGCTAACAATAGAAAAAGTTCCTGGAACATTTTCTATTGTTCCAGGAACAATAGAAAATGTTGTTCCTGGAACAATTTCTTGGAAAATAATTTATTTTCCAAGAACCTTCTTGGAGCTTACTGGTTACTTTCCCAGAACTGACTACATACTTTAAAGAACCAAACTGCAGCACAAGGTGATTTACATTTAGGTACATTCCCTGAAACTTAGAGGTAAATTTTATGGAACTTTTTATGAATAGGGCTTTTCCATACAATATGCTGGTACATAAGCAGAAAGTGTTGGAACAAAAGTACCTGGACAGTTATCAGTGATTCTTGAGAATAGGGACAAAACAGGTCCTATGGATAAAGCACAAAATTTTAATAAAATATACAAATAATATAATTTTTTCAAATATCTGACTAAACTAACCTGGGTCATGTGAGCACAACAATGTATAATTTTCAGGTATTTGCTGAATATTTTTTTATTTTAAACATTGTAGTCGGTGGATGATGCCTGTAAAAGCCTTTGTCCAGGAGCATAACTCAGTACATTATAATAGTTTAAAACAATTAAAGAAATACTAAAATTATATATTATGACAATTAAGTATAAGTAGTCATACAAATAATTATAAAAGTATCAATAAATTGAATTAAAAATCATTTTTATATATTTTCCAACTCCATTGAAATTTGTCCTTAGTTTTTGTCAACACCGTCAGAAATGAAAAGAATGTAAAAAAAATCAGGCATTATTGGGGGCAGCAGAACTTCTGAGGACCCCGTGACCACTTCCTGTCTCTTCCTTTGCTAGGAGGGCTAGTTAGCTCTGGTTAGTTTGTTATTCTTTAGTTTTTTCTTCTTTTTATTCCTAAGTTTTTTGTCACAACCATGATGTGTCAACACCGTAACTGACATTTTACGAAACCTTGATTTTGAGATTTTGTGAAATAAAAGCTTAATTTTGGTAAAATGTAAAGATTTTATGGACCTGATGAGCTACAATATGGCCTCCTTCAGAATAACATCATATAAATTGAGGTAGTTTGGCTTTTTGTCACCTCCGTCAGATGTCAACTCCATCAGAGTTTTTGTGACTCTTTCAGTGAAATTGTTGTCAAATATCACTTAAATGTGCAATTAATTCATTTTAATGTATTTTTACATAAATTGCATCACATGTACCAAGTTTTTCATTTTACTCACTAGTTTGTCACCACCTTCAGTTTTGTGTCAACTCCGTCATGCAGTGTCAACTCCGTCAGATGGATTTTTATGTTTTTTTGTTTTAAATAATAATTATTTTGTTTCTTGAGAAGTATTTGTCTGCAAAATGAGTAAAAATATCACTAATAGGGTCATTAAAAATTATTTTTGATGTATTTTTGTCAGATGGTGATGACAACGTTCTAGGTCAGGTCGATTAAAAATGTAATTTTTTAAAAAAATGTTGCAACTGGGAGCCTGTACCTCAGCATCTTTACATTTCCAAAACATTATTTGACATATTTGTATACATAAATTTGAGAAATAACAAAAAAAAAAAAAGGGAAAATTAAAACCCATTTTGTCCCTATTTTCAAGAATCACTGTTATTGAAAGTACATAGTGGCTTCTGGTGGACTTAGAAAACAACATTAATTGAGTTCCAGTAATTGCTACTTTGTCCACGGTTATCGTCTTGTCAGGTTAATTAACAATCAGTCATGATGTTCTCAGGTTGGAAAATCAAAGGAACGTCTTGTTGTTGAGTCACGCTAAATGAAAATTTGATCATGTTTTATGCTTTCTCATTTTTCAAACACACTGATTCAAGTTTTAACAGATGGTTTTGAAAATTATGTTTCTGTAATGACTTCAGCTGCAGCGACTGAAATATGCTGGTTCTGAAAATCCATCAGGAGTTTCTCTATTTTCAAAGCTTTTCAACGTGTTTGAACACTTTAAGTAATTTACACTATTGACTATGTTAAACTTTCATTCTTTACTTACAATATTTTCCTCAACTTTCCTAATGTGAGGAAAAAAGTTTGAAGCAGCACAATTTCTTAAATTTTCCTTCAATTTATCCAAGTTTGGTAAAACAACTACCTTTAGTTCTCATGGTTGTGCCACTCACCTTCTGTCTATGTTTGGTATTAAACAATGGGAGTTGCATTTTATCAACAAAAGGCCCTCATAAAAACCTGAGTGTGTAATAAAACCTGATTGCCTGCACATCATTTCACCAGATGGAAGAAGAAACATTCTGCTAATTCCTGCAGAAAATGGCTAATATTTGTCAGGAGGGTTTTCTTTACAGCAGCTATTTGTACTTAAATGGAAAGTGATTAAATGTCACCAGAGTGAGTTTGTGTTCTGTTTAAGTTCTTCTATAGAAGGAAAACAATCATCCCAGCTATGTTTTAAAGTTTATGTAAATTTAAACAACAAAATTTAAAAATTTTAACAATTTAAACAACGAGATATATGTATCTCGCTATGTGGAATCCAAATTTTAGGTTCAATTCAGCAATGGATGATGCAAATAAATATTTTTTTTCTAGTTGTAAGCATGTTAACTTTTTACCCCAGATTGAGCCAGATGTTCACTTCAATGTGCACAGAAAATTTTGATGTCAGGTGTTTTCAACCCTGTTCAGACAGCCATATTTTCCTGTTTAATCTGATTTTCACAGCTGTTATTAAGCTGAAACCAGCTTTCTTTGACCAAATCCTACAAAATAAGTTCTCATTTTCATTGTCAGTCACTCTCTCACTCAGCCTGGACACAAACATTCTTTTCATCAACAGAGGACAGGATTTAAATTATTTCCAGAAATGATAACAATCAGTGAAAAACAGCAATATACTGCCAAGAACAAAATGTCACTTTGACCCGTTCTCCAGCTGCGCTTTCAGATAAACAAAATTGTCCCTTTGACTTTGTAAACATGTGACTCATTCTGGATTAGAATACATTCACAAAACACAATCATTTTACAGGAAGGTGCATTTCTGTACATTTGAAGAGCTTGCCTTATGCATAATATCATAAGCTGTCGTTCCTGAATGCAGCAGACATACATTTACAGAAAACAAAGCTCATGCATTCTGCACAATGAGATGCGGTGGGGTCGGACATCTTTGACCTCTCTGATCTGTCATGAGACATGAATCATTTATTTGAATCCTCCGGCTCCGGTTGGAAACTGAGAATAAAGCATTTTTCAGTAAGACGGGGCGGCAGTGGGGCTTTGCTTTTTCTGCAGCAGCCATGCAGCTTCAGATCACATAGTATATAACACTGAATGACTCCTTATAGAATCATAACTAGTTTTCATTTCATGCTTTGCCAAATACGGAGTGTGTTTGTGTTCAGCCGAAGCACAAGTTACAAAGAAATATTTTATCCTTGCAGGATGACCATAAAATATCTGTGGATGAAGTGGGAAAACGCTATGGAGTGGACCTGACACGGGTAACAGCACACACACACACACACACACACACACACACACAGGTCGGCTGTATTTTCACTTACACACAAGCACACAATAAAGAGTTGCTATAATATCCCACATAAAGATGTAATCTGCACTTGCCTTCCCTGGAAGGCAACATGCAAACTGAGACCAAGCGCTTCTTTGGTTGATTTCGACCTACTGCGGTGCGCCGGCCCGGCTCACCTGGGCTCTCCTTCATCTTTAATCCCTCACACACACACACACACACACACACACACACACACACACACACACACACACACACACACACACACACACACACACACACACACACACACACATCCATTCTTTGATGCAAAAAAAAAAAAATCCTACTATCACACACACTGACAGATACAAACACATCACAAAGCCTTTTTGCTGTAGCCACATTTGCTGCTTGCCGTTCGGGTTGATATTGTGGCTTTGCAGGTGAAGTGAAGCAGATTTTATCTTGGTTAGATTTTGGAAAAATAGAGTCACTGGGAGCGCAGGGAAAGGTTCAGGCAGCACAAATAATTCAGTGCGAGTTCCGAGAAAGTCTAATAACATTTTTGTATTCCAGGTATTTACAGTATATAAAGAGATTTTATGTAAATCAGACCATGACATCTGAGTAAAATGTTCAATAAAGTCCCAGCTAAGGAACTATTACAGGCAGAGTCACCCAGTTTATTGTGCTTATTGTGTTAAATAGGCCAGGCAGGAATACTTGATGTTCTGCAGCTGAAGCAGTAAAATTGCCTTTAAGCCATGGTAAAAACTGGGCCGTTGTGTTGTAAAAAGATATCCACTGCAAGCAGAAGGACATTCATCCCTAAAAATTGCTCTCCCTCAGGGCCTTACCAATGCCAGAGCTGCAGAAGTTCTGGCCAGGGACGGTCCGAATGCGCTGACTCCGCCTCCCACCACCCCAGAGTGGGTCAAGTTTTGTCGTCAGCTGTTCGGCGGCTTCTCCATCCTGCTGTGGATCGGCGCTATCCTCTGTTTCCTGGCCTACAGCATCCAGGCGGCTATGGAGGACGAGCCGGTCAACGACAACGTGAGATAATGCATGTGAAAGCATTTAGCACATTGTTCACACTGCTGGAGATGCAGCTCTGCCAAAGCATACATCCTGTTTACAGATGTACTGACGCCTATTTCACCTAATGCTCTAATTTAGGGGCGTCCCCATCAGAGATACGAGATTTTGTATGATACATACCATGGCTATTGTAGATAGAGAAAAAAAAGGAGTAAACATCCGCAAAATAATAAAAACATCTAGAAAAAACACAAGGAAATGTCTGAGTTTTAAAACTCAGAAATTTGTTCTAAAAAGTACAGGAATTTTCAAGTTCAAAGTGGATAATCTTTGACTTTTGAAACTCAAAAAATCTCCAACTTTTGAGACTCAAACGATTTTCAACTTTTGAAACCCAGAGATTTTCATGTGTTTTTTTTTCTAAAAATTTTCTGAGATCAATCTAAAAATTTCGACTTTTTTTAGGTGAAATGACCTCATTTTTTCTGTCTGTTATGGTCCTACTTCACCCTCGTAATTTTGAGTATTAACTGATTATACGTCCTGACCTGATGTTTCAAAAACACATTTAAAAAAATGAGAAGTGAAGAAACAGATTTGGTGTCTCTTATTATTATTATTATTATTATTATTATTATTATTATTATTATTATTATTATTATTATTATTATTATTATTTTTATCTACCTCACTACACATCCTGTTATTTATCATTTAACAGCCTCTTATTCATTATTTAACAAGTAATGTAAATCAAATGCAAACATATGCATTATATGTACTATATATGCATTGTAAAAAATAAATAAATAAATAAATAATAATCTTTATATTATATATATATACAGTATATATATATATATATATATATATATAATAATATATATATATATGTGGTTATTTGGTGCAACAGTTTTAGTCGCACAGGTGTGTTGTTTTGAGACAAGTCTGATTATAACCTCACATAGCTGCAGACACTGTTCTTATTTGGAATAACAGTCTTTTTAGAACAAATATACATATATATTCCTTATTGGTATTTAATGCCTGATCCAGTTCGAACCATGTGATCGGATCAGCATATCCCTATTAATGGTTACATTAATTCTTTTTCTCCAAGCTACATTCTAACCCGTGCAAATTGTGTTTTATTGAAGTTCCAAAGGATTTGAATCTATTCTCACTGTGCAGCGATAACATGCTATACACATTTTGGCTGCAGTCAGGTGAACTGAAAAACACTAATTATCTCCTCATCATAGCATATGTCTGTGGGTGAAATATATTTGTTACATTCGACAACAGCCAGATTGCAAAAAACAGACAACCGAGTCAGCGCATCTCCAAAACTGCTGCTCTTGTGGGCTGTTCCTGGTCTGCAGGGTTTACATCTGTCAAGCAGATCAAGGAGGAAGCGGTGGGTCACCGATGCACATAGAGACCAAAGGCTGGCCTGCGCAGTAAAACAAATGAGCTCGAAGTCAGTGCTCCAAACACGACACCTTACAGTTTCCATGAGGCTCTATAGTCACAGACCAGTCTGGGTTTCCATGCCAACCTCTGCCCACCACCAGTGGGCATCTGAACATTTGAATCAGTCCAGAAAGGAAAGGAAGAAGGTGGTCTGGTCTGATTGTGACGAATTAGGTTTTGTTTTACATCATGTGAGCGGCTGGATGCATGTGCACCGTTTACCCGGGAACACAGGATGCATGGGAAGAAAAACACGCCTGCAGAGGCAATACAGTGGCTCGTTCTGCTGGGAAAAGCTTGAGTTATGTATCACACTTACCATACTTGCAAACCACCTACCTAAGCATTGTTGTGGGCCATTTAAACAATATTCCCTGATGGCTGGGGCCACTTTCAGCTGGATAAAAGATCCCGACACAAAGTAAAAAATATCTCAGCAACGGGTTTGAGGTGTTGACTTTACCTCCAAATGACCCAGACCTCAACGACATAAAGAATCTGTTTGTACCCAGGCTCACATTACAACTTCCACGATCAAAACTGTCTCATGCTAGCATCTTGCTGCTGCCGGAGCTCATATCTCCACAGGTTTATTGGAGTGGATGGTTTAACATGTGGAGGCTGTTTAGCAGAACAGGGACCAACACACCATTAGACAGGCGATGTGAAGCTTGAAGGCAAAACTATCAACTTTGAGTGTAGTTTTAACAACCTGGTTTTATTTTTTTTTAATATTACAGGTTTTTTTTATTTATAAAATGATTAATTATCTTCTGAGATGTTATTTCTTGTTTAACTACCTAAAAAATCATAAATCTACTCAAATAAATTGCTCAAAGTTGTGTAAATGGACATGTTTCTGCTCAATTTTATGAACAATAAAACTACCAGACATTAAACATTCATCTACAAAATCAGACATTACATTTTCTGCACAAACTTTTCAGTCTAGTCCAACGCTGAGGCTTACGAAGCTTTTTCTGTCTAAAACTAATGAAATTGGATGAACAACACCATAAATCCAGTAAAAATAAAAAATGAAGCACTATATTTCTTTCCAGTAGTGTTTTGTTCTGCCATCTTAAGTGAAGAAACTGTAGCTCCAACATGAGCTAAATTAGCCCAGGATAATTTAGTTTATTAATGACACAAATGCTTATATCAGCAAGATGCTGTTTGTCAAAATATAATACAATAGAATAACTTTGCACTAAAATAGCTTGGTTATTAAACAAGCCTCCCTGCTGTCAGGAACCATCACTTACTCAACATATTTAGAGGATTATGGGACAAAATTGCTAGACAATTATAACAATATACCATAATGCCTTCACTTGTGGAAGGTTTCTCCCATTAAATGCAACATTGTTAGCTCTCCATACATGAGGTACAGCTCCTGGGTGTATGATGTTCTCTATATGCTGCCGGGTTAGTGAGAGCAAACGTGTGAGCTTTGCAGTCTCCAAAATCCATCTGCAAATGAGCGCTCTCTATTAGTTTGCAGAAAATAACATATTTTGCTATGCTTGACCATTCTAAAACATTTTTAGAAGAGAGCTCATTAGTGTGACTATGAATAAAATTGGCAAATTAGCAGAAAACCTCAACAATGCTTTTTAAAGTTGCTTCTGTTACCGTCAGTTATATACCAAATTATATGTTTTTGTATTTTGTAAAGTATTTTAAGTGGCATTAAAAAGAGAAAAATAATCAAAATAAACAATATAAAAAACACACAATAACTGAACATTTCATGATTCATCTTAAAATGAAATTTGTAGGCTTGTAATTTTTCACAAGTCTACCTATTTGAATATTTGAAGGCAAAATGGGGCAATTCTTCAACTTTAATGTGTATCCATGTCAGGTGTAAATGCATAGCCCCGCCCCCAGACCATTTTTCAATAACGTCCCCCTAAAGTGGACGGAGCCAAAATACTTGGAGGGGCGTGGTCAAGCGATGGACGAGCAGAAGGGATTAAGAAGTCAACCTAATGACCTTATCTATTTAGTAACTTTTCAGACAAATCTAGGAAGGAGTAGAAAACGAAATTAAGTGACTTTCTTCTGTGTTAATGAAGATTTTGTACTATTGAACACATGAAACATGAATTTTGACAGCATAGCAGCAAAAAAAAATCTTTATTTATGATTGTATTTTTATAATAACTATTAATGGCTAAAAACAAACAGGACATAAACAACCACAAACACAAACACGAATAGACAGATTATTTACTTTTTATAGTAAGTTTATAGTCTTCAGGATTAGCACAAAATTTTAATGCACACCATTTTTATTTTTGCAGTAAATCTTATTTTGTTTTTCTTTACATGCTGTGTTGCAGCGCTGCCCTTTGTTCAACACACACTCCTCTCACGGGAGACTAATAAAAACATGTTGATGTGACTTTGACTAAACATAAGCTGGCAATATGATACCTCAGGAAAATTACATCATTATGAATAAAAAAATGTAAATATCCAATATTAACTTAAAGTGGAGTGTGATGGGCAGCTCTTCTCTTCTAATGATTACAAAATAACATACTTGAAGGCATTCAGCAGCTTCACTTTATCCTACATCTCTGAATAAAGATTGCCTCTTGGATTTTTTTTGTTGTTATTTATTGGTTTTATAATCACTGGAGGCCTTTACTGAACAGTATTTTGACAGGAAAGAGAATTAGACGATCCTCAAACGGGCCAAAGTTTGAACCCAAAGCAACCTCATCCTGGTGCTCCTGCTTTTAAAAGTTTTCCTGGTTTTAACTGTGTGCAGTGTGAAAAATGTCCCCATTCCCCAATGAGCGTCATGTAAGAAAAAAAAAAAATTCCTGGCACACCCTTGGAAAATTACTCATGCCAACCATGGAGCAAATAAAGTAATCGCCACTCATTCTGCACCTTATGGCTCTGAGTCATAATGCAATCATCATTCAGCTCTGACTATTCTCCAGTCAGCATTAAACCCTTGCATAACATACAGTAGATACAGCCGTGCACACTCACGATAACCTTTATCTCCCTGAGATTAAATCTCTCCGTTCAGTTCTGAGTGTGTAAAGCTGGATGCTCTGGTGAGCTGCTTCAAAGCCCTCACTGACTGCAGCTTTGACACTTTGTAAAATTCAGACAGTTATTTAAGATTAAAATCATCTCCCACAGAGCCTCGCATATGCCTATTGTCGGATAAAAGCTTATTATCTAGTGATAAAAGTGTTCTGACATTTTCCAGTGTTTAAAATTGTCCTTAAATTAGATAATTATTTCCACAGTTTTGCGTCTCATGTTTAGATGTTTGCATATTGGCAGTTTCATGCCTAAAACGTTCAAACTCACCTGCTGGGACAGACCGTAGCACCTACGTTTCTGCACAGAAAGTGAGCGAAAGCAGCTTTCGTCCACAGCAAGTAGAGGGGAAAATACAGAGGAAAAATCTGCAAATACCATGAGGGACAAAACAGAAGCAGAAGCTGCAAAAGAAAACACTATGTTTGTGGCAAATGCCAACTGTGACAGGGGATTTTCTGAGGATACAGATTTATTTCCTGGTTCAGAACATTTGCACATCCACAGTAAAAGACAAAAAAGTCTTTCAAGGGGGAAACGGCAAGAATGTTCTGTTATTGCACTCAAATAAAAGCAGAACCATGGAAAAAAGCAAACTTCTCATGGTTTAAGACTTTTATTATCCAGCAGTCCAAGGCAGAGAGTGCACCAGCTGGAGATGCTTTTATCCAGACTGACTGGCTGTCTTGTTTGCATCAGTGAGAGATGAACCAGTAGAAGCTTTTTCGCTGCATTGCTGAAAATAGATACCAAAAGCAAAACAACAATATGCCAGAACATATCTCTGAAAGTGATACAAGACTACAAAGCAACAGTCACTCTCTTGGTGGCCCAACGGATCACAGTTTCAGACAGATGCTCTTATGGACTAAAGCTGAATGTTAAGATGACAAAAATTCAGTTCTACAGATGCTTGTGAACTTCTGTAGCTGCAGCGACGTGTATAAATATTGATATCCCTTTGAACTCAAATGTTTTTTTTCTGGGGTTTTATTTTACAGCCAAACATAAATATGTGGATAATTCTGAAGTGAAAGGAAAATGATGATCATCACATTTTTCATAAAAAATCTATTCGATCCCCCTCGATCTTACTTTGAAATTGAACCAATTCACTTCAAAAGTTCCCTTAATATACTTTTGCTATTTTACTCAGAAAATACGGTTATTTTGGGGGGGTGTGGATGCATAATTGTACTCTGATAAAACCCAAACTTTCGTTTGGTCGAAGTGAACTCTGCTGCGGTTCGGATGTGTATGTGAACGCCAAGCTGACCAGAGGCTCCTCCAAAAACAGGAAGCGGACCACAACGCAAGGCATCCTGGGTAGATGCCGGTAAAACAAATGTGAAAGTCCAGGGCTACGAGAAAAAGCTTGAGGTCATTTACCAAAGACCAAAGAGAAATCATATAACCGCTAAAATCTGAAACTACTCCTTTTGTTTACATTTCGCAATGAAGAATGTTGTGCTCTTCTTCAGAGGTTTTGTGTCGTTTCTTTCAGTGATTCTTGGTGCAGCGCCCCCGCAGGTGAGGAGGGGAATGATGTTTTTCAAAGAGTGTAGTTCATTTGAGACACTCGCAGTATGAAAGCGAACCGCATCAGCTGAAAATGTAACAAATGTTGCTGAATGCAGCTGTTCTGTGGTGGCCTTAAAAATTAGAGAACACTGGGAATAAGAAGCATCATGAAGTCGCACCAGACAGGTCTGGGATGAAGTTTTAGTTAGGTTATAGAACAATATCCCAAGATTTGAACATTGCAGAGCAATGTTTAACCCATCACCTGAAACTGAACGGAGTGACACGACTGAAAACCTACTAAAACATGACCATCTACCTAAACAAACAGGTTGATAAAGGAAAACATTAGGAAGAAGCTAAGAGAACCACAGATCAGGTGGGACAATCTTTAAAAATGTAACAACAAGGCAATGCACCATACCTGTGATGTTATGGTGGGAACATCATGCTGTGAAAATGTTTTTCTTCGGCAGGAAACAAAATCCTAAGAGTAAAATTGGCAAAACCCAGCAGAACATCTCTATTTTTTCTAGCACCCCTTAAATCTTTTAGCAGGACAGCAATCCCAGACTTTCAACCAGAGTTACAATAGAACAACTTAGAGGTACATTCATGTGTTACAATGACCCAGAGTCCACATCTAAATCCAGTAAAAACCATTCAATCTGACTGAGCTTAAGCTCTTTTCACAAGAATAGTGGAGAAAAATTCATTCTCCAGGAAAAAACAGGTTAAGACATCCCTCAAAAGACCTGTAGCTTTACGGACAAAACACTTTTCAGAGTTTTATTTGTTAAAAAAACATTTACTTCACTTCATTCTTGTGCACAATGCTGTGTTGGTCTAAAATCCTGAGAAGTTTGGGGTGTTAATGGTGAAACTCTGGTAGAGGTCAAAGGTTATGAATACTTTTGCAAGGATTAGATTTCTCTTTAGCATTAAGTTCTGAGCAATTTAAAGATGCTTTCTGTGCTCCAACATGCCTGAAATGAAGTCCGTTAAGCGGGTAATGACGCTGCGTCCCCTGTGTCTCGCCTCCGTTTTCTTCCAGCTGTATCTGGGCGTGGTGCTGGCTGCCGTGGTGATCATCACCGGGTGCTTCTCCTACTTCCAAGAGGCCAAGAGCTCTCGCATCATGGACTCGTTCAAGAAAATGGTGCCACAGGTACGGTGATGCATTAGGTGGCTGGTGTAGTCTCAGAGCTCTCTGAATCAATAAGCTATCCCTCAAGTAGGGCTTACACACTCACTTGAATGGAAACCTAATAAGCTTGCACAAAGGAAAATAAATGTTTGAGCCAACTCTGGATTGTGAGTGTGTTTGCATAAAAACTCCCCTCTCGTTATCCACCTCCAGCTCTTCGATTGCCTAATTCTTTAATCTATTTATGCTCTTTTCCCTCCCTTTCCTTTGCCTCTTTCCCTTCCCTATCTTTTCCATCTTCTTCCTTTTCTTCCATATCAGCTTTTAATATACTACTACCCCCTCTGGCAGCCCTTTTTTTTTACATCTCTCTCCTCATCTCACTAAATCGTCTCTCTGTGCGAGATTCCCCGTCTCCTCCTGACAGTTTTTCTTCATCTTTATCTTCATGCCAGCAAGCGATGGTTATTCGGGAGGGGGAGAAGTTGCAGATCAATGCAGAACTTGTTGTCCTCGGAGACCTGGTGGAGGTTAAAGGTGGAGACCGGGTTCCTGCTGACCTTCGGGTGATTTCATCTAGCGGATGCAAGGTATTGGACTGAAGGTCAAATCACACAGTTTTAAGGTCTCACAGGTAGTCCTAGTGGTGTGATGGTGTCATTACACTTAAACTGGGTCTGTTTAAACGTTTAATTTGAGAAACTCCAAGGTTTGGCGATTTAAGTTGAGTGGATGTTTTAACATACTTAGTGAGGGAGAAGTTTGACAATCTCATAGTTTGATATAACCTTGAGTATAAGGATAATACAACCCAAATCCGCTTTCTTTTAATCTACATGTGATCTATATCTGACTTTTTCAAGGCAGTCTGAACAGTCTAATTTCAATCTTTTCACCCCTTAATGAGTCCGATCTGTGCCGCCTCCATATGTGGTGCTAATTCAGATACATATCCGATTGTTTTCAAAACGTCTGAAGTTTTATTTTACCTGACTTTTATTTCATTGATAAGAGAAGCCAGATGTGGAAAATCAGGACTTAAACAGTGGATAAAATTTGTGATTATGAACTAAAGAGAGAATCTGTGTCACTAAACGCTTCATATCAAAGTTGCTCTGACTAGCAAACAAACATCTTTACAGAAGTTGGAGTCAATGCTCCACCAAAAGCCGTTGCTATTAGTTGAAGAAGATGAAGAAGGCTTTTTATTAGCTTTCTTCATTGTATTATCATTTACCAACACTGTTGGCTCCCATTGCTGGATGAACATTAAGATTAATTTACAAACAGTTCCATCATAAACAGAGTGCTGCTCTGTGACGTCAACGTTCTTCTTCCTCATGTTCAGGTCGCGTTGGGGTTGTAAACTGTTCACACTGAAGCCTTGTTGTGGTTGGGTTTAATTAGCAGGAAGAACGACCACAAACACAAAACATCAATTTCAACAAAAAATTGGAATTGGACATAAAATTTTATAATAAGCAATATGGACTTATATGCAGAAATTTCACCTTTCCAGAAGGCCTTCACCATGACAACCTAGCTGAAGTAATCTATCTGAACCCGCGGATGATGTTTTGTTCCGCTAGTTTACAAATCAATAAGCTTTAGAAATTATTGCATCCTTGTTTTTTTTCTCCTTAATATGTACATGTTGGCAACCTTGAGCACAAATTACCTTTGGGCAGTCATGTGTTATCTGGTGTTTTAAAAGCCTTCCTACTGAGCACCTGAGAAAAAAAAGGTAAGAAATAATATAATGTATTTTTGCAGGGGATTAATAATTTGCCAACAACACAGTGATTGCAGCCTAATGATGATACAAGAGGAAACTTATTTGGGTCAAGCATTAACTCAAAAGGCCCTGCCTTGGTTTAAAGATCATAAAGAAACATAAAGAATAAAGGATTTTAAAATCTAGATGGTTTATCCAATTAGCTCTTCACCTGCTGCTGAAGTGAAGTCAGACATTTTCCAAATATTATTCTTTGAAGATATTTAAGAAAACCATCTGGAATTTCAGTTGTAAGTTCAGAGAAACCAATTAGGAAGGGAAAAATGTTATGCATCATTTATGCAAGACCTTAAGGCATTATGATTTGGTACAGTTTACTGTGAAGGATAATTGATTTCTTCCATTCAATTCATTTCAAAACTACTGTACTTGTCATAGTTGTGGACTGGAAGGATCTCCAGTAGCTGTCAGTCTTGCAACACATCTGAAGAGGCCTCTGACTGAAGACTGTATGATCTTGTCAGGACTGTCATGACATGCTAACAGCTCAATTTATGGCCAGCAGAGATGACATTTCACAATAACAGCTCCTGGATGACACCTAATCCACCTCATTTGCTTTTGCTGCTCTTCTTTAAACCTTTGTTGGGTCATTTGTTTAGAAAACTGAGAGCCGTTTGAGTAGAGGATATGATCCCGGCTCATTGTGATTGGTGTAAAAGATCGTTGAACTTCATTCCCTCTCTGCTCTTTGTTTTGCTTTTGTACCCTGCCAGCTTTTTGGTACCTGACATGTATCTGTTTTTGCCTTCTTTTGGGACGTTTCATACTGACTTTGACAACCAAAGACAATGTTCTGATTCTCTCTTTGATTAATCAAAGAGAAGAATAAAACGAAAATATGATGTATGATAAAAAATTTGGAAAATAATATATGGTTGAATATTTTTTTAAAATCTGATTTTTTTCTCAGTAATTTATCTAAATATTTCACACACTTCTAGCCAAATGTTATTGCATGGCTAAAAATGGTACTAACAGGTACAAAATATATGTAGTTATGAAAGAAATAGCAATGCACCACCACCTATTTCTTTCAAATAGTGGCAACTTAAATATTTAAGACTTTTTAGCTACGTTTTATTTACCTCTAAGAAAAATCTTTACAATATGTCAGGCATGAAAAAGGCTTCAGTTCAGTATCATTAGGTATTTCAAGACAAAAGAAATGTAAATAACTTTACAAAGTTCATTTACTAACTAAACTTATGGCATTATTACTTTGTCTTGTTACCATGGAGGCATTTTCTATATTTTTGCTTTGCATTTGTAAACAATTTTAACAAGAAACAGATACAACATAAACTTTTTTGCAAACTGATTTTGACACTTCCTCAGCATCTTTACTGCAAATGATTTCCACACTCTGCTGACAATATTAGTAGTTTTATTGGTTTCTCTCATATTTGATCATAAACCAAAAGTCTGGTTGTAAATCCAGTAACATGAAAATTATACAAGTCAAAGATTTTATGAAGATCTGCTGAAACACTGTCATTACATTATTATTATTAACATACCAATGCTCTGTTTTATTGCTTTTGGGTAACTGGGATTGGAATCTCACTGCTGTCCTAAGGGTTTTATAGTGAAATATCTGAGCCTTTTTCAAGTGTTTTGTCAAAAATATTCATTTTGATTCTCAAATGGAGATTTCTTCCTACTTAGATCCCATCGATGATCTATAGTCTTAAGGAGACCAGTTTTTTTTAAAATTCTCATTATTCCAAAGCTACAGTTTTTCCATTCTGAAGTTCTGATTTTTTTATTTGCAAAACTGGGTCAAATCCAAAGGACAAAATCCACTCTTATCTGTGAGGCACTTTTGAGTTTCTCTATAGAAATATCACAATAAAAATGTTCCTTAACTCTAATATTTTTTTCTTTGTAATGTTGTTTTTTAAATATCAATCAGTATATTGATCTTCTTCTGTTTGACCAGAATATAAATAGGATATAATTTAGAGGTTTATATCTCTTAGTTGCCCCTTAAACATGGAGGAAACGTCAAAACATAACAGAGCAGATGTGTGTTCAAAAAACAAAAATTGTTTCCTTATTAAATTAGCAGTTTAGACAGAAATCTGTGGTCAGTAATAATAACTGCAACTATGGTAAAAAATCAAATCAAATCTGGGATTGGCCCCAGTTCACCCAGACAGCACACAGGGAGGGGAAGAGATTAAAGAAGGTGGGAAAAAAGGAAATTTGTGTAACATCAATACAATTTCATAAAGTGTTTCCATACAGATATTTACCTATAACTAGAGAGGATGATGAACAGTGTATTACTGATCAAAATGTTAACATTAAATAGCATGTTAGTGCTACAAACTTTCTTCAGATCTGAAATTAAGTTGACTAAAAGTCAGAGATTTGTCACATCATAGGTGATGATTTAAAAATGATTCCTTCTCATGTCTTTTCTGTAATTCTCTCCACCTTTATCTCCTTTGAGTACGTCGGTGTCACTGGATAAAATTTCTCCATCTTTTCTCTTTTTTCCTGTAAAGGTGGACAACTCGTCTCTGACGGGAGAATCTGAACCTCAGACCCGCTCCCCTGAGTTAACGCATGAAAATCCTCTGGAGACCAGAAACATCTGTTTCTTTTCCACCAACTGTGTCGAGGGTCAGTAGGCTCAAATCCAACCAAGATTGCCTTTTATCTCCTGAAGATGCCTGTCTTCAAACCATTTGGTGCAAAACATCGTTCTGACTTTCTATCCAACCATGAATGTGTTTCAGTGCAATAATGATCCAGGCCACCATTCTTCCATGTGTGGATCCTACACAAAAGTGAAGAATCTGATATTTATTGCAAAAGGATTGGCAGTGAGGCTTATATTTAAAATTAACTGGTTAGGTTTCCCGCTAGCTGAAATGATTGTGAATGTCAGATCCCTCTAAATTTATCCCATTCATCTCTGCAGCAGATTTTACAGGTGAAATCATAAAACTGTTTCAACTTGTTGGGTTTGGAAGATGGTTGTAAAATAATAAAAAAAAAATAATAATCATGTTGTAATAATACATACAGAAAAACGATGTGGTATATTGAAAGTTTTCTCTGAAATACTTTAACATTAATAAGATATGAAAATGTTTTGGTCAGAACAGAAAGATGTTCTTCACTTTGTCTTTTAAGAACAATGTAATTGTGAGACATGCATAATTTTAAAATGCCACAAAACTAAACCAATTTTGACTTAAAGTCCAGTCTGGTTGGAAACCTTCACTCACTATAACTTCACTTTTCATAAATATTAAGGATAAATTAGCCTAGCATGGTGACTGCCTAGCATCAGCCGCCAGAGCATCACTCTGTTCAAACCTTAAAATGTCTGAGTAATCAACACATAATTTAATGTTTAGCAGTCTTGTCAATTTGCATTAATTATTTTAAGAAAACAGATAAACAGATGATCTCAGAAGGTGATTGCTGCAGATAAATAGTGAAGAATGAGTGATTTTCCTGGATTATTTATTTTCTCCTGCAGTCATGTTTAGTGTATAGTTTTTATTCTAAACCAATAGTCAAGATGGGAAGACTAAGTTAATTTATTCTTTTGCTTTATGGTGCAATTACTGTGAATTCTTGAATGAATATGGCGTTAACTGAAGCTTTTTAAATGATTTTAAATATGCTCTAAATGTAATTGTTGGCTTGTTAAACTTGACAACAGAAAAAGGAACTAATCAATTTCTGATGCTGATTTTGCCCTTTCATCTTTCTGTACCTCTGTGGTTTCAAACATTTTGTGCTGCCCACAGAAACATTGCAACAGGATAATCAATGAAAATCACTTCAGCTGTCAGTGATTATAATGCCGTGGTGGATAGGTACAAGCTGGCTGGGTGGATGCTTTCCTCAAACACTAAGTTCAGCATCTGTTTAGTTTTTCCAGTCATCATTTTCCATCTATAGTGCACCTATAATTCACCTCCATCTATCAAAGCTCTGCATTCAGCCATCATCTTCAGCATCGTGCCTCCTTCACCTTCACAATATACATTATTTACCTTCTGTCATGACTTCCTCACTATGAACACTCATTATTCCCTTTTCATGTTCCTCACAAAGACAGTTCAGATCACCTGTCTGAAAGCTCCTGCTGACACTTTGTGCTCTACCATGAGTTTACTTTAGAGAGCTGCCATTGCAAATTAAAAAAAATATTTAGTTTCTTTGCGGCTTCCAGTTGAAATACTTACAGATTTGATCAATTATTGCAGGTGTCCCTCTTTATTTTGATGTGAAGTTATAGATTACTTAGTCAAGAAGTATTTTTATCCAACTTTCAGTGTAAAACTAACTCAGAGCTTCTGCCTTCCATCAGGCACCGCTCGTGGCATCGTGATTGCCACTGGTGACCGGACTGTGATGGGCCGCATCGCCACCCTGGCGTCTGAACTGGAGGTGCGCCAGACGCCCATAAGCATCGAAATTGAACATTTCATCCACCTCATCACCGGTGTGGCCGTCTTCCTGGGCGTGAGCTTCTTCATCCTGTCGCTCATCCTGGGCTACACCTGGCTGGAGGCCGTCATCTTCCTCATCGGCATCATAGTGGCCAACGTGCCTGAAGGCCTGTTGGCCACAGTTACGGTGAGGAGGGCAGAAGGTTCACTTTTATTCGCTTTATGGGAGGGGAGAAGTTTTCTGATTAGAGGAGCTTCTTCTGAACAAACACACTTTATTCTAGAACAGAGGTGACCAAACATTTTGCCCTGGAGGCCAAAACTGGCAAAACCGGTGAAATTTTTTAACTGGCTAAACGACACATTAAATAATACTAAAAAAAATCTTTATATCAAAAAAGATCCAGAACGAATCTGTTCTGGATCTGGAGCTGTTACCTTACTAAGAAAAACAGACAATTTCCATATTTTTTGGGTCATCGATTGTTTTCTTGTTGGCCAAAGTTTTGTCATTTTTGACATGTGGTCTGGGACCAAACAGAATCATTTCAAGGGCCAGAAATGGCCCCTGAGCCACACTTAGGACACCACTGTTCTACACTGCAAAAACACAAAATCTCAACAAGTAGTTTTGTCTAGTTTTTAATGCAAATATTTTAGTACACTTGAAATAAGACAAAAAAAATTAAGTAACTTTTCAGCAAGATATAGTCAATAGTTTTAAGTAAATAATTATTGAATATAGATTAAAAACATAAAAAACGTATAAACACTTATAACAAGTGCTTATAGCCATACATTTTTCCTGTTTTAAGTAAATCTCAGTGGAACTTTAGTGTTTGCATCATTAACTTAAAACAAACTTATTAAACTAGTATATTTAAACATCTAAATATCTTTTACTTAATTCAAATGTACTAAAATATTTACACTAAAAAGACAAACATTATTTGTGAGATATTGTAATGTTCCATTTAGTTCAGATTAAAGTATGTGCTGTCAAAAATATGCTTCGGGTTTACATTAATCATATGACTGAATTAAATATTTATGACCTTTTCATCAAATACTTTAGATGCCTTCTAAAGCATATGACATAAAACTAATTGAATATTTCACTGCTCTTCTTGTTAATGTTGCAAAAAATCCCATGCATCATTTTGCATAATACACACATTTTTCAAAGGGTTAAATTTGAGGCTCCTCCCGGCCTTGTAAGCCAAAGATGGGTTTGATGTGCACATTTTGGGGGATTTTCCTACTGGAAGATGTCACCACCATGTTAGACAATTCTTCGTTTTGTAAACCTCATTCTGGCTCTTTTAATCAATCATTCTTCGTCTGACCATAAAACCTTTTCCCTAAACAGGTTTTTATTGTCTGACATGCAGCCAGATATACATTTTCAGTTGTGTTTGTTGGTGTCGCTTTTCCAGCTGCAGGTTTGAGCGTTTGTGGTTCTTGGGTTGTTCTTGAACATCTTAGCCCAGTTTCCCTTCACCTCGTGTGGCAGCCTGGTCCAGATAGCTGAAACATGGACACAGTTTATTTTTGTTTCTAGAGCAAAGTGATGCCAAACAAGCAAATACCAAAACTGGCCGTGGAATAAATGCAGTGGGGTAATAATGTCAAGCTTCTGGAATGACCTTCCCAAAGCGCCGCATTAAAAATTAATGCTAAAAAGCTGGGCCCATGCCAGGAAACAAGCCATTTTAAATAAACTAATTAAAATGAACTTCTGCCAAGATGAGTGGTCACATCTCCAGACAGAATCATGCCAGAAGCTTTTTGATGGCTACTTAAAGAAATCAGTAGTTAAGTTGTTCACTTGTCAAGGGAGATCTACCCAGATATTGAGTGTGTGTACATTCATTCATCTCCCTTCTTGGTTTCCTATTTTTAAGCTATTGAAAGAAACTCAATATTAGGTTTTCAAAGGAATAATTATAGTATAAACCCTCTGAGACAAATCTGGCTGTTTTGCCACAAGCCTTTTGCTTTAGTTATATTTTCTAAGAAGAACCAAAAAGATGCAAGAAAAAAATTAGTACATAAAAGTTGAACTTTATGGTAGATTAGATGTGATGTTTGATTTATTTTTGTGAACTCAACCAAATAGTTCTTGGTTACACACAGTATGATTAGCATTTAAAGCTGTTTGTCAGATTACTTTGCTATTTGGAGGAAAGCAATTCAAACTACACTGAATGAAGTCTGGTGACTCATTTTCTCTCTCTCTCTCTGTCAGTGCAGTCAGTCAGTTGATGTCTAAAAAAAGACATATTGGCTGTCGGGGGAATAACTTCCTTTTTCAGAGCAACAGTTATTGTTTGAACATGGATAAATGATAATAAGAAAAAGTTAATGTATGGAAAATTGTTGTAGATTTGGAGGTTGTCATCTGTCCAATGTTTTTTGCATCCTTTCCTCCACACAGATGTTGCTCTTGCTTTCAAACAAAGACCGCTTGTTCTTCAGCATTAACTGATGATGTTCAGCCTGGAACGATAAACTACGTTTCTGATACTTATCTTGCTTCTTGCCTACACCCTTTCATATTTTTATGCAGATTGGATGCAAATTTATATGCAGACATATTTATATGCAGATACGTTTATACTGAGATTAGAGGTACGGAGACAAGCTGCAAAGAGCTCACTGTTTTCTGTCAGATTACGTCACATTTTGCACAACCCCTTGGCAATGCAGTGCAGAGTGAAAAAAGTGTTTAGTGTCAGCTTAAGTCAGATGATTTACAACACATTCTGTATTTGATTTTCATCATCCAGCATGCCAGCTTCATTCTACGGAAAGGTTTAGCTCAAGATGAACCCTCTTACCTGAGTCAGACTTTGGTTTAGCCAGTGTAAATCATACAGTTTAAACCCAATCCAATCATGGTTTAAAAAAAATGTAAAAAGAAAAGTACCCACCATTAATTATTTCATTTTGTTGTGGAAATGAGAGGATCTCTACCAGGTGCTAAAATGATTTAAATTTGATCTCCACCCTCACCACAGATTTTACCACATCATTATTTATTAATAAGAGGGATAAAAATTTAAATGTGTAAAAGTACACTCTGAAAAGTCCAGAAGTGTATTAACAAGTGCATGTATTTACCAAAACTGTCAGTGGTTAAAAAAGCTAAACTTACTCTAATCATCATGCTTACTGAGCAATAGTGCCAAAAGGAAATGGAAAACAATGAGCTAAAGATTACTTTTCATTACTAATATAGTTGTTAGAGAGTTATTTTGTAACTTCATGAACTTGTAAAACTACGATTGAGCTTTGGTCTCGCCCACAGGGATAGCTGTGTCTGACAGGGAGCTGCAGCATCCAGTAAAATCAGCCCTCTATCTAACCATCATCATAAATGGGGAAAGATAGTTAACATGATAAGGAACACCCAGTTTCATTTATGGACTCAATAATATGCATGATTAATACCAATTATAGAGCTTTACAAGCACAGAAGTGGGTAGTAACCACTTACTTTTACTGGAGTAATAATATGTTGAATTAGTATTATGCTACCAGTGCACAAAAGTAGGCAGTGATTTAAAAACATTTTACAGTGTAAATCCCGGCCATGCAAGTTTTAGCCAATATCTCTGATACTTATCTCTAAAACTGGCCTTGACTGGGCTGGTTTGATTCTTGGGACTGGCTTGGGGTATTTCCAGTTGTACATTTCTGTTGCTAAGCAGTCCCATGTATTTCTATTTGATCTGCTAGAAACATTAAAACACAAACTTTTTTGGGTAACATCACTTCCACAGTCCTGATTTTGTGTTTTTGGTTCATTAGTTCAGTTTAAAAAACATGGAAATAGAACTAAGAAAACATTATTCAATTACACCTGAGGCTTTAATGGCAGTAATTTAAGATGGATCCTAAAGCTTCTCTGAAGTGATTCATAATGAAAAGTTGAAACATTTTCACTGTTGAAATGTAGTTTTCCTTTGACAATATGGAGGCTGAGCTGAGACTGATGGTAATGTCGTTTGAAATGCCATCAGTCGACATTTCACTGGTCACAGGAAATGAATTAACTTTGAGCGACTGGTTTCTTTTAGCATCCTTCTCTTTCAACACACTAATTATGAATTTGAATCTGCATCTCTTATATATTTGGTGGAATGCTGCCATCAGTTTGAGTTTGTTTGTGTTGAAGAATCTGTTGGAGCTCCTGGTGTGTGTGTTCGTCCAGTCTTTTTATCCTGTATGTGACTCCTAACTGGCTGTTTACCAATCAAACACACACACACACACTCTCATTCTCTTACCAGGCACATTCACCATGCATGATTTCACAAGCACAAGCGCTTGAATGCACCACTGCGTTCATATGCTCTCTGCGCGACTAACAATCAACCATCCTCCGATCTCCTCCTCTTCCTCCCAGGTGTGCCTGACACTCACTGCCAAGCGAATGGCCAAGAAGAACTGCTTGGTGAAGAACCTGGAGGCCGTAGAGACTCTCGGCTCCACCTCCACCATCTGCTCCGACAAGACGGGCACGCTGACCCAGAACCGCATGACTGTGGCCCACATGTGGTTTGACGATGAGATCCACGAGGCGGACACCACCGAGGACCAGAGTGGTAAGACGGAAACGAGTTCAAACAAGAGAGGAGCAAGAGAGATCTGGGAAAATGGCATCGACATTTTTCTCAGTAAATGTTTCCAAGTGAGCAACACAAAGATTGGCAAGTTGGAAATTAGTCTGCAAATTAATTTTTAAAGTATTCAACACATTTACTCAAATCTAGCAGCTTTATTTTGTTTCTCTGAAGCCAGAATGTTTTTTTGGTTCAGAAGCCCACCCTGTTTTCATCTACAAATTCTTGAAAGAAATTTCCGAATCTTTTTCTCCACTCATCCTTTCTTTAATTGTATGAAGTTTGACAGTATAATAAATATAGAAAATATCTCACTTCCAAACTTCACTGTTGCTGTTATATTTTTGGAGTGATCAGTGTTGTAATTTGTCTCAGTTCAGCAGAAGTGAACTCTGATGAGGTTTGAATGCATATGTGGATGCCTAGTGTGGATGTCAAATGTTGCTGTTTTGGTTCCCAATCAAACCGAGTCTACCGGACTATCAGGTGTGAAAACACCCGAACATGCATTTTCTTCAACAGTGGAGTCTTGTGCAGTGAGTCTGAAAGCAGAAATTTCTGTTTTTTTAAACTATTTGTTCTTTTCTTGGAAAATGTGTTCCTGCAAATTCACGGTCTGTGTGGAATCCCTTGTTACTGCTCCGTAGCTCTTGATCAGACTTTTTAATGCTTATTTTAACTTCAGTGAGATTCAACTCCGGTTGATGGTGAAATTGTATTAGTTTCTACTCACTGGATTATTGGATTATGATCTTAACTGTGTTGAAAAAGGTCACCTTGTCACTCAGTAATGTTTTTAAAGGTCATCCATTAGGAGTGAAACTAGTGAGACTGATAGGCTTATAAATATTCTGACATATCTTAGCTGGTTTCTGAAATTTTTATGCCTTGTTGGACCTCTTTTGCATCATTCTATTTATTTATTTAGATTTCTTGAAATGTATCCAAAATCTGCTGTCAGTTTCATTATTGCAAGCATTTTAGAAATACATTCACAGAGAAAAATGTTGATGTGTTCCACTGTTAGTTCCCCTGCTGTAAATTAAGGAAGTTCAATTTATAGAGTGTGAGGGAATGCAGGATGGAGGAAAGGGACCACCTGCCAAAATTCATCTGGCCAATATTTCCACTGCCAGCAAACATGACCATTCACTCTGCTGGTTTCATTAATTGAGAAGAAGTGTGCAGTGGGTGGCACAACCCACAGCTCTTCCTCGGCAGGACTGCTGCCGTGCAGCCAATCGGATTCCTGCCTCCTGCTACTGAAGGATATACTGAAGCCAAAATTCATCAAGAAGCCTCCAGCATCAACCAAAAGGTTGGGCAGAAAAGGAGCAGGTGCTCCATGCATAATAATGAGCACTGACTACTCTGTCATCTTTCATTGAGTAGCCGGCGGTTTCGAGAGAAGAAAACGACATGCTGGATTTTGTTTTTGCAACTGCTGCAGATTTTATGAGGCTTCTCCTCCCATGTTTGTCACTCTCAACAACTCCTGCCACAAACTGCCTGTCTGTTTACACAGTAGCACTGACAGCGAGTGCTCCGACATGCAGGCAAATATGAAAAATGAATGCAGCAGACTGCAGGTCATTTTCAATTCGATTGGGTGGCTAGGCCTCAAATTTTCATACAAACTGTTTCCTACTAGCTCTTATTTTGGAGACATTCCAGGTTAAAAAAAAGAAAAAAGAAAAGAAAAAGTGTCTCATTTTCCAGACTGGGGAACTGAAGAATCTTTTCTGTCAAAGAAAAACTGTTTTCTTAACTTAAGTGACCTCGAAACGTGTTATTTAGCTCCAATATCCAGTGCCACTGTGTGAACCCAGAGTTGAGTCAGTTGAATAAATCCTGACTGAGCTCTGTTTAAGTACAGTCTAACACAGGTCCCTCTCCACTGCTTCCAGGTTCTGGGTTTGTCAAGAACTCTGGTACTTGGGCATCCCTGTCCCGCGTGGCTGGTCTGTGCAACCGAGCCGTTTTCAAACCCGGAACGGAGAACTTCCCCATCCTGATGGTACACGCAGTGCACACACACAGTCTGACACGCGGTATAACACAAGTTTCCCAAATGTTCCACATCAAGCTGCAGGCTCATGAATTATCTTGACTCTCTACAGCAGTGGCACACAACCCATTTGGTTTAATGCAAGGCCATTATGAGCCGGCTTTTTTTTATGTGGATCAACTAATGCATGCACATAATTCATGAGACATGATTTTGCCTACTGCTTTGCCAGTAGGGTGAAGTTAACAACATAAGGGAAGCGTCAGGTGAGCTGTCGCTCAGAAAGAAGCCTTGTTACAATAAGTATTTGATCCCTATAAGTTAAAGAAGTACGGCATAAATATGCAGGTACAATATGAAGATAAGAGTAGACTCTTTTTCTAAGGCTTTTTGAACATCTACTGGACTGAAAACGCTTTCATCCAACAGCCAATTTTCTTATTGCTTTCCCTCCAGCTAGTAAATAAAATTTATTTTAGAGAAGGATCAACACATCATGGTACCAATTTCAGTGTTTACAACAATTATAGAAATGAAGCAACAACAAGAAAGTAAAAAAAAAAAAAAATCTCAAATAAAAATTCACCACATGCATTTTCTACCACTGATGTGGAACCTTGAGTCTTTTTCATGAACCATTCTGAATATCTTGCTGTGAATTTTAGTAGTCTTGCCCTTTCTTGGCAGGTTTTTCTTGCTGTCATGTACTTTCTATATTCTAGTAATTGATTCTGGTCCTCAGAGGGTTACTAAGAGTTATAGATGTTTTTTGTGTTTTTAAATAAACCAACCAATGCTTCATTTCCACAAAATATGACGTCTTATTGTTACTTTGCTGTTGCTGCTGCTTGGGACACTCAGTGATTTTTCACTTTAACAGTTAGTAAATATCCACTACACTGTAAAACAAATTAGTTTGATTTGCAGCTTCTCAACAAAACAGGAGCAATATCAATACCAATCAGTGCTATTTTTACAAATATTATTTCTAACGTTATCTGCAGACATGTTGAACTCTTGTCCTGCTCCATGACCCAAGAGCATTTAATGTAAAGTAACAAATCAATGACTAGACTTTTTCCTTTAGGGTTTTCTGGTAGTATACAGCATCCATGATTTCATCAATTATATGAAATTTAAAACATGTGACAATAATAAAACAGCCACATACCATCACAATCACTGACTGTAGGAATAAAATAGTTTGTCTGAAATGTTTTTCTTTTCTTATCTTTTTTACCTGATATAATACAATGTGCAAATTCCAATAGTTTCAGTTTTTGTTCAGTTGGTAGATCACCTAGATGAGAAAACTTGAGGAAGGTTATTGGTGTTCCTGTGTGAATTTATCCCATGGAGGCTGTTTTTTCCCCAAGTCCTTTTCTTACTCTGAAATCATGAACCTTACCTGAGGGAAGTGAGGTTTGCAGCACTTTAGATTTAGTTTGTGTTGGATTTTGAGACTGCTTAGCCTACTTTATGCTTTCAGACAGTTTCTAATCGAGATTTCTTCTTTTTACTAATAAATGAAAACCAGAATTTGAAAACTGCTGCCTGTATTTATTCAGGTTATCTTTGTTTGATATTAAAATGTGTGTAATGAACCAAAAACATTTAGATATGTGGGGGGGGGAAGCAAATCTGTTGGAAGCAAATTCTTTTTCACACTACAACTTGTTTTTTTTATTTCTAAGCACAAAACTCATTAAATATACACAGCCTCTTCATGTATATTTCAGTGATACTCTGCTGTAGGTGCTAAAATAAATGTCAGACAAATCTCTGGACTCAAGAACCAAAACAAGTATTTAAATCTGCTTCTACAGTAGCAAACAACATCACTTTGGGCTGAATGGTTTCAGTGCCTTTACTGGTTTACCTCAACCTGAGAGCCACTTCAGATCCATGTTGCAGTGTCAGTTTAAATGTTTATTTTAGCAAACCGCTGATCCTTCTGTGTTGTAACCTGAGTTCTGTTTAAAGATACATAAATAAAAGAGAATTTTACTTGTTCCTTGAAGATCTCGGCTTTCATCTCAACCTGCAGAAGAGGATTTTAAAAAGGAATTCTGACTTTAATCTCAGAATTCTTTAAACTTTAATTTTCTGTGATCAAAAGCCGGAATATTCAGCAGAGCTTTTCTAAATAATAATACTAATAATGTGACATGCTGTCAGGGGAGGCAGGTGAGGCTGTGCCTCACCTATCATCATGGAAAAATAATACATACAATCATTTGCTATTTTCACACTGTGGTTTTGTACTATAAAGTATCTATTTTTTACTTAGCTTAACCAATTCTGAAGAGTTTTTTCTTAAAAATCGCGGGATTTTCCCATTTTCCCATTTAAATGCTCAGAATCGAAGTCCGTGAGGCAGCAGCAGCTGAGCCTCACCTGGGTTTACGCAACCTCTCGCTAGCTGCACTGGCTGCCGTTATATGACAGCATGTTGCTGGCAATAAAATGGCTAAGAAACATTTAAAATATGAACTGATTTTCCATAATTTCGCATACGTATATAATGTACAGTGTTTTTTTGTCACTAACTGTGTGTGTATCATGTTTTGTGTGCGGAGGAGCGATCAGAAACGGCAAAGAACAGACTCGAGGGGAGGCAGGCAGTTCTCTTGCCTCATGGCAGGGGGCGCTCATGTTCCCAGATATTGTGACTGCACAACTGCAGAGTAAGACACAGTGAGCTAGCCATGGAGCTAGCCACACAGTAAATAAGTAAAGTACAGCGATATATTGGTTTTCGTCTCTCTTCCGACGTCAATATGAAAGACTAAATTTCTACATTTAAACAGTTTAATAAAGTGGATTTTCAATTGAAGCCAGAGATGATAACTAAAGGTAGACCAACACCGGAGTTGAAAGTTTTACTTCAAGACAGTTTGATGATTCTCAAACGGAGTAGAACATTTTTACGTTTCACTGAGTTTTACATATGGATGACATGTAAAACATCTTTTTGCCCCCTAGTATTATATGCATGCGCGAAATTTCTGTAGGTCCAATAACATACATGGTGTCTAAGTCATAAGTCAGTGCCTCACCAACAATGAACCTCACCGCACGTCCCTGATAACAAGGCAGCATTTCTTCTACATGTTTGAATATACTGAGAGGTTGAAATAGTCTAAATTATCCTTAGGAGATACAGAGAAAAAAAAACATAAATATGCATGTTAGTTTGGAAGGCGCTTTTCTTCACTAACAAACAGTAAGAAAAGTAGTTCCACCAAACAAAAGTTGCATTTCTCACTTACACACTTTTACCTCACGTGTAAACACACACAGAGAATCACTCAGTACGCCCTGAGAAATAACTCACCCACACTGACAAAGAAACACACACTGCTGAGTAGGTAAGTCAATGTTATCCCAATGTTCTAACAGCCGCTTTCCTCCAGCCTGTGCTTCATTGACCTGAAGGAATCCTCAGTCTGGCTCGCAGTTATTGGATTACAACTTCTTCTGTGTGAGGACAAACGCCTCTGCTGAAGCCTGTCTGTCCCTGGTGGTGCCCGACTTCCTCCCGGCGCAGAGTAACAGATGTGTCTCCTGACAGCAGTCAAACACAGCAGTGCAGGCGCCGGCACCGCTACTAAAACAAGTCCCCATCTGCACTTGTGAAGACAGAGAAATGGAATTTCCCTTGATCTATTTATTCATTCATGAAAAGGCACAAACAAGGACAAATCTGGCGGAGCGCTCCGTCCTTGTTTCACGGCTGTTCATGAATGAATAAACGGAAGCAAAGAGAAATTTCTTGTCCCCGTCGAGCTTCCTCTTGGGCTTTTGGGGCGTCAGGTCATCACTTTTGCTCTGATTTTAATAATCCAGCGTCAAGGATTGCTATTATCCTCCTGGAATTTTCATAAAAGACGATACAAGTAGTTTATCAAAAGAGAGTTAGTTAAAAATTGGACACAAAACTCTAATTCAACCTTGTCACAAAAGCACAAAAAATTAAGGCAAAATGAATCCATTAAGTGTTTTGTGAAGTAGTATGTCTTGACGTGTGCTTGTGTGACTTGGTGTAAATAGATAACATTTATAACACTTTCTAAAAAGAATAATTTTCATGGGTCAGCTTTAGATGCACAGAAGTAACGATGTTACTCAGATTAATTTTAGCCTTGTGGAAATTAAACACTATGTACGCTTGGTACTGCTGCTTGCCTCTGCAGTGCCCTGCTGCTATTTATAACATCTGAAATCTGAATGGAGAGGTGAAAGAAAAAATGATACTTGGGTTTTCAAAGTTCTGTAAAGTACGGCAGGCATTTCTAATCAGCCCTCGTGTCAATAATTCATAAAGCTCACAATAATTACAGCTGTGAGTTTTCAGGTGTGTCCAGACTAAAGCATTTAGATTGAATTTAACAATTTTAAATCCTGTCACAGATTCTTAATTGGATTTAAGTCTGGAAGTTAGTTGCAGTAACTCTAAAGCACTAATAGGATCAATTAGCCCCACTAACACCAACACAGTATTTAGCAGAAACTAATGCTAAAGTAATGCTAACAGTAACTTTGATTCAAATTACATAATGCCTTTGAAAAACTGCAACCGTCAAGTAGCAATTTAATGTTGACATTATTACCTGTTCTATCTGTAAAGCTTTTTGTATCAATTTTTGTATTTTCTCCTCTACTGTCTTTTGCTTATTTCATTCCTGTATGTTTTTGCTTGCAATAAATTTATTAGAGGTGGGGGGAATGGAAAGAGAGAATGTGAAGAGAAAATTAACTGCTGCGTAAAACAGTTGTCGCGCACTTCAAAATAAGACAATGAAACAGCTGAAAATCAAGTCTTCGACATCGACGTTAAACTTTATTCACCTGAAAAATTACAAAACAAGCAAGTAAATTAGCCTGTTGTAAATACATTTTTGAAAAGATTAATTTATGGGAAGCTAATTGTCCTAAATGTTTTCACAATTAGCTAAAGCGCTACATGAAAAATGTGTCACTATTGACAGATTAAAAAGGTAAAACGATAAAAATTCAAAATGATCTCCATGTTTTATTTTCCTTCCAAATTACAGTTACTGACTACTTTATGTTGGTATATCTTAAAAAAAAACCTCCAAATAATACATGTATACCTGTTTGTGGTCATAACGTGTCAAAATGTGAAAATGTTAAAGGAGTGTACTTTGAAAAACGTTTGGAGGACTGAGTCTAAAGAACAACTGATGGGATTCCAACTCCTTCAGGTCACGACTGTTAATAACTCAGCTGTTTGTAATAATGATCTGACTCATTACTCAAGCAGCATTTATCCATCATCGGAACCTATTAAATCCAAGCCTTTCTAATATCCAAAATATTAAAAACTGAGCTTGAGAGAGACATAAAATATCATGCATTATGTTTCATCCGTGAACCTCTTTTTAGTCAGTTTATTTTGTCTGTATTTTCAGAACTAGGTTTATTGTGAACATTTTGCTATATCTTTAAAAACAAGCCTGTGGCCAAATCATTGTTGTCGATGTAGCTTCGCTGCCTGCATCCTTGATGAGAGCCATAATGGAAATGAGCAAAGTTTTCAAAGGTAGCTCATTTAAACCATTAAATAAGACACTATGAAAAGTTTCCCTCCACCGCTTTGCCACAAACACACACCGTGAGTCATTTTTTAATATGCGGATATGAGTGACTGCGCTAATGTGATCCTGTGTGTTCCCCCAGAGGGACACAGTGGGGGACGCGTCGGAGTCAGCCCTGCTGAAATGCATCGAGGTGTGTTCAGGCAGTGTTCGTGACATGAGAGCCAGAAATCCCTAAAGTGGCTGAGATCCCCTTCAACTCCACCAACAAGTACCAGGTAAACATCAACGGATCTCTGCTGGTGCTGCAGGAAAAGCCCATTGGCAGTTCGTTACTTTGGACTTTGCATTGTATTTAAATTTGAGGTAAATTGAGAAGAACACATTTATGTCATTTTGTGTAACCTCTAAGCTTTAAAACACAAATTTAAGATCCTTCTGCACCAAACCTACCCCAACCCTTTAACTGTAAAGTTATTAAAATTGGTCCCTTTCTTAAATCTGGCACATACTATTATTTATTTTTCAGGTACATTAAATGTAGAGAGACTAATCCATCGTTTGCAAAAACTTATTTGTTTGTATTTGCAAGACTTCAATAGGTGTATTTCTGAAATGTAATTTTTTTAAAATAGTTTCCAAATGCTTACAAGTTTTAAAAAATTGTGAAATGTGGGTTTGTATGGAAGAGAATTTTTGAAAAATCAAAAGAATAATTCTGACTCTGATCTCAAAACTCTGAGATTCTGACAATTGAAAATGTCAGATTTCTGACAATTGTAAGAAAAAAGTCAAATTGAGATTAAAATCAGAATTGTGATATTAAAATTAGTTTCTGACATCCTGATAATCCTGAGAAAATAGTTTAGATTTAGAGCTTGAAATGAGAGTCAAATTCTTCTTTTTTTTCCGGTGGCCTTAATCCTTCATCTGAATTCTGAGGGCAGATACATATGAAAATTAATACAAAGGAAAATTATCCAAAACTAAGAAGAGCAATGCAACTTTACTAAAATCAAAGTGCTGCAGGCGGACAATACAACCTGAAAAGTTTATTGATTATTTTCAGTCGTGTCTCATCAGGGTTGCTTTGTAACTAACAAGCTATTGGGTTATTAGTTGCTTATTTCAAACAGGAGCCCATTGCAGTCTTTATATATGGTAGAAAGCCTCACTGAGATCCGTCCTGGCTGAAGTTTATTGTCTTAATTCGGTGTGAACGATTCCCTCAGGAATCAAACAACTTGCAAAAAGGATGGGAAAGAAACTCTGTTCCCTGGAAGCCCATCCCTCCATTTTCTATCCAGACTGGTCAGTACAGGCTTATTTTACAATAAAATATAAAACCTTACCTTATTAGTAATCAATCAAGTAGCTTCTTTAAACCTGCACAGCGGTAGTTTTAAAAAATTTTATATCGCAAACATATGACACAAGAAATTAAATCAAATGCTTTATCTTAGAATAAATCACTTTCGTCTGACATCAGTTTAATCAAAAACATCAATAACATGATTTTTTTTGTGTGTTTTGTAGTATAATGCATTTATCCACAACTAAAAACAAAATACGTTTTTTTTACGTTTATTTTAATGACGATTAGAACAAATACCCAATTATGTGACATGTTAAATTCAAGCAAGGTAGCAAATAGTCAATAATATATTGAATAAAGTAAAAACAATGACTTTTTAATGTTTTGCTCAAGGGCATGGTAGCAATTCCAGCTCATGGATGTGTCTGTCACTGCACCAATAACCAGAGCACTAGATGATCTGAGCCGGCGTGTGAACAGCAGCGATGTTTTACCAAAGGAAGGACTTCCTGCATGCTTTATTACACCTGTTGTCAGACTGCAGATAAGAAGTTGGAAGGAGCCAAATCTGTTGTGACTCAGATACAAATGATCTGGGGGACTGAGCGGTGGGTCCTGTTGGAGAAAAGGTAATAGGAAGGTATATCACAACAACAACACATGTGAGAGTCTGATTGAACAGAGGAGACTTTCAATGTTCGTTCTGTCAAGTCAGCTTCAATGTCACTTTCATTTAAATCAGGTGGAAGACTGTGACGCCAGCTTCCCAACAGGAGAAGGGAGAGTTCTTCTCTCTGAAACATCACATTGTTATCCTTATCTTCCTTTAAGCTCTCCGTCCACGAAGTGGAGGACAATCCATCTGGTCATCTTCTGGTGATGAAAGGAGCGCCGGAGAGAATCCTGGACAGGTTTGCTTACCAATAATTTAATAGTAACGGAAATAGTGTTTTGTTTACCATTTCGTTATGCATGGCAGGTACTTGATAATTTTCATTATCAAAAAAGAAAACAAAAAAAACAATGCTTGTAAAAATGCACCTTCATATATAGAAGTCACTGGAGCTTTAAACTTTCAGTGTCTGAACGTATTAAAACAAGGCCAGGCGGCTCCTCTGTTGAATACAGTGACACGGACCTTCATCAACATTGGCACACACTCTGCAGTTTTTTCAGATTTAATCTTACACACACCATCCGGGCCGCTGTAAAGTGTCACAGCAGCAACAGATGTAAATTAATCTGCTGGTGGAAGTAATCCACAGCAAATGCAACACGCCCTGATACTAAAGTGAAATATCACCCCCACCTCCTACAGCCTGGGCTGCACAGGTCTAACCAGCAGCTGTCTGTCACTAATCTAAGACTAAATAATGATACCAATCTTTATAAATGAGTTTATCATATCACTTTGAATTATTGTTATGCTACAGAGTGTTTTAAAACTTGTTTGAATTGAAAGTTTAAACCAAATTCACGTGCAAACTAATGAGAAACTGACAGTAAATTACACTGACTACCCCTTAAGATATTTACTAATTATTATCCAAATATTGATTATCCTATTGATTTGATCAGTGCAGAGATGACTTTCTTTTCTGTCTCTTTTGCATTACATTTTAATTAGTTCATGGTCAATTAACCATTATGCTAATGTTTGCTATTCAACAACATCTGGTCTGACTAAATGGCCAAAAGTAATAATTAACAATTACATTAAATCTAATCAAGCAGTAATTAATTAACTGTTAACTTAACAATGTCTGTCTAATTAATTATCACCATGCCATACTCCAGAGGACCCCTGCTATTTGAGCCCCCCCCTCTAAAAATGTTTATAACTGCTGATTTTGATTATTCAAATACTGAATACTTATTAATATGCATTAATATGCACAAAAGGCAAATGCAAATTTACAGTATGTCAAGAATTAAGTAAATAAATAGAGCAATAAAATAAACGTTTCAATAATTTACATAATAGACATTTTTATTTGTTATATGATATTAAATAATTAAAATGCAGACTTATATATGTTCCAGTGTCTAGATGCATAAAAAGCATTGAAATCACATTTGATTGAAGTTTCACAAACTGGGCTGTAAACTAGTGGAGTTCAGCATACCAGCGACTTTGTTGCGCGAGTTTGACAGAAAAAAATGATTTCATAATGAAGCTGCAGGAACAGGAGTAATAAAATAATTAAATACACATTTAATTATTTATCTGCACTGGCTATTACAAGTTTGAATTTGAACAGTCTAATGACGCATTTAATAAATCAACTGCCTATTGAATAAATTATCTAAACTTTTAATCAAACATTTATTTCATGCTGCATTTAAGTAGCCATGTGTTATTTAGTTTTGTCCCTTCTTGGAAACTTCACTGTCAGGTAGCATTGAATCTAGATATTTCAGATGACCAAGTTACAATAACGCTCTATTAGAAATAAAAACTGAGAATAGTGACATTTTTACCCAAAAAATCTTCCAGTAGGTAAACCACAAATACTGAACTGTCCATAGATGGGCTCCACTGTATTATTAGCTATTTAAATAATGCAAGATATTGGTGGCAGTCAACTAATCAAGTCTAATAATTAGCTATTTCACACATTGTTGTCAAGATTTCTTTTTTAGGTGATATATCTCTGACATTTTTATTCTTATATAATAACAAAAAGAAGATTGCATACTATAAATAGTTAGATATAAAAACATAGTGTTAAATGTTTAAAAAAATCTCGGAATCATAATTTCTGAAGGTGTACATTCCTATTTTAACACCGTCGGAAAAATAGTTGACACATTTTTTCCAACTGGACTTTTCTGTACGTGGAAGTGGCGCTAAGTCTGCCGTTAAATGTTGCAGGTGCAGCACCATCATGATGCACGGCCAGGAGGAACCGCTTGATGAAAACTGGAGAGATGCCTTTCAGAACGCCTACCTGGAGCTGGGCGGACTGGGAGAGAGAGTGCTGGGTGTGTGCCGCACGGCAAATTATTGAATGTGTGTCTGGTGATAGGTGGAGAGGAGCAGCAGTTGGACACAGCACTTACTTTTTATTATCTTCTTGGTAAACAGGGTAGTTTGCTGAAAATGTCCCCATAAAAGTGTAGACTGCTATCCTTGCAACAAAGAAAATGGCACTGCAGTCTGGCACAGAAAGGAAACAGGACAGAAATGACCTGCATTTCTAAAACTTCCTTCCAGATCCGTTTGTGAAATGATTTTTTTTTTGCAGATTTACTATGTAGTGTTGGAAGAGCTGTGCTAGAAATTGGGTTATGTAAGTCAACCCGGGTCAAATTCAAGTCTAAGATTTAACATAATGCTGTAAAATTATATTTTCTCTTGTAAAATGTCAGACACCTTTTTGGGTAAAAAAGTCATTACCTTAACTGTCTCCAACATGTTCTCTGCTCTGACTCAGTAAATGTCAGCATTTTGACAGCAGAGGAAAAACCTTGGCGTATCTTTTAAAAAATGCCATAGGTAATAATTATGTGCTATCATCATTTTGTAAGAGTAGATGTCACTGCAGCTGAATGTGGAACGTTGCCTCTTTTAGAGCAAGACTCTGAGAATCGTAAATGATTGTGTCTTGGTAATGCCTGGGGTGACGATGATCATGGGTTGTGTGTTTCAAGACAAAAAAAAAAACATGTTTTCTACATGTTTGGGCTGGATCTGGCTTCCCATCAGAACCAATTTGTTTTGTCTTGATGTTTTAGAGAAATGAGATGGAAATTGGAAAAGATTGTTTTTTAAAAAAAAATATATAGTCATTTCTAATACAAGTGGGCAACTTGTATTAGAAACGTCTCCTCATCATGGTTGGTTGGTTTCCACCTGTTGGTGGCTCAGATGATGAAACATGATTGGTTAAAAAGTGCCAAAAAAAGATTTTTCAGTCTTTTCATTTCCAATTTAATTTTGGTAAATGTGGAATTGATTCTTCAGGTATATTTTTTTTTTATATTGACCATAAAACCGGTGTTAATATTGGTAATTTTCTTTGCGCTTCTGGAGAAAAAAAGAGTGAAGGCAGCCATAAAAATCTTCTCTTTTACAGGAAGACCTTTCCTGCAGTAAAGACCTGTAGTAAATTCAGTCCATGATGTGCAATCAGCTCCCTGATCCCCCTTCTCCTGCAGGATTCTGCCACTTGAATCTGTCTCCATCCCAGTTTCCTCGAGGATTCACCTTCGACTGCGACGACACAAACTTCCCCACGGAGCAGCTCTGCTTTCTGGGTCTCATCTCCATGATTGATCCGCCGCGTGCCGCTGTGCCCGACGCTGTGGGTAAATGCCGCTCGCTGGCATCAAGGTAATTGGTTGCACAGTTTTCAGCTGTCATTGTTGTTCCTGAGAAGCCCTTTCCTGTGGCTTTAGATATCAAGCTTTTTAGAAAGGAATACTGCACATCAAATGTCTTTTCACATCACAGCGTGTACTTCAAATGACAAGAGATCACCTCCAGGGCCACGATCGATGATGACCTGTGGACAAACAAAGTTCGTTGTATAGAAAAAGCTCATACCATAACAGTGGCATTAAAATGCTTTTGTCCATTTTTCCTTTTTTAGAGAACAAACCGTAGAAAAAAAAGATTAGTTTTTAGGGGGCAATGAGTGAGATAAGGTGCTTGTACAAAATAACCAAATATATATTTTCTCATGTACAAATTAAAAGCATGAAAGGTAATAAAGAAAAGGAATCAGTTTATTACGAAAGCAGTTTGTAAAAATCTCTATCTGGTAAAGTGCAGATTAATGGCATTTTTAATCAGCAGCAAATACACACAGGGGAAATGATTTGTGAGAAAAATAATAAGCTCGGCCAAAGGAAGGTTAACAAACTGCCAGCAGAGATAGAAATTGGATAACGAGCAGAAGAAGCTGTTCTAATTCAAGGCAACAACTACAGATGCGGAAAAGGGATTTCACATGTTTAATTTTAGGTGCTTATCGTGCTTCCTCTCGATAATGAATTTTTCAAAGACACACGATAATTGTCTTAAAAAATTGTAACTGGAGGCAGAAGAATGTGAAGGTTAAAGTAGCTGGAGTTCATTCAGTAAAGGAGTTTTAGCCTTTATTGTAAAATGTCAGCTTTGTACTGACTGAGGCTTTTTAAAAATATGTTTAGTCCTGTGTTTGTTCATGGTTCTTATGTATGTTTATAAATATGCACATGTGATTCATTTGCTTTCCAGATGTTATGAGTCAAACTTAAAATAATTCTCATGTAAGTTTAGTATGTAGAAAGCTGTTTTTGCTGTGCAGGAATAATTGCAACTCAACATTTGGGGTAAAGGTTCATTAGTCTTGCAACATTTCCTTTTCACTGCATGTTCTTCTTCAACAACATTTCCATCACACTGGAGTCCAAACAATAATTAAACCAATTAAAATGTTACTTTTATTCTTCTGGAGTCACTTTCTTTTTAGAGAACAGCTGAAATCACACTGGGTAAACCCAAAACTATGACTGAGTATTTCTGAAGTTACCAGCTTGACCTCTGTAGAGTTCAATGACCAAAAGCCCCATTTGTTTTGCTTGTTTCTATTTGTTTTTGTATTATATTAATCATTGTTTTTAATAGCATCATTCTTCTTTTTAGTGTAAGCACATTTGTGTAAAATATTGTCCATGTTATGATGCAGCTCAACCATGCTGCTGTGACACATGACACCCATATGATGATCCAGCGCAGTAAGACTCCCAATTTATGGGGCTTTCTGTCCTTAAACAGGTCATCATGGTAACCGGGGACCACCCCATCACAGCCAAGGCCATTGCCAAAGGGGTGGGCATCATCTCTGAGGGCAACGAGACGGTTGAGGACATCGCTGAGAGACTGAACATCCCTCTGAGCCAGGTTAACCCCAGGTGTGTCTGTGTGTCAGGGCAGGTTGTGGTTGTGTGCTCAAGCGTCGAGGGGCAACCCACTGTGAGATTGTTTGAGCCGTTCAGGATGTGAGCAGCGGACTGTCCCCAGGATGTGTGTCCAGGACGGAGTGTGTGCTTAAAGAAACGGTCGGCAAATATTATCATTCAAGAGTCAGATGGAAAGACTCTTTAAGTTAGATGCTAGTAAGCTGGATTGAAAAAATCTGGTTTTGTTTATACGAGTGGGGGGAAAAAAAACTAATTCGAAGGACAAAAGTGAAACTTGTCAATCTCAGGCTGTATAGACAGGCATTTGATGTGGAAACAATGTTAAAATGACAATAAAGTTGATTAAAAGACTCCTGCAGAGAGGTCTGTCAAGAAAATAATTATAACACTGAGCTCCTTGTCTTATCCCTTTGGTTTTTGTACAAAGAAGGGATTAAACTAAATAATTATGAAATGTTAATGAAAATGGGGGCGTTTTGTTCTATAGGAATCATTTTGATTTATGTGGCAGAGAAACTTCTACATGTTTTTGTCAGGACTAGGATATAAACTGAACACACACACATCTACTCTTACTGGAAGACTAGACATTACAGAAAATATTTCAAATTATGAAACTGAATATCAAATTTGTAATTAAGTTTTTACCTTATTATAAATGTTTACTGTATGTAGCGTAGCCTGCTGTATAGTGTTAAGCATGTTAATGGTAATTCTTTTGGACCCCTTCATCAGCCAGGAAATAAACACTATGTTCTGGCTGCGATGCAGACATTCTGCTTTTGAAATGACTAAATGCTTTAAGGTGTTTTCCAACCACATAGTAGCATTTCGCAGCCCAATCACGTAATTATGTTACTTTCTGTTGTTACAAAAATGTTTTATATCTGGAACATGGCTAAAAAGAAACGTGACTTTGTAATTCAGCGCCTTAAAATTGGGCTTCTGTCTCTTTAAGAAGTCCCTGCTTTTCCAACAATCTTCCTTCATCTCAACATTCCTCTAATAAGTGTTTACAAACATCCGCTGGAGTGTTGGACAGAGAAGTAGTTCATATAATGAGCTCCACTGATGCTGCCAGGTGTTTGCTAATTGCTGCTGCTAGTCTGAAGGAGCTGACTGAGAGGCAGTGCTTGGCTCTCCAAAGCGTTTTACAAATGGTTGCCATGGGAGATTAAAGGATTTCTCAAGAGTATGAAGGAATCAAGAAAAAACTCCATGATGTTTTTGATGATTGCATAACATTGTAACATGATATAAAACTGAACAAAGTCTATTCTACCTGTTCAGAGAAAATCCTTTAGACATTGTGTGCGTGCGTGCGTGCGTGCGTGCGTGCGTGCGTGCGTGTGTGTGTGTTAGTCGACACATTCAATGGCCAGGCAAGAAAATGTCAGATCGCCCCCTTCCTAGCTTGGTATCGTGACTCCATGGTGTTTTTGTTCATGTGTTTGCTATTCACAGGGATGCCAAGGCTTGTGTGGTGCACGGCTCAGACTTAAAGGACATGAGTTCCGAGTATCTGGACGACCTGCTAAGGAACCACACTGAGATTGTTTTCGCCCGCACCTCTCCTCAGCAGAAGCTCATCATCGTGGAGGGCTGCCAGAGACAGGTCAGTGGGTCAGAAGTGTGTGTGAGCGTGTGGTCGGCTCTTTTTCAGGAAGCATTCATCTGGAATTTAGTAAGCTGGTTCGTATGGCTGAATGCAAGCATGTGTGTCTTGTGATAAACCCAGAAGAGAACGGGCGCATGAATGTTGCCGTTGACTTCTAAGTGTGGCGCTGTGCTTGAATAAAGGTGTGTGTAAGTGAGAGTGTTTGTGTGTCCCTGCCATTTACTGCTGAATGCGGCTTTCTATGTGTGTTTGTTTGAGTGTTCTTGAGCTTTTTGTTTGTGCAGGTGGTTCAATGGATGAATGCGCGGTTTTTGTGCGTGCCTCTGCATGTACGTGAGAGTTCCTGCAACAGGGGCTTGTTTGTGAGCATATGGCTTAAAAACACACTGTAGCGTTTATTATTACCAGTATCTTAAACTCCCAGATAAAACTCTGCTTTTATGCTCAAAAAGAATATTAGATCTCTGTATTGCACTCATGTATTGAGGTCATGCAACAATTCACCCCGACTCACTCATTCTGGCGCCATGTGACTGAATGATTGCTACTCTATTTAAATTTTTTTTATTAATCTCCCCAGAGCTGCTGTGAAAAGACATTATTAAGACAGAGGGGGAAGGGCAGTGCAGCTGGCGATGGGAGGGGGGGGAACTTAAATCAGAGTACTTATCTTTCTCCTTTTGACAGTTTTTGTTTTTTCTTACGGGCACAGGGGGCCATCGTGGCTGTGACGGGGGATGGAGTGAACGACTCACCGGCTTTGAAGAAGGCAGACATCGGCGTTGCCATGGGGATTGCCGGTTCTGATGTGTCCAAGCAGGCAGCTGACATGATCCTGCTGGATGACAACTTTGCCTCCATCGTTACCGGAGTGGAGGAGGGTGAGTGCGAGGCGGTGAGACGATGAAAGAATACAAAAACAAAACAAACAAAACAGAGATGGCGAACAAAAGAAAAGTCAGGCAGAAAATTACTTGGAAAGAAAGAGCCATGCGACATGAGATCATGTTTTTCTAACTATAAAAGGTTTTATGGATGGAAATTATTCTGATTTGTAATAGAATTTACAGTATATGTTCTATATAAAAGCTCTCGGCCTTGTGAGTCAGTGTCCTCCAACTTTTAACTGTGTCTGTACTTCAACACACCTAACTTAGAGAATTAGGTCATCAGCAGGACTCTGCAGAATTTGATGACATGCTGAAAAAGCAATATAAACTCTTTGAATGAAGTTTGCTGGACCAGAAACATCAAAAATGGGAGGATTAGAGTCTGACTATGCTGAATAATAAACTTTACATATCCAGGCTGCACATACAGTGAATGGTACAGCTATCCATAACTTTAATATTCATATTTCATTGTTTCATGTTACTACTACAAACCTACATGTATTTTGTTGGCAGTTTATCTGACAGACCAGGAAACCATTGTGGAGACTTATAATTTCGAAGAGAAACACATGCTTGTACAAAAAATGAAAAGAAGAAAGAGTTTATATTTAACTCCCTTTTACCTAATGCCCTGAAAAATCATCCAATGAAACCAATTAAATGAAATTCAGTCCAGTGTGTGTATACAGCACCAATTGTTGTCTTGAGTCTCTTCACGAAAGAAAAATAATTTCAATTCAATCACACATACATTTCAATTTATACTACATATCAAGAAATACAATAAACTCAGTTAATTATTTAAATTATTTTCTATAGATTGCATCAAGTAAAGGATTTGCATAATTTATTCCTACTGGATGTGAACAGCCGAAAATCACATCGACTCTGCATGTGTCCCTAAAATCAAGCATGCATGTAGCAACAGTGGAGAGAAAATCTTCCCTTTAACAGCAAGAAACCTCCAGCAGAACCTGGATTACTGTAGATGGACATCTGCCACAAAAAAAGACTTAGATGATCACCGATGTTTAAATTCTCTTCTGTAAGGGCCTCAGAGGTTTATTAGAGATTATTAGGGAGCAAACAACCACATAAAGACCAAGCAATACACCACAAATATCAAGGAAAAGCTTGCTGAGAAATTTAACACAAAATTTGATGTTAGACCTGTAGGTTTTTGATTTCTTGCCTGTTTTTTTCTTTTTAATGGGAAACAGTGCATATGAGGTTTTGACTTGAAATCCATCTATGAGTGTGCCTGTGTTAACATAAACGTTGTGAATTAAGAAGCTTGAAAAGCCAAGACATCATTCAGGCATTTCCAAATTGTTCAAAGTAGTCTTATTATATCAAAACTTAAGAATTTAATACACGTTGTTTGTTTTTTGTTTTAATTCTACCTTTATAAGAACTTATTCAAATTAAAAAAACACTTTTTCAAAGGAATCCAGCAACAAATATGACACAAAAACATCAACCTCCACTCAAAAATATATGGCAGTGATACAACTGTTTGCTTTGTTTTCATTTTTCAGTCAAATGTTGAGCTTTTTAAATAACTTTCATGATTTATTCGTTGCTCTACACTTTTAAATTTTACTTATTTTTGTGAAAACATAAAACATCCTCCAAGATGGGTTGTAAATAAAGAAACCTTTTTAGTATGGAATAAAAAAGAAGCCTTTATGGTTCTGTGTAATTTGAACAGTATTCAGAGGATGAAATGTGACATGGCATTGCACTCTGGGATTTCACTTGAGAGTTACACTGACAGCCATGAGATGGGACTGGAGACTTGCCTCGGGTGACAGCCGTTTAATTGAACTTGGGTTGCCTGATATGGTCTAGGAAAATCTGTTTCTAATGAGGTTATGCTGATAAAACAGTAAAAGGGAATTGTTAAGTATGTAGAATTTTTATCCTTAATAAGGAGAGAAAAACTGGGGAAAGATGGCTCCGAATATTCACTATATTTTGTTGTTAAAAAGACACATCTTGTAATGTAGAAAGATAAATCATTTCAAGACTTATTATAGCCTCAATGTGAAATGTTTGCATGTCCTAATTCGAAGTCCAGAGATGGAATATACAACAGATTGTTCTCACAGAAATTCCTGCAGCTCCTGTTTGTCTTTGCCAGCCTCTCTGGCAGATTTTTGATGCATCTTTTACATCAATTATTCAGATGACAGTCTTAAAAGAATGATAATGTCATTTCATCCTATTTCCAATCAACGTTGGATGTCTTTATTATGTCCCTTAATGTCTCATCTGCACTCCTTTTATGATTGATACATTTCTACTGTGAGATTCTTTCAGTCATTTGGCCAGGGTTGGAATTTGCTAACTTGTAACAAAATATGCAGGTGCAAGAAAAATCTGAGCATAACGGGTGAATTTGTTTCAGCTGCATCCGATTCACTATATTTGATAGATGTGAAGTTGAGAAAAGCATACAGTATGCAACCAGATTGTTCCTCTTTTTCATTTATATGAAAACAGATTTGTTTATTCTTCTATTGAATTGTGCAGGAAATGTGAAGGTAGAAAAAGTTTATAATATTTTTGTCACAAAAAATGGTATTTTAACGTGGATGTGTAAAGCTTGTAAAGCTTTTCAGTATTAATACTAACACATCAAAACTTTATTTTAAATAATTTCTTAATAAAAACAACCTTTCTCCCTCTGCTTGTGCACAGGTCGTCTCATCTTTGATAACTTGAAGAAGTCCATCGCTTACACATTAACCAGCAACATCCCAGAGATCTCGCCCTTCCTCCTCTTCATCATCGCCAGTGTTCCTCTTCCTCTGGGAACCGTCACCATCCTCTGCATCGACCTGGGCACTGACATGGTAAGAAGTGCAACAAAGGAAAACATTCTTGTGCGGTGATGTCAGTAATCCTCTGGTGTTTAAGTCTGAAACATGTTGATTTTGTTTTTCTAATTATACCTTTGTAGTGTTTTTAAATCTTTTACTTTTTAACATTAAATGTGGCTTCATTGCAATTTTATTGCTCTAATACATAATTACAACCATTATAATGTTTCATATTTTTCTCTTTTACTAAATTATCCTGTAATTTTTGGTTAATTTTAGTAGTTCTCCTCATTGAAATGGTGCTAATTGTAAGCATGTTGCATAGCTACGGGCAAGGTAAAGGTGACATTAAGAGAAATTGTGTTACTAGTGTCAAATATGAGAGCCCGGAGGTACAAAAAGAGCAACTGTTTGGTTTAATTTGCTCTTTCTATCAGTGAGGAAAATTTGCTTTTGGCTTTTTGCCGACGTCCATTTGTTCGAGCAGAACAAAGGCCGGGTGACACTCACATGCAGATTTACATTTCACATGCCTGCCATTTCCAGATGCCAGTCTCTGCTTTGTATTTCCAGTTGCAACAAAAAGAGTTGCTGGCATGCTGCTTGCCTGAGGGGCGTAATCCATCATTACAGAAAGAAAGGAATCGCAGAATGAAAAATTCAGAGGGACTTTTGTGCGCATTACTTTAATTTTTACATTTTGTCAGCCATCAAAACACCAGTAGGCAGTAGAAAATGGTACATCCTATAAGGCTGGAGTTAAAAGTCAGTAGGTAGATGTTTCATAGTTTCACACTGGAAACTGAAGACAAGCTTTCATACCTTGGGAAATAATCCATATTTATTTATTTTTTTACTTTTTCCTATTTTGTCACATTTCTAAAAAGTGTCTCCATCTATCAGGATGAGTTAGTACCTATCCACAGTGATAACTGGAGATCTTCTCATTATTTTTTAGATTTTATATAATAGACAAACACATTATGGAGCATAATCCTGGAGTAAGGACGCATGATTTTACAAAATTTTGTTTGCAAATATATAAAAAGTGTAGTTAGTTAAGCCATGTATTGCTGTAGTTGCAGCTGCAGGTTTTTTGGATGATAACTCTACCATTGCATTGACCTAAACCATTTTGTTAGTTTATTTGTTTCATAATCTAGCAATGAATATCCCCAACTTGTTTGGAAGCTCTTTGTTCTTTAATGTTCTCTAGCAAACCTCGTTTTCACCGAAAATCTGAATTAATTCAATTCAAAATTACTTAATTTATCCAAAAGGGAATTCAATCTAATGACACACAAGTGGTCTCTATTTTCTTACCAAATGTGTTCTGGAAGTAATTGGCTCACCGGGTTTTATTAAGGAGTAACAGAATAAAGGGGACGAGTGAGTGGCCAATTTATTTTAGATTTTTACTTGTAAAAAAATAAAAGCTGTATTTTGTTTGTGTGCTACTTTGTGCACATAAAACCCTGATAAGATAAATTGAAATTCCTCATTATGACAAAATGAGACAAAGGTCCAAGAGATATTAATTGCATTGCAAAGTTTGCTGTCTTCCCATTGCTCTGATTTTTCTTTAGGAGTTTGATAATGGATACTGGAAACTGTTAATATGATCAACATTATTATATTAAAAAAAAAACAAACATTTACATTGACATCTCTAAGTAATGGGGAATGAACATCTGGATATTTTGAAGCAACACGAAAAAAGAACATCTTCATGCAGAAGAGTTGAAAAAGTGTTGATGCTGAAGTGCACAGTTAAAATCACTGATTTCCCGTGTCTGCCAGTAATAGTGTTAACAGCTTGTTTACAGCTCAGAGCAACTCCTGGCTACAGGCTCAAGGACTCTGCAGAGATTTTGCAGTGGCGACCAGCACATGGAGTCTACTCTGATTATTTTTAGCAAGCAAGGGAAAGAGCAGCCGAATCAGGATGTTTGTCTTCATGCCGTATGAGAGACATTTGAAGACTGAACATGGTTTCATGTGCACTTTCAAAAGCATATATAAACATTAGAAAAATATCTGTCAGACATTTTGTTCCAGCTTCCTCCACTGCTGCAGGTCAGAGGAGAGCAACACCAAAACAAACTGGATTTGCAGACAACACAGGACGTGTGCTCAGTTTCAAGCACTGCCAAGTCCCCACCTCAAATCCCACCTAAATCCTGGAGATTTCCTTCCCTAAGTCAAACATATTGCTCTGCTGCTCACCTAGTAAACCCAGCCAATATGAGATCTTTATTACAGGAACCTTTTTGCCTTTTGTTTTATGAATGTCCTGAAATTCATCTCATCCAAACCTCCCTCTGTAATTGTCGTCGCTTCCTCTTTCCTCTGCTTTTGCCCTCTCTCTTCCTCTCCCGCTGCACAGTGATTGCATGATCATATCAGCAATAAGTCTAGTCCAACCTGCCTTTTTAAGGATGCAGCAAAAACAAATCCCTACATGTTTATTGTTCTGATGTAAAGTAAGCTCTTTTCTCCCTTGTTCCTGCAGGTCCCTGCTATCTCCTTAGCTTATGAGTCAGCTGAAAGTGACATTATGAAGCGGCAACCGAGAAATCCGAAAACAGACAAGCTGGTCAATGAACGCCTCATCAGCATGGCGTACGGACAGATAGGTCTGTTCTCCCAAATCTATAAGCCTTCTCACCAGCAGATCTTAAACCTAAATCACTGTGACAGGCATCTTGTATTGACTTTATAGAGATAATAAACATTTCTGTCATAAAAACTTAAATACTGACATTTATCATAAATTTGGTGCCTGTAAATGTTTAGGTAGGTGCAGTTACAGAAATAGAAGCAGAGGTGAGCAGAAGTTTCCTTGGTTCCTTGTGACATTTACAGCAAATTGAGAGAGGCAAGTGCAGCTATTAGCACAACTTAATCTTGGTCATGTTTTACTGGTTGGCGCCTCTCTTGAACACGTGCTTCTTATCTCTGGTTTTATTTGGTTTGGGAATTGTGAAGGATCAAAGGCTGGCCCAATTTCATACGCTGTTAAATAGGGCAAAAATATGACAGGGCTTCACTTAAACTGAATGAGTTCAGAACAGCCGACAACGAGCATCAATTCTGGGCATTAATTCCCGTAAAATGAAGGTGGAAAGGTTTGCAAGACACAGCAGATCACATTTATTAAAGACCTCTGTAGCTGGAGGACAGGCGGATTTAAATGTTTAACTGAAGAGGTGACCCGAAGGTGACACCTAACAAGTATATAAGCAGATTTAACAAAATGAACATTTACAGAATCTACCAAATCTAATCTAATTTATTTATGTAGCACATTTTAAGCTGCAATTTGCAACTTTTATAACACATTTTTGTCACTCTGTAGTGACAGTAAGTTGTGAGACAGATAGTCTGTGATAAAAATCAAGCTCCTCTTCTTTTTCCCAGTGCTTCCAGTACTTACTAGATACAACCAATCAAATCCAGGAGGCGGGTCTTTTGAAATGACAGTTTCATGGGTCTGAGAATGAAGAAATGAAGTGATGTTTGTGGATCATCTAGTCTAGGATTGATATTTGGAGTTTACAATATTTGTTAACATCATGACTGACCATGCTGCTTTTGGTGTAACATTACCATCTTTTTTAATCGTTTTTTTATTATTGCTGAGGGATTACCTGATTAAGTTTTAATGCTCTGTGGGACTTGCCGGTCTGCAACCTGTAAGTTGCTTTTTGGATCCTTCACAACGGCTCTTTACAGCTTTGACTAAGATGATAAAAAAAATAAATAAATCAACAAACTCAAATATGGATACAATAACAACAACATAAAGGTTTTGAATTTGCCAAAACATGTAACCTTTATTGACATAATTGGAAACTATGAGCTTTTTAAAATTTTACAAAATTCCAAATGAACAAAATTATAAAATTTAACAAATCTTACAAAATTTCTACAAATTTTGTAAGAAATCTTCATTTGGAAGACAATCTGTTTTCTGTTTGCAAACATCTTATGTTGGTATTTTTAATAGAACTAAAATGTTGACTTTTCAAATATGACACCACGTTTTTAAAGTTGATATCCATCAAAAATGAGAAGTTGTCATTTTTAAAAGGTCATGTAAACAAGATCTTTTAGCTGCAGTGAGGGTAAAAAGTGTCTCTTTGGACTGTAAAGGTTGCACACATCTGCTCCATGAGCTTCTGTAACTTGTGTCATGATTACAAATAAAATGTCTTTAGTTTAAATTCACTTTTCAAGCATCCAGCATACCGACATGAGTGAAGTCTGTAGATAGCATAGTGCCAGAGTAAGGAAGTAATGATATTATTGGGTTATTGCTGCAATATTTAAGTGTGCAACTTACACGTGTGTATGCCTGTGCAGTTCACATGTGGCAGAATTTTACATCTGAAATCTGTCAGCTTGACTTAGCAAGTGATTAAATGTGTATGCAGCATTGTTTAATACTTTGTTTGGAGACGGTTCAGAATGTCTTACAATTATTGATTATCCATCCATTGATTATTTACCGTCTCCAGCAGAGATCACCGCCCTTCTTGCTGAATGGCCACAGTTTTAACATCTGCGCCACCATTCAGTCCATTATTAACGCCGTTGTACCATTAATTTAGCAAAGTTTGGAAAATGATATATTTTCCCTTTTCAAAACAAATCTGTCACTGACACAGCAAGGCAGCCAGTTGCCAAAGCTGTCAAGATGCAGGACACACAAAAAAATTGCAATATTAAAAGCAACTGCATCTTGCTTTTCAGAAACAGCCCTTATGCAGGGAGTTATTTACCCACATATCGAACACAGATTAATAACCATCATCTCAGCTCTCTGTCAGACAGCCAGTCAGTTAGGTTCAGTCTCTGAAATATGATGTCAAGGCATCACGTTGAAAATATAACAGCCCATCTCCTAATATTGCAGTCGTCAGCTGTCTGATTCAGCATTACTCCCCCCAAAAAGCAACATTTAGAAGGCTGAATACTGAGATGTTCACAACCATTACAGCCTGAAAATATAAACTGTTTAGAGATCCGAGTCATTTTGTACAGGCCCGTTTGGCATGTTTCTTCTCCTAAATGCTCCTTAATAACACCGGCTCAGTTGTTATACTGTGCTGTCATACGACAGATGGGAAATGATTTACATGATTGTCTGGAGTGATTAATGGCTCAATATGGATTTGACAGTGATAAAGCAGCTTTTGGAAGTAGGGATTCTTAAAACTTTACACAGCCTTTTTTTTAGTGTTTGTTGTCACTTTTATCTCTGTCAAACAATGTGAGCTAGATAAAAACATTTGATATAAAGACCCGATACTCATGTTATTGAATTCCAGCTTAGTCAACAAAAAGTCAACACCAGAGTCCTGTCTCCCCAGATAACTAGTTTTGTTGGTATCATTTATAATAAAATAACTTACTGCATCATCTGTTCTCTTTGCAACCTGGTTAGAAAAAGCCTAAGCAGCTTAATCTAAAACTCCATCCATCCATCCATTTTCTTGACACGCCGTTGTACCCCGCCTCTCGCCCGCATGTTCCGGGCGGGGGGTGGGGTACGCTCTGGGCAGGTCGCCAGTCTGTCGCAGGGCAACACAGGGACACACAGGACAAACAACCATGCACACCTAGGGACAATTTGGAGAGACCAATTAACCTAACAGTCATGTTTTTGGGCTGTGGGAGGAAACCGGAGTACCCGGAGAAAACCCGCACATGCACAGGGAGAACATGTAAACTCCATGCAGAAAGGCCGGGGCCGGGAATCGAACCCAGAGCCTTCTTCCTGCAAGGCAACAGCTCTACCAACTGCGCCACTGTGCAGCCGCTAATCTAAAACTGAAAAATGTAAATAGCCAACCTGATATATATTTAAATTTATTCTGATGGGGAAAAACAAGTGTTAAGAAATATAATTTAAAATAAAATCAAGCGTACGACAGCTAGTAGTCTGTGTCATACAAAAGGGGAACTCTGTAGTTTTCTATAAAATGTCACAAATTTGGGCTACATAGACGGAAGGCTCTTGTATGAGTCAGATTTTCTACAGGATTTAGATCTGGGAAGCTGAGATGGTTATGAAAGACGGTTGTTCAAACTGATTTGTCCAGATGTTTCGATAATTATCCTGCTTTGGAAGCCAATGATCATCCTTTTCAGTTTATGGCAGAGACCCAACAGATTTTTATTTGAACTGCCCTTCAGAGATGTCATGATTTTGACAAGAATGTTTGTCAGAGAAACAAGCCCACAGCATCATAACACCTTTACCGTACCTAACAGTTGTTGGATTGTCTGCTCCATTTTAAAAAGTGGCTAATGAAAATAATCATATATCATTTACACCACAAGGAAACAGAACACAGTGGATTACCATTTAAAGATATTATTTTCAAATAAATTACATTTCATTGATCACTTTTAGTTGAGGTGGCAATTATAGTAGCACTGGTGTTTTTGTGAGAATAATTTATTTCTTACCATAAGACATCTATTCTTAGAATAAATTAACTCACATTAAAGGCTGGATTTTCCTGCACCGCTTGTTCCAATACTACTTTTCCAGGGACTCAATTTTCTTCCAAATTTCGCATGCTTTATATTTTTGACTTACTTGTGAGTCAAAGTACAGAAATGTACAGAAAGGCAACCATGGAACATAAATTGAAATGGGTCCTGAATTTAGTTCTGCAGCATAGCTGAGGAGCTCACACCTCCAACCTCCCGTTGTTCCAGGTTTGAAAGTATTTAACCAAATCAGCAGCATTTAATCAGTTTGAGTCATTAGCTGATCATCACAGCAGGACTGTAAGTGTAAGCTGTCTCACGCAGCGAGATGTAAACTCAGTGCATGAAAATGTGGCCATTGCACAACAATCTGTGAGCTTTTATTGTCAGAGTTGGGCACCACTGGCCTGGAACAGATCTAGTTGAGAACTTTTGACAAGACTTGAAATTTAATGTTCACTTCTGCCAAAGCTTGAGCTATTTCACAAAGAGGAACATGTGAAAATACTAAATGTAGAAAGATGGTCGAGGAATATCCCAAAAAGGCTCCCAGCTGCAGTTGCAATTTAAAAATGGGTTCTGTAGCCCCCCTTAGCACTGCCTGAGGGGGCTACATGCAAACACACACCACATTTTTTAGATTGTTACTTGCAAGAATTTGGTAATCGCGACACAGTTGAGAACTTTGTGTTGGTTTATCACATAAAATCCTAATAAATGAAGATTTTGTTTCTAATGTGACAAAATGTAAGCAATTTGAATAATGCACTGTTCATATGTAATTTGTAAATATTGTAAATATACCAGCTGCTGTAAGTGCAGTTGACCAGTAATTAAAAAATAACTTTAATCAGTTGACACCTTTTAAGCCGCAACAGAAGAAAAATGATTATACAAACAGTGCAAAATACATTTCTGCAAATTTCCTCCAGTGTTTTCCACTATTTCCACTATTTATTGACCTGTAGGTCAATACAACCTGACAGAATATAAATTATGAATAGAAATAAATGATTTTAATTTCTGACAGACTTGTGCAAAACCTGGAGACAACCATATTAATCATAATGAATTGTGTTTGGAGCAGCTAATGGACAATAAATGAATTTTCTATGCTAACATGACATGACATTTGTCTCTATTTTCTTTACATTACAGTCTATCTGTTGCTGTAAAGGGGCATTAAACACAGATTTACATTCGCAAAATTATCATATGTACCCATAAAATTAAATACTGGTAAAAAAAAAAAAAGATATACTATAGTTTTAGCTAGTTGTAACTAAAATATATTAGTGTTGGTGCCTTATTAAGAAGTGGTTATTCTTCCCTCTAGGTATGATCCAGGCTCTGGCCGGATTTTTCACCTACTTTGTGATCTTGGCTGAAAACGGCTTCCTCCCCAAAGACCTGGTGGGCATCCGCATCAGCTGGGATGACCGTGAATTCAACGACCTGGAGGACAGCTATGGGCAGCAGTGGGTAAGGGGCGGGAGCACATAGTCACCGGCATGGCTTTATTAATATTTACTCATATAAAAGCAAATAAACCTGCTTTTCCAACTTTGCAGACGTATGAACAGAGGAAAATCATTGAATTCACCTGCCACACAGCCTTCTTTGCCAGCATTGTGGTTGTCCAGTGGGCTGATCTGATCATCTGCAAGACCAGGAGGAATTCACTCATTCAGCAAGGCATGAAGTAAGTAATCATCAGAACTGTTATTGGTTTTATTATGATAAAAGAAGCGGAGCATGTGAACCACAAATGTTTACATAAATGATAAATACTGATTTTTGGGAATCTTAATGATCTGGATGTTCGTTTCATTGTGTAGTCTTCTGTTTTTTATTGGTAGGAATGTAATGATATGAAAATATGGGCTGAAATGTATATGTTATATCAGTATTGCTGTTATGGTCAATAATCAATATGTTTTTATAATATATCTCTTTCCCCATCCTTACAACATTGGGAAATGGTCACCCCAATGACATTGCTTCTGTGCTTGTCACATGACCGAAACTGAACATCCACTGCCTGACACACAAATGGGAAATAGATGGAAACCAATATCATTGATCTAGTTTTACTAATTGACCAATATCGCACTGCAAAAACACAAAATCTTACCAAGTTTTTTTGGTCTAGTTTCTTATTTCAAATATCTTCGTACACTTAAAATCAGCCAAAACTAACTTGGAAGTATTTTTTCAGCAAAATGTAGGAGCTTGTTTTAAGTCAGTAATGCCTTAATTATGATGAAATTAATAATCCAGTGCAACAAGACACAAATAACATGGGAAAAATGACTTGTTACACCAGCAGATTACTTCACTTATAACTAATACTTTTTCATAAATATTAAGGAATTGTGTACATACAACAAGCTCCTACATTGTGCAGAAAATAATGCTTTTAAATTAGTTTTGTCTTACAAGGAATTCATGCACATAAGTAATAATAATAAAACATGATGACATTATTAATACTACAATAATTTATAGGGCAATTGATGCAATTGGATGTGCTTGACATAAAAATACAGGATGGAAAATAAGCAAGCAAATGTTTCTTCACTATGCAAAAAGAAAAAAGTAATCAACCCAGGAAAAAAAAGATAATTTTATTACAAATTCTTGTTGCTTTATTTCAGGTTGTGTTCTTAGTGGCACGTACATCTTGTCTTTTCTACTTCCAACACATTTCTCGATGTGTGTGCAACAGGAACAGGATCCTGATCTTCGGCCTGTTTGTAGAGACGTCCCTGGCTGCCTTCCTCTCTTACTGCCCTGGGATGGACGTGGCCCTGCGCATGTACCCCATGAAGTATGCGCCACATACACGCATCTCCACTGAACCGAAAAATAACCCCTTGAAGACCTAATAGCCTGCCATTAGCCTGTTACTCTCAGCTTCAAATGAAGTCTCTGATCTATTTAAACACCACCTTGTTAGCCCCTTAATATTCAGAAATGACTGCAGTGAGTTTAACAATTTGCACTCTGCCTGTGACTCTTCGCTGTTTGCGTACGCCTCCCTCCTCCCTGACTCCATTTTTCCTGTTGCTCTCAGGATTCTGTGGTGGTTCTGTGCCTTTCCCTACAGCCTGCTCATTTTTGTTTACGATGAAGTCCGTAAATTCATTCTGCGGAGGCACCCAGGAGGTAAGCAGTTTTAAGGATGAAAAGGTTTTCAGCTCGTTTGTTTTTATTGGATGAAAAATTAAGTAAGGAAACAACAGTTTAACATCCCTTTTGCCCATTTGCTATTTCCCACTAAAACTGTGGCTCTCGTCTACTGCTCATGTCTCAGCTTTCCAAACCGTCCGTGTAAAATGCTCCAAATAAGACTTTCCTCTTTTAATTTGAAACTTCATGGCAGCTCTGTTTGGTATTAAAGTCCTAAAGTCTCCATGCACATGAAGCCCCACTGCAGCAGATGTTGCGCTGTGTATGCTGCTATGAAATTTATCAAGTACTTTCTGGAAGATGTGATTAAACAGACACAGCACTTTGTTATGAAAGTCTTTTCAGCCAATAATTAAAATGTTCAAATCCTCATTTATCCACCTGTAAGCTTCTTGGAGGCAACCAATAGCTTTCAATGTCTTGCTCAAGGACACTGACAAATTACAAGACTGGATTTTAGATCTTATTTTCAGCTGGATGATGAGAAACATCCCAAGAAATCAAGCACAACTAATAAACAGAACGAAACGAAACATACATAAATATACTGGTGGGGGTGACAGCAGCATACAGTTACACTCACCTCTGTGTGAATGTAGTGCTGAAATCAATATAAATCTGAAACTTTATGAAATGACCTGACCACTTACTTGTTAAGTGTAGAAAAACTTTCATTTTAGCATCCATTCAAAGATTTATAGATTTAAAACCATTGATAATCTTGGACAGATTAGTCTGTTTTTCTAATTTAAGGTAATCATTTATCCATTCTGAGAAAACACTGCAAACCGTTCCATAAAGAATCCACATGTCAAAATGCTTACAAACACGGCAAACCATGATTTATAGTGAAGGAAATAAGTATTTGATTCCCTGTTAATATCCAAAGTTGCTCACTTAGGAACAAAAAACGTTATTAGTACATAATATGGTTGTTTTATGTACAGAATATCAACAGAAATTATGAGAAAGTACATCACATTAAAGTTATTAGTGTTTGTATGTTATTGATTGAAATATATTTAATTTCTTGTTCAATCTGAACTAAGAACGTGGTGAAAAAACTTATTTTGGTGAGCACAGCACTCAGGCATTTTCTGTAGGCGGTCTCCAGGTTTTTATGCATCTCAGGAGGGATTTTAACCAACTACTCTGTACAGAAACTCTCTAAATCCTTTAGGTTTCTTGCCTGCTGCTTGGCAACTGGAAACTTCTGCTCACATCATTGATTTTCTTTTAGATTGAAGGTTTTTTTTTTTACCCCCTAACTGAACATACACTCCATAATGTTAACGTGGCTCCTCTCTGGCTCCATCTTTGCTGTCCTAGCAGTGTATCTCAGGTTATACTATCATGCTGGAACACTGATCCATGACCCATCTTTGGTGTTCTCCTCCCGAACTTCATAATAAATCACATGTTCAATACACCCTCGATGTGGGGAAGTCATTGTATGCTACTAGCAGAAAAACAGTCGGAGAGCAATGTTTCCATAAGATCATATCAAGTCATTTCCTCCCAACACGGCAGGTTGAGATGATGCAAAATAGCTGGACTTTGGTCTCGTCTGACCACAGCAGATTCTCTCTTCTCTGAATCATTAAGAAGTTCACATGCAAACCAAAGAAATGTCTTCTTCATGAATAGGATGCAAAATTTCAGTCCGTTACAATGTTTTACCTGCGGCGTTCTTGGTCACTGTGGTCCTGTAACTTTCCATATAGCTGCAGGCTGATCCATTACTTTTTTTTTTATGAATATTTGCACCCCTTGACCTCCTCGCATGGAGGTATAGACTGAGGGTGACTGGTGGCCATTTTAGGGTGTATTCACACCAGAATAGACCTTTGGTCCTTTTGTTTGGTCTGGACCAAAAGCAGACTTTTTTTTCTTTCATTTTGCATGGTTTGCTTTCACATTGCAAGTGGACTATAATTTGCAAACACTGGTGACGATCATTGCTCCCACTGAAGAGAAATGAAGGACCCAGAAAAAAACAAATATGGAAGTCCTGCATAACAGCAATACCACTTTGAATGAGCAGCTCATTAACCACGGATATCGCAGTGGGGTATTTCTTATTTTGGCGCAGAGTCAGTAAATGCTGCTGCAAGCTGAATCAGGGAGATCCTCTGTGTGTCCTGACCCATAACATGCTGGCAGCAGCATCCCTAAGCAGAAAATGGTGCCATTTTATCACAACCTGTACAACCAGTAGTAGCATTAGCAACATAGAAGAGCTTGCTTTGATCAAAATGCCCAGCAGTGAATCATGAAGTCCAAAAAGACGTATATTTCCTGCAGTTGGGTCGTATCAGCGCACTGCAAAAACACAAAATCTTACCAAGTACTTTTGATCTAGTTTTTAGTGCAAATATCTTAGTACACTTGAAATGAGAAGAAACTAATTTACAAGCAACTTTTTAGCAAGATGCATGAGCTTGTTTTAAGTAAACAATTCCTTAAATCCAGTGACAGATTTTTTCACTTATGACGCCATATTTTTCCCATGTTATAAATAAATTTTTGGCAAACCGCACCGAAGTTCATTTGGAAACAAAGACCGCCTCAAAATGTGAGTCTTGGTTTGGTTGATTGAGGATTTGCATTATTGTATTCTCACCTGCACAAAAGGTCTGGACCAATGGTGAAACAAACACTGGTCCATTTAAAGTGAGCCAGTTGTCTTAAAAGCTCTCACCTTCTCAAGAAACTCTGGCTGATGTTCGTGGTACCCATCTGCTTTCAACAGTTCCTCGATCTGTCCATGGCGGTTGGAGTTAAAGAAACCGATTCTGTGCACATGTGTGCTGCATATGTGCTAATAAATAGCTGATTCATATGTGTGTAACATGGCAACGTAACCAATCTCTGGGTGGCATGACTCTGGTTTTGTTATTCCCTTAATTATATGCAAATCCATTTTTTTGTAATGTAATCTTTTGTCAGAAATTTCTGTTAATGCTGTATTTTTAAACTAAAATAAAACCACTATAGGGTGCTTTTTGTTTTGCAAGTGAGCAAATGTAGAAAATAAGCAAGGAATCAAATACTTATTCTCCACACTGGATTTGTCATGTTTTCTGTTGACTTTGTGTCTATAGTAGACAAAAATCATCAGTTGATCAAGCAAAAATTGCTGCAGTTTGTTCGTGCGTCATTGTTTCTCAGTTTGAACCAGAATAAATAACAAATATGATGTAACTGAGTGATGAATTGCTGAGAAATTAGTCACAATTATTGGTGATTACTGTCAGCTTTTATTTTGGTGAAATACAAAAGATAACTGGTTGGGATGCAGGAACATTCAGCACCGGTTGCAGCTGTCTTATTGAAAAGTCCCATCGTGTGATTAAAGCAAAGGAAGTAACCTACCTTTAGTCTCTGACATGAATGAATGGCATCATTGTTAATTTTAGGATGCATTGTGAAACAGGATCTGCACTCATTTTCCATTTAAAAGTTTCTATCGATCCAAGCTGTAGTAAAAAAAAGAAGCCTGATGGTTGGTAAATGCAACTGAAAACCACCAGGAATCTAGCAGAAAGCAATCGATTCAATACTGAACAATTCCTAGGCTATAAAAGCTGCTGCCTGTGCAACATTGGAATGATTATTGTTTGTCTCTCAAGTTTGATTTCTAACAAAATAGCATTTAAATGTACTGTTGTGTCAGGACAGTTTGCTCAGGAATTCTGTTTAAAAAAAGGAGCATGAAATCACAGCTTATAAACGAGAAAATCTCTGTTGGTGAAATTCAGACATCCTCTTGACGGCTGGAATTGAATTTGATCTCAAGCTCAAGGCATCTGCTGCGCGCGCACCAGATTGTGATCAGAGCTTTAAACAACTTTTTAGATCACTGTTTGCAGTATTGAGGATAAACAAAGAAATGTAGAAAACAACAAAACAAAACACATAGCTGTCCAGACAAGTTGTAATCTTGAGCTGAATACAGACATTTCAACAGAAACTTGGCCAGGTTTAGATTTTTCTTGCCTCTTGCACTTCTCCATCTATCAAAGGTTGCAGAATGCTGACCCTTGTCCTACAATGTCTTGGTCATTAAGCCTTTTTGATGGATGTCGAGGCTTTTTGGGTCAGGCAGAAATTATTTCAGCTCCTCTTTGTTTGCTCCTAAAACTGAAGAATCTGTTTTGCCTCACAGAGGTTTGACAATTGTTGGAAGGTTCTGGTGAGAAGGAAACGCTCATCCTGAGCAAGAATAGATCTTTTACTTATTTTATTGAACTGTTCCGCTTTTCAGATGGGATGATTATACAATATACAACTTCAATAAAGTTTCAAAACAACCACTTGGTATAAGTCCTCTCTCACTCTCTCCCTGAGAAGTTTGGTTCTGATACGGACATTTTTAAAAATAAAATAAAACAATGACATTTTTCAACAAATTCAGTCACTAAAATTAAATTATACATATTATTATGATTGCTGACCAATTTTTTTTGGCATGTATCCATTTGTATCATTGATAAAGTTATGAGTGGAAGGTCTCTTGCGAACACCCTATTTTTGTAGTAGCGTTATAGATTTTCTTTAACAGATTCAAGTCATGACTCTGTATCAAAGCTTGTTTATTTCAAGGTTATTGTGTAACCAAACTTATTCACGTGTGATTTTAACTGCAGCTCTTACTAAAATGAAACACCAAAATTGCAAAATTTTATTTTTTCGACACTAGCAGAATATTGTCAAAGCTTTATGCAGATTTGTAGTGGAAACGTATCGACTCATTTAAACAAGTCGAAGTTTAAACCTCAGACTTTGACATGAACAATCTTTTTCTGGCAAGCCAATTTGATCATCCGGCTGTATTCTGTGTTGAAGCGCAGCGCAGGGTTATCCTGTTTGCCAACGAGCTAATATCCAATATGTCAAACTCAGGCCAGGAAATAAACATACCTGATCACCCATCAACAGAGCCAATGCTAAATGATTGGAGAGGAAATTAAAGCAGGCTGATGAAGACTCTTGAGATATGCCCTGAAGATCATCCACACGATATGGAAACCTTACAATGGCTAGAAATCTGCTCTCTGCCAGAGCGTCTCAGCTGATGAGGGGCAAGACGTGGGCAGACAAATACAATCCATGCTGACAGTTAATCATTTCTGTTAATCTGTGTGTCACGGGCTGCTGATCAGACTCTGAGTTATAAGGGGATTCATTTGGAAATGTACGAAGAGAAAGGCAATGAGATGAATACAAATAGAGCGATACAATGGGTTATTATGAAACCTGTCATTTTTTTTGTTCCCTGACACTTTTCCTCTGTTTTCTCCTTCTCTCTGTCTTTCTCTTGGTTTCTTCCAGGTTGGGTGGAGCAGGAGACATATTATTAACATTCAGAAAATGTCAGTTTCCATCGTGTGTGTGTGTGTGTTTTACTTCCGGGCTTTGTGAGGGTGAAACTGCGTGTGTGTCTGTCAGATGTAATATTGCATGGATCAGTTCACAAATCCGATTATCATAAAATACTGCTGAAAAAAGGCTTGTGAGTTGTTCCTTTCTCCTGTTTCATCAGAAAACATTTACAGCAAGATGATGTTCTTGTGGACCTTTGTGCCTTATGTAAACACTTCCTGAAGTGATGTATTGTGGCCTTTGAGTGAAAAGCAACAGTGAATGATTTTGATCAGTTTGAAAGTTTTCAAATAAAATGGATTACCATTCCTTGTTTGTTGACTACCATTCCTTTTTTTTTTTGCAAGTACATTGCACAGAACACACCAGCCTTCTCCTTTCACATGCATGAATTGTTTCCTCCAGGTCACTCCAGAACGTCCCAGTGGATCTCTTAAATTTATCCACAACCACCTTTTGTCCCTTTATGAGTAACAGCGATGGAAGCAGGGTTCCCTCTCATGGACCATTCTCTAAACTAATGTTTGGTTGGCCATGGGATTGATCATACAACAGATTTTTTAAATATATATTAACATAGATCAAAGTCGCTTATTAATAGTGCAATTTTTCACCTACTGTAAGTATTGTGCCATTTATATTAAACATTCAATGTAATATTGCTGCTGGGCATTATTAACTTTGGACAGCAAGTGTTGCTTAGTGTGTGTGCGTGTGTGTACACTTTTGTAGAGAACCACTTTTACAATACCTACCAACAAATGAAGGTCATTTGTGGAAAGTGAGGATTTTTTCCTGGTCTTTTGCAGTTGCACTGAGCTCTACTTGAAATACAACATGCTGCTTATTCTAAAACTGGTAAGATATTTATGTAAAAAAACAGTGTAGAACCCCCCATCCCCCACTTAATAGACCTGTTTGCATTTTATTTAAAGACCGTGTGCACTTCCAAATATTTCCAAGAACAACGCATCAAATGCATCAAAGTAGAAGTTTTATTAATTTAAAATTTGCAAAATACAAAAACATGTAGGTCAGGGGCATATTCGTGTTACAATGACCTCTCCTATTTTATTTTCACGTTACAAATAACTCTTTAAAAGTTAAAAAAAGAAAAAAAAATTCCTCGATGGATATTTCCAACAAAAGACTTTCTTGGATGTTCAAACCATCCCAAGACTCACCTCTTTAGGCTGCTCTTTTGTCATACGAGCAATCATGCTCGAAATATTTCCAATTATTAAAAAAATTCAGGGATTTCTCTAGGAGAAAACGTTTATATTGAATGGCCAAGACTGTCCTTCATGTGGGTCTGTATGTGCACAGGGACAGAAATAGTAAAAACTGCTCACAAGAAAGGTATTTAACTGCAGATTATACAAATTAAAGCACAAATCTGCAATGAGGCATAGCACAGGCATAAATGTTGTCTGTTTTGTCTTTAGCTATTTTAATCACAATCTTTTTATAACATCACTTGCTTGAAATTATTCAAAACAAAAACCCATATTTGAAAGATAATCAACAAACTTTCACTATTTTGATTAAATCTGCAATGCTGAAGCTTTGAACAATTGCAGCTTGATCAATCTCATTAGCAGTCTGTTTTCAGTAAAAGAGGAATACATCTGTTTGAAATCTTTGTCCTCCTCTAGGTCTATTTAATACCCTATTCAACCTGAAATAAACCCAGATGGGGCCCACATACACATGCTGGCTGGATCCAGTTTAACTTGCTGCAACTTGAGTACCCTGTACATAAAATATTTATAATTTTACATTAAATTCATTATTTTATTTTCTAAAAGTGTGGATCTTTATAATCTTTGAAGTGTGGTGCCTATAAAAATGTTAGAAACTGTTAGTACCCAACCAATAGCACATAACTCTCCTGATTTCTTCCAGATTAGCAGATAACGGTTAGACTGAGAGGCACTGGAAGCTGATTTAGACGGTCTTAAAATCACTCCAGTTTCAAAAGCATCAAATGGTTTCTCAGAAAAATATTTTATCAACCTCTACAGCTTTCATCTTGTGTGCTATTGATTGTTACACAGGAAATGAAGACTGTATACCACCAATGATGAGAAAAAAAAAGGTCCGACTAAGAATGAACATCATAGAAAAGTAAGGAAGCATGCAAAACTGAGTGATTTAAGTTAACACTATTTTATTAAGTTGTTTTGTTTATTTTAGCCTGCTCTAGGTGACTGTTGGGTATCTACTCAGACCAGAAATGCTTTACATATTACATTTTTAGCGTTTCTGTCAAACATAACGATTATTGTGGGCATGCTGCCTCCTATCTCCATTTAGCATCTAAATAATCTCCTAAGTAATGACTTGTTACTATGTTTAAAGTAGGAGTATAAAAATCTAGTATTTGCCGGTGTCCAGCAACATTTGGACATATTCCAATTTCCTAACACATGTCTAATTGATTCAGACATTTGAACAAGTTTGAATAAAATGTCTGAAATACCTCAATAGGAGGCAATCAAGTTCTGCAGCAACTCTGCTAATGATTTAATTATTTGATTATGTTAAATAAGACAAACACATATCAAACAGTTACAATAAACTGGAGTTTAGTGACCCACATTGAATAGGGGTCATCCAATCTAAGCCTCTGGGTACAATGTCCTGCAACTTTTTGATGTGTCTTTGCTTCAACACACCTGAGTGAAATAATGAGGTTGGCAGGACTTGGTTGCACACTGAGGTGGTAATTCAGACATTTGATTCTGATGTGTTTAACCAGGGGGAAATCTAAAAGTTGCAGGACATCACCGGTGAAGACCCCTCACAAATGGTAGAAGTTTCTTGTTGGTATTGGCCCTTAGAGCTTCTGGTGGGTCCAACTAATCTGCATTCATAAGAAGCAGCAATGCTATGACAGCTATGCACTGAAGGTAAAATATTAACTGCTAATATCCTTTTAATAGTACATCACTTTTACTATTCTTTAAAACTTGACAATGTTTTATACTGTAAAAAATGAACCAACAATTCATTTACTTTTTTGTTCTTATATTTTGGAATTGCAAATAGTTTTTTTCTGGAATCCTTTGGATTAAATTGAGGTCAAAATACAAAATACATTATTGATATTTTAAAATGTTAGATGTGACTAATATGTAGTTTTAAGAAGTACAAGCTCACATACATAAAGAAACTGTTTTTGTTTACCTTAATCTGCCTCTTGTTTTAAACACCCCGGCTGGAACAATAACATCCGCATCGTCACTTCCGCTCACTGCCTGACAAACATGGCGCTACTTCTAAGGTCAGTACGTGTGTCATTTGTAACTCTGGGCTCGGGGACAGCTTTTTTCATAGTTTTACCTGCGAAGCTTGTCACAATAACTTGTACAGGACGTAAATTCGTTAAGGGGGAGGACATTTGCTGCAATGTGTCTTCACATTTCCGGTCATAATGCAGTGTTTTTGTAAGAATGCTATGCGCTATAGCTAGCTAACTGGCTAATGCTACATGTTTGCAGGAGCATTGAATGGCTCACCTAGTGGACTTTGACTCTGAATATAATAACTGGCTGATTGAAACGATTGTATTTACCTGTTTTTACGCTTTATTGTGCGATTAGATGCACGTTTAGTCCACCGGAGTTTATCCACATGCTTTTAATGGGTTTGTGTCCTTGTGTGTAAAGCTATGCGCCTGCTGGCTGGATGCTTTTCTGAAGAGGATGTCCTCTAAAATCTTGTTGTGAATAGAGGAAAGTGATATGAGATAATCGGTGTTTAATTTTAAAACATGCTCATAGTTTTAAACTACTTCGTCTCCTTCTGATTTGAGTAAGAAGGGAGCTGCGGTAGTTATTTCAGTCAAATGTTTTGAAAGAAAGTACAAATTAAACATATAGGGCGAGTCATACAGATTGGCATTAAAAAGAACAGTTTTGCAATGTAAGATGAATATGCTTTACATTATGTTTTCCTATATATATGTATTACGTGGTGTGTTCATTTTTATTTGCGGTGTTTAACTGAAAGCAGCTCTGCTCCTCCTGTTCCTACTGTGAATCTTAACATTTTCCTCTTTTTTTACATTTGCAGGACTTTGGGCCGTCAGGGTGTCTGTCTCTCAAAACCTCACTACCATGTCCTCTATAGACAGTAAGTTCTGAGCTGGTCCACATGAATAATCTTTCATTTCTTACACTAGCCTCTTTCACTAAAACAGTTTTTGGATGTCACTTCTCTTTGAGGTGCCTCTCTCTGTTATACATTGCTAGGTTCATATTTTCTAAAGAAGTTTGACATTATGGAGCCAAAGGGGGCATTAGGTGGAACTGTAGATGTGAGGTGTTTCCATGTACTATTTATTTTTGAAACAAAAACATAAGGGTTTCTTTTGCTTCAAAATCCTTCCTCCTGTTTCCCTCCAACATTTCTGTTGTTTTAACTTGAAATCCCACAGCTGGCTGAGACAATGAACCATACGCTGTAATTGCATCACATCCTCGAGCCACAACACTGGCTTTTCCTTTGATTAATCACCAGAAATGGCATCGACACTACCTGTCAGTTATGTTTAGATTAATCTGCCATTTCTCCTCCTACTTCAAACACATCATAACTTATACAAATTTGTCTCATGTCCATCTTAAAATGTTTGTGAAAAGAATTACTGATCCAAGCAAACCACTGAGCTGCTTTTCAGTTCGAGTCTTGTTTTTCTTTAGATACACACGTCGAGTCTGTGGTTCATTCCTGTTTTTATCATCTGAAAAATATTTCTAACTGAAGCTCCATTTATACTCACATCCTGAGATTGAGATGATCACTCGTGCTTTATTTTTTTCATCTTTTCATAACGATGCATTATAAACACAAAACCCCCCTCGAACAGTCGCAAGTTTTTCAAAATGACAAAAGCTGACAAAATCCTTTTAGTTTTCACATGGGACTCCAACCTAGATGCAACTACACTGGCTCCCAGTTCATTTTAGAGTGCACTTTAAGATGATTTTCCTGACTTGGAGAGCTGTTCACAGACAGGTTTCAGGTTTTATCAAAGACTTTCTGCAACTGTGTATTCGTAGCGTCTTCTTGAGGTCCTGTGACCTGGAGCAGCTAAGATGAAAACAAAATGAGACTGAGGATCTGCTCAGTGGCTCCAAACTCTGGAACTCTTTCTTTTGGCTTGAGATTAGTGGTCTCTTTTTAAAAGCCAGTAAAAAAAAAAACCTTAAGGAGAATAATGTTCATAAAAAATGTTTAGAGCACATGAATTATATGATATAATTTAGAATGACATTGTATAACTACATCTTGACTAAAACTCAACATGTTTATACTTTGAACTATAATAAATAAAACATTGACTAACAAATTTGTGTAACAATGGCGTTTAAGAAAATGTAATGTTTACTGGTTTCTCAGTTATTGACTTTGGTGTCTTTTATGACTTTCTGTTTTTGTGTTTTTCACAATGTAAAGCACTTTGAACTTCCTTGTTGCTGAAATGTGAATGTACAAATAAACTTGATTGCTTTAAATTACTTTATAAGGACTTTGTGTTGCGCTTAAATACCATTTATTTATACTTGTTGACCGATATAAACAGCTTGTGATCTCACATAAAACCAGAATAACACAAAGTGACCACATTCTGGTCTGATATTGATATAAAGCGAAGAATAATCATCGTGGCAGATATAAACGGGCTCACAGTCAGTAGATTGCTCCATTTAGTACCCGGAATGTTCAAGTACAAATTCACCAAAAATTAAAGTAATGAAATGAAGACGGGCCAAAATGACCAGTACACAATCCGGTGTCCACACATGAAAAGTGGGAAATAAGCAGCTGCAAGCCTCTGTTTAAATCATCTGTTCTTTGTTTCAGTGCTGCTCCAATGGGAACCACAGCTAAAGAGGAGATGAACAAGTTTTGGGCCAAAAACTCCAGATTAAACAGACCCATGTCTCCACACATCACAATTTACAAGTATGTACAACCTAATCTATGTGTTGTGTGAGCTGCTCAGAAAACCAAACAGATTAAGATTACCAAGGTGTCAAACTGACCTCATTAGTGCTGCTATAATGTATCGTGATCTTTATTTCCTTATGCACTGCAGATCTTATGCAAACTAAGAATAAGGCAAAAATAATAACACCATTAGGTTCATTTTGGTTTTCAGCAGCATTTTCTGTCTTTAATGCCAATTAAACAGCAGGAGGCGGCAGCATTGCTGTATGTTTAGAGCAATAAACATCTTAATGTATTAATAGCCAGTCGCTAGCATCATAAAATCTGCAGTTAAGAAAACTTTTAATAAGTGTTTTGTAAGTTTTCACAAAGCTCCTTCTCTGGATTTATTTTCACTGTTTTCATTTTAATGAAGAGGGACATTTATCAGCTGCACTGACATTTCTAAAAATGTGTTATTGTTACCTGCTGTGGTCTAATAGTTGGATTCAGATTCCTTCACCGCCTTTGGCACAAATATAATATATGTAGATAATTATAGAGAAGTTTTACCTGCCGTTCACTTGTATATGTGCCTGTGGAAAAAGTTGCTGTCATGGCTTGTAGTTTTGTTGTACAACTCCTGTCATTGTTTTGCTGTTTCACCTTTAATGTCTGTGAAGGTCAATTGAGATTTAGTTTGGTGTTTGTTTCACTCCCACAATAAACTAGAAATATATCAAACAGTTCATTTCCTTTTGTTGTTAAAAAGTGAAACGCCTGTGGATGTTTTTACACACATAAAGCGATGCATTTGAAGAAGTTAACTCTGATAACTAGTAAAAACCCAACATATATTTCTCAGAAAATTACAATATTACCTTTTTACATCCGATACGAAAAGGATATTGATTTAAGAATTTGTGTATTCTGACAATGTTTGACTAACACAGTCATGGAAGAGACTACTGACTGGACAATTGTCATTTCTAAACAATCTGTCTGTTCACAACATGCTGCATCTAAATGTATTTATAGAAAGTTTAGTAGAAGGAGAAAATGTGATGAAAGAAGGTGCACAAGCAACAGGAAAGACTACAGACATTAGAGAATTGTGATTTAAAACCTATTTTAAATCTTGTCTTCAGATGAAAGTATATTTTCACTTCAATTTGGAAATCAAGTTCAAAGGGTTTGGAGGAGCAAAAGAGATGAGCAGTATCAAAGTTACTGTTGTGTATTATGGAAAATTCACTTTTTAGTCTTTACACTATGTTTATTATGTTATTCCTATGTTCAAAAACATATCTGGAGTGTTGCTTTGACTCTTTTATACCCTGTGTGAGTCTCACAAAGCACCACCAGCCCCACTCAGCTCCTACAGACTAGTGGCAGCAGCAACTAGAAAACACCTGGTGGAGCCTGGTATATGTCCAGTTCTCCTAAGAAAAGTCTTAAGCTGCCTAATGGAGAAGCATTGTTGTGATGACGTACTGAAGGCCGGATGTTGGAAAGAGTAGCAGCTTCTGAAAGACACGGAGCCCAATTTCAAGGCGTCAAATTTCTTTTCAGTCATGTTTGAGATGTACAGCATCTTTATAACACAAGGTAACATAGTTATCTGATTGTGCTATAAAATACATATAGCACAATATGTGCTATATGTACATATTGTGCTAAATGGAACTTTGTGCATATGTCCATATGCACAAACGTCCATATGTCCATATGTGCTAAATGGAACGTTTTCCATTAAATGGAAAACGTTCCATTTAATGGAACGTTGGCTTTTTAAACCCACTTTAAAAATATTGTATGTTCAGAAAAATGAATTTTTTCATTAGCTGTGAGCAATATTGATCAACATTATAAGAAATATTCATTTGAAATCTATCACCGTTTGTCATAAAAAGGTTTAACATTTTGACATGTTCTAACAAGTACTGCAGTATAATAACTTTTTAGTGAATTTCTATTGTATTGCTACACATTTTACCTGCCAGCGATGGTAAACGTGGCTCCTGTTTGTTGCAGATGGTCCATTCCCATGATGATGTCCATCACACACAGAGGAACCGGAGTGGGACTCAGTGGAGGTAAAGCTTGGTTCCTCTAAGTGGTGCTTGGTTTTTACCGTAAAGAAATTATTCCTCACAAACTGCTTCCTATCCAGTTTGAGTCTGTGCTGCTATTAATCTAATATCAAAGTGAGGCTGTGCTTTGGAGTCGCTCCTGATTGACCCTGAAAATCTCTTCAGGGCATTTTACTCCCATCGCTATTGATTTCTCTTAAGAGCATTTACTAGAATAAAAAAAGCAAATGTTGTTCAATTAAACCTGTGGATGTGAAAAGGTAGTTTAGCAGCTCTTAGTCTCATCCCTGCTCTAAAGTGTCGAACATGAATGGCGGTGATGCTGCACAAAAGAGCCACTGACATTGATGAAAGGCGCTGTAAAAGCCGAGTTAAGTTTTGTTTTGCATGTTTATGTATTCAATAAAGGTCAGTTCTCTGGGCTGCCACTTGCAGTGGCACGCCCCATCACTCACTTATTCCATTCAACCTTCTGTCAACATATCATACGTGCCAGCAAACTAAAACTGTCACCAACACAGGATCAGCTCTATACTCTGTATTTCTTTGCTTTAACTGTACTTATTTTGCATATTCCAGACGTTATTTTACTGTGGCAGAGTTGAGTGAAGGGTCTTGCTTTAATTTGTTTTGTTGTCATTTTCCTTCCTTCGTTCAGAGCTCTGCTTTGTGTTTACTTTAATATCCATTCTATTATTATTTTTTCTTTCAGAAAGGAAATGGAAAGACATTTAGTTTTTATTTATTCAGAGACGACCAATAGAAGCCAAGGGGCAAATTTGCATTCGGTGTTTTGTAATAGACCGGCAGTGTGTAGATGGTCAGATTCAGAGCCGCTGTTTGGTTTTCATTTTGAAGTTTAGTGATAGAGAAACCAGAATTGAGGAACTCTATTTGTTGGGAAATCACAGGCTGGCCGGCCGGCCGTCTGACTCATTCATAGTCATGTGAAATAAAACAATGTAGGGCTAATGAGCCAGTGTGGAAATTTATGGAAAGCAAATAAGAGTATGGGGGAATTTGTTTCTATAGTTTATTCCTGGTACGGATGCCAACTTTATAAATGTTTTTTTAACCCTTGATTATATTATAAAGAATATACATATCATTCATGAATGAATCTACCATCATTTCCATCTATCTGTTTATCATCACCAATCTGCCCTTCTCTCCATCCATCCTTCTGCTTATCCTTTAGATACATGCATCCTTTCATCGATTCAGCATCCATTTATCTCTCCTTACATTAGTCTATCAATTAATAATTGCTAACCTGCTTTTTATTCATTCGTTTTCCAATCTGTCCTTTTGTTTTGCCATCCGTGCATCCAGTGATTCATTTATCTCTCTGTCCTTCCTCTCATCCATTCATACATCTATTCTTCCATCTGTCTTTCTGTAAATAGCATTACGTTCATATGCAAAGCCATACATCCATTATCTGCATTTGTCCATTCATTCCTCTGTCCACCCCTGCACTCATCCCTCCATTCATCCATCAGTCCTTCATCTTTTCATCCATGTTTTTTGGGGTTGTGTGCATGATCCGTTTCTGATTGGCTGAGTTGTTTTCTGCGTGTGTGTGTGTGTGTGTTGGTTTTTCACCTGTAAATGTGCTGAACGGGCATTTAACCGGAACACATCCTCATTCCTCGCATGAAAGGGGAATGATAACAGAATGCTGCTGATTTATTTTTGCATGTTTCTCTGAATGTCTCTTCCAGCCAGTTTTTATTTCGCCCATTTCTCATCATCCAGATATACACGTCTGCTGTCCATCCGTTTTCCCTTCCTTTCAGTGATTTTTAGATGTTACATATTTAAAGCCTGAGCTATAAAATTGACATGAGAAATGTGTTGAAATGCTGCACATTGTCTTTTTTTTTTAGCTCCTATATTTTTATTCTTCTTCACTTGTGTCTGTTTCCAGCCATTTCAGCCTTTGCCATGGGAGCGTTGATCTTGCCTGGAAACTACACCCACTACTTGGACCTGATCCATTCGTTGTCCGTCGGTCCGTTCCTAATTGGGCTGGCAAAATTCGGCATTGCCTTTCCCTTGTCTTATCACACCTACAACGGCATCCGCCACCTGGTAAGACGACAAATATTGGACTTTAATTCCTCCCCATATACTCCTTTACCATTTTTACTCTGTTTCAGATTCTTTAGCTGATAAAATGCTGTAATTGTTTTTGTCATGATTTCTCATTCAGCCTAAATGGAGATCTAATTTTCCTTTGATAGAAAGCTGATTGCATATTCAGATATACAAGCTGGTTATGCTTTTTTCCTTTATGGCTTGCTTTATATGCATTGATTGATTGATTTTTTTTTTTTTTTTTTTTTACAGTATTGGGATATCGGGAAAGGCTTCAAAATTCCTGAGGTCTACCGCACCGGCTACACAGTCATCGGCCTGTCTGTCATCACCTCCTTAGCTTTGATTTTGATGTGAAGGGATCATGGACTAGATGAAGTGTAAAAGTTTTGTTTATACGTTGTGGCCTGCTATTAACCTTTTTTCATCAAAAATAAAGGATAACATTATGCTGTAGCCAGAAGCTGAGTGTTTTTTTTCTTGCATTTAATTGTGCCGAAAACCTTTGGGTCATCCAGAGTGACATAAGGCAGCGTGCATGCAAATATGACCCAGTTTACCTCACACTTGGTCTGGGTGTGAATAACAACCATGAGCTAAAATTATACGTGCCCTACATGTTATCTCCTTATGTAATTTGTCTAATCACTCTGTGACGTCAAATTCATTAATCACTTCTCCCTGCCTGAAGAGCTGCGACGTTGCCAGTCTGTGCAGGGTGAGCCCTGTAATATTTGCGTCTGAAGAGCGGTTTATTGCCTCCCCACAGCCTAAAGATGCTCGGCTGCATTTTTCAAACATCAGGGAAGAGGAAGAGGAGCGTTGAGCCAGTGGTGGAAGCTGCGAGTGTGAACCTGCTCCTCACCAGCAGCTTGCCTCTGGCTCTACCTCCCTCTGAGCAGCACAGGAGCTGAACCGCTTTTGTCCTGCAGTGAGAATGAAAGAGAGTTCTGATGTTATGGCAAATCCAAACCCCATTTATGAAGTAAACAGTAAAAAGTGCAGATGAGGGTGGGGGGGGGGATAAAAAGTAAAAGGGAAAATTCTGAGGTGAGCAAAGCACAAGCTGGTTCAAAAATCTGTTTAGATCAACAAAATTTCTAAAGAAACAGAAGGAAGACGTCTAGTTAGTCCAGCAGAATTGGTTTATCAACCTATTACTGTTGACTCAAATTGAATATATGTCACCTTGGATGTAGTTTAGGTTTCCTGTTGGAAAACTCTTCTTGATCTTAACGTATTTATCACAGCAAACCAGAGCGCTTCTGCAGTGACTGTCAGAGTTTGTAAAGCTCAAGTGTTTGTGCTTTGGATGGTGCTGAATTCCCTTCAGATTCACGTCACCTCCATAATTGGCCAAACGTGTCTATATTTAACCACTGCCAGCTTAAAATAATTATCTGTGTAACGCTATCGCTTGAAGATCTTCCTGTATGTGTGGTTTGATTGCAGTGAGTTTGGCATGTAAATGACTTCCTACATGGAGTCTAATCAAAGCTACGGGCACTTTTTGACCTCCGCTGGAGATCCACCGAGACTACAAATTACTATTAATATTCAATGGAAAATTACTTATGAACTACACAGTAGAAGTATTTATATCTCTAGATTTGTTGCATTCTGTCATCTTGCAACATAAAACAATTAAATGTGTTTATCTGACTTTTATGTGGTTTAAGAAATACAAGTCCACATCTCTTAAGATTAAGGTTTTCTATTTATTTATTTTTGTGATGTGTTTGTGTCCAGTTACTCTCTGAAGTCATTGGTAGAAACCCAAATATGTGTAATTTAACCTCGGGTTACATGCATCTGCCATTATAAAGGCTTTAGACTTTGGCAGATTAACGCAGCAGACGGGTTAGGAATACATTTGCGAAGAAGTTAACGTACACAACAGAAAACCTATCTGTATACGGCCATCTGCCTGGTATGACAGGAACTGAAAATGCCCAGAAGAAAGTCTCCTATTGACTCTTGAGGAGCTACAGTGACCCAGTGGAATCTGTTGTGTGGACAACTTTTATTTATTTTTCATCCCCAAATGTTTTTATAGAGGAAGCAAAATTTGTACTCATTATTGATGAAGTCAATTAAATTTTTTTTTATCTGTTTGTAGTTTGGTTTGTTTGGTTTTAGTGAGATCTGAATAATGAATTATCAGACATGTAATTAATAATTATACTGGCTTTTCACCAATTTATGGTCTGTCAAACCACAACTGACTACATCAAAATTAGCGGTTTTGGCTGCACAGGTACCATGAATACATGATTAAAAATTTTATGAAATGTACATTATTCCTGTAAATAAACAGCATACATAGAAAGTTGTTGATGAAAAAAGCAATAATAAAATCTCCTTTGCAGTTTAGTGGAGGGGACACTGCAAACACGGATGAAAGGCTTCTTACCAAATGAGATAAAGTGGTGGCATCATCATACTGTGGGAATGTTTGCCTTCAGGAGCGACAGCAATGCTGCTCAGAGTTGAGGAGAAGATGGATGGAGTCAAATCAGACTCCATCCAAAGCAGGATCATATGTTGGAATAGACAATTTAAAGTCCAGACATCCAACTTAAAATCTGGGACATGACTTAAAAATAGATGTTCACAGATGTTCTCCATCCAGTCTGATTGAGCTTTGAGCCATTTTGGAAATAATAGGTGGGGGGAGATGATGAATACTTTAGAAGGGAGCTGCAGGTCTTAAGTAATTTCCTGTTGTATGTGGAAAGTAATTTGTAGTCCCAGTGGATTTCCAACTCAGGTTGAAAACTGCCTGTAGCTTTGATTAGATTTCATGTAGGAAGCCATTTACATGTCAGACACCCTGCAGTCAGAGCTAAGAGAACTTCTAAGACATAATGTTGCTCTGATACTATGAATACTTTTATGAGGTACTGTGTAGAGTATAAAACGGCTTGTTTGAAATCTAAATGCTTAAAAAAATGTTTGTATAAATCTAAAACTGAGCTTATAAGTAGTCTTTTTATTCACTTCAAAAAAATAATTCACTGGCTTAAAACCGTTGATGGCCATACAATGCTCCATCTAGACTCCAGTAATTTAGGTATTATGATATTTCATGTCTGACATATGATATGACATGTCTTCAAGCAGCAGAGGTTTGTTTCATGACGGCATTGTTGAAATGTGGCTGCAGCAGCACCCCCTACCGGCGGGTAGCGGAAAATGTGCAGGGCTGCGGTCCTGATGCTGAGGGATGGAGCGGATGCTGCACAGCGATGGGTGGGGGAGCATAAAGCAGGTTTTGACGGAGAAAAAAATGTGCCTCAGTCTCTGTGGCGCAATGGAATAGCGCGCTGGACTTCTAATCCAGAGGCTCCGGGTTCGAGTCCCGGCAGAGATGTGTATGTGTTGGTACAGAATTTTTTTAGGACGAGGTAGAATGATGAATTTGAATCAAGGCAAATGTGTCGTTTAGCCTCTGCATCTGTGATGTATTGTAAAAGGTTTTTCACCCTGCTGGAAACAGAAGATGAAGGAAGAGTCGAAGCCGTCTATGAATCATATCAAATTAAAACAAGCTTGTATGCAGATGACAAAAAACCTTACAATACGGCTTTTAGTGTACCAGCACAGCACACCTTTTCGTGCTCCTGGGGCTGCATGCTCAACTGCACTCAGTCATCACACAAACACAACAGGACAAGTCAGTTTAGTGCAGCCTCACCGAGGCAAAGTCACCGTTTCAGCACCTGGAGCTGTCCACTCCTCATGTGCAGCGCCAGCAACAAAGCATTTAAAGCCTTTTCCGCCCTCATAACAAGTGCTTAATGATGCCAGATGCTGCGTTTCTGTTCTCAAATATGGTGTAACGGCTCAGAGAGAGAGAGATGAAGTGTCACTGTGACAGGAAATGGTGCCGTTTTAAGATTGCTGAATAGAAATGTTGTGTTAATTTAGCGGAATCAAAGGGCTGACCTCTGTGGAATGTATTAAAACAAGAGTAAAAAGGTGGATTTTATCTTTAGAACAGCACATTGCCAAAGTCTAGAATCTGTATCTACGTTTCATTTTTTAAAAATTTTTCTACATTGTGGAAAACGGCTGGTTCCTTAAAGATCTCTCGTCCTGGCCCGTCTTTTGTTGCGTCTTATTTTATATTTTCCTGAGCCCCCTCCCCCTCGAGGATCCCTTTTTTTTTTTTTTGCAGCCGCCACCATCCACGTTTAACCCCATCATGCCTCCCCCACATGCAAAACCTAATCCGGCAGTAAAACTAATCCTTAATCCCTCTCTGGCAAGTTGAACAACCCTGCTTCCCCTCCGTCCCTCCACCCCTGTTATAGCTCCTGATTCCCTAACGGGCCACATGCATGAAATGTCAGTAGCCTATGAAACGTCAGATCTCCAAGGAGTTCCCTTTGTTAAAGAAATACACAAACAAGTTGTTGCTGGTAAAAATAAATGAAGTAAATAAACATAAAATCATTCAGCGGCATATTTGAGAATCATTCAGTTTTTTTGACATAACTTTTTATGCATTTTTAAGGACAGACCCCCAAGGCCAAAGACTGAGTGGCATGATTACCATATTGCAAATTATGAAGCCTGTGGGAGATAATAAGGAGCCTATCTACCAGAAATGGGTAATCAGCTGATAAGAAACATCATACCCCCACTGAGAGCCATGACAATATGCAGCAGATGACCTCTTCATTTTAGGAAATTAACCACTGTGTAGGCTGAAATCCATCAGATAGGTGTCTACACTATAAAAATGACTAGTAAATTGGGCTAAATTAATATTTGCCCTTGAAATCCTTGAGATTTTAATCATATGAGTTTGTAAATGTAATATTCAGTAAAGTTGATTATTTATTTGACAGGGACAACTTCTGACAGCATGAACTATTGGTATGAAAGAATCCTGAACATTTAGATTAGCATTTAGCTGAAGATGTTGGTTCAGTCAATCATTGTTCATCTTATCCAGCAGGGATGGAAAGACTGAGGATATGTGTATATGGGTTCTGATTGAATATATCAACTTATTTAAAGTGAAGTTTTGTGATGACAAAACTTGTGTTGAACAAGAATTAAAGATTTCATTGACCTATAGCTACTGTAGTGTAGCCAATGGACGACACATCAACTCCAAAAGCAGCTTTGGCGCTAATTACTAATAACTCTGAATGTTTTTTTAATGAATTCAATGTCTTACAATGAAACCTTTTTCAATATAGTTTTTTTTTGTTTCTATCACAAACCATTGGTGGAATTCTATTCATCTACATAAAATATGCCAAAAAAAAAAAAAAAAACAGCATGGGGTCTCCTTGACTCCTTGAGCAGAGTTGATTCTAAACTCTGTCCTTTATGACTAAAAATTGAGCAGGAAGGAGCTGAGAATGATTATCAGCCCTTCATTGTTTATTTTAATAAGACTGAGCATCTCCCAGCTGATCTGGACTCAGCCCCGGAGCAGAGAGATGTTCACCACCAGCAGATGGGAGAAATACTGATTAGTTTGTGTATCTTCACACTGTTGTTTATCGTTCCTATGAAACGTAGAGGGGCGATGTCTTTGGCATATTTCAAACAAGGATAAAACATGTTAATTTTAGATATAAAAAAGAAATTGACAACCCATCCAAATATCTGGCTTTGTTTGCAATGTTGCATCTGGGAGTGATTTTCCATATTATAAGGAAGAGATGAGTGTGTTATTCTTATCATACAAACAGTAGATATTTGCTCATTGTAATGTTTTATTTTTTGTGTTGTGTTAAATAAAACATAGCTGGAGATCATTAGACTAGAGACTAGCTATGACATCATCCTTTATAACAGATACTTGTAGGTTTTGTACAGACAAAAATACAACAAATAAAATAAAGCTTAACCATTTTCATTTTCATTTTGAAACTTACTGTTTATAAAACATCCATTCTTCACCCTTGAGCTTTACCGACCCTTTCCAAAGACCTTGACTCTCTTTAAACTGCCACATCAGTTTTAGCAGCTAAACTCTACCAGTTAATTTCCTCCAGTGTCTGTATCCAAACTGTAGATAAAGTGAGCGTCGGTGTCACAGCGTTGTTCTACAGCCGTGATAAAATTCCTCAAAGCCTGATAAGGTCACTATAAAGTCACTGTGGAGTGTCACAGGGACGTTATGGTGATATTTCTCTGCGTTGAGATCACGCTTCCCATATCTGCTCCATCTCCTTCATGCTGCTCTCAGCCAGTAGGCCCCTGCTCTGGGCCTGTTATCCCGGCGGTGTGGGCCAAATCGTATTATAATCCCCTCCCTCCCTCCTCCCTCCTTGTCCCCTCCCCTCCCGCTCCGTCTTTCAGACAGTCTGTTTTTGCTGCAGTGAACGGTAACCGTGGAGAGGCAGAGATAGCCTACAAACAGTGGGGAAAGAGCGAAGGAACAAAGCAGGAGAAACGAGAAGAAGCTGGGAGATTATTCCAAGAATATAAAAAAAAAAGAGAGAGAGAGAGAAGGCACCGCGGTGGGGAAGAAAAAAAAAAAACAGTTAAGGAAAGCTGCGCATCAGAAGGAGAGTCGTTATTGGAAGGGACCTTACTGGAAACCAGCAACAGAACCGGAGTCCGGAGGAGGAATATCACGGTGTGTGCGTTCAAACTGCTTCAGCTTGTGTTGTGGTTCGGGGGGTTTGGCTTGTTGGCTGCATGTTTGGGCGGACAGGAGACACCTGTCAGTGCTGACGCTTTTCCGTCTCCAGGAATGTCTCTCTTTGTGTGTGTCTATTGTGTGTGGGGTGTGTGTGTGTGTGTGTGTGTGTGTGTGGTGTGTGTGTGTGTGTGTGTGTGTGTGTGTGTGTGTGTGTGTGTACGCGCGCATTACGCAGAGCAAGATCCTAAGAGTCTCTGCGTGTCTTGGTAATTTACTCCAAAAATGTGCGTTTTCTTGCGCGCTCCTCGGTTGTTTTGGCTACGATGTTCTGTGGGGGAAAAAAAAAAAAAAAAAAAAAAAGCATCACAACTCGCTGGGAGTGAAGCTCATCCCAGCAGCGGCGGACTGGAGGGTTTTTATTTCCTTCTCCAAGTACGGAAGAAGATGTTAGAAACATTTGTGTGGTACTCATCGCAGCAATGCAGGTAGCCGCCAATGTCAGCTGTTGTTATGATTATTATCGCCTCTGTTATTACTTTCAACACAAGTGACCAGCGAGAACTTCAGTCCAGCACGCCCATATATACAGAGAGAGAGAGAGAGAGAGAGAGAGAGAGAGAGAGGAGGAGAGAGAGAGAGAGAGGAGAGGGGGAGAGAGAGAGAGAGAGAGCGTGTGGGTTATTTCCATGCATTCAGTTGAGTTTTGTTTTTATTTTTCGCCATCACTCAACAGGAAGGGCTGGAGTAACAATAAACATAACCCACCACCCCTCCCTCCTCCTTCCATTCCCACACATCCCACTCCGTGCAAAAATGCTGGGCGCCCCCCAACACACACTCACACACACACACACACACACACACACACACACACACACACACACACACACACACACACACACACAGAGGCGCGCGCATGTACGCACCACCCTGCACCCCACCCTCTCTGCTCTCCGCGCCGGTCCCGCTGGCTCTAACCACCGCCGCGCCGCAGATGGACAGAGGGCTCACCTCCGCGCGGGGCTGCAGCTATTTTTAAGAAATGTGAGAAAGGGGAAGCTGGAGGTGTGTGTGTGTGTGTGTGTGTGTGTGTGTTTTAATATGAGAGAGAGAGAGAGAGAGCGGGAAGGGAAAGGAGCTGTGCCAGAGCTGATTCTATGCCCGACATTCCGTGTCTAACGCCGAGCGCAGCGCACACAGATAATTCTCAGCGGGCGGCAGGTGCATCTCTGCTTTCGCTTCCTCTCTCTTCTCCCGTCTGCAGCGCTTCCCTTTTTGCGTTACATTTAATTAGTGGGGGGGTTCAGCCACGAGCTGTCCAGAAACACGCGTATCTCTCACTTCCAGTTGCGCGCTGAGCTCGTTAAGGCGCAATAAATTCCCAACATAAGAGGATAAGACATCTTCTTCCTCCTCTCCTCACACCACTCGCCCCTTCTCCATCTCCACCTCCATCCCTTTCTTGCAGCTTGGCTTCATCACCCCCTCCCCTCCTCCTCTCTCAGCCCCCCTCTCTCTCAGTTTGTTATGACAAAAGCAGATCGATGGCTACCCGGAGCGACGCGTGAGTAACGGGTGGGCCAAGCGTTTATTCACTCAGCGGCTGGGGACGCAATTAGTGGTCAGTTGTCCTGCCCTGTCTGGCTGTTGTTTTTAGCTTCTCCATTGTGTCCCCCCCCCCCCCCTCCTGCAGGTGACACTCCAGAGCCTCTCTGCCCTCCTGAGCTTTCAGTGAGACAGGCGGATCTGCGTGCCCGACCATGGCCTTCCCATCAGCCCCCTCTGCTCTATGGATTGTCAGCTTATTGACTGCACTATTCGCAGCTGCGGTTCACAGCAACATTGTCAGTGGTAAGCACATCTCTCTCTCTCCCTCTTCATCTGTCTGTCTTGTGTTCTCGCAGTGTCTCTCCTGGGGCCTCTGACCTCTCTGACCCTCTCCTTCTGCCCATGGTGGAGCTGCCTAACTGTCCACTTGCTGTTTCCTGTATTATGAAAAGGAAAGCAGAGGACCGTTATTAAGCACATGGGACACTCCCAGACTCTCAGTGGAATTTTGTGCAGTTGTGTTTTTTTGAGGAATGTGTGTATGACTTCACACATGGAGCTGGAGTTCAGTGTGCCTGCAAGCTCATTGCAGGAGTGGCACAGTTTCACCTAAGCTTGTTTTTCACAAATACAGTTCCATGCAAAACTTGAACAAAGTGTGGCATAAACCTAAATGGCGAAACTCTGTAAATGCTTTGTTGAACTAATATTCACTGCTGTTGCATCAGCAAATCCAATTTAGAGACAGTTTTTTTTTTGTCTTTGTGAAACAGCTCAAGCTAAAAGTGCAATTTTGTGTTTTGCCAAATATTGTCATCATGGACAACTTTCACAAAGCATCATGCTGCCACCACCGTGTTTATCTGTGGGATGACGTGTGAAGGTGAAAGGTAAAGTGCAGGGTTAGTTTGCTCGTAGATCAGAAAGCTCTGATTTGGTCTTATTTTATCGCCGCATCTATAAAGTGATGTTTTTGCTCTTTCTGCTTTGCAAAACAGTGTTAACTCAGCTTAACTGGACAAGGAGTGTCTGTGAAGATCAAGTTTCAAGTGTTGCCTGTGATTGTTGGTTGGATTTGGGTCTGGGCTTTGGCTGAGCCACGAATGAATATACTTTGATCTTAACCATTTCATTGTAAGTCTGGCTGTAGGTTTGTTCCTGCTGATGTGAAATCTAGTCTCAAGCTGTTTGCAGGTTTTATTCCAATGTTCCCATCAGTTTCACCTTCTCTCCTGGAGAAAAGATTCTCATGGAGTGATGCAAACCTTGTCCTTAGAGCTCACTATCCTCTCTGACTTGATGCTTTCTTCTTGATTCCTCATTAAAGGCTTTTGTAGAACTTGCTAGTAAAGTGAATCAGGTGTGTTGGAGCAGACACCCATCTGAAACATGTAGCTTGGTGGTGACTCAGTGTGTATTCACAGCATCCCTGTTTGGTCCACTTTAATCAAACTCTAGTTTGTTTAAATAGAAAGTTGTTTGGGGAGGTGTGAATGTGCAATCAAACTTTGATGTGGCCCAAAAAGCAAACTCTGATTCAGAGATTGAAGTGAACTCTGGTGTGGTTCCAATGCATATGTGAATGCAAGTGGTCTGGAAACTACTCCAGGCCACTCAGAATGCCCTGAGTATTTAGCACAGGGCATTCTGGGTAAATACAACCTAATTGAGAATGCAAGCCTAGTTCTAGTGGGAGAAATGGTTTGTGGTCTTATGACAAAAACAAAAGAGCAATCAGACACTCCATTTTTGTTTACATTTAGTGAAAAAGGAAGTTGCACTCATGCCTTCTTCTGAGGCTTTTGTGCAATTTTGGTCCCCAATCAACTATGAGGTGTGACAACACCTTTGGGAACACGTGTTTTAGAGATAAAAAGCAACATTTTTACCACTCTTTGCTCACCTCCACTGTGAACCTGCAATTGGTTTTGCTGGATTTTATATAGAGGTTACAGAGTAAACGGGCAGAAAAAATTTCACTGAATACGTTTCTAATTTATATGAACAAAATCCTAATAAAATACATGAAAATTTGTAATTGTAAATTGACCAAATATGAAAAAAAATCAAAAGTAATGAATTTTCCAAAGCCCTGCACACACAGAGGAAGCAAACAAAGTCTGAGTTTCTGTCTTTAGTTCTCAGTATCTCGCAATATTTTTTCTGATGCTCTGCAAACCGTCTGTTTTGTTGAAGCTTCATATAGCCTGGAAAAACAAGGCGGTCAACTTGTGCTTTCTCAGTTTGCAGCCAAACATATTTCCACACTCTGTGCAGCTCATATGCAGAACACTCGTCATGGCTAAAACTGTAACTGCGGCTGAGGCGGATGGTAAGAGAGGATTTGATGAGAGAAGCACTTTGTAATGATATCATCCCCGCTGCGAGTACCAAGTGAGCAGGAATACACTGTCCAATGTGCTTCCCAATTACATAACTCTCGAGTGACTGCCTGCCGGTAACACAACCTTCAGAGGGCAGCTTGTACCCGACACAAAATGGCGAGCAGCGATTGGCCCTCGAGCCGTTGAAAATTGATTGACACAGGTAGAATGTTGTTACCATTTTCTCATTACAGTTGGGGGATTTTAATTGCACAGAGTGTTTGGCACCGAACAGAGAGAGATTTCAGCAAGCAAGGAGCTTTCTAAAAGACATTCCCTGATTTGCATTTGGAATATATGCTCTTAAGGGCCCTCTGCATTCAGCTGATCTCGCCTACACACTTTTTGCAATCACACCATAAATGAGTACGATATGCACACCCGCACATCTTTGAGATTCTTTTGACATCATTCATCCATATGAGCAATGTTTTAATTTCTTTTGAATTAAATGCTGTTTGGTTTCTGTGCAAAGATTATTAATGTGTTCCTCCTGTGGACAATCCGGCTGTGCTAGGATGAGTAAGAAATTTGGAGCGCCGTGAGCTGCTTAGAGAGAAGAAGAGGAGAAATGGCCACCCCAGACTGAGCCTCTGATGATGAAATATCAAACTCTTGTCAGTTTGCTGACCCAGACACGTGTAGCTCGTCATTGAAACCCAGGTAGAGGTTCATTATTTGGGCCCCAAAATGATTCTGGCTCCCGTTCAGAAGCGTGTCACATTTGATTAAGGTGTGCCCACAGGGAGGCCTGACCGTGCATGACCAATTCTTGCTTTAGTTTCACCTGAGCACTGTTTTACATTATCATGTCAGTCAGCGCGAGTAATTAAGCCTGAGACGTCTGACAGCATTTAGGAGATGAGAAAACACGTCAAAGAGTGAAAGTGAAACGCGGGATGAGGGATGGAGCGCTGGCCTCTACTGCGGCTTCAATCTGCATGTTTTAATCTAAAGTGCAGCAGAATTTTTTTCTTGTATATAACTTTAATTAAAATCAAATTCACTTAATACAACTACTTTGAAATAAGTCAGAATCACTTAGAATAAGTTTGACAATAGAATCATAATATTTCACAAAGTGAACAATGTCTCAGTGTCCTGAATACAAAATGAAATGGCAAACTTAGTTATGGATAAAAAAGTATACACCCTTACAGTGCCTTGCAAAAGTATTCCTGCCCCTGAACCTCTCGCAGGTTTTCTTCCAGAATTGCTCTATATTTCCTCTTCCCATCAACCTCAATCAGTTTCTCCGTCCCTGCTAGAGAAAACATCCCCCAGCATGATGCTACTAACACCATGTTTCACAACAGAGATCTTATGGGATAGACCAAATGATTTTTCAAACATCTGATCTGAGAATCTTTTTTCACATATTTTTTGTGTCTCTTAGATGGCATGTGGTGTCTTATAAATGCAACATATTATAGCTTTATTGGTGCTACTCTTCCACTGAAGGCAAACTGCGTGACTAAAAGTTGCCCTGGTTACACATTCCCATCCTAAGACGCACAGTTACAGAGGCATTTTGGCTGATTCTCCTACTGACTCAGCCACTTCCTTGGCTTAACCTCGATAGGTTTACAGTTGAGCCAGACGTTTTTATTTTCTCAACGGGACTTAACATTTTTCTAGCACATTCTCTAATTTTAATCCCTGACCTGTTTGCTGTATTCCTTGGTCTTCATAGTATTGTTTGGTCACTGATGTTCTCAATAAACATTAGTTTGAAATAATAAATAATTATTTGGAGGCTTCTGAATGAACCAGATTGTACTGTTTAGTTTTTATAGGTATCAGAATGGCTGCACAGTGGTGCATTTGTTAGCTCTGTTTTCAGGGCCTTTCTGTAACGGGTTTGCATAGATGCATGTGACAACAAAAGTAATTGCCCTCAATAAATCTTAAGGGAGCATTTCAAATCCACAAACCTGATTTAGTTGAGTAAAGGTGCTGCAAAACATCAGGTGCGGTAACACTGATGAACCTGGAGAAACTGCTGAGAGCCTTGGGGAGTTTCTCTTTTCTACCTGAAGGGCCGGGCGTAGTGGAAATGGGTTGTTAGGCTGTGTCTGTTGTGCTTTTGTAAAATCTGTGAGAGAAGTAGTCAGTGACAGTAATTATCACGCCCAGCCTCACCCATAACTTCAGCCGGTCTCCTAGGTGAATGTGTGGGTTCCTTTCAGGTACTTTATCTTCCTCCTATGATGCAAAATATGCATGTTAGCATAATTAGCCACTATAAATTGCCTGTAGGGATGAGTGTGTTATTGCATGATTATTTTCTTGACCTGTGATGGACTGATGGTCTGTCCAGGGCGTCCTCTGCCTCTCGCAGAGTGATGGCTTACTGTTTTACACAGTTTCAGATTTCATCTAGCGGTTTCAGACTAAACGCTGTCAGTTTTTATTTCTAAAAACTCTTGAAACTATTTATCTACTTTCTTCTATTTCACAGATGATCTACTTTCTGAGTCTGTCACCTAAAACAGGATTAAAATACTGAAGTTTGTGGCTGCAGCATTAATAGATGTGAAAAAAGTTCAAGATGGATGAATGCTTCTCAAAGGCACTGTATGTTAATCTTGTGCGCGCAGTTTTGCGGTTGACATGTGAGTAATGCCCAAACAGCCAGGCTGAACTTTAAGCAGGAAGCGTAAGCCTTGAGCACGTGTCCATCGCTCACATCTGCTCCGATCAGTCTGATTGGTGTTGTTGTGACACTGCGGCAGAGCCGTTAAGTAGAAGATGGATTAGAGTGGTTGAGTAGTCAGATAATGGGTCTTCATAATGGAGAAGTCCATGCAAGGAGGACCTGGAACAGAATGGTCTACTTAACATAAATAATTCAGCATTATGTATTGGAGAGGAAAAATGATTAGCTCAGCAATCAATGTTGGAGCAGATGAGCCTTCTGAAAGCAGGGGAGCCCATTACCGCTTGGCTGCTTGAGTCTTCAGTAAATTAAATTTACGAGGAATCTTTTGTTCCAAACAAACATGAGCAAAAAAATCTGAAAATATTATTTTATTCACATAGTTTAATTTTATAGCACAATCAAATAGATACGTTGCTGTCAGTTGTTATAAAAGAACTACATATTTACTAAATATTATGATTTAAAACAAATCATACGGCTTTAGGAAGTTATCACAACAGCGCTTTTCTATTAACTCTTAAGCATTTTTACTAACGTTGCGGATGTGCAGTTTAATCAGGTGTTTACTAATTGCTGCCACTAGTCTGAAGAAGCGGAGTGGGGGAGTCGTAGGATAGGGTTTCACCGTAAGGTGGAAACTTGGAACCGCAGAAACTGCATGTCCAAGGAGGAAGTAGGTGCAGGCAGGTGTTTTGCAAAGTCTAATGGCTGCCATGGGAAATTAAAAGATTTCTCAAGCATGCGATTAAAGAATCAAGCCAACACTCCAGATATGTTTTTGATGAGGGAATAATGCAAAGCTCAAAAAGGTCTATTTTACATAAGTAGACATACCTTTAAAGCATTCCATTGAATCTGTCATGACTCCTGACCAACCGCTCACTCCCAAGTCCCTCATCTCTTTCTCATATGAATGTCAAGTCATGAAAAGGACAGTTGAGTCTTTCTCTCGACTCATCTGCGAGCGGCCTTCCTTAGAGCAACCGAACGAATCGGGGAGACACTAATTGCATGCCATTTGACATATCCATTTCCACAGCTGGATGTGCAGCCATGCGATGTGGATGGAAAGTGCCTCTCAGAAGGGCACAGATTAGGCATGCAATTGGCCGGCTGTGCCCTGGTTCTGTAATGTTGACCCAATTACCCCGGGGCTGTGGTGGAGAGCAGAGGGTCGGTTCAGTCGACAACAAGCAGAGCGACGTGCCGCGACCTCCCATCAGCCACCTGGCTCTTAGAATCCACGGCACACCCCAGCAGGAAGTTTGCTTTTGTGACCAGAAACATGCCTAATTGTTTATTTACTCTACGAGTTCTGCTGGTCGGAGCCACTGAATGACTCCTGATGCCTCCAGCTGAGGCCGGTAATGAATAAAGATTACAGGATGGGAGCTGTGTGGACTTGTTGTTTGTGTGCTAAGATTTACGGGCGGGAAGACTCTGCATGTCTTGCCAGCGGTTCACTTTATCCTCAGACAAAATGGGTTCCTTCCCCATTGGACCAGGCCTTTCTCATTGGCTCAAAGCCCACTTCCTGTGTGCACTGCTGTTATTTGCTATTGACTTCCTGTGTGCCAAGATGGGGGAATATTTGGCTAATACGCTTTACAGCTAGCACACAATAGCGGTAGGCGGTTTGGATGAGAGGCCTCTGCCTGTTAACAAGGCTGACTGATAAGCAGTGACTCATTAACAAGCTGAGGTACACACAGCCTGGGGGAATTGCCGCCTAGCCACTGTGACATTAATAAGAGGCCTAAGCTATTTTTTCCATTTGGCTCCAGTGGTATAGACTCAACTATTTTGGCTACTTCTTGGCTACTTAGAGGCGGTAGTGTTCTTCCATTTGTTGCAGACACTGCTTACCGGGTCTGAACTGAGTCTGGGCTGATCAGTATTGTCAGAGCGGGCTACAGTTAATGGCATCTGCTGCGTTATTGGAAAACTAGACACCCCTCATTAGCTTTCTCCTGATTCAGAAACATCTGGGGAGGAGCAGATTTAATTCTTCTTCCACCACTATGCTTCAGTAGTATATTCCAGCCTATACCCTGGGTTTTATTAAGACTGATGAGCGTTCTGATGTTGTTTAGATCCAATTAAGTATCTTAAACACATTGAGTACTTTGCTGGAGAGGTTCAGACCTCGTGTTTCCTGTCAAAAGTTTACCTCCAAAGGCACATTACATCCATTGTCTTGTGCTTTTATCCTACTTTGATCCTGCAAGTGTTTTGTCGTCCAGATCAGCTTTGTGATAACAAATTGGATCCCGATTGGCCGACATTAGATTGCAACAGATTCCCGTCTGGCAGAAACCCAATTATTTCTCCTGTTCATCATGCCGATTAATTAAGGCACTGTGGCTGATTGATTAAACTTCTAACAAAGCTCCAGCCATGGGCGCCAAGGCCCTTGGGAGGATTTTCATCTCGCCTTACACCCACTAGTGTGTCTCCACACTGTCGTCATAGATTTACAGAGCTGCCAGTAGGCATAAAAGAAGGGAAACTGAATGCTTCACTAGAAAAATAGCATTTTCTGCAAAAATGCATTGTGAAAGCTGTGAGGTAAAGTAATGAGTCTACATTTACTTAAGAACATGAAATGACAGTTGAATTATACTAAATACTTTCAGATTTTGCTACGAACTTGTAAATACATTCTAAAAAAATACAATGGCTCCGCTTAAGTTAATACTTTTTATGGACTTTTTCGACTTTACAGTTATTAAATAAAAATTTTATTTATGCCTATGTAGATATGGTGAAATATGAAGATGACAAATTGAACGAGATGGATACAGCTTAACTTTGTCAAAGGTTTTCAGATATTGAAAAGATATAAACTTATTACAAAAAAATTAGGCAAAAATATTTTACAACAGCATAAATGACAATTCAATATCTGAAAACCTTTGACAAAGTTAAGTTGTATCCATCTCGTTCAATTTGTCATCTTCATATTTCACCATATCTACATAGGCATAAATAAAATTTTTATTTAAGTTTATACAAATCATAACCTGAAAGTTCTTAGTTTTAATTTAGAATGAAACCTTTTTTTTTAGACATTTTAATTACAATCTTGTAATGCATAGAAGGAGTCTTAGTTTTTCACAAATTTGGTAAGTTTCCTAAAGTATTATTTGGAGTTAAGTTCTTTATCTCTGCATTTTTGTATAAAGATTACTCCATAATCTTAATAACCACTTTCGTTACTACTTTGGGAATACAAATTTATCCTACCTATTTTTTTGCTTGACCATATGTTTGTTTGAAAAGCAAAGTGTCACAAAATGTTTATTACATTTGAAGATGACAGCTGTGCACTCTCAAGATAAAGAAAAACATTTTGTAAATGTTCATCTAAGAATTATTAGCTTAGCATGTATAATTACTGTAGTTGAGGTTTATTCTCATGTAATAATGTCTGATACAGCTGATAGCTTTCAAACAAAACATTAAACAAAGGTGACTCACCCAGCAAATGTTAGTCTGAAAATAAAAATACATCTATTCCAAGTCTATGCAATTGTTTTGACTGCTGTGGTGAAGATTTACTCAGCTCAGGATGCTAAATGCTTGAATCTGAATAGGGAATTGATTGTATACTTTGTGATTACGTTGGATAATAATATCCTGAGCACTTGGGGAACTAATAAATAATAAAAAAAATCAATCTAATATGGTTAATTGAACCTACATGTGGTTTTCGTTGTGATCGGAGATAAAAGCAACACAGATACTTTAACAATGTGAGAGGACTTTATGTTCCAAAAAAAACCATTTTATTTGCCCAAATTTAGACCTAATTTTAAAGTTTCCCATTTATTTTCTATGGAAAAAAAATCTGTAAGAAGTTAAGCTTTTAAAAAACGTAAAAGTTGGAAAACCAGGTATTAGAAGAATGAGGTGAAAGTTTGTGAAAGTTGAATGCAGGAGTTAGTTACTACAGAATTGCAACAGGATCACAAGGTGCAAGTGTTTATAAGAAATATTTTGCCCAACTAAATGTGAGGCAGTCAGATTGTAGAGGTGTCAAGAGCGTCCGAAGAAGACTCCATCATACCTCGTCAATTTGAGGAAGCTCACACCCACCCAGACCCATTCAGCCACTGTGAGATTACATCAGGACAGATCAATCTCGCTCGCTACCATCATAATAATAGCAAAAGCCATTTAGAGACTGTAAGAGAGAAGGGCTCTTGAGATTTTACAAAATGTTAACAGACTCTGCTATCTCACAGGTGCTATTAGGAGACAAATCACGCTGCAGTAGCTCAGGGTCGAGTAAATTAGGGGTCCTGCATTTAGCAAAGAGTCGGCTTTAAGCCATCACTTCACAAAGACGTAGTGGATTAAACAAAGCCAAACAAAAACGCCAGATTTGAATTACATTAAATTGCCTCTTTTTCAACTAGAATCCTTGTTTGTGCTCTCAGTTGGCTTCTCTTCTTGATCAGGTTGCACTCTTTCAAATCCCCCTCAACTCTACCTCCAAATGTCATATTCCTGGAATATCTCCTGGAATTCTCTGTGGGAGTGATTTAATTGATTGACGTTGAGATGTAAATTACCATTTCTGTTGCTGATGCAGCTGGTCAGATCAAGGACCTTCTCTCTGAGAAGGCGTGTAGTCATACTTAAAAGAAAGTTCACCCTCTATTAATTTTGGGACTGTTTCCAGGAGACATAATACAAATAATACTTCTGAGTTTCTAATTTCTGTGAATATTTAAATCAAAGCAAATAAGCAGATTCTCCACCTTCATTATTTTTTCAAGACAAAAAAGAAGACAAAGCTTGAGTTGTGCAAACTAAGCAGGATGCCAAGTTTTGACCACCTCAATAATAAAATGATAATTGTTTTAGTAAAATGTCAAGATGGAAAGAAAGTAAACCTTGCAGCAATTTGCTACAATGCCAGACAATGCAAAACTCTAACAAGCTGTGGAAACATCTAAGGAATCCATGTTAGTCTCTGGAGGATTCAGTGAGCATGTTAAATGTTAAAGTGCCGAGTCTTTGTCTAAACGAGTGGCCAGAACAAATTTCCTTCCCTCTAAAAAGAGTCACAAACACACAATAAGATCTGGCATCACAATAAGAAGAGTTACGTATGATTGAACCACAGACCTCTAGAGAAAAGTCCATTATAGATCGAGAAATCTTTGAATAAGCCCAAACACCTCATTTAATAGTTAAACACAGTGGGAAAGGAATAATGACCTCTTTTTAGTAACAGTACCTGGACGCCTTGAAGTCATTGATCTGACCCTGATCTAGTCTGAATACTCAAATATTCCACAGTCAAATGTGACTCCATCACAGATGGCCTGATCTGATCTGATCAGTCATAAAAGATTAACAAAGAAACAATGTTCAACAAGGATAAGTGGTTGAAAATGTTTTCACAACTGTGTAAATAAGGACTACTTTTGTTCAAAGTGCAAAAGGTTGTTGCACAATGTAATGAACAATGGAGTGCGCTTAGTTTTTCACACCTGGCCTTTAAATTTGGGCTTCTTTGTTGAATCAGGAAAAGCCTTATTGACAGTAGTGAATCAGTTTTAAGCTTTTGGATACTTAAAGGGAACCTATTATGCAAAATGTACACTTTTCACATTTTTCTCTTTGCGTTTAGGTTTCTACTGCTTCTGAAAAACAGCCCAAACGCTTTAAACAAAACACCCAGCCGTTTTTTTTCTAACAACGTTAATATTCTTTGGCGTCTGGAAAATGAGCCGTTTCAAAAACCTCTGGAATGTAATGTCACAAATCACCATTCACTTCCCCTCATCATACAACCTCAATAGCTGCTGAAAAAGACAAGTGTTTTATCTCTATTTCTGCTTTTCAAAGATGTACAATTGCATAATTGCACATCTGTTTGTAGCTGTTTTCACATGCCAGAGTAAATGTTGAGTTGAGGGGTGTGGCCAGCAGCAGTTTATTTGGATTTAAAATGACAAGAGACCCTAAAATAGGCTAATATAGGCAAAACTGAGCAGACTACATTCTCATTATCTGAATTATTTGGTACACTAACATTTTCAAAGAGGCATAATACGTCACCTGTAAAGCAAATCTTGAAAGGACCCCCACCTTTTTCTCCTGATCTTTGAAATGAAATGGAGGGTGTACTTTTTTTAAACCATGACTGAATGTGCTCGCTGTAGTCATTGTGTTTCTGTGTTAAACTCTGACCATGACGGTGTGCCAGAGGACGTGAGTGCATGGCTGTGGAGTGCAGCATTTTGTATTGATTGAGTCTGAGTGCCGAGGGTTTCCCCCCTGAGCGCTGGAGCTCCACCACCAATGAAACGGCAGAGGCTGTTCTTGTTTATTGCCTTTTTTTGATGATGCCATCACTTCAGCTCATAGAAAGCCAGTGTGTCTTTGGGGACATCTTATCACCGATACCACAGCCATAAAGCCCTTTTGAACTCACCTGTGTGCTGTTGAGGGGAGTGTTTTCCAGTCCGGTTTGTGTCGGGGATATTACCGTCTGCTCGCTGGATGGCCGGTTATTGAGTCACTAATAGCGCGGTCATGTATGGAATCAGGAAAAGCGTCATAAAGCAGGTCTCTAGATGACATAAACCCTGATGGATGTTGGATCCATGAAAATAAATCCTTGGAAATCATATGTTTACATTATATTGCCACATATCTGTGTATAAATATCATCTCCCCCTCTGAAGCTACAGCATCACCATAAATAACATAACTTTAAATGGCTCTGGGGTGTTTGTAATTCCCCACTTTATGATGTAAGAAGCGAAAGAACCGAGTGCTAGCTTCAGCTTTAAATCTGAAAGAAATCTATTCTCACTGTGCAATCTTGTTCTGAAGCAGGGTTGAATATTGTCTTCTATATAAAGGATGCATTTATTGTTTTAGTTGCAAGTTTTATTGTGAGGCTATTGCATCATTATTAAAGTTTTGCTATTGTGAACAGCAACTCAGAGGTATTCATTTATGCTCTCTGGTGCACTGCTTTGCTCTTTATGCTTGATGATCACATCATGCTGCCCTGCTAAAAGTCTCCTGCTTCCAGTACGACTCTGCTATTAGAATGTAGTCTGTATCATTTAGATAAATGCCTCTTACAGTAGTATGCACTTTGAGTACGGACTTTCATCATCATTTAAGATGGAATTGTAATTGGATAAAAAGTTTTTTTTCATTCAGCCCATTCAAGAGCAGGTAGTTGCCAGTTTGCATTGTCTGAAAGAACAGCTATGACAGGCGCAGGATCGTTAGGTCCTATTCTACAGAGCCGACGCTTGCTTTCCAGTGAAGTGGAAAAGGTCGTCTTTTACGGTCCTATCCTGGAAGTCCACAAAAATGATGACAGGGGAATTTTTTTCGCCCAGCAGTTTGAAGCTAAATGTTATATAAAGGAGAGAGAAGTGAGCAAATGTTGACAGTAGAGCTTGTTATATAATTAAAGTTTTAGTTTGGAGTTAAACAAAACTCTCTTGCCCCCTATTCATCCTTATGAATTAAACACAGGAGGTTCACGCCTCGTCATGATTTCATGAAAATATAAAAAGATAATCACATGTGTTTCACATGTGATTATCACATGTGTTCCACATGTGATTATCTTCCTGTAAAACATGTTTCTTCACATTGTCAAACAAATTCCATGTGTGAAACATATTTTTTCCTTGATAATATTTTGTATGTTGAATGAGTTTGACATATGATTCACATGTGCAACACATAGCTGTCACATTCGAAACACTTTGTGACTTCACAATATCATTTCCACAGGTGAAACATGGGAAAATGTTTCACATGAACATTTTTTATGTTATTAATATGCTGTATCATTCATGAATATCATAAATACATTAGCTTATAATTTTCACATGTGAATTTTTTGGGAAAGCATTTTATGTGGAATTTATTCCACATGTGTTTTAGATGTTACTGCATGATATAATTTCCACATGGGACAAAACATGTGGAATATTTTTCAAATTGGTTTCACATGTTACAACATAAAGCAATTGCCATATGGTGATGCATGTGTTTGCAGTTTGTACATGTGAAGCACAGTCTTGTAAGAAAAAAAATGTAATATTTATCTATGTGTTTCACTTGTGGGTGGTTAGACATTTTACATTGGGAATTTATTTTTTACAAATTCCCGGGGAGTTTTTCAAGAAGGCTGCGTCACAAATTAGATATTTTTCTGCTCCCCTGTACAGAAAATCTTTTTCAGAGAAATACTTGTTGGCTAACAAGGGCAGAGTGTGAAGAAAGGCCAGGGAGGGAGGCTGGTCAGCTCAGGATTGAGGGAAACTCCAGTTACAGCAGGGAATCCTCCTGCTCCTTCATTAGACAGAGCTTTCATGCAGGACAGCTGCGGCTCTGTTAGATGAGTAATCAGCAGATTGTGAGTTTGAGTTCAGTTTCCCCCACCACATGTCGAAGTGTTCTGGTGTAAAGCAACGAGTTGTTTTCTAATCTATGCAGAAAATATATAGTGAAGCGCACGTGTGTGTTTGTGTGTGTGTGTGTGTGTGTGTGTGTGAGCGTTTGTGACTGCAGCTTGGTGAGTGAGTCTTTTACAGTTAAAGCTTTTTGCGTGGTTGTTGTGACCAGACAGTTGAGCTGAATGGACACTTCCATCCTTACGCTGACGAAGTGTCACAAAGTCATGCTTCAAACAGGTCCGTTAGGTCAGATGTAAAATTATACATGTGCTTAATAATTCCTCATTCGTCACGTGTTCTGAGATTTTGCTCTTGTTAAAGCAAAAGACATTTTTTTCAAGGTAACCAGAAGATATAACCACATTTTATTGGCTTTCAGATGTTTGTTTCATCTCTGATTGTTGTCCTCCTTACAATTATTTTTAAATAAGAGTATAAACGATATCAAACCTTGCTAATGTCAGGGTTATTATCCAATTTCCTCACTTCTAGCCCCGGTGCATGCCGCCACCCAGACAGATTCTCTCTTGATTCGATACCGGTTGGATCCTTTTATATAATGAAGTGCTAGCAATGATTGTGACTCACAGGATGTATGATAGCCGTCTCACGAGATCCACTGCTTCCATCTCTTCTTGCCTTAAGTGGAAGTCTACTGATGAATAAAAGCATATTGTTGCTCTTATCCTTGAGCTTTGAGAGGGCCAGACACATGCTTTTGTTTCTGGTAACAGCTCCTCCTTTTTCTGCTTCAAGGATTTCTTTTTAAAAGATGTTGAAATTCATTCAGTAGCAGGTACAGAAGCAAAGTGAGCAACTTTAAGACTCTCCATTTATCAGGGTTGAAAATAAGTAAATAAGAAGAGTAAATGCCAAAAGAAAGAAGTAGTTACTCTGATGTTATGACTCCCTCCAAATTTATGTACGTCTGCATACCTAATTTGTTCTAACAGAAGTGAAGCTCAACAGAAGCAACCGTTGTTGTAATACCCAGTGAATGTTTTATGCTTGGAAACCTTTAAGAAGACTACGCTGATTTTATTTTAATGAGAAATACAGTCAGACACAGAGTAGGAAGCTACAGCGAGGAAAAGGTTAAGCATTATTTAAGGTCACCCCATCAATTAGGCAGAGAGCATTCTACATACGGAGGCTTTAAATTCACACGCAGCTCAGTGTCATCTGGGTTTACATTACCTTGAAAAGCTTCTGTAAGCCTTGAACTTTTTCACATTTGATCATTTTTAGCTGCAAACATAAAGGCAATTTAGTGGAAGTACGTATGATAAAACAACAACAGTAGTCAGTAACTGTGAAGTGAAAGTTCACAGAAACAGGTTTATAGATATTTTATAAATAAAACTGAAAACTGTGCTGTGCATTTGTATTCAGGCCTTTCACTGCGGTTACAGCTGCAATTAGTTTCAGTTTTGTCGCTGCGCTGTTTTACGTTCTACCTTAAGATTTGTCAGATTGAACAGAGAACATCTAGCAAAAAAACAAGATTCACATAACATAATAAAACTTTAAATCTGTCATAACAGAGTTAAATGAAAAAGTCAGAGACATACTGTTATTTACTCATATTGCTATTCGTAGTTAGTTTGGTCACTGAAGACAACTGTTAGGATTTTTCACTGTTACTTGAACCTTGAGGATGGAACAGGTTCTGTTGGGTTTGATGCCATTCCGAGGTTCAAGTATCAGCGTGGAAAATAAAACAGATCGTATGTAGCACAAACTGGGAATCATGGATCTAAGCAATCCAACTGTAGACCTCGCTGCTGGTTTGATGGTGAACTGGTGACCTGAGTCTCAAGTCTTTTCAATTTATTTGTAAGAAATAATTAAGATCATGTATCATTTTCCCTTCAGTTAAAAATTGTGAACTATTTTGTGTTGCTCTATCGCAGAGTCACAAAAAAAGACATTGCAGTTTGTGTTTTTAAAGTAGTAAACACATAAAAAGTTCTTTGTCGAGACACTTGCGTATCCTGGATCGGGCCCCTGACAACAATAAAGGTATGTTGAGCACATGACGGGTGAATGTGCGTTTTGGCGACGAGGCCGTCGCCTCGCAGTGTAACTCGCCGCTGCCGCGCCGGTTGAAGACAAAAGCACCAAATAGGCATCTCTAATCTCCCTGCTGAATGAATTGGAAACAAAGAGAGGAGGAACGCAGACACAGAGGCTTGGACACACATAGGATAAGCTGATTACCAAGGAAAAGAGGGGAGGGTGAGAAAGAAAGAGAGGGAGTGTGGGAGAAATACAGAGGGATGCACGTGAACAAAAAAAAAGCTTACAGTCAGGGGGCAGGAGGGCAGGGAGATGGAGGTGGCGAAGGTTGGAGGGGAAAAAGAAGTGAGCACTCTCTAATGATGGGGTGCAGAGACCAGAGAGAAAATGAAAAGAACCAGCAGCGAGGGAGGAATAGAGGAATAAAGGTGAATGTTGAAAAGGATGAGGCATGGCGTGCTACACAGAGCATGCGATAGGAAAATGAAGGTTATGCATATTTGCCTCTGATATCCTTCTTAGGCACGCGACACAATCAACAACAAGACATTATGGAAATGTGAGGCAGCCATGGCAATCTAGCTGCTACCTGAGACATCTCATCTCCTCTGCTCTGCAGTTGTAATATTTACAAATGGAATTACAGTCAATCCAGGTGTTGGGGCTAAATATACAGCCAATTAAAATTAATGAGATTTACTTAAAAAAAGAATATGCTCCTTTCATAAGCTCCTTACTTCTTCGTGAGAATCCGCAACACGCACTGACACACGCGGCTTTTTTTAGCAGTGCATTTAGAGACACACACAAACACACACACCTCGATTTGATTCACTCTCCTTCACTTGGTTTTCTCACAGCCTGCTAGGCAGAGTATTAAGAATGGCCGCGCGCTCGTACGCGTGCACGCCGACGCTCTGCCTGTCTGTCTGTCTCTTGGCCGGCCCCGCGCTCGCGCCGACTAAAACATGCTCCCTGAACATGCAAGTTCCCGACTGTACGTCAACGCGCACACACACATCCATATAGGCGCATTCACAGGGAGCCTGGGAAGAATGTGTAAACAGATGCTAACACACCCAGAAACGCACATACAGGTGTTTTATATTTATGCATGAAGACACAAACAAAAGCTTGAACGCTGCTTCACGTTCTCAAGGCTCCTTGGTCTTTACTTAAACAAAAATGCTTCTCTGGGCCAAGCTGTTTGCTGCCAAGGAGAAAAAACCGTTTGGCAGGCCTGGCGCTGCATACAGACAGCCTGGTGGTTGCACCTTGTATCACCTGTGCATCTACACCACTTATTCATACTCCTTGAACTTCTTCCAAATTTATCACATTATGCTCTCAAACGTGAATGGATTTTATTGGGATTAAAAGACTAAAAAAAATGAAGTAGAAGGGAAATGATGTAAAGTTTTGAAAAGTTTTTACCCAGACAAATCTGAAAAGTGTGACATTTGTTATGTAGTCAGCCCTCCTGTGTCAATATTTTGTACATCCACCTTTTCTGTGAGTTGGGCTATCGCTCCACCAGCTTTGCACATTAAAACAACTAAAATGTGCAAATTTTTCTTTGCAAAATAGCAGATAATCCAGATCAGAAGTAGAGAATCTGAAAAGCAGTTTTCAACTCTGAACAGACTCTTGATTAGATTTAAATCTAGACTGTGAATCGGCTGCTTTAGCACACAAAATGTTTTATTACCCAGTACAGGATTTTTATGAAGGAACCCAAAGTGCAGAACTTTATTTTCTGCCACAAAACTTGAAAATGTGGAAATAAAGCAAAAATAAATAAATAAAAAAAGAGAAGTTCCTCAATACTAAACTGTGCTATTTGGGGACATTCTGGACATCTGGAGCTAGAGTGACAATGGAAAAGAGAGGAGCCTTCTGTGGTGCATTCAAGTACAACTTGTTAAGTAGATTTTTCATTTATTAAGACAACAGTACAGAGACTCAAAACAGTCGCAAATAAAAAATCTTAGCAACAAATATTTTCAAGTGTTCTTATGATTCTATCAGGTTTTATAATGTTTGACAAACGAAATCTTCCTTTTATACTGACACTTACTAAAATGATACAGCATGTAAAAAATTCACATTGCTGCCAGAAAATATTATATTACATAAAGTATAAACAAATAAAACGGAAAACATTTGTTTCTTTTACTTGAAACAAACTGAACTGTTACTTTAAAACTAAGGTTTGTACTGAAAAGGGTTTGTCATGTATCATCTTTAATGTTTTATTCTGATGGAAGCTAAACCATGGGTTGAATCTTTTGGTCAGTCACTTTCTTTTTTGTACACAACATATTTAAGTGAGATGTCCAGAGTTTGGGATATTGTTTCATTACCCAGGCCTGTTTGAAGCCAAACATCCCCACAGCATGATGCTCCCACCTCCATGCCTAACTGTGGGAATGGGGCATTAGTTTCTCGCCACACAGTTTTTTGAAAGTTGAGTTTCATCCTCAACTTTTCAGAGCTTTTACTATTGTGTTACCTACAGGAAACTGAATGGAAAATTGTTTTCTTCTTGCTCCTTATGACGTGACTTTGGCTTGAAGTCACTTTATAAAGTCAGATTTTCAAATAATTTTCTAACCTAATTCTGCTTTAAACTTCTCCAGAACTTTCTCCCTGAGCTGCCTTGTTTACTCTTTGACCTCCATGATGCTGATATTCCACTCCAGTTCTCTAACCTTCAATGCTGACATCAAATTACACAAACTATTCACTAAGTAGGTGAATCTGGAGGCAGTTAGCTGCCCTTATCTTTATTTTAGATTGAGGGTATGTCACGGTTTGTCATGGTTTTCAATTTTTATTTGAAAGAAACGTAAATATTATTTGCGTTCTTCTACCTTTAGAGCTATACACCACAGCGTGTTGGTTCATGTTTGTGGTTTCAATGTGACAAAATAAAACACTTTAAAGAACTGTATCATTTCCTGTATGGTTTATCCCACAAGGTGTTGCCCTACTTGCAGCACTCTTACTAGCAGAGTGCTGAGCAATTAAACTGCTCCTCAGGTCCTCTGAAGGAGTTTGCAAAGGGACCCTGGGAAAATGACACAGCTCAAATTAATCACACAGTTTATTAAGTAACTTTGGTGTCAGTGGAACGCTGCTGCCCCTGCCACAAGTAGTTGCACAACTTGGCAGTCAACCAGCTTACCCCTCAGCCTGCTTTTGCACACATTCCTACCAACACATGCAGCAATTTCCACACACACTCAGGAATTTTATGCAAACACAAGCTTACCCTCTCCCTTTTTTTTTTTTCTTCCTCCGCTGTCCCTATCTTGGTCTTTTCCGCCGCTGCTTCATTTCCCAGCCTGCTGAATACTTGAATGTCATTACGACTTCTGCTATCAAAAGCAAACAGCAGGGCAGCATTGAAGAGCACTTGTTATAGTTCCATTTTTCCACGCTCAGAGTGCTGTTTTGACTGTTCCTGCCGTTTTTCTGGCTCTTTCTCACAAATTGACGGGCGTTTTGGGGGACAGATTTATTGACAAACCTCTCGCTGTGAGGCTCATCTGGCCAGCGTTGTTATTGGAGACTCCCCCTTCCCTTCCCCACCTCTCTGTATTTACAGTGGAGTTCCTCTCCGCCGGCGCGTGTGTCAATGAAGATGACTTTGTATCTGCGACTAAATTCAATCCCATTCGCGCTTTGGCAGGCGGAGGGATTTGAACAATGTAATTGAGTTAATGAGCGACACACCCTTATCTGCTGTTCATTCAGACAAGCAGCCTGAGGTGTGACGGATATCAGCTTCTCACACAGGCTACTGTATGTTTGATGCATCCCTTGAAGGAGAAACATTGATAATGCAGACAAACTTCCTTGAGGTGAAGAGTTGTGATGTGTAAAACAAAGAAAAGAGCAGTTGATACCCTGCACCTTTCTTTCCATCTTGCTCAACAATGAATATTAATTTTTTTTCTTCTTTTTTTGTGGTTTGTGTGTTGCGGCTCGGCATTCGGCTCCTCTGAGCTATTTTCAGGTTGATATCTTCGCAGGCGGGGTGGGGAGATGCACGGCGTTGTTCGCGGGAGGCGTCACGCTTGACTTTGTGACAGGGCTTGGCAGCGTGCCTGGGAGAGAGCGAGAGAGAGAGAGAGAACATCTTTCTCCTGTGTGTGAGGAGAGTTTGGTGACATTTCCTGGTTCTTCCCTGCGGGAGGGCTGAAAGAATTAGAGCTGGTCTGGTTTCATCAACCTTCCTGCTACAAATTACAGAGACCCTGTCTGAAAAAACGTCACAGGGTCAGTTGCAAGTCGGAGGACGGCTGCGACTTGACATTTTTGTTGGAGTGTTGTGGGTTACTTCTCGATGGAGCAAACATGTAAACCATGGCAACCTCCTCTATGACCTGCCATCCATAGTGCATGGAGTCTTAAAAAGGGATTGTGTTTTACAGAGAGCGACTGCAGAGTCAGGACCGGTTTATCAAATTATCTGAAAATACCAAAGATAAAGCTTTTAAAGAGCGCCGGAGTGAAAACCCGGAGCATTTTGAAAACATAATTGGAGCAACCTTTTAGTCTAACATGAAATGTCATGCTTTGGAGCATGCATTTGCTACATTTGCAGAATGTAACTTAATTGGTGTTGTCCAGTTCACTTGACATATTCAAGTTACGTTTTAGGATTTAAAAGTTTGGCTTCATCTGCTCGACTTTTTGTTTGATGTCTGATAGCAGCATAAAAACATATTGCAGCTAATAACCTGCGATATGTTTAAATATCCTGAAACTTGTTTGGGTCAACAGGTGGATTGATTTGTTGACTTCTTATTTCTGTCTGATGTGTAGCTTTTACAGGATTTCACTCGCTGCACGACTTCTAACAGGAACTCGAAAGAGGGAACATGTGACCCCTGTCCTGGCCTCACTTCACTGGCTGCCTGTATATTTTAGGATTCATTTTAAAATTCTTATGTTTGTTTTTAAATCACTATATAATCTTGCCCCGGCTGACCTCTCTGAGCTTCTTCACCCCTATGTACCTTATCGGTCACTCAGGTCAGCAGATCAGCTGCTCTTGTAGGTACCGAGATCCAGAAGGAAACTCAGAGGGGACAGGAAGCTCAGAGGGGACAGGAGGCTGAGAGGGGACAGGAAGCTCAGAGGGGACAGGAAGCTCAGAGAGGACAGGGCTTCTCTGTCATAGGTCCTAAGTTATGGACTGACTTGCCTTTGCAGGTCAGAGAGGCTCCTTCACTGTCCACTTTTAAAGCTCCGTCTTAAAACCCATTTATTTTACTTGGGTTTTAACTCCAGCAGGATCTAGTCTTAAAGTGTGTTTTCGTTTTTAAACTCTAAGAGTTTTTTTTATTTATTTTGATTTTATTTTATTATGTTGTGTTTTAATGTAGAGCACTTTGTATCAGCTGTGGTTGTTTTAAAGTGCTTTATAAATAAAGTTGGATTGGATTGGATTATCAAAAAAATATTTATTACCCCATGTTTTGGGAACTTGTTGAAGCTCTCTAAGCTTTTAGAGATTCATTGCCATCTGTTTTTTTAAGACGTTGAGAGGTGTTTCATCCCCACAGGTGCATCTTCAGCCTGGTTTCAGAAATTTACCAACTCCTTCAGACGGTTAAGATCATAAATAATAACACTTATGGCAAATTTATAATATTTTTTAACTTCACCAATAAGTTTGTCATTGACAGGAAAGGACACATTCATGTTTTCTGGAATAAAATAAAACATAAAAGGAACATCAATTTTTATGATATATTTTAACAAGTTGGAAGCTATAATATTTATGCTATAATGATAAATAATACAAAAAACCCCTCTTGTATGTAAAAAATAGAATATAAACAAAAATTATACCATTCTCAATTGTTATTAAAAAAAGTCTCGTTTCTGAGGTTGGAAGATCTCAGTTCATATTACCTCAGAGTCTATATCAGATACAAGACGGGCCTCTGATGGGTTACTTTCAAATGTAAATGTTGGCTAAATTAAAAGATTGACTTAAACCTGAATCTGCCAGCGGTTTGAATAGTTTTGGTCTTAAATACCTCCGGTCTAACTCTGCATATTCAGCAGCAAAGTCTTTATTGAACCTGCTTCTACTGAGGAAGAGGGAGGTTAGAAGCAGGAGCAGCCTAACAGAGGCTTAACCCCCATATTGAAGTGACTCTTTAATAGCAGGTTTTCCGGAGGTTACAGTTAATTGGGTGAGGATTTACAGTAAAGTGTTTCGGCTGCTTCAGGTTTTTAAGACCTCATGTTGTAGCTGCATTCAGCTCGGCTCTGTCAAAAGTGACTGAGAGGCGCCAGAGGAACAAAATGGCAAAAGATGTCAAAATTATTAATATTCACAGATTTACAAACAGTATAATATTCTGAATTTTACACTGGATTATTCCAAGTGTTTTTTTCCCAAGTTGAACAAGAGAATGTAGCAAATTATTTTAACTTATTTTTGTTTTTTGTTGGAAATTGACAAAATAGAGTACCTTGTATTTTGTCATTGCTTTTATTTTAGAAATTAAACTACATTTAAGTTACAATCGTTTATTTGCACAACCTTATCACATGATTACGTCAGAATGTTAAAATATTTAAATACACATATAACAATTTTGTCTTATACTAAACCAAAATAAACTTTACCATTACCAAAATTCTTTGAATTTGATTGAATAAATTTGCATCCACAAAGATCACTTTGCCTGTAAGCAGACTGGCAAACTCTAGATGATAAAGTGATTAATCGATCAATTAGTATTTATTAAGCCCCTTTAACACAATGAAATGAAACACAAAGTACTTTTAGAGTTATAGACAAGAAATAAACATTCAAATATTCAATCATATCTAAAAGCAAAATGAGATTTATCATGTCATATTTGGCCTCAAGACAAATAAATAATGATTAAACATAGTTAGACTTTATTATTTAATATTAAAACATACAACAAAACCAGCCAAGTGTAAACTTGTTTGGAATTTTATGAACAGAGAAGAAAAATAGAATAAAATAAGAGACAAGTACTGAAGTTCAGGTAGAAGTCAGAATGAAAGATTAGCTGTTCTCTGGTGTTCAGGAAGGTTCCTCTAAGGTGAGGGCTCTAATAAATTAATGGCTTATGGTGAGTGGTGAGTTTTAGTTTTAACTTTAAATGCTGTCAGACAGCCTTTATCAGAGAACCTGGTGAGTCTGCAGGGCTTTTATAGTGAAATTAAATCAGATATGTTGGCGTGAAACCATCAATAGTTCCATCAATTCCAATAAAAACACCTTAAAATCAAATCTAAAATGCACCAGTAGCAAACACATATACTCTAACATCTGTGTGATGTTTGCTTTTTTGTCCTTGTCAGCATTCTTGCAGCTGAATTTAGTAGTAGCTGTGGTGGAGCTCTGCTTTTATTCAGAAGACCAGACAGAACTGCATTATAGTAATCAATATTGGATGTTATATAAAGACTTTATTTGCTTTTCTGGTCAAACTTTGGCAATTGTTTCCAGATATATCATTTTTGATCAAATATAACACATGGATTATTTATTCTATCTGATGAGTTGGTTACCAGTTCTCAAAGTTGAGCTACTACTGTTTCTTTATATGTATGTGATAAAAACTGAATAAAAATATTTTCATCCAATATTTCATTCACGACTTCATGAGTTCTGTACCAACATGTTTCAAAATAGGGTCATTGCTCATGTGGAAGATAATTTTCTGTCCAAAGTTTGACTTTTTGAATCAAGTCTTTAATACAGCCTGCAATGGGCCAACATTCTAGTAAACTACTAGAGGCTTGAAGAAGGACTTAAAGAAAGTAAAATAAAAAACAACCACAAAAAATACATATAATTTTGTAAATCCTCACTGATCTAAAACAAGTAAATGTAAATATAAAAAAGGGCAAAATAGGTTACATTGAAATAACTGCATTTAACTATAAATCCTTTTCAAATAAAAATAGTTTATTGTGGTGCATAAAAAACACTAACCCCAAAGGACCACGTTCAATGTTAAAGTTGAGTTAAAAAACATTCTGATGCATGCAAAAAAAAACAAACAAAAAAAAAACAACTAAACCCAGAAAAACAATTCACAATAAGGACAAATTAGCTTCTGGGGCTTATTCCCATTTCAAGTTACAATGACAGTTTTTACACTTGCTGCAAGAAAAATAAGGCAAAAATCCACAGATTAAAGTTTGCCTTGAGCTAAAGTCTCCAATGTCAGGTAAAACCCTCTGGGTGAGACAACACTGTAATTGGGATCTGTACGCTTTATTGTGACAATTTGTCCAGAAACGTGGCCTCAGCCAGACTTTGTCCTCCTCCAGCATCTGCTCCCTTACAGTGTTTGACTTTAAAATAGAGGAGTGGCTAAGTGCTAAAATGTGCTGCAATATCTTGTCCACAGAAGAATCCAATCACTTTCTGTTTTCTTTACTGACACCTGCAGAGATTAGCCCCAGCCAGCCCAGTCATAAAAAGACAGACACCTCCCTCTTAGACAGTAGACAACTGTCATTGCATATCTGAGCAAAGCAGCTCTGCGTACACAGGACATACTGCGAGAATGACTGACAACAGAAGGGAGTCTTCTCTTGCTTAATTGTCACTCTTCCAAATTGGTTCATCCTCTCTAAACTGCACCTATCAAATCCTCTGTCAGGAGTGAATCACTTAACTCCTTCCAATCAACTGATGTTGCTCACTTTGAAGGGAAAATTGAAAGCTTCACCTGAATCAAGTGACATCTTCAATTTCCATGAAGAAAGACCTGATGAAGGAACATGGTATCTGTGAGTAGCTTTCAAGCATCTATATGAGCACATGAAACCAAAACAAATACCCAATTAAATATTCTTTGGAGCCTCTAATTGTACAGAAAATGCATGAATGAAATGCAAATGACCACTTTAATATCCGAAAAACAAAGCTGCACTGGCGCATCTACATAGAAATACAGCTGAATAGAGTTTAAAAATCTTTTTGTGCTTATTATGGCTTTTTCTTAAGAGTGGGAACTAAAATGGGACCTTGAAAGCTCCATTTAGATACTCCTAAGATAAGCATTAATAATTCATAGTGCCAGATGCCATAGACAGTGTGATAGGGTAACTCTTTATACACTATGTTTCAAAGTGAAGTCACAGACGCCGTCACTGTCAGAGGAGTAAATCCATTAAAACTAGAAATAAGAACAGTGATGCAACACCTGCCATTTGTCAGATGATTTCTCCCTGAGCGCTGCCTCGGCTGCATGCATTTCTGAGTTTCCAAACCTACTGATAGAGCTGGTGCAGAGACTTATTCACAGGAGACTCGACAATGCAGCAGATTGTGTAAAAGAATTCAATAGGAAAGGTCAGAGGAGGATGACGGTCTACTGAGAAAAGATGCTTGTTACTCAAAAGAATAGGAGTAATTTTTATCCAGTGTTGGATTATGAGGCATATTTGAGATATTTCACTTGCCACAAACTGGATGGAGTTTGTTTAGAAAATGCCAATTCATAAAAAATGTCATCTCAAGACACTTTTAAAGACTTTTAAAATTACTTCATACAGATTTGGTCAAAAAATCGGATGAAATCAGTCCAGATTGATGTGTATTATACCTGAATATAGGATTGAGGTCAATTTTAACTTTTTTCACAACATTCTGATTTTATTCTCAGATTAAAGTCTGAGATTGGCTTTGGAAACATCTTCAATGTTGGAAATATTTTTCACCCTCTCCTAATGACAATGAAACCCGCATTAGCTTTAAAATCTTCCCCAGAGTTGTCAGAATCCGAGTAATAATTTAAACTGCATTTTAAATTGAAAACAGGGTTAGGGTTAGGGTTATGTTAAAATATCACTAAAAAGATAAAAAATAATGTTTCAGAACAAACATTCTGCAGGTTTAGTAAAGCAAAAATACTTCAACAATCCTGATGCCTTTCTCTCAGCATCAGTGTTCTCCTCGTACTTTAATATTAAAGTGTTTTATCATACGCTGTCAAAATAGGCGAAAAACTAAAAGCCTCACTGGAAATCAAAATGTACAGCTACCGATATCCCAGGTTGGAATCAAAGCGGAAGAAAGCTTAAAAAGAAAATATCAACCAATGCAAACCGAGGCAGACATTTAGACGCACTAAGCCAAAGGCACATAGCTGACAGCTCTACTGGGCTTGCAACTTTATTGGGGTTTGGTATCAGAATCTGATCAGTGGAAATTCATCTGTGTCTCCAATGAAACACTAAAACTTCTGCTTCAGCGTGTTGCAGCTTTTGGAGTTTATTGGACTCATTTCTCATCAGTATCAGACAGAGTGGAGCAGTGGAAGTCGTATGAAGTCCTCAGTTTTTAGACCAAATAAGAAACTCTTTCATTAAACCCTGGTTTATTCTAACCTTCACCTTTAGTTTGTCTCTTTCCAGAATATCACTTCATTTTTTACTCAGGTTTTCAGCAGCAGGTCAACCTGATGGGTACAAGAGGAAGAGGAGAGTGTAAGCTGACTGTCGCATTGCATTTTGGGATTTGTAGTTTTACTGTTTTGAGACACATATCGCTCTTTAGCTCTTACCTTGGTATTTCTGGTCTTCATAGGAACTAAGAGGTCAAGTTTTTGACCTGAATGTAAGTCGATTCCTCTTGTGTCCGTATCTCAGGTCAGCTCTGAAGGAGGTCTGAGGATGACCAACAATATGTCGGTAATTTGCTGAAATGAATATATAATTGCAATAATCGCAATGAATTGATTATTGAAATAACCATCAACTAGTTTAGTAATAAATTAATTGTTAACTGGAATATAGAGACTCCAAATAAATGACCATTTGCTGATGTTTACAACATATTCAGAGAAGCAATTATTCCAAAATTGGACTAAAAGGTATATATCTAGACTTTTGCCTATGTTCTACACAGAACCCTTGAAGTAGTTGATTTAGATTCAAACATCTCTTATTAAGCAGAAAGGATTGAGCTTTCCACATGTTGATGTTAGCAGTATTTGTAGCTGTAGACGCATCCTTTACTGGATGCGTCTTTTAGTGCACGCTTGAATTATCAAGCGTGCACTTGAATTAACAAGCGTGCACTAAAAGAATGCTGTTATTTCATTTTAGGCAATAAAATGTTTATTTTCTTATTTTGACAAAAATCATTTGTTTAGTTGCATCTTTCAGCTTATTTCTAATGTATTAAAAATTATTAAATAAAAAGCGCAGTGCAAAAAGTGTCATTTTTTAATCCGATTAATTAATTGTGAGAATAATGAAAAATTAATCAACAACTAAAATAATTGTTAGCTGCACCCCTAATAATGTGTCCAACAGAAACTGTATAATGAAATGCGGCATAATGCATATTTATCTTACAGCTACACCAAGAGTGGAGCCATAGAAATATTTTCACGTTGTACCATGTCTTTCGTTAGAAATCCTACATGTTGAGTGAGTTTTAAAGAACCGAAGGTCTGTAAGAAAATCTAATTGCAGTTCATTCCAAGTTTAATAAAACCTCGTACTGAGAATTTCATTTATGAGCTTCGTAGTGGTGCTAAATAAATGTGAAAATCGAAAAGGATCTCAAGGTAATGGTTATGATTCAGCCTTTGAGGAAAGTGTTAACAATTTGCATGACAGACTAATCAGTAATAGCCGAAAAATAAAAATGTGGAGCAGAGAGTTAGAAGACAGACCTGTAGAAAAACTGTGCAATTTAATAGTTATTAGCAATAGCAAAAACCATTGTTATTAATCCAGAAATTAGGGGATAAAATACATCTGAAAAACTGAAGTAATAGTACCCAGCATCCTCTCCTCCAGCCAGCTGTGCTCTACTCAGAGTATCCATCACCGAAGCATCCCTGCCAGAACCAATGGCGAGGGGACAAATTACCATTTGGAGCAGAACCCAGCTATAAATGCAATTGGTTTGGATTCGAAACTTCCATCCCAGCTTTGGCTTTCAACAAAATAGAGTCCGTTCTACTTCTGTTTTTTTTTGCCACCCAAGGCGTCTGAAAACAAGATTAGATAGAGGTAGAGAGAGGTATAGATACATTAGGCAGGAAGGAGGCACAGTCAAAGGAGACAGGAGGAAAATAAGACTTGTTCAGGCAGCGAGAGCGCCTTGGATTTTTAAATTGGAAAGGCCTTAAAATAAATCCCAATTTAATGCTGTAAAAGGTGTGAAAATGTGTGAAATGCTGATTGTATTAGAGGTCATATTTTTCCACAACTGTGTTATATGTTTCTTTATCCTGCATGTCTCCACTCATGTTATTTCAAAGCGGGCTGTAGTTAGCAGCACAAAAGGCAGCGTAATGTTTTATTCATCATTTCTGCTTTAGTAAACAACATTGGACTTCATGTTCCTCAACACACAGTTTCATGTTGTCCCTTTTATTACGCCGTCCATTTATAATTTCACAATTGTTATTCGCTGGGCTGAATTGCAAATGAGTTGCTTTTGGCAGTTTTATGGTGTTCTGCTTGTCGCATTGTAAGATCTGCAAAGCCGTTGCCACGTTTTGACAATAAAGTAATTACCATAAACAAATCGCAGCATTACTGAGGAAGATTGTGGGGGTTTTCTTTGCAGCATTTTACTCACCGTCCAAGTCAGAGTTTAATGGAATTCCTCCAGAATGTGAACAAAACTTATCATCTGCCTCGTAATTAACATGTATTACTCATATGTCTGTTTATCTGCATAATTTCTGTGAAAAAAATGTACTAATGGCACAAAAGGGTTGAAGCAAGCAATTTACCATGATAAAATTGCAGATATGATAAGAACAGTAAATTTGTGAAAATTATTTATGTTAGTATCAAGTCATATGGGCATTTATTAAAAACAATTCTGAGAAGACTTGAGGGTAAAAACGAATTTTCTGTTGGTTTCTACACAGAAACAATAGACAAACAGAAAAATGCATCAAATGAAAATCACAGAAAACTGATGAAAAAAATCCAACAATATAAAAAAAAAACAATCGCTAAAGAAAAATGCTGTAATCACGGACAAAATATTGCACCCCATGAAACTGAAGCCAAAGAGAAAATTTGTGTAAGTAGCAAAACAACAGAAAGTTAAAAATGCTGCAAACTTGCTACATAAAATATAATTTCTCCAGAGCACCACTGGAGTCAGGAGTAGTTAATATGCTGATGTTTTATAATAACGTAAAAGACTGTGTGTTTGAAAAAGACAAATTATACTGATGATCTGGTTCCACATGATTTGGTGGTCGACTCCCCCTGGTGGTCTGGAGGACTCCTGTTTTCTGGAAGCGTTTTATACTTGGTGTTGTTTATGATATTCTAAGCATTTTCCCTTTTGTTTCTTTGTTTGCAGCAGTTTTTGTTTGTGTTTGGTTGATTGTAGATTTCTGCTCCTATATCCTGTGTTTGCAGCCATTTTCTGTGGTGTTTGTGTTTTAAAGTTTGCATCATTCATGTGTTTGTGGCGCGTTTCGCTGCTAGCAGCCACCTGTTCAGTGTATTCATATAACACCCAGCTGATTTTGTTCGCTCCGGTTTAGTTCTTCATTCTGAGACACAGTTAAGCATACAGGCACTGGTTCTGGTCTACTTTCAATGCAACGAATCATGCATAGAGCATTCATACCTTTGTGAGTGACTCCATCCAGAAGCACGACTGAACACAGAAGTACTTTCTTTGGGAAATGAAATAAATCAGTGCCGACAATGGCTTAATAATTTGGTTAATCCTGGAAAGGAACCCATTTAAGGACACACATTGAGCTAGGAATACTTTCTATTGAAAGAACCCAAAGACAGCATTAAAGGTTAATGGCAACAAGAACTCAGCTACTAACTCAGTCAAATAAATAGACAGTCAGTCAGAACTAAACAAGGAAGCAGTGAACCAGAAGTACTTTCTATTAAAAAGAAAAACTGAGAACATGTTATTTATGGCAAATATAGTTTAATCAATGACTCCTTGCAATACTTACACTGTACCGCACAGAAACACTGACATTGGTTACTTTTTACTGAAAGAAAACCAAAGAAATTAAACAAAGGAAATGACAGCCTACTTTGTCTAAGAGAAACGTTTGAACAAGGAATTACTGAGACTAATGCATTTCTATAAAAAGATGACCATAGCCAGAAAATATTAACGTTAATGGAAGCAAGCTGCTCTGTCCAAGAAAGGAAAACAGGTAAACATAGAGGCACTAGGAAAGGCTACCTTCTATGGAGATGACGACAGTGAAAAAAAATCACAGAAATCTGATATTTTAGAACTTCATTTGACTCTGCATTGCTTTTACTTACAGGTACAGAAGCTAAAGATCAGCAGCTTGTTTGGCCATCTGGTGTGTTTCCAACATTTCCTCCATATTTGCGTTCTTCCCGGCCTCGGCTGACTCCTACGGGACATGCTCATCTCTTTAGCTGCTGAAGTTTACTATGTGTCTCTCTGCCTTTTGGTGCTGAATATTTAGTGTGCTTTCTGAAGTCATTTTTCTTTGAAAAACAGCAGCTTGCTACCACTTAAAACAGCAAAGTTGCTGGCTGGAAGCTGAACACGAGCTGCAGCTCAAACTAAAGCCCCTCTTAAGCTGAGTGAAGCTGAAGATTTAGGTGATAATTCTCAGTTTTTTTCCCCCTCAACACAATCACAATAGAATGTGTCACATTGCTTGTTAAACTTTTGTTGGAGACGTTTGCGTTATTACTCCTGTCGTACCAGAATGCAGAAATGAAATATGAAGTTTCACTCACTTCTCCACTTATTCTGCTTTGAGGTTAGATACACAAACTTAATTGGATTTGCAGGTGACATAACAGGAACCCATCAAACCATTTGTGTTTAAGATCAATGAGTAGCATCGCATGCTGTCTAGCAAACTGCTGTAGCTGATCCCAACAGGTCTCTGCTTTCTGCAGTTTAATAAGGCAGGTTGTCGTATTCAGGCCTTTTGTGGGTAATTTTAGGCTTGCAGAAGGTAACTTTTCAGTTTGGCAACCCCGACGTGTCAGCAGGAGATACATTAGCTCATTAGTGAGAGACTCATTAGCCACAAGTCGTGTAGTGTTGTAATCATTGCTAATGTAAGTACTGTACCCTCAGTAATCTTTTCACTCGTCTGACCTGCATTAATACCTGCTATGTGTTTGTTATGGAGATGTGCTTCTGATTGCTGTGGCCTGCTCACCTTTTAAACTCACAGAAAACTTTCTGATGCTCGTTTCTGGAAGTTGAAGCCTTGATGAAGATGCTTTCAGATTATTGTTCAAAATGAAGAAGGTCTTTGCAGGATGTGCATGTTGCCCTCATACGATGCTGGGTGTTTTTTTCTGCTTTGCATGCTGCTTTTAACTTCCAGAAATGATCAAATATTCTTTATGAAACCTGCCGAGAGCCGACGCAGGCAGAGACGGAGCGAGGGCGCGTCGATGGAGGCCAGCGGTGCTTCGTGATAGTTGTCTCGGAGTGTAATGTGGTTTGGCACTTGTGCTTCCAGTCAGGAAGAGGCTCATGGCTGGATTTGCCTTGAGGGGCCGGATGGTTTCAGAATATAATTGCATAGATGCTCTCTGGTTTCTCTGGTTTCGCTGATTGCTGCAGTTAAGCCTTTTCCCTCCCATTTCTTTCTACTTCATTTTCCTCTCCCTGCACCTCCCTTCATCTTATCTGCCCAGAATCTGTTTCTTGTGTCCTGGTTTCTTCTGCTCTCTCTTCTATTGTTTATATTCTACCCTCTTTGGGTTTTCTCTCATTCTCTCTCTCGCTCTTATTTTTTTAATATTCCCAAATTAGATTTTTGATTGCTGCTTTCTTTTCTTTCTGAACCTTACCCTAGTTTACTTCCTTGTTTTAAATCTTCTCCGGCGTCTCCTCTTTCCATCATATTCAGTTTATTCTTAAATTCTTCCCTCTCCTCTCTTTTATTTTCTCTTTCCATGCTCTATTTTTATTTCTCCTCCTCTCTCATCACTTTCATGCTGCTTTCTCTTGTTTCCTCTTATCTCCTCCCTCCCTCTGTCAGCTTCTGTGCTTTCCTGTCCTCCCCTCTCGCCTTCTCCTGGTCTTTTTTGCCTTTGTCCACATTTCTCTCCCTTCCTGCTTCCTTTCTCTGTTCTCCCTCTGTTTTTGTGCTTGCTGTTTTAGCATACTCTGCAGGGAGCACTCCTGCGATGCCAATTATATTGACTGAGGAAAGGGAGAAGGAGAAAGACGAAGGAGGAAGAGGAGGGAGGATTGGAAGACCTGTGCACGCACAAATGCTTACATTCATGCTGATGGGAAGAATGAATAAGGAGATTGGGTGGTGAGGGGGGGGTAAAAGGAAGAGAGAGGGATGATGAAAGAGAGCGAGAGCTGGGAGGAAGAGGACAGAGAGAAATTGGAGGAGAGCGAATCCGTCTGTGAGTGTAATAGTCTCCCGCTGCCGAACCCGGGGGAATTCACTGACTGCAGAGGGGAAGAGAGAGGCGTAGATGGAGGGAGACGGAGGGGGGGAGGGATGGAGGGTGAGAGAGGTGGTGAGATCGCAGCAGAGGAGCAGATAGAGAGATACAGAGAGACGACAGGAAAAAGAAAAATGACTTCAGTCCTTTCCTCTCAGATCCCAACTTGTGCCGCTCCACTCTAGGCAAATATGGTTCATGACGTTAAATATGATTCAGCTTCATCACCGACTTTATGAATGGAGGGTGAGAACTATATCACTGTTATGTTCTGCTGCCTCTGCTTGAGCTCAGCCTCCACATCTACTTGTACTTTTGAAGCCTGTGCATGGCCCGTCTAGACAAGCAGATTGTTTGGGAAATCAGTTGCAGAGATTTTTTTCCAGAGGCCAAAATAATTTTCTTTGGCTTTCAAGGAGATCAATAAAACGTCCCACAGCTGTCTATAATGGCTAATTATCTAATTTCTCTTGTGATCCATTCACTAATATCATTTACCTGTTTGTGCTTTCTGTTTGTAAACTTTGTTTTAATCAATTTGGAATTCACTTGTTCCTACCTTATGCTTAACTTTTAAGTGTTTCTTATTTGAGCTATCATTATCATTTTTAAAAGACTTCTTGCAGATTATTTGTTTTCTACTGAAATAGTTTTACAAGTTGTACAAAAAAAAGTGAACCAAAATTGTTTCCTTGGCAGTGGAGCAAAAAAAAGAAAAAAGAAAAAAAAGCTGCATGTGTGTTTGTTGGAGAGTTACACCTGCTGTTCCTTTCTTATAAATATCTACAGCGCCATATTGGCACCCCTGATAAAGACGTGTGAAAAACCTTAAAATAATCCAGTCCTGTTGAGCAGCAGCATATTCTCACTCTGATATATCGAGACAAACCCAACTTTATTTCTACTACACATATTCAGACAGAAACAATACATTTCATTCAATTCTTGAAACTACTCCTTTTACATTCAATTTTAAAGCTTATCAAAGTAATTTATAACTTCTAATTTGTAATCCATGACTTCTTGTAAAGCTGAACTACAAATATGATGTGACACAAACATTTCTTTAAACTGCTCTTTGAAAATGGGTAACATAAAAAACATACCATTAAAACAAGGAAGATATGTGTTGCTCTTCATTAGTAAAGAAATAGCTTAATTAAAACAGCTGCTTGCTTGAGGTCGCCTGTGTGTAAGGTCAAAGGAATAAATTAAAAATTGAAAACAGCTGAGGCGCATGAGGTCAACAATATATAAACATATACAAAATCACACAATACTTTTACTGCATAAAAAAGTATGAATATAAACAAATTTTAGTCAACAAAAACAACCAGAACTCAAAAAAGAGTCTTGTTTAAATATAAGAGGAAACCTTATTTTAAAAATCACTGAACTCTGCTCACTTCATATTGATCACAAACTTTGTTCATTTCCATTTTTTCCATCTGCTTAAGTCTCTGTCAGTGTTTTTGGTTTTTAGGGTTCATGTTCCTGCAGCTGTCAGGTCTTGACAGTTGCAGGAGTGAAGAATGGTTCATCACTGGGTCTTTCAGCAGGATATTGACCAAAGTTTTTGGCCAAATAAACACAGAAATGGATTACCAGGTACAAATTGAGAATCTTAAAACACTTGCCATCTTAAGGCTCACACACACTATTCCATTCTTCACTCCACCGAGGCCTATGTGAGCTCGAACCGGACTCCATGTAGATTCAAAGCGGACGTCTGCTGGAGTCTTCAGCCTACGTCTAGTCCTCAAGATACTGTCCAGCAACTTTTGAATGCATCCCTTCTCTTACATTCTTGAATCATATGGCTGAATTCCTTCATCAGTGCATCATTCAGCTCTGCAGAGACCTGGTAACAAGCCAATCATTTGGCTCAGGTGTGGTGAGGAAGGATAGCAGCTCTGAAGGACTGAGATTCGGAAACCTTGCCCAGCGATGCTATAGCTCACAGGCAGAAAGGACTGGGGGCTGATTACTGAATGGCAGACTAACTGACTCACAGCTGTCCAATAAAAAATATGCAGTGTGTAAAATATCAAACAGAAGCTGCTGTACACATTCAGCTTTGACAGCCTGTTTGTTGGATTGCCAAATTTGACACAGTTTCTCACAAGAAAAATGACAGCATCAGATGTTTCTGCGAGTACCTCCTCCTTAAATTCAAGCGAAAACACACTGTGGGAGCTGGCTGGGGCTTTTTGTTTTAAAATGTCAGTCAAACATTTTTTTTCCTTTTACCATGTCCAGCATCATGACATAGTGTTTCCTCGAAGCAGCGAAAGTATATAACAACAGCAGGCACTAAAACATAGCAGTAAAAGCACACACAAACATAGCCGTAAAAATTAAGACTTAGCAGCAAGAATAAAACTTTATGCTCCACTTGAGACATCACATTGATGTAGAAATGTTCAATAAAGACCTAGAGAGAATACATGTGTTAATTTTTGTAAAATTAGCAGGACTGTCTTATTTGAAAGGAAACTCTGAATGATTGTCAAATTGTGATTTCAAGAAGAGGATGAACTGAAGTAGATTATAGTCATGGGATGATTGTCCAGTTCACAATCTTTTTGTGAATCTGAAAAAGACTCATAAAAGTGTCCCTTCGGGTGTTTTGTAGGGGAAATATTTTGTAACAGGGTCACTTTTAAAGGATAATCAGTTTTTGTGCACCCTACAGCAAGAGCTGTATCCACATTCTCAGCTTGTCAAGCTTGTTCCCAGTGTAGTTTGGGGCAGAAATGGTAGAGTCCAAACCTGTTTGTAGTGTTAATGGACAGGATGTCAATGCACTGCGACAAAGAGGACTGTTTCTGTACCTTTAGTGAAGTGGACCTGTTGGCTGGAGTTTCCAAATCCAGATGTCCTATAACTTTTAGATGAGTCTCTGCTTAAACAGATCTAAGATCATTGGGAGAACTACACTGCATACTGAGGATGCGATTCAACCTTTTGATTCAGGTGTGTTGGGCCAGGGACACATCTAAAATATACATGTCACCGAACCTTGAGGCCTGGATTTGAAGACCCCTGATCTAGAGCAAGCACCGGAGCGGAGCGGTTTACAGCTGAATGTTGTCTGACTGGAATCAGAGTGCGATCCTCTGAAGTTTATTCACACCAGCCTAGTTTTCAATTGAACTCCAGTTAGTTTGCCTAGATAGGCATAGAAACGCTGGCTTGTTTGGGGAGGTGTGAATGCATAATCAACCTCTGATCCACCTAAAAACCTAGGTCTCATTTCAGTTGAAGTGAACTCTGGTGTGGTTCCAATGCATATGTGAATGCTAAAACAGTGCAGTGCAATCTGGGAAAATACAGCAGGATAATTTTTTTTTCATCAAAGACAAAAGAGAAGTCCTATAACCACTGATATCTGATGTCACTTCATTTTTTGTTTACATTTTGAAAAGAATGTTTTCATCAGAGGTTTTTGTGTCATTTCCTTCAGTGGTTCTTGGTATAGTGCCACCACAGGCAGGGAGGGGAATAATCTGCTCAAAGGGTTTGGTTTGTTTAACACAGTGCAGTGTGAAAGCAAACCACACCAGCTGACAATGTAACAAATATTGCAATTTTGGCCCCCAATCAACCTGAGTCTATCAAACTATCAGGTGTGAAAACACCCTAAGTCTAAGATAATTTCTCAGATTAATCTTTGTCTGAAGTAGATGAATTCAAGCACCTTTGTGTTCACAAGAGATTGGTGGGAATGAATGAACATTGCATTGGAGCCCCATCAACCATAATGCAGCCACAGTTTCAGTCTGTTGTGGTGAAGAAAGAGTGGATCCAAATAGTGAAGCTCTTGATTTACTGTTCAGTCTATGGTCAGAATTTCATTTTTGATCTTGAGATGGATAATAACCAAGAATTCAGTAAACAGGCGACTGAACTGAACTTCTCCTGTTGGGTGGCCAGATTCAGGACGAGAAGCTGCGTCATCCAGGTGAAGCTCAGCTTAAAGCTGCTGCATTGAAATGAGCTAGTAGAAGTAATTCTGTTAACTGAATTACTTTGATAGTCCATCTATAATGTGTTAATGGATGGATGGATGGATAGATAGAGGGGTTTCTTGGGCAATTCTATCAAGAAAATTTGAATATTTTATACCTCAAAAAATGTTCAAAGACATCAAGATTTTATGCTAGTGTAAGAAAGAGTGAGGAAACTGATCTGACTGATTGCTATGCATTTAAAGTTACGTAAGATGCAACATTTTTGCCATTTTTGTCAATGTCAAAAGCAACCAATAAACACCTTTCATGCCAGGTTTTAAAGACGTCATAAAAGAGAGCTGAAGAGAAAATTACAGTTTCTCATCTGATCTGCAGTTCTTGTGACTCTGCAGAGGTAAACCTGCAAAATTGGGCTGTTTTTCATATTTTTCTCATAATCTCGGCTTGGTTTCAGGGGGTTTTAAAATGTCATTGTAGGGTACAGCGTGCGGACACATCTGTCTACTGTACATCCATCACACCATCTGGGCTCGCATGAATGAAGATACAGAGGCGGTTGTTTGGGTTTCACTCAACTTTTTGCCTTTGCAACATGAATTTATGGCACACATCAGGGGCTGGATGATATATCCAAGTTGTATTCAGCTTTTTTTGTACAAGAGTAGCAGAGTATCAGTCTGCTGCCTCCAGTTCACAGCTACAGAAAAAAAAGCATCCCGGAATACTTGCAGCAAGAGATTTCTCATTGCTTTAATTATTCAGCTGCGGGTTTGCAGACATCTGTATTCTTCAGGATCTAATATATTTCAGCCCTCAGTCCTCCTTAGCATCAGAGTAATGGGTCATCTGATCTTACTGAGATGTTAAGCGTTTTATGGTATGAAATCACTTGCAGTGTTCTGTAATGCTCGGAGTGATGTTTCAGTGGATTCGCTACACTGCTGAGAATAAAATTTACATTTTTTTCAACATGCAGTGATGAATTTGGTTTGAATGAACTGTATGAATATATCACGGTAAGTAGCATCAAATGGATGTTACCTACATATTCAGGAATAATGCTATGAGGGTTTTTTTTTCTCTGAGAGCACAAAAGATTATAAGTTACATAAATAATTCCTTGGCTGATAAGTGTTCAGTCACCAATTTACTATATTTACTGTGATATTACAGTCTTGTATTGGGCTGTGTGGGGAGTGCTCTTAGCACTGCTTCTTGCATTTTTAAAATCATTGTGGGTCAGGGGTCAATCTGTAAGCTTTCAGTAGATCTCCAGCTAAATGATTATTTAATTTAATCCCTGTTTAATTTACTGGAACTTAAATGATAAGGTTGTGCTTTTGCAAAAGTACCTATTCCATAGCTCTTGAATGTTTTCACGTTTTATCACATTGTGTGGTAGACCATCACACAGGAACACCTGATTATGAAGTTGGATGCAAAGGACACATTATTTATTTATGATTTTTATTAATAAAAATGTAGAAACCGTATCATATTGTTTCCCCTCCAATAACATTGTGGTGAAGCCACGAACTTCTGCGAGACTTGCGTTGTGTTTTTACCAGTTTCGAACATTTGAGATCAGATTTTAGATTGTTTTTCATTACAAAGTAGATCCAGCTCTGTCTGTTTGGACACAATAATTTTCAAATTAGCTGCTAAATTAGATTAATATGTGAGCTTTGACTGGTCCATTCTCACACAAGAATAATTTACACCGTTTCATTGTATTTCAGGCTGTAACTCTAGAGTTTTGTTTTGAACAAAACATGTTTTTTCCAGCCTCTGACTGCCCTGCATTTAGAAACTTCCATCTTTCCATGAAGGCAGATCTGCTTCCCGGCCCCTAAGAAAAGCATTCGCACAGCATGATGCAGCCACCCCCAAGGGTCATAGTGAGGGTGATGTATTCGGAGCAATGTTTTTTCAAATAATGGATGGAACAGTAGTTTATCTGATATCCCATGCTTGGTATGTTGTTTCATGACCTAACCCTGCTTTAAATTTCATCACAATTTCATCCTGTCTGCTGAGCTTCTTGGTCTTCTTGAGGCTGTTTGCTCATGAAAGCTCTTTAATAAACATCTGAAACCTTCAAAGAACATTTAAGCTGAGATTACACAGCACAAACAGGAACTTTAATTATCTAATTAAAATGATACATGATAGAAATTGCACTAGATTTTGTTTATTGATATCAAAGTAAATGCACAGCACACTGCTGGTCCTAATGAAATTCATTAAAGTTTGTTGTGACCTGTCAGAATGTGGAAACATTCAGGCAATATATTGTAAGTAGTGTACGAGCTGAGAGACGTGGTAGAAGCTGCCTGTTCCAGCCACTTGTACAATGTAAATTATAAAGCAATGGCTTTATAGTTGGCGTCGATGGTTACCAGATGCTCTCAGGGCTGCCCCAGTTCTCTGACATAGGAGGTTGTGACAGTTAAGACCACAAGGAGTGACCCCAATTAGTCAATTAGCCCACGAGAGGCGCCCCAACAATGTGCCGAGGCGCCCCACCAGTCGCCATAAAAACCGATAAAACCGCCACTGTCCAGCTTCTATTGTTTCACTGTCTGCGTCTCTGCTGCCATTGTTGGAAACAAAAAGCCCTCCCCCGCCCCTCCTCAGCTTCTTCATCGTTGCTCCCGTTGCCTTACTGTTCCATTGATCTCCTTCGTCTTGATTGGGAGTGACAAACCGCGGGGGCCATCTGAAAGGTTGCGTTCGTTAGATTGCCGCTTGCTGCTGCGAGGCGTACACACATTCCCGCAGATGTCATAGATGGAGAAGCAGGGGCGTTATGGCCACACACAAAGGAAGGACACACTTTCACAAAGTAGTCCCTTGAGAAGAACAAAAACATGTCTGGGGAGGAGTGTTTCCGTGTACTTGCACACATTTTCGACAAAGGGGGAGCAGATCTTGCACAGCACGGCGCTCAGCACACACTCTGGAAACTTTAGTCCGCATTCACATTTCTGCTTCTCCCAGCTCTGCTCCGTCTTACTGTGCAGTTTCTACGTTGACACACGAAACATGCACGGTCTCCCATCCACCCAACGTGCGCTCCTGTCAAGAAACCCTTCTTGGTTCTTTCATGTCTTGCTGCTGAGCAGTCAACAACGGGGGGAGTGAAACGAGAAGAAAGCGAGAAGAAGGTCTGCCTGAAACAAAAGAAAAAAGGAGCATCCAGTCTCATGTAACTCCGCAGCAATTACATGTCGAAAAGAGAGAACACATTTTTTTAGTGAGTTTGAGTGGAAACAGTCTGACAGGAGGGACGACTTGAAAAAAAAAGAAACAAGCTTCAAAGGCATCTGCTAGTTTCCGTGATTTGTAGCAAGTTTGTATCAGAGCAGGTTTCAAATGATGCTCTAATTTTGTAGGAAAAAAAAACTGAAAGTCTTTAACTGGAGAACTTCAATCAAATTTTTTGATCCAATCTAAACTAATGGTGGTTTTGAAGAGAGTGGATTTAAACTATAAAATATTTTTCTGTAAATACGAGGTACTCAAACACTCAATCTCTCTGTCAAATATCTAGCCATCCTTGAAAGGATACATGCTAATCCATCTTTTAAATGTGAGAGGGAAGGACAAACTGGCTATTTTTGTCTTTGTTTGAAGCACACAGGCTGCTTAAAGTGTATGCTCCGAGTCTACAGTAAGCATAAAAGGATTTTCATGCCATGCTTGCATGATCAGATTTGCACCACAGTAATCCAGGGTTGAGTTTGAGGACAGCGTCTTAAAGAGAGCCAAGACAACTTTATGGCTAACCCAAACTGTTCTGCTTTTTAGGTTCTGTTCATGTGCAGTGAAATAATCCTTACATTTAATAAACTTTTCACTCTCAAAAATAAATTCCACAACAACAGTGTGGTATAAATCATTTCTAAGAGTTAAGACGTTAAGGATACTTTTAAGGTTGTCTCTCTTAAAAAACATTCTTTGGGTAATCTGGGAGGCAACCTTTACTTCAAAATCCAGTTTTCAGCTCTGTTGATTTATTCCTTGAGCTCATCCTGGATTTTGAACAGGCCATGTGTGGCGACTCACTAGTTATTCCTTGTGGCAAAGTTGAGCCATTAACCCTCCTCACCCCATCGCTTCTCATTTTAAAGGCCTCTCCTGATTGAAAGTCTGCCGTTCTGTTCCGATGTAATTTCGTCCACTTTCGCTGTTTTCCCAGAGGAACCTTCTGTCTGTTTGTCGGCGGGGACCTGGAAAGCAACAATGACGGAGACCGGAGTTACGGTGTGTGCCTGTGCTAGTGTACCTGTGGGCACCGAGGGCAAATCCATTTCTTAGGTCAAGCTTCAGGTCATCCCTGTTGCCCCGGAAACCTTGTTCTGGCAGGGTTGCTTGGCAACAGCCCTCCTTTGTTCAAAATGTTTTAATTTGAGGCATATCTTGCCTCGTAACCCCCCGGCTTACTGGCTCATCCCCCTGTCTGTGGATGTCTCAGTCCTTTTTCCCCTCCTTTGTGTTCCTCACCCTCAGGTCTCTCACCCTTTCATAATCTCAGCCATATCCTGGGCATCAAGGGCCCAATCCATCCTACAAGTTTTAGAAGCGGGTTGGTATCTGTATGAAGGTGCAGGATGAGACATTCTGCGAGGAGTCTGTGTGCTCATTCGTCTCTTCACATGAAATATAACTTTATATGCAGTGCATTTGGAAGGTTTTCAGACAATTGAGGTTTTTTTTTTTCTTAGACATTTTCTTAGGTTACAGCCTCACCATAAAAAGGAGTAGATGAGATTTATGGTCTAAAGCCAGAATCGATTAATCTGCAGACATTAGGTTGTAAAATGATTTCCTGAGTCACATTGGTGAGTAGAGTACATGCACATCTGCAGTGTGCTGCTCTACATCACTGTACTCAGGATGAGGGATCGCCGCAAAGTCAGCGCCTCAGTGCAGCCGCCTGGGCTTCCTTAGATACATAACTTGTTACCAGATGGCATTACGTGATGATGGGACTTGACTGTATTGTATTATGGTGATAATTTTAGACTGGTCAGTAAGGAAGAGCAAACTTTGCTGCTGCGGTTCTAATGCTGTGGAACAACCTTCTGCTTTTAATGAAGTACGCCCCCTGTAAGGAAGTATTGAAATCATAACTTAAAGAGGGAGGAGAGTTGATATAAAATCAACTTTTTGAGCTTTATGTGATGTCATCATGTCATTCCCTCATAATGCTGCTTTGTGTTTTTTGTCATGCATGTTTGAGGAATCCTTCAATCTGTTGTGCCTAAACACTTGATCTCACAGAGCGCTGAACATTTCCACATAGCTCCTCCTTGAGGCTCCCCTCCCCATTACACCCACTCAGCTCCTTCAGACTAGCAGCAGCAGCAATTAGCAAACACCTGATGGAACTGTGTGTGTGTGCTGAATGGATGACATATTAAAGGTGGATTGTTGGAAAGAGCATACACTTCTTAAAGAGACAGATGCCTAATTTTAAGGTGTCAAATTATAAATTTTATTTTTAATTCGTGCTTGATGTACGTAGTATATGTGCCTGAAAAGTACATAGTACCATCACTTTAAGTAATTTTCCTGCCTTTCAAAAGCAAATAATGATTTTACATTTTTAGGTCATTTATGTTTTAACCTCATGCTTTTAGTAGCTCTTCATTTCATTGAGATTTTTAGGTATTTATATAAGTATTATCGTAAAGCATGAACTGTTTTTAAACATGTTTTGTTGATAAAGTTGTTTTATTATAACAACTGCTGTTGAGTTGGAATATTTCATTGAATCTGAATCTGTCTTTATGGCTGGGCTGACTTGATAACTTTAAATCAAATCTGCTTGTTTTATAAAGTGCATTGATTTGACATTTGTTTGTGAATTGGTGATATATAAATAAACTGAATTGAAATATGTAATCTAAGAATGCATATCCAAAGCTGTGCGGTTTCAGAGTTGATCTTAGACAGCAGCGGTCTGTTTGTGGAAGCGCTCGCCGCCTAAAGTCGTTGTTCTTCTGTTCACAGCTGCACAGCAGCAGCTTGGAGGATCTTTCTGGCAAAATAACATCACCATCTCTGTAGGGATGTTATTAATCAGAAGATGTTCATCTCTCCATGTCGTCCATTAACTCTGCTGGAAATTGCGGCCAAATAGTTCAAACTTCATTTCATCTGATCACACTCTCTTTTTCTCTTTGCCCTGCAGTCCTTCAGGTGACTTTTGGCAAACACCTTGTTGAAACAGTCCCACCATGATGGTCTGCAGACAGTTTTCTCAACATCATTTTTTCACTTCAAGATACACAATTAACTGTGAGCCTTCCATAGGCAGGTGTGGGCCTCTTTTAATCATCCTCGTCTTTCACTGAATTCAGTAAGGCACAGATGGACTCCTTTCAAGTGTTTGAGGCATTTCAAGGAGCAGTGGAGCAGAATGCATAGGCCACAGCTTAGTTTTGTCATGACAAAAGGTCTGCAGAGCGTCACATCAAAGTGTAAAATAACCACATTGGCCCAAAGCAAAAAGCTTGGAAGATTCAAGACTTTCTGTCTGAACATTGCACACATTGATGTGTAACTGTGTACAATATGGTGACAGCTGTGAACCAAGAAAAGATTAATACAATTCTCAATTAACTAAGTTTGAGTCAAGATATCACGAATTTTAATTGAAAATGTGTAACTTGATGTAATTTAGTATTTCAAAACATAAAAATGACAATTAGATACTGATTATCACAGTTCTATACATGTTTTCTATACAGTATGTTTATTTTTATTAAGTTTCAAGCAAAACATTTTGACTGGATTCTTTTTACTGTTAATTTTCTGTTCTTCAAAGAATGAGTTAGCTCATTTTGGTTGGGCTGTTATTCAAACTGTTTGCTCAGGAAGTTGAGCTGCAGCCAGCAGCTTAATAATCAATGTTGGTAATTATTGACTTATACTTCATGCATAAAACACATTTAAATATTGAGTGCAGGACAAAACCATTTTTATGGGCTCAGATGAACATAAGAAAAAAGATAAGTCCCTTGGAAAAATGTCTGCTTTGGGTGTCAGAAATAGTCAGATTTTCCCATTTGTTTTTAATGGGATAAGATGAGCAAACTGAGCAGATATGCTGTCAAATATAATAGCATAATTATTTTAACTGTAACATTTAAACAGTTTCTTTTCAGGTCAGGGTTGCCGTTGATAAAGCACTCTGTGACCGTTTTGAAGGATTTGAATTTCAGCTCAGCAAAAGGAGAGAAATAAGTGCTGTGATTAAGCATCAGCATTGATTTGGATGCTTTTTTTTTATTAAATCAATATTCTCTCACATTAGTAGTTATGGACAGAGGTCAGTCAATCACCATACCTTTGGTATGTGTGAAAGTGCTAAAAAGCTAATTGCATGCTGCACTGCGTTCGATTAATCTCAGAAGCTGGACGTCAGATCTACTTTCTATCGAAATGCACAGCAGAAAAGCAGAAATTTCAGCTTCCCAATACAAACATTATGAACGAACCATTAGGTTTTTCATGGACAAATGTCTAATCAGAGTTTGTTTTGATTAGAAACCTTTAGAAAAACAATTTGCGGAAGCAGTAATTTTATCAGAATGTAATTAAATTGAAACATAGACTTTGATAATAAATTATCACCCAGTCTGCACATTTGTCTTATGCTAATCTAATATTGTGTGAGTCTGATTGCTGTTTTTGAAGTTGGTTGTTTATGGAGGGGCAGGCAGAGCAGGTTCTCAGGCTCCTGATTGCAAGTTCAGAGATCTTTGTCAAAAGGGCAGACTTCTGGTAATTGACTACTCATTTCTTTAAGAGGCCTATTGGCAGAGGCACTCAGTGCATTTGCCAAGACATTAAAGATTTCACTCTTTACTTTCCTGTGTTTGCATGTGTGTGTGCACTTCTTTGAGTGTGAGGGTACAGATGGAGAGATAAAGCTCGCTTTTCCTTTTTGTTATCAAATGATGATTTCTGATGGCTGAGGTTCTTTTGAAGTGGGCTTGCTTACTGGTGCAGAAAAGAGCTCCTCGCAGTCGGTCTGTAGCCAATTCATTTTGATTCTGGAGGTGCTCAGTTGGCACAGCTGCAGGAAAGTGAACAAAATTACCAAAGGGCTTTGCACTGTATTCTAATATAAGGAGGAAACACTGCCAAGATCTCTGCTGAGATATATACGGTACAAGAAAAAGTAGCTGACCGGTCGGCTTTCCATTCATTTGCCTATCTAAGGTGATATTTGCAAAGGATGCAAAACAGTGGACCGCTAACTGCATTAAAGCAAATAAACTGAGCTGCATATCATTACCAAATGGCAGCATCTGTTATGGATGCTATTTAGTAGAAGAAGCAGTTGTCCTACCAATAAAGCAAACCTTGCAATTGAATAACTCAAGCGAACCTGCAAGAGAAAGAAAAGTATGATACCTTTTTCAGGTATTACTTTCATCTCATGGGAAATTTTGGATATTACTTCATAGCTAGGAAGATGCTCATTAGTTTCATGACTTTACGGTGAACTGGCTCAGACCAGAGGCAGCCAGTGTGTTGTACCACTATGACTCTGTTTCTATCCAGTTTATCCTTCTCTAATATGCACCAGGTGTTGTTGAAATTTAGATAGAAGCATCTCAACAAGTGTAAACATTGCCTTGAATTTTCTTCATTTTTGTCATCTTAAACCCAATTGGGTTTCCAGATGGATGAAGCTAAAGAGCTTGTGTCTGCAGGACAGACACAAGACAGGAGTGAAAGTTGATGGTCATGGTTGTTCTCCTTCCAGTCTGAGCTACTTTGGGCAAAGATTTCATTCTGTAGTTGTGCAAATCTGATAGGACCCCAAAAGGCTGGCAGCATTGACTTTAGCCAAAGGTGGATATTGTCTCTAAAGGAGTCAAATGGATAGCATCATGTAAAAATTGCTTAGCAAATGATTTACTTTGTGTTGGTTAATCTTGAAAAATCTCAGTAAAATACAGTGGAGTTCCTTGTTGTACAAAATGTGAAAGAAGTTGAAGGAAGTAGCAACTTTCCATGTAAAAACACTAAAAATCCTCAAAAGATCCAAAAGAAGGAGATGTTTGACAGGAGCTGCTGATAAAATGTGAAGAGATCCCATTCCGAGGCTCATCCTGTGTCTTAAAAATCTAACTTTTCAACCAGCGTCAAAATCAGCTTGCAGCCAGCTGGGCGTAGTGGTGCATTGTGGTGTTTGACCTGTAACTCTAAAATATGCAAATCAAGACAGACATTTCTTGTACAAGTCCAAACCCTGTCAGAGAAGCAGAGTGTTTGCTCTTGAGCTGTAAAAAAAATATGAGTACAAGTAACTACTATTTTCAGGCAGTAATTATTAAGAAGGCTTTTCTTTCTCTGAGCAAAATGAAGTTGCTTTCACCGCGCTGATAGTTTATTGCTGCTGACTGGCCATGCTACAAAACTGCTTGGAGCTGCAAAAAATAATATTCTTGTTTGCTCAACATAGCCCCAGGTTTTCTGTGCGTAAATTATTTCTAACAAAGTCTTTTGCAGACTGATTCTGCATGGCCAAAGACAAGGCCACAAAAAGCAGAGTCTAATGCAGAATACATTTTACAGGTTATTCATCCTCTTTTTTGCCATATTTGAAATTGCAGTGGAATATGTCAGAATTATTTATTGGTTTTATTTAATATAGCAAACAGGAACATAAACATTCATTACACATTTGTTTGGTGTCCTTACTTTCATAGTAATGGCAGCTATGGACCAAGTGGTGATTAGAGGAAAGATTTTTCTGCTATCATATCTACTGGACTTTCCCAAAGTATTTATACTAAAAAAATGGTCTAGTTATAATATGGACTTGATTTAACTCAGGATGCATCTATCCACATTTTTCACTTCCAAAACCTATATAAGTTTAGTATCCACCGATACTGAGAAAAACTGTGCTGATTTTTTCAAACAGATATAAATGTACTGAATTACACATTTATTTGATAACTCTGCATCAGTACAGCACACTTAAATACACAAATAGCTTCACAAGCTTGGTCAGAGATGAATAAACAACTCAACTTTAATTTGTTCAGGCAGTTCAATTAGGAGTATAACAGTCAATTTAAAATAAATAAAGAAACTGAAACTGACAGAAACAATAGGTTGAATTTCTTGGTCAAACATGTTGACCAAATGTTCCTTTCAAATGGTTTAGAAAGTGCAATTAGGAATTCTAAATATATTTAGTCATATATTTAGACTAAATATATCTGTGAGCACATTGTCATGATTTAATCTTTTTTCAATATCTGGACCGATGCCGATATTAATATTGGATCAGTGGACTAGTACATTTCTGATCACAAGTGGTTTCCATTGAACGTGGTTGTATTTTAGATCATTTGCAAGGAACAAATAAACAAATATTTTAGCTTCTAAATGTCCAAAGCTGGTAGAGACATACTCTAAACTACCTGCAGGTAACTAAGTCTACAAAATATAAATTCAGTTTCTCCCTCCTATGTTTCTTTATTTTTACCTAACTTACAATTACGGACAACTTTGTTTTGTTCTATCATGTAAAGGTCAAACAAAATACCCTGCAGTTTGTAGCTTAAACATGATACAAAGTTAAAATGTTCTAAAGACAGGAATATTTTTGCCAGATTGTTGAAAGAACTCAACCAGTCAAGTCAATAAAGTCTGACATTTGGCAGAAACGCAGCCTTTAAAAGTTTCTTTAGCTCCCTTCCTGTAGCAGAGATAATGTTAGAAACAATATGAGAACAGGAGCAGATTGATCAAAAGGAACATGGATCCAAAGCAGTATCGACCCGGGTTTGGCTCAGGCACAGGAAACACACACAGGCTTTCTCATGCTACAAACTTACAGGAGATGCTCTGTTGGTTTGACCAACTCATGCTGCTCATCTGTTTTTATAAACCAGCTCATGTTAATCGACGATTTGCTCTCCTGTCTCTTCTAGCGTTGTCCACTTATTAGGCGATTTCTGAAGAGTTTATGCAGGAAAACTGGTTAAAAGACACGCTTTAGTTTCCTCAGCTCTTATTGTTGATATTTTTCTCTGCCCCATCGTGTCAGCATGTCTCTACTTTCTCTTTCAATCCCTCCATTTCATTTCTCACTTTCTGCTGTGCTCCACTTCCCTCCGTTTTGCTCTCAATGTTTTTTTTTTTTTTAGTCGTTTCGCCCCTTTCTAAGTCACCCTGTCATATCTCCTCATTGCTCTCATCTATCTACATATGCTTATTTCTGCCATGTCCTTCGTTCACCTCTCACTCTCCGCTCGCCTCTTTCATTCCCTTCTTCCTCGGTTTTCCCCTGTGCTTTTTCTCCATCTCTCTCCTACCTCTCCAACTCACTCCGTCTTTCTCTTTCTTTGGCAAATCATTATTCTTTCTCTTTTGTCAGCAGTGATGCTGCTTGCCCTTTTCCGCGAGCCGAGCTTCCCCCCCCCCATCACCCCTCGCTCCTCTGTCTTTCTCACTGCACTGCTCCTGTAGCAGGGTAGGGTGGGGCGGCCGGCTTGGCGCCTCGATGTTGCTGCTGTTGCTGCAGACACTCTGCTGGGATGTGATGCTGCTGGTGTGCTGCCTACGTGTTTGTGTGTGTGCATAGTGAAACGAACGGGGGATGAGAAGTGGTGGTGGAGGGAGAGCTAGCCGGTGGAGGATGAGAACGAGGAGGGAGATGGTCTAAGCGTTGAGCTAACTAAGTTTGACAGCCACTAGAGGAAGGGTAGGTTGTTGGAGGTGGTAAGAAGGAGGGGGTCGCGATTGGCAAAATCCCCCACAATGCTCAGGCTTCACAAAAAAAGGCGGGATGGTGTAAAAACTAAAGGTTAAGGAGTTTGTTTGTGCTAAGACTGCAGGCAGGGGGTTCTCAAATCCCCAAGCCTCTCTACAATCCTGCCCACCAGCCGTCTCCCCACTTATGTCACTTATTTTGCCCGACTAACCTCAAATAACAGGAGGACAACGGAATAAGAATTTTTATTTTCTTATGTAAGCTGCTGGTTAAATATTTCTGTAAAATCAGTCAAACTCATCTGGCATACCACGTTTTAAAAATGCATAAAAAGTCAAATATTCATTTCTCATTTTCTTAAATCAATCTAAAGCTTTTCTGCTCTTGGTGCGTTAACGTTAGAAAAATGATTTCTATAATCTAAAATACCAGAAAAACGAGGGAGATAATATTGTTAAAATTTAGAGATTTGTATACATTTTGTTGGTGTAGCAGCTCCCCAGCACTTGAATTAATTTGCGCGGTCTCGACGGGTGATTTCAAGGTTTTGTTTATTTCCTTTGATGCGAATCATTAGTCACCACACCCATCTCAGTCACCGTGAAAACTAAGAACGTGTACAAATATTAGAATATTAACATAAACTTACAACACACAAACAAAATAAAACATACCTCACTGCTTTCACCGGGAAATACTAAGTGTTGACTGTGCCAAACACATCTTTGACTATTTGTTCAAGTCATTCATTGGTACAATAATTTGCCAGCCTTCATAGGGCCTGCCCTCATTTAGCTACGGCAGCCCGCGAGGTACATAACAAAAAACAGCAAAACTTTACAGAGTGCAAGTATAATTAAACAAAACAAAATACAAACCACCAACAGTGGTAAACAAAACAGACAAATATTATTAAACAATCTGCAACATCATTTAAATAATTAACAATAAATAATCTACAAATTTGAATAATTTAGACAACATATTTTAATGGTTCACTATCCATTACAGTTGGTATTTATTACATTGCTGTTAAACTTGTTTGGCTTGGATCAAGTTTTGGTTGTCCCACAAGATTTTCGCAGTAATTTGCCGAAATTTTAACCCATTCCTGCTTATAGAACTTGGGTCAGTATTAGGAACCCCCTGAAAAGGAAGGTTCTGTCCCCAAGGGCATTTACGCTACATGGAGTAATGGCTTCTTCCTTGTTGAGTGGCCTTCCAACTTGGGTCAGTGTACGATAATAACATTTTATCACCTGCTTCATCCAACATCCTCACACCAGGGTTTGTTTTTGTTCTGAGTTTGATGTAGATTTTCCACACAAGCAGATACTTATCTCACAAAAAGGAAATCCAATTAAAGGGAAATATGGAAACAAGCAACTGAAAAGATTTTTTTCAGTTTCCTAAAGTTCATCTTCATCTCTGACATGCTTCTGACTCCATATCAAACCTGTCAAAAGTTGTTTGTCTGCCATTGTTTTCACTAATGCCAGCTGATCAGCTCGATTCCTGCCTGTTGTGACATTATCAGCCCCAAAATACAAACCAAGCAGAGTTGGCAGTTTTAACCCCTTTAACTATTTTCTGTTTTATCAAATCCTGCCGTGGAAATCCATACTTTACAACCCAGCTAGGTTTTTATTGTCAGTGTGAATGTGCTAGCAAAAAAAAAAAAAAGAAAGAAAAGTATGCAATGATGGTATCAATAAAATCTACGAAGCTGCACAGATTTCAGCTGAAAACGAAGTCTTTCACCATACTTTATGAGGCAAAGAAGTGCTTGTCAAAGAATGAGAATGAGTGGATCTTATGTAAATCACATATTTTTGTTCTGTGGGAGATATCTGGTTTAAATTAGCATTTTTTGCCAGAGAGGGCAGGAAAAAGGGGGGACAAAAAGTGGGGAACAAGGCCCCCAGTGTAGGATCTAGAGGTGGGCAGAAGGGCAGAGACATGCACATTTACCCAGGGGGATGGGTGGTAATGGAGGGGGGGACAGCTGGGCATAGATGGATGGTGTGGGGGAGGTTGCTCTGTGTCCGGATGTGTGTGTGTGTGTGTGTGTGTGAAGATGTTCTCTATTTCTCCAAAAGGTTGCATCTTTTATGTATCTAACTTGATCGAGTGTGCTTTAAGTACCTTCTTATAAATGAATGTTTTTTTTTTTCTTTTAAGCGCTGTTTGTTTGTGTGACACAAGCGTGTACATGTTACCATTTGTATCTTTTATGAGCATCAGTGTGTGCTTACAGTAATGGGGAGGAGGAAGGGCGGGGCTGGGGGTGTGTGTGGTGGGGGCTTCCTCGCAGAAAGTGTGAGAAGATGCTTCTGTATGTGCGTAATGGACTGTGTCATACCACAGCGTATCAAACCATACACCGTTGGCTGAGTTTCTCATCAAATGTGTACAGCTTCTGCGCCACCGTGACACATGACTGTGTCTGCCGCGCACAATTCCCTGCAGCTATGCTAAGAAGCACACACACACACACACACACACACACACACACACACACACATACATATAAGCACGCACCCACATGCAGATAAAACACAATCTCATAAATCACACAGGTGCACATACTTTGCCCCACGAACGTGCGCACAAATAGATAAATTCCTCCCGGCAAAACAAATACAACTGAGCTCAAACACACATGCATGCAAGCAAATCCACACTGGTAATAAGCTTCTAGAGGCTCACACACATCCACACACACAAAGAGTCACTCAAACTAAGATAATTACCTCCCAGCAAAGCAACAGCCACATTCTTCTACAGGAAAAGCTAAAAAAATAAAAAAATAAAAATAAACAACATAAAAATCTCTGAATGTAGGTCTATAGGGGCTTGCATGCACACAGAGAGAGACGTGTGTTACAATAAATAAAGTTCATTAACCTGAGTTAATTAGCAGCAGCACTGCAAAGCCACCCTGGGAGGACAAAAAGAAGGAGGGAAAGAAGGAACGAGGGGATGGGTAGAAGCAAACGAGTTGGTTTGGAGCAGAGGATGAGGATCGACAGAAGGACGAAGAGGTGAGGGAGGACGAGAGGAAGCTGAGGAGGAGATCAGGGCAGATGGAGGCAAGGAGGGGGGGAAGATGGAGGGAGACAGATGGAAGAAGAAGAGAGAAGGGGTTGAATATGTTAATTGCCAAGGTGGTTGGAAATATTTAATGTCTGTTCTTTTTATGGCATAGAAGACGGAGTAGTTTTTAATTAAACGAATGGTTCCGATCTGATTGGGTACTGAACTTGTACACTGACGCAGACCCAAATCCAAATCTGTAAGCATTGGTTATCAGGATTATATTTTTATTTGCACAATGCATTTTAGTTGAGACATAAGCATAAATGTAAGAACTGAGTCATTCCAGGAGAGGTTTCTTTATTCCGCCTGTACTTTGGCACAGCTTCTCCTGATATGGAGTGCCAAGTGAGATTAGAGAGCTCCTAATTCAGGCACAACAGAAAAGACTCTGCTAACCTTATTGCTGTGTGTCAAGACTGCTGTTAAATCACCGTGCTCCAAAGACTTCATGTGGGCCCACAAGTCAGCCTTCCTATAGATCACTCCAGCTGTACTACTGCAGTGAAGAATTGCTTTAAAAGCACATTTCCTGTGCAATACTGTCCTAAAGAAATGTCAATGGGATAAATCAGATGCATTTCATAGATTTTATTACTGTTTGGTTACTCTTTATAACAGTAACAAATAGGCTCTTAGAATATAAAATTAATTATAATGTTGTTTTATTACAACAATCTGCTGATATATCTTTGCTGTAGTTTATTAATCATCATAAAGAAACACCTGCAATGGAGTGATTACCTGTCCAGGGAGTACTACACCCAATGATAAAAAACTTAAACAATTTTTTAAAAACTCAGTTTAAACAGTTTGAAAGTTGATTTCATGTTTTTGTTGTCAGCAAATTTCCTTCTAGCTCTGAACCTAAATTTCTTCCCCGTTTGGCTGCCTGGAGTTCCAGGTAGTTCAACTTTCCATCGTTACAATTTTCCCATAATTATAACTTCTTATGATTAGATGAAGAAAGGCAAAAGTGAGGTTGACATAAGACAAAACTAACTGGGAGAAAAAACTCCTGACAGACTGGCCCGACTTCAACTCTGGTGAAATTGTAATGAGACGTAAATGCTGTAGATATGCACATGCGGTCACAGTACTAATGTGCAGATTTTTATTCTCAGATGGTCAATATCATTTTCTGCAACAATGCACATGTATACATACTTAGCCTACAAGGTAAACCACAGCATAAAATCAAACTATAAATCTAACTAAAAACTCAAATCTTTGTGGCCTTTGTGTCTATTAGCTGGGTCACCATTAGTAATGTTAATGAGTAAAAAGCTTTGCAAAAACATCCATTACAACAAAAATATGTCTAATTTAGAAAAATAAAATAATGTTCCAGAACTAGAGGAAGAACAAGTCAATCATTTTTAAATGTGTCTTTACTAGAAGGCTTCCTTTATTTTTAATCTCTCAACTTTTCTGCTCTGCACTTAAGTTTTTTTTTTTAGTTTACTGTTGCTGCTGCATTTTCACAGATAAAGTGGACTAACATAATGTTACTCATAGGGGTGGACATTTGTTGTATCGTTTATCAATAATTGTGATAAATTTCTTATCATCTTATCTGATTTATCCATCCATCCATTTTCTTACACCCTTGTCCCTTAATGGGGTCGGGAGGTGCTGGTGCCTATCTCCGGCTGGCGTTCTGGGCGAGAGGCGGGGTCACCCTGGACAGGTCGCCAGTCTGTAGCAGGGCAACACAGAGACACGCAGGACAAACAACCACACACACACCTAGGGACAATTTAGACAGACCAATTAACCTGAAAAGTCATGTTTTTGGACTGTGGGAGGAAACCGGAGAACCCGGAGAAAACCCACCATGCACAGGGAGAACATGCAAACTCCATGCAGAAAGGCCAGGGCCGGGAATTGAACCCAGAACCTTCTTGCTGCAAGGTAACAGCTCTACCAACTGCGCCACTGTGCAGCCTTATCTGATTTATTGTTACCATAAAACTGAACATCCTTTTCTCACACCCCTAGTTGCTTGTAGCGCCGGTGATTGATGTCATTTTCCACAAACGAATGAGATGATGCCAGAGCCGGTCTGAGGCAAAGCAAGCTGACCTTTGCGATGGTGACGGTAGTAGGAGTTTGTCTTGTACTTGTTGGGTTGGCGGTTCAAGCCCCTGTTGTCGTGTCCCTGGGGAAGACGCTTCACCCGCCCTGCCTGCTGGAGGGAGCCCAACGGGCCGATGGTGCTGTGTGTGGCAGCCTCACTTCTGTCAGACTGCCCCCAGGCTCCTGCAGGTCATTCTTTTTTTATGCAGTTGTACAACTCAGAACAAATGTAATCTCAAGATCCTCCTGCAATCCTGTAGCTTGAGACCTTCATCGTATAAATGGGACTGATTTCATTAGAAAGCATCTTTGTTTGTCCAGAAAAGCGCCTTATAAGTCTAATGCCATTTTATTTCATAAGCAGTCAGACCTTCAGGGGCTCCATGGAAATGATTAAATGTTTACCAAGATTATTAATCTAGAGTTTTAACATTAGTTTTTTGAGAATGAGAATCCGCTTAAATGTAATTTTACAGTTTCACCAGAGATTAATGGGCAAATTTACTTTGTTAAAGTGCAAATAATTATATTTATATTTTGATTGTTGGGTTACCATGCCTACAATCTGATAATATAAGTTTAAATTTTGTGTTTCAGCATGATTCCTTCACTTTTCAACAAAATTGCTGCCTTCGGTTTCCTTTAAGCTCAGCCAACTACACAAGTCCCCAGATTCTCAACAGGAAGTGGGGCCCTCAAATCCTTTTCTGCTCTAGGCCCCATACTGCCTTGGACTGGACCTGCATGATGATCTGTAGTAGTTGCACTGTGCATTTCTCTGCTGGATGCAAGAGACAAACAGGGAGATTTCATTTTTGTGGCACTAGTGGGGGCAATGCGCTTCATGACGATTGAACTTATAATAAGTGCCATGGAGACTGTTTGTTTTCATAGGCCGGGCTTTATGGGAGGAGTATTTTTCCCCATGTTTTCTGAGTCTTTGCTCTGAGTTCTGGCTAATTGGAGCAGAGGTGAGATAGAGAAGACAAGTGTTATGGCGCAGCTTGAGACAGTCGTGGTGCTGCAAAACAGGAGCGTCCTGCGTGGCAACAGAGCGAGCGCGAAAGCTTTTTCATACGCTGAACCACTGGCCCACCGACAACTATATGCTGTGTGACAATGGTAAAGTTGATGATGAACAGAATTTGTTGATTCTTTTTCAGATGACTAAAAAGAAGCAACGACTGCATGGTGCTGCAGTCATACCCCCACAAACACAAATCCTGCTCTTGAAAATCATCCGTTTGTAAAAAGGCCTGCAGTTACATGAAGAAGAATGATTTGTGTCACTTAGTTGCACACATAAGTGCATTTAATCATATTTTCAAATTTGTCTACATTTATTGATTCATTGCGCAAACTGCGGAGAAAATAATAAATATCACAATTCTGACAGTTTCTTTTGGCTTTAAACATCATTAATTGGAATTTATAGTAACGACAATAATTCAAAATTATTTTCATGATAAGAATTTTATTTGAATAAATGATACAATATGTTGAATGTTAAATTTTCCTTAATCCTATGTTTTAAAATCCCTGCTACAAAAATCTATATTCATCCATAAAAGCACCTTACATGCAAGTCCTAAATGCCATGGAAATATGAAAGCCTATCAAATATTGAGTCTTTTTACAGTGTTATTTTGCACATATTAATACTGTGATGCTGCATCAGGATACAGTTCAGCTGTAATCTGTGTGAAGATTTCTAAAGGAAATCAAACAGAGTGTATGTGTATGTTCTTCCTCTTGTCTTTCCTGAGTTGAAGAAGCCTGGACTGAGCTATGTAGGTAAAACATACTCACACTGTTTGAAATCTTCTTATCTAAACTCTTAGATAAAAACAGAAACAAATAATCCTTTTTTTTCAAACTAAAAAGCTCGTCTTTATGTTTTTCTGTCTCTTGACGATGGAGAGCCCTCAAGCTCCTCAATTTCCCTCTGTTGTCTCACTCCTCTTTCCCCTCCCTTCTTTTTCACACAGTCCCGGTTTCCCACCTCGTTTTGCCACCCAGCCGCCTCTGCATACCCTTATCCATCCATCCTTCCCTCTCTGTCAGCGCTCCCTCCCTGCCTCCTCTCGTTTGATATCCCAGTCAGCCTTCTACCTCTGTGTTCTCTCACCTTGTTGCCGGCTATAGGGAGGGTGTAAATTGTGTTACTTTAAATACCCGTGTCTTCCTCTGGCTTACAGCTTTGGTTGGAGATGAAGAAGTGGGATGTGAGGAAAGAATAAAAGGAGCTGGTGTTGAACTCGGCGTCTGCAAAGGATGGAGAGGTTGCGCCTTTTTATTTTTGCAGCTTGAGTGTTTAGCCAGACTTAACCATTTAAACTGCAGCTGAACTTCCGTCCACTCCTTTAAGTCCTGCTGTTTGGGATCCTCAAATGACCAGAACAGCTGTATTTATATCCAGGGCTTACCGAGGTCAGATTCTAGTGGCGAGCAACTCTCTTAAGATTTCTGTGAACTATTTTGCTGCATATGGGTTGGGTGCAACCCTTTGCACTTACACTTCCTAAACCTTTTAACTTAAAAATCAGTGTATAACTCAATCCACCCATCTCATCTCATAGGCTATGGCTCAAGTCCATTTAAAATATTGTTCAGAGTTTGATAAATTATCCTAATGTGGTTTCATTCTACCCACATCGTGCTGCAGCTTAATTAAGCCAAAATTTATCTTTGATTAATTCTGACTGTTAGAGCTAACAAAGTTACCATCCTCATATGGTGACTAACTTCCAAATGATTTGTATGCATTAACAGACCTTCAGATTTAATATGCAGAGGGCCGTTTCATCATCATTAAATTGTTTCAGGTTTTATGAGTCCTTTGAGGAAGATTAACCTTTTATTTATTAGCGTACATTAATTGAAATAAAGTCAGTCTGACAGGCTGCAAGTCTGATCTTTGGGTGATGACTGCAGCTGAAGTTGGTAAAAGTTGAGCACTTTGTTTAATATGCTGCTGTTAAAGTATGAGGTGCAGTCTTTGCTTTCAGATTGTTTGCTTCTTCAACTTTTAGCCCATTTTCAGATCAAATAGACTTTAAAAATGTACTTTGAACTTTAACACTGTTTGAAACTACAAGCTCGAAATAAATTTGTAAATTTCTGATTTTGACAAAAACATGTTTGTTTTTTTCCCTCTGCATTTTCACAAACATTTACAGAAGAAAAAAATAGCATAAACTGTGATAACTTCACATCCAAATTGGGAGAATAAGTAGGCAGGAGAACTCTTAGTCATGCAAACAAACAAGTCGAGCTTTTACAGCAGAGTGACAAAGAGAAAGAATGCTTTGAACCATTTGGTTCACAGATTATGTTGGAAACAACAAACTAGTGGAACAATGCTGGCTGGTCAAATAAAGCCAAAACATAGCCTTTTGCTTTCCATGGAAAAAAATACTGCATGTCCTGAATACACCATCCGCTTGGTGAACCATGGTGATGGCACCATCATGCTGTGGTGATATTTGTTTTATTCAGCAGGTGCAGCTGGTCAAAGTTGTTGGAAAGATTGATGGATGAAGAAATCTGTTGGCTGCAAAAAATTTGGAATGGCCCAGTCAAAGTCCAGACCTGAAATCAATTGAAAACTGCCTCCTGGGAATACCTAGAATCTGTCAATGCTGGAGGCCTTGTTTAAAAATGTTTATAATTATATTTTAATAGTTCAAATACTAAATATACCTTAAAATGCATTAATATCTACTAATATCCATTAATATCTGATATTTCAGATATGACCCTCAACAAAATCTGTGATTGGGCAAATTCTTCAATACTGAACTGGGATTGGGTGAGGGTCCATTGTAATGTTCATGGATTCTTTCCATCCAGTCTGACTAATTTAGTCTTTTAATACAAATAAGGATGGGAGACAGTTTCAGTTTGCAAGTGTGGGAAACGCTGGTGAAGACAAACTCTTAAAGATGTGAAGCTGCAACTGCAGCAATAGATGTTTTTTTCTAAATGTCAACTCAAATGTTAGTGAATACCAATGCATACCACAAAGTTTGATTTCTGTTTGTAGAAAAAAGGTCAAGCGATGTATAATTTTCACTAGAATTCACTGAAGTTTGTGAGTGCAATGTGAAAATGTGTGGAAAACTTCAAGGAATAATTTTGCAAGGCACTGTTGTATTATCAGAGCATAAGTAAAAAAACACTATGACAAAAAAATGCACATTTGGTTTAATGATGTAAAGCTGAATGTCCTCTTATGATCATTAGAGCCGTTCGGAGAATATTCCTCTCTTATGTGTCCTCTTGTTAAAGTGTCCCTAATGGGTGTTTTGGTTCAGACAAAAGTCACACACAGGTTATTCTGAGAGAAACAGTCAGCGGCTACCAAAGGCGCAACATAAGTTTGGGTAATTTGTCGGAGCTCATTGTGGCTGGCTTGATGACTGATGCCTTGGGACAGCCAATTTGCTCAAAGTGTTCATGCCAAGTTGAGAAGCTCATGCGATCAGCCACAAGAATTAGACCAGGATGCTATTAAAGGAGACACTAATCCACAGGGCACTTGACCACAAATTCAGGCCTCAGCCATTATGCTGCTTCAATAAACTTACCACAAGGTCACAGCTGCATTAAAACGGCAGCGGCTTCCTGACATGTAGGGCTCCTGGTGTCTAAGTATTCTGAATCCTGCTGGCAAGCGGCAGCGATACCTGACGAGCTGTTATCACTCTCAGTCCTCACCGCCCAGAGCGACACTAAAGTTTTTTTTTTTAAACTCTTCTAATAATTGATGTGTTCTGATGCTGAACTCATCTTCCATCTTTAAAAGATGGCCAAAGTTCCTGCAGGCATCTCCCTGCTCATGTTCTGCAAATGTGTGTTTTTGATGCTACATGCACTCTGGTTTTCTCACCTCCTCTTCTGCATCCGCACTTCATGAGCCCCTCCCCATCCTCTTTCATGTCTTGATGGGAGTTCTGCCCAAGCACATTTAAGCAGATGTTCTTCCTCTGGAAAAAAAAAAAATCAATTCCACCAGCCGTGCACGGATGTGATAACACCCCACGCTCCATATAAACCTGTCTCCCGCTTGACAATTTGGTTCCAATTAAACTATTTATACACGCTGTATTTAAGGGGTGAGAAGACCGCTCGAGGCGTATCCTCTTATGAGATGCTCCCTCTTTTGACTTGGTCTTTTTTCTTCACTAGTGCTATTATTATTTTGTTTTGCCCGAGCACCGTTGCGATTTGAAGTGCGTAACGTGCACAAGTATGGATGGCTGCACTCAAGGCCTCAATACCTCAACGTGGGAAAAGGTGCATCAGTGGCCGTGTTTGTCATTACTCACTATAAATGGGAGCCTGCATATTTTACTAACATCTTTTGCTCTGATTCACAAAATCATTTGCCACCCTCGCTAAACGCAGTGTAGAATTAGCCTGTACCATCAACCGTTATCAAGGGAGCACTGTTAAATACCATAATTTAAGCCTATTTGAATACTGTTACACACCCCAATGGTTCACTCATCAGTAGTTTTCCCGTTTCAGCTCCAGCCCTCAGAATCCCTTCATTATGAGGAGGTCATTTGTATTCTCAATCTTGTTTCCTCCGACCTGCTAATTTCCATAGCGGTTGAGCCCGTTGTGCAGCGGCTGATGCTTTTGCACGTCTTTAGAGAACTTGAAGCAGATATCAATGAAAAGGTGTAAAAATACATCAGCGGTATGAGTTGGCTCTGTCGTTGTTTGCTTGACATGAGGAGAGGTAATGCCCGCCACAGTCTTTCCATCTTTGAAAGTCCCTCGGGTCGTGCAGGTTCTGGGCACCACTGACTCATTGCTCCTACATTGGCCTCGCAGACATACAACCATATAACCATTTGTCAGCTTTTTTTGTCCCTCTGACAAGATGTCAGTGTGCGCACACATTGTGTCTGTGCTCTCAGAAAGACAGATAGAGATGTATAGATAATCTGACAAGCAGAGAAAGACATGGGCGGTGGGAGACGGAGAGAAAGAAAAGGGAGGGAGGCGAGTAACGTGGATTGAGGGTTTATCTGATTTGGGTGGCGCTGCGTGATGCTGGTTTTGATTGTGTTTACGTAGAAGTTCACTGTTGCATCTCGCCTTACTGTCTTTTGTGACATTTCTCTTCCTTTCTGCTTTTACCTAGATGAAGACCCGCTGCAGCCCATGACCTCGGATGAGACTGTGTCCGTCGGCGGCATGGTGACGTTGACCTGCCGAGTGGCAGAGACCGACAACTCCTCGCTGCAGTGGTCCAACACCGCGCAACAGACTCTGTACTTCGGAGAGAAGAGAGGTGAGAGACACTTTGTTCAGCTAAAGAAAGCTTAAAGAGAAACATCTTGAATGCAGTGACAACAACAGGCGATCACCGCTAACGGCATTTCAGCAGCCAACGTTTTTGCTATGACTTTGATTTATCCAACATGACTAAGAAAAACAGGTTTTCGCCCTAACACAATGAGGTCAATCTGTTCATCATTACATCACTACAACAGATTTGTGCCGCCTCTTGTGTCTCAAACAAATGGCTACCTTTGTTTTAGCAGCAGCAATCACGTAATGCAACATGCCAGATGGATTGTTACTACAGACGACCAGCTGGGAAGATGATGCTCAGAAGTTGTTTGAGAATGCTTAGCGCTTTCAAAATGAAATTGACTTATTTATTGGATGGATAAATGTGTCCTTCACATCTTACCGTGGGGGAACGTCTGTCAGTCATGGATCCAGTTGGAAAGCAAGTTTTGAGAAAGAGGAATTAATAAATGTATTATTTTATGGATACTCTCTAGTTCATATAGAAGTCATATTTTATTACAGGTCTGGATGAGCCTGGTAAAATATTTTCATTTAAAGACCTTAATTCCTAAATTCCTAAGAATAAGTTGCTCCAATCAAAGAAATTCCCCTAATTTTACAGAATTATTCATTCATCTGTCCAAAGATTCATACTTCTACAGTACAGATTTGCATTTCATTTTAAAAACAACCAAAGGACAATGGAATGTGAGTGTAAAAAATCTTCCTGTTATCTATTACACTTTATATCTGCTGATAACTGTCACTATTGAAAGCTGATTGGAGAGAAACTTCTGTATTTCAGCTCCAGAAAATAACATCGGTTGGAATGTGGAAAAATTGATTAGACCTGCTACATAAGAAGCTATGCCATTCCAAAAATATGATTAGAGAAACAAATTTTTGCATTTAGAAAGATGAAATGTTTTTTTTTTTTTTCACTTAAAGATGCCTCTAAATTACGGCCTGAAATGTAAACGTAAATCTCCCTTTTGTGAACACTGGATTTGTTTGAGCTTGTTTTTAAAGTTGCGACTGATGTCAGACGCATGAAGCAGCGACTCTGCTAATCTAAAGCATTGCAAAGTAAAAGACAACATCACACTCTTGTGCTACTTCTGTACAAATCTAATGTTCAGCCAACGACTTGCAATTAAGACGCTTGTTTCTGCACTGCTGTCGAACAAGGCGCCAACAATCACTTTGAACATAAAGGGGTCAGAAGCTTTGTTGATGCAAAAAAAACTTTCCAAACAAAGACCTTGGGCAGCCGAGAAAGCAAACAGGACGGTTTTGTATTATTGCTGGAGAGCCAAAAGCACTCGATAAAGGCAACAAAAGAAAGCACAAGACACAAAAAACAAGGAGTCTGATGAATTAAAGTGCATCAATGTGTCCAATTATAAGAGCCGCGCCTAAAGATTAACTGTCTCAGCTCTATGATAAAACGCTGTGTGCAAGCTGGGCGCTTAAAAAGGAGGTGATCTGTTTATGGGCTCCTTTATTTGACACGGGAGCAGTATTTATAGCAAAACAAACAAAAAGACTGAAAACATTTAAATAAAAGTCTTGCATAGCTCTGCTTCACACAACAGACTCAGTAAGTTTGAATGAAAAGAGGAGAGAGCTTCACAGATGGATGGAAGATGTGTTTGGATTGTTGGTGAATTAGAAATGGAGAACATGGTGGAGATAGGAAGACTTTCTCTTGCACTAATTTAACACTTCACAAAAGAAGCCAAACAATCACAGGGACAAAGTTGAGAATAGTTGGGATGGATCTGACTGCAGACTGAGGAAGTTTTCCCCACAGAGTGCCAACACTGTTGCAACAGACAATTTGGAAAACAGAGCAAAAATGTGAGAGTGTGTTGTGTGCATGCATGTGTGCGTACGCTGGGGTGTGGGGCCAAGTTGAAGGACCAGCAAGTTGTTAAGCCTGCTGGAAAACGAGAGAGGAACTCCTCTCACTCTGATGCAAAACTTCAAGTTGGTTTCCTGCTTTGAGGTGAATTGAGAGGAGGATTTGAGGAGAAGGTGGATGTCAGGGAAATGAACATAAGAAAGAGGAAAGAGGGAGCAAAAGCAGAAGATGTCCCTTCCAAACAGCCTCGTCCTGCTGCATCACATCAACCTACAGCATTTCTGTAGCTTGAGAAACAGAGCTGAGAAAAACGAGAAGGGGAAAATGGTAATGAAATGCAAGCATTTTTAAAACAATACGTAACGTACCTTTTTACATTGATGCTCTGATAAGAAACTTTTAAACAGCAGCTAATCTATGTCTGTGTGTTTCCTTGAGGTATAAATATGACATGACACAATCTAATAAGAAGTCAGTTTCTCTTATTAGCTGCTGTTCTAAAAGAGAATAAGAAAATAACATTCACATTGACAAATATATGCTCCTAAAAGCCCCAAGAAAACATCCATTTGTGAAAATTTATTCAAATTTACAGTTGAGCAATTATTATGTTTAAATGTAAAAAAATAAATAAAAAACAAATGTGTAACAAATATACCAGGAGGATCTGGAGCTAGATGGTGGGGAAGATTTTTATGTTTTTTTTTAAATCTTCAAAAGTCACAGTTAGAGAACTGAAGCATTTTTTCAGTTAGCAATTATCCAGTTTAAAATAAAATAAAATATATCTGTATTTTAAAGGGTTTTGATTTGGGGTGTATTTAGATGAAAACATCATTCTGGATACACGAGAGGAAGAGAGAGAGACAGACAAGTTAAGATCAGTTTGTTAGAACAGTGTGACTGGCTAATGTTAGCTGCAAACAGAACCAGTTAGCATCTACAGCTTCCTCTGCCGCTAACGCTTCACGGTTTTATTTTATCTGGACTTCATTTAATACTGTTGAAAAATACTTAGACCAATCAAACCTGAGTTGGATAATTTTGACCTGAATTCCTTAACATATTTTTAAAGTAATATTAATAATAATTATATATATATATATATATATATATATATATATATACTGTATATATATATATATATAATTATATATTTTGTTTTGGAATAATATTTTTTTATACCACAGTCTTGGAATACAGTAAAAGAAAAAGGCAAGCAAGGTTATTTTTGGTTCACATAAGAACAGGGTTTATTGCCTAGCAGCACTTTTAACTAGACTTTAACATGTTAATTTTGAGCCCTGGGACAGACTGGTGACCTGTCCAGGTGACCCGCCTCTCACCTAGAATGTTAGCTGGAGAATCACCAGCACCCCCTGACCCCACTAAAGGACAAGGGTGTAAAGAAAATGGATGGATGCATGTTAATTTTGATTTTTTTGACCAAATTAGTCATTCAGTGGTGAAATAACTCTAAAGAAACATATTACCTGGGTACACATGTCTAAGATTCTGCTACTTCAAATTTAAAAGGACTTCTTCACATTTCCTTAGTTTTTCTTCCTGTTTTTCTCGCATTTTGCTTAGACTTATACAATTTTTATATTTTAAGATAAAAATATACCTCATTTTAGTTTGTTTGGTTTTTGGTGCAGCCGAAGTGTTGAAGGGCTTTTTTGAAAACTGAGGCAAAATCCTGACATTCATATACAATATAAAACTGATTTATATTGTACATTTAAAATAAATAACTGAAAGTTACCAAATTACTCAGTACATTTCTTGTACTGTTAGAACAATGCATCCAGCAAAATTTAAACTAGGAAATAACTGAAACAAAATTGTAGAAATATTTAGCGAGTAAAAATAGGTGTTGCTCTCTACATTCATTAGGTATGACCTCACTGCCAGGGCTGTTTTCTGTAGTAAGTTAAATTCATCCCAGATTTCTGAAGGAGGAAGTTTAAAAAAAACATCAACAAAAGAACAGAAAAGTTTCCAGCATTCAAAACTTTTTGCCAGGGCCGTTCTGCTTGTTTTGAGTTTCAAACTTCACCATCTTCTCCACTTGCCCAAAGACTCATGCTTGGTGGCAAACTGAATATATATATATATATATATATATATATATATATATATATATATATATATTATATACTGTATATATATATATATATATTTTTTTTTTAAAGATGTGCAAAGTCCAGGAGAATCAGACACATCAAAGAGGATTAAATAAAAAGATTTTCAGCTCCAAAAACCTAAGTCATGATGGAGTAACAAGTGGAACTGAACATTCCTCTTTGCTCCACTTTCGGAAATGATAAATTGAGATGAAGCAGCGAGTCATTGCCGCTGGCCCGAGCAGTGGAGTCCAGACACCTTGTCTCATAGCTGAGACAGCAGGACACAGAGGAGGCAAGAGTATAAAGGATACACCAGAGCTGGAATGAAAAGGAAAGATAATAAAAGACTTGATTGAAGAGGGGCTGAAGAAGAGAAGGAGATGGGAAATGGGAAAAATCAAAACTCCTTGCTGTCTCGTTCCAGCACAGCCCAGCGTGCGCCGGGCTTTGGAGCAGAGGGGAAGTAATAAGTGGCCGAACAGTGTGTGGAGAGATAGCAGAGCAAAATGATGAGGGGAACTTCTTCACAGTGACGCTCCAGTAAAGGAACTAAGAAACGAGTAATCATGAACTGAAGGAGGGATGATCATTTTATCATAACAAGTAGCTGGATTAAAAAAGAAACTTAAAATAAGCTTCATGTGAATATTAACCAGGCTATGTCATTAAACTGAGCTTAACAAGAGAACAAAGGGGGAAAAAAGAAGGAGCATCTAAAAACCAGGAAGATATTAAAGAGAAGAAGGGGAAGAAAAAGACCTTGGATTTATCTGATAATAAAAACGCACTATTCCCTCAAATGATGTAAAATATGATGAAATATCTTCACCCGTGCCGTGATATATGAAATGTTGATGTTGCTGGCATAATCACAGGGCCACATCGATTCAATCTAGTTCTCGGCGGCGAGGCAAAGCCCCCACGACTTTTATCAGCCAAACAAAGCCTTTGATATCAGTTGAATTTAACCCTGCTTTGCACCAGACAAAAGGTGGGAGAGAGAGAGAGAGAGAGGAGGGAACAGTGTGTGGCCACTTTTAAGGGATTTTTTAAAAAAGCTACATGTGAGTGATTAGAAAGACAAAAAATAGTTAAAAGAACAAAAGCAGAGGAAAGCAGACTGGTTCCAGTGGAGCAGAGCTAATGAGAGTTCTGCAACTATAACGGAGATAAAGATGAAGCAAAACAGGAAATTAATTGTTAAGGGACATAAAGCCCAGCTGAGTTTATTAAAGCAGATGCAATGACCAAAAAAAGAAAGCTTCCTTTCTTTTCTTTTTTAATAGATACTGTCTTGTTTTAATGAGAACATGAAGGTTTTGTGTGAGGAAAGTGTCGCTCCTTGGCAGAAATGAATGATATGATAACTGTCGCCAATGCAGGATGGCTTAATACACTTTAAGGCCTTAATTCTGGATAATTTATTTTAAGACCCTTTTAAGGACCTGCGGATACCTGGAGGAAACAAGTGTAAGTGGATAGATGGGTAGATGAGATGAGAAAAACAGACCTGCTAATAGAGGAGATTAGACAGCTGGGAAAGCATGGAAACAGATGGGTTCCTGCATTAATACTGCAGGACCAAAAACACAAGAGACATGGAGACAAAGAGATGGACACGAGGCGAGAGGAAACAGGTGGAGAAGCCAGAGCTGAAAGAGAAAGTCTGCTGCAGGAAAGGAGAAAGCACAAGACCTCACCGATTCTACTGATTCATCTGATTAATTTTATCATCAGATAAATATAATACAGTGGCGCAGTTGATAGAGCTGCTACTTTTCAGCAAGAAGGTTATGGGTTCGATTCCCGGCCCCAGTCTTTCCGCATAGAGTTTGCATGTTCTCCCTGTGCATGGTGGGTTTTCTCCAGGTACTCCGGTTTCCTCCCACAGTCCAAAAACATGACTGTCAGGTTAATTGGCTTCTCCAAATTGCCCCTAGGTCTTTGTGTGTGTGTGTATACATGGTTGTGTGTCCTGTGTTTCCCTGCGTAAAAGCAGAAAGGAAGAGAAATGTCACAAAATACAGCTCCTCCCAACCCCACTAAGGGAGAAGGGTGTAAAGAAAATGGATGGATGGATAAATATAATGCAAAATTCAGTTTTAAAAGGATGATTTCAGTTATTGCGGAAGAAAAAAATCTATCCAAACAACCCTAGCTGCATGAGATAAAGCAGTTACCTCCTTTGATTAACCAGATTTTTAGAAAGCTGAGTTCAGCTCCCCACCTAGATATTGTCACTGTCAGACCCATAAAGTTAAGAAATCACCTAAATCTCTCCTATCTGAGAGCATAAGATAGGCTGGAAGATCTAAAAGGAATCTGCACGTCATTAAGATAAAATAAAATAAGATGAGATCAGATTAGATGAGATATACTTTATTGTTCCCTAAGGGAAATTTGTTAAGAACAGAAGTGAAGCGACTGCAAGATAAAAGCGTAAACGTACAATACAGTTCGTAGGAATACAATTTGGACATATTACAATGATTTTTATACAACAATTAAAGAATCAACAACTTCAAACACATTTACAGCAGAAAACCACTAACATCTATCAGAGTTGAAAAGATGACAGGGTCATTTTTAAGGCTGTTGGACTCTCACCAAGCCACGGTGAGCAGGAAACAAAACATTTGACTGTTTTGTTTCCAAAACAGTCAAATGCCACTCTAGACATTATGTCTAGAGTGCATTGGCCCCTCAATCAAGAGGTGAGCAAGAACTAACGCACTGAACCCATCGCTTCCCTCAGTTAAGATCAGAGTTCATGACTCAAAAGTAGAGGGAAGAAAAAATCAGCATTCATTTAGGAGTCCCAAAGTAAAATATAAAAACATACCTGACCAAAAATAACACAAAAGTCTGAGTCACGTTTACCTTTTTAGGAAAATAGTCTACATTTGACTGATCATGATGAGTCAAATGTAGAACATTTTGTGTCCCGTTACATCCGGTGTAAAAGTAACACAGCATTTCAGGAAGAAACGGATGTTTGAGACCTGAACATGTTCCTGTGATGGATGAAACCGTGACTTCTGCTCTTTACCAGACTAATCTTGAAGAAGGATGTCATCTTATGAGGACAGTGATCCAAAGCACAAAAGGAAGTTCACTATACTGAATGACTCAAAAAGAAAAAAAACTGCAGGATTTGAAATCACCTAGTCAAAGTCTGAAGGTAAATCTGAATGAGATGCTGTAGCATGGCCTCAGGCAGGATGTTTGTTTTCAAAGACTAGCTGAATTAAGGCTGGTCAAAGAAGTGTCAGAATTCTTCCAAATAATAATAATAAAAAAAAAGATTTCCACTTATTACAGAAACATATTGGCAGTTATTCCCGCTAAAGGACGATTTCTTTTCAAATACACCCACCTAGCATCTTTCCCATCATGAAATGAAATCATTTGAAAACTGTTTTTTGTTTTTACTCAGGTTATGTTTATCAGATTATGACATTTATTTCATTGTCCAAAAAAATAAAAAAAAACCTGAAGAAATCTGTCAGAGGAAGCTTTTTTCACAGTCCTGTGCATTTTGAACATCTGTCAAAGATTCCTCTTTCTAGTGCGGATCTTAAAAATAGCTTACAAGGCTCTATGTCCTCCTACTAAATATAATGCCTCTCGTCTGTCCATCTGTAGGCACTCGAGCTTCCTGGAACATTTCCTGAGATTTGCAGAATCAAACTAAAATATCTTAACTGAAGCTGAAAAGTTTATTTTTAATGCTGCATCACGCTTTATTCCTCATTTTAAATGTCCTCTTATGTTGTTTCCCTGCAAGCAGAACAAAAAATATAAACTTAAAAGAGGTTCCCATTTTTTCAAAGTGCAACACAATAAGCCTGCTCTTATCTATTAAAAGATGGTTATTTCCTATGATATTCATTTACTTATTGTGGGTCTCAACCAGGACTTCAGACTTTATAAAACGACAACCGTCTGAAAAAGTGTTCCTATGACAAAACCACTGAAAGATTTAATTTCAACTCCCTTTAATGGACTTTCTGTAACTATAACAAATGGGACCACATATTTACTTGTTAGCCAACGATTAACTTTCAGCCAGACAAATAAGAATTAATGGGGATATTAGTTTTGTTTCACTGAAGTAGAAAGGCTTTAGAGAAACACACTCTTTCAGACGCGAGTTAAAAATCAAGGCTTACGGGTGTTAAAAATGTGCCTCGATGTTACAAATGAGTAACACGGTCTGAAGATAAAAAAGACAAAAATAACTTTCAGAACAAGATGCACTGAAGAACAGAAAATCCATCAAGTAAACAGAAATTTAAAAGAAAGTTGCTGAACAAAAAGACATGTTGAAACTTAATAGACAACAATCAAGGTAATTGGTGCCAAAATTACCTCAGATCCCCGAATATCAGTCACATCTACTTTTTTGATCAGGCTAATTGTTCTGCTCAGAAACTAGGCCAATTGCAGTTAGCAAGGTGAGCTAATACACGTGTTTCTGAGCATTTTGTACAATGTACGTTACTGATACAAGGACATAAAAACAAGTCATGAAATCAGCTACTGATTACAGCTGTTGCTTCTGTTTCCATGCAGAATCCCCACGCTTCATTTTAATGTCATTCCTTTAGAAACTCATCTGTTGCTTCAAATGTTGCATGCAAAAAATGCAACAAATACATTGTTACTAGCTTCAATTGTAAATAGTAGTAAATTCACTGAGTGTAAAGCTGATTTAATAGACCTGGTCATTCAACTTCTGTCTGCAACACAGTTAGGTTGGGTTTTACGTCATTGCAATATCTAATTTCTCACTTGAAATACAGCATAAAATCTCTCAGAAAGCAAAGCTGGCAGCGGAGGGTTTTTTGCAGAGTTAGCAAGGGCTCTGCAAAGAGAAAGTTTCTACAATTCAGCAGGAAGGAATGTTTAATGTTCTCTTATCACTGAAAAGGGATAAAATGGGAACTAAAAATGAATAGGAAGTCTTCAAAGGCAATGGACAAGATACAATCTGTACCACTTTGACAAAACATCACCTCTGATCTCACTCTAATTTTCCTTTGTTCTCCAATTTAAATTGGAAATGATTCCATCTTCACTGCTGTTTCTCTCCTGTACTAAAATTTTTCCCTTCAATTTTTTTTTCTATAAACACAATTTTTTCATAAAGTTTGAAGAGACAAATTTGAACTGAAATCCCTCCAAATCTAGATTGCAGACCATAAACTCAACCCTGTAAAGCATTTTGACATTTTTTTAAACAAATTACCCTACTAGAAGAAAGTGAGCACTTGCTCTTAGTGAATGTATGATTTTATTTATTTGTCATACGGTTTCTCCCTTTCCATAAAAGCATATCAGCCGACATCAGACAGGCTATCATATGCTTTGGAGCAATTTACCAAGGTAATGGCTCTCTGGTGATTCACAAACCAGACGGGGAAAGACTCTTTCCTGCCTGGAGGGAGGATGAAGTGGGCAGGTTTCAGCCGTATTGATGACTGCGATCGTAGCTTATTCATTTCATCTCAGCTAATCCTAACCGTTTTTACAGTTTTTCACAGGTAAGCCATGTTAAAGAGCGGCAAATCGTCTGCTACACTGTAAGAAACCAGACAAACGTATATGACAGAGAAAGATGCTTCTTTTAAAATGTGGAGCAGGAGTTTTTTCTTCTTTTTTTTTGACATTTCTGAAAAACTATTGATCCACCTCACATCAGTCAAAGTTTTCGCGACATCTTGGAGAAAGCTCTCTGCAGAGTGCATTAACAACAACCGTAACGGGACTGAAAGGCTGCCGCCGAGACTTTTCAAATCTACCAGCACTTGAAAGATGGCTTTTCAACTGTTTCTGTTTGAATTTTCGAGACTTTCATTTTTCCATGTGTCCTCAAAATAATCTTGTGGAACATGAGTGCGGAAAGATGGAGGAGGAGAAAGGCACAAAGAGAATCCAAAGTGGAAAATAAAAAATTAAATTGCTTTTTTTTTTTGTTTTAGGTTATTGAAATAAACATAAAAAAATCCCGGTGTGATATAAAGAAGTAATTTTGCGTCTTCCCTGCAGAAATGCACATAAAACCAAGTCTAGTGAGGCAGACATGAGCTCTGTGGTAGCTTAATATTTTCTCTTAAAAGAAGGAAGGTGCAGATTTCTCCTTTTTTCCCTGAGTTTGACATTTTGGCACTCCTGACCTTTCATAGGTTGTTCAGAAACACTGGACCGTAAAACTACAGAAAAAGGACTGCAACAGAGTTATGACTGTGAAATTTTCTCTCCCTTTATCTTCTTTTTTGACACCACAATGAGAGTGCCCTCCTCGGTGTTTCTAATTTATTCACACACCTAAACTAACACAAGCAGACCTCAACAAGAACTAAAGTATTGCATATTTTCTCTGTGAAAGTCATGAATGCAGTGATGAGCTAGAATTTCATTCATAGGAAAAAAAAAACATTTTCAATCTGCTTGCTTAGGTTTATTAGCAGAAGTAAGGATGAAAGCGGAATAGGTATAAAATCCACAAGGAGCTAGGTATATTTGGGTAATATAGTTAGCTTTTTGTACATTGCTAAGAGGTGTTTGTGTTGCCAGAGCTCGTGGGAGTGTGCTGCTGACTCAAACAGGCCTCAAAGAAAATTAATTTTCTCCTCATTCACTGGCCTGAAAAATGTCTGTTTCATTTTTTCTGTGGCTTAGTAAAGTGAATGTGAAAATATCCCTTAAACGCTCAAAGTCTGTTGAAATGAATACACTGTGAAAACATTGAAGGAAAGTTGCAGGTAATTGAAATCATGTGATAAACAGAAATCTGCTTTATTTTTATTTTTGCTTAACCTGCCTCAGCCAAGATTCTGATTCTTTTTGTTCGAAAGTTGCTTTACGGATCATATTTTGGCCCAGCTCTGTGAGTCAGACATAACTTTATTTAGAAACCATATGGGAATTCTTCCAGAGAAACAAAAAGCTAATTAATTTTTTGGGACTTATTTGTGTCTCAGCGGTACACACTCATAATATCACACTGCAGCCTTTACTTTTATCCAAACTGATCATGAATCCATGTTAGGAATAAATCTGGGATGCATGTAATGCAGCTTTTTATCTTGTCAAGGATGTTGGCTTATCTCATAACACAGTTATGTGGGCCAAAACATGAAGAAATGAAGCAGGTTTTGTGGAAGTAGGCCAGGCCCAGTGGCCAATGTGACTAACGGAGTTCTACCATCCAGGAGTAGCTTCTAGTTTTAGATACGAATGGATGGACGGATACTTGAGTGATATACTTACAATCAATGCTACATAGATGGCAAATGAACTCTCCCATCAATCAAAAATATTAACAGCTGAATTTATCAGATAATGGCTTCTGTCAATCCTTTAAAGCACGAAGCACAGCAAGCTGAATTCATGTTAATCTGTGAGGTCTGCAAAGTGTCAAATAATGCTACAGTACATCAGGTTCTAATGAAAGTTATAGGGTGAGCCGTATGGACTTAGAATTGTATTGCAATGTTTCTTGGTACTGTTGTGATAAAGATAAAGATTATAATAAAAAAGCCATTTATTACTGACTGTTTTATGTATCTGTATGGCTGTGACTGCATGGTGGAGCATTCATAGAGCCACAAACACAAATTTTGTTCTTAAACAGGTTTCGTCAAGACGCCACTTAACTTAAGAAAGTGTGATTTATATATGCACATAGTAAATGCTTTTAATCACACTTATAAATTCTCTAAGATTTATTGGAACAAACAATGGAGAAAATATCATAAACAACATTTCCGATCACACTGTCAGTTTTTATTTGATTTTATTTACCATCAATAACTGAAATTTATCGCCACAACAGTAAATCAAAATTCTTATCAGGAATAGCTGGAAATCATATTACGTGCTCCACAATATCAGATGCAGAGAAAGTTTTTACTTAAAGTGAAATAAACTTTAAATGGATCTGCACAAGACTGAACAGGTCAGTCATTCCTGAAGTTGTTGAGAACCAAACAAGTCGAGGTCACAGGCGATAAAAAAAAAAACACTAGAAGTGGATAAAATCACTGCTTGTTTATGTTGCTACTATTCTCTTGTTTAAATGAGTTTTAACAAAGTTTGAACCCTTCAGTCAGTGATAGTCATGGTTTATTTTGTGTGCGGGAGTCCTTAGGGAACATCACCATTCAAATATGCTGACTTGTACATACTTTCATCTTCTGCTTTCGGGATCAGATTTTGGATTGAACATGTGGGGGTGGATTCCTTCAGCGCTGCACCTCAACCTCACGTAGAGGAGAGGAGTGTTGAGGAGGAGCAGCTGTTGGAGTCTAAGCAGAGGGGACCAATTTGCATTTTCAAAGATTTTGTGCATAATAATCTAGGCAGGAGATTTTAATGAAAAAAAAAAGGATAATCTCTTTGTAGGGATTTAATCAGTGCTTAGAGATGAATTTATATAAGTCGGTAAAAGTTTCTCCCTTAGGTGAAAGATTATATATATATATATATATATATATATATATATATATATATATATATATATATATATATATATATATATATATATAATTATTATTATATTTTTTTTATAGAGAACCGAGTCCCTGTGCATGCTTATAAAGCAAATACAAATTGCTTCATGTTACAGACTGATGGTTTCACAGAACGTTACAGGGAGGCCCCTTAAAAATAAATGAAGGAAGGAAAAAAAAAAGTCCTTTTTATTCTAGTAGCAAATTTACACTGAAATATTGTTAAAATCCAACTTTAAATGTCATCACATTCAGCAAATGGAAAATCTCACATGAAGAAATTATTGCTTTTAACAAAATCACTGGTGCCTTCATGAGCTTACCTAATTTAGCCTTTAAATAGGCATTAGTTCCAGCTTTGTGGGCACCATGACATCAATGCTTTGCTCCAGTCTGTCTCTGGCCATATTGGGAGCTCCTTTGGTAAATCATTTTCACAAGATTGGAACACGAAGACAGAGTGATCTTTGACCTTTCCTCCTTTCACAATCTCTGTAGATCATCCAATATCCCGGAGCCTCTCTTTATAAGCCCTTCTCATGAGCCGACCTCACAGCTTTTCTATAGGCCTGGTTACTGAGACAGGTTGATGTTTTTTTTTTTTTTTTTATTATTGTCTCGTGCTGATTTGGCCAAATGGTCTGGATCAATATCTTGCTGAAAGACTCAGTGATGACCCATTTCCAGTTGCTGGCAGAGAACTCCATTTAATTGAAATGACCTGGTGAAGAGTTCAGAATCTTCAATCGGAGATCTCTGGTGCTGAGGTACTGGCCCACAGCATCTCGGATCCTCCGCCTTACTTGGCAGTGGCAATAAGATGCTTTTCAACATACACAGTCCAGTCACATTAATGTGACCATCTGTCAAAAGCCAGAATAACCACCTTTCGCAGAGCGAACTGCTACGAGACGTGCAGGAAGAGAGTCACTTAGGTCCCTGAAGGTCTTCTCTGGGATGTTGAGCCATGCCGACTCTAATGCCGTGGCCAGCTGCGCTAGATTACGCGGTTGAGGATCCATGGCGCGAACAACTCGATCGAGATGGTCCCACAGATGCTCGATTGGGTTTAAGTCAGGTGAGTTTGCTGGCCAGGGGAGGACGGTAAACTCATCCTGGTGCTCTTCGAACCACGCACGTACACTGGCAGCTGTATGGCACCTCGCATTGTCCTGCTGGAAGATGCCATCATCCTGAGGAAAAACAATGCGCATGTAGGGGTGGACATGGTCCGCAAGGACAGATGCGTACTTGTATTGATCCATCGTGCCTTCCACAATAATCAGTGAACCCAGAGAATGCCAGGAAAACATTCCCCAGACCATAATGCTCCCGCCTCCAGCTTGGACCGTTCCTGCAATGGTTGCAGGGTGGTTCCTTTCAGAGGTTTCACGCCTTATACGCCAATGTCCATCTGTCCGATGGAGCATAAAACGCGATTCATCTGAAAACGCTACCTGTCGCCACTCAGTGGACGTCCAGCTGCTGTACTGGCGTGCAAATTCTAGCCTTCGTCGTCGATGAACACCAGTCAGCATAGGTGCACGAACCAGGCGTCTGCTTCGGAGGCCCAGACGCAGCAATGTTCGCTGAATAGTGGTTTGGGAGACACTTGTGGTAGCCCCTTGGTTCATTTTAGTGGTCAGTTGCTCAACGGTAGCCCGTCTATCTGCCCGAACGCATCTCCGCAACCGTCGTTCGCCTCTGTCATCTATGGCCCGTGGTGCACCACATTTGCCACGTCGTTGATTTTGGACAGTCCCATTTTGCCATGCACGGTACACTTTTACCACGGCGGCACGCGAACAGTTCACAAACTCAGCCGTTTCGGAAATGCTTCCACCCTTGGCCCGAAAGCCAATGATCATGCCCTTTTGGACGTCGGATAAATCGCTTCGTTTCTGCATTACGCCAACGATTGAAATGTTTTCCGAAGCCCACACACACCCTTTATATACGCTCAACTGCACTGTGCTGCCACCTGCCTTCTGTGATTGGTTATTTAACTCTGAAGTGGAAAGTACGTGGTGGTCACATTAATGTGACTGGACTGTGTATTCAGCCTTCGGAGTGTTTTTGTAGAAAAACTCAGTGTTGTTATCATCTGACCAGAACACAATATGCCAGGTAAAGTTTAGCAAAATCCACGTTTGCGTGTTTGACGGTGGAAGAGAAAATAATTTTTCTGTCCTTGGATCCCAACTAATAGGTTTACATAATATCATAATAGGTGATCCAAAATGCCACCTTACCATTATGCTTAGAGAGCATTGAGGCTAAATAAACTGAGGTTGTCAAATATTGTTTTCATTCTCACAGAATCACATGCAGGCATTTTCTTGTAACCATTTGCTGACCTGAATAGACCAACATCTGCTTTACTGAAATGGTATGTTCTCTTTTCCTTACCATTTTGAAGAGTAGCTTGTGGAAACAAGCCTGTGTCACAACATAGGAATTATCAGTAGGGCCTATACTTACGCCATTCATTGAGTTAAAACACATTTTTCTTAACCCAGCTTCTTTGTTCTGCAAAACCACAAAATCTTACTAAGTTGTTTTGGTTTAGTTTCTAGTGAAAATATATTAGTACACTTGAAATAAGACAAAACAGACTTACACATAACCTCTAAGCAAAATATAGGAGCCATGATGTTGATGAAAAAAGTACCAGTCCACTGGCAGTTTATTTCATAACAAGATGATTTTTTTCTGTTTTATAGATGGAATAATCTGCCAGTGGAATTTCCTGTTTTTGTGGTCCAATGAATGCATTAATATAATCAGATTAAAGGTTTTATTTATCAATTTCTTCAGAATGAGAGGCTTCTAGTGCAAAAACAGAATCAACTTATGCCAAGACTTTTTACATATTTGCCAGTATGATAACTGTAAAGGAGGCTGTATGTGAAAATATAAAACATTATGGATTAAAATAACACACCAAGCAAAATACTGTTCTGAAGTTCTGCTATTTTTTTTTCTGTTAAGTCAGAGAATTAAGGAAACATGTTTGATGAACCACTTTTACATATTAACCTGTGCAAAGTCTCATAAATTCACAGAGTAGAGTATCTGACTCTGTGTGTACGTGTGTGTGTGTGTGTGTGTGTGTGTGGTGTGTGTGTGTGTGTGTGTGTGTGTGTGTGTGTGTGCGTGCTGTCTGATAGCAGACAGTGAACCACACTACTAAACGAAAACCTAAAAACTCTGCTCACCCTTGTGTAATTAGCACAAATGCCTTGAGGGCAGGTTATTATGAACTGCTGAGGGTAACAATAAAATTTTCACAGAAACTGAGGTCGGGAATTCATGTAACTTTTGGCTTTTGGCTTTAAACTCACCTCTTGCAAAAGCGAGGATGTGCTTCATCAGGGGATTCATCTTTTTTAAGCATAAAATAATTAAAGTATGTGAACACACCTCTCTAGGTATCAAAGGCAGTCAGATAAAAACACTGCAGGACATAAAGGGACATCAGTTGGGAAAAAAAGAGAAAAATCTCCCCCTGCTCTGCGTGAGTCTGATCTTAATTGAACAGTGAAGGAACGTGTCGGTGTAAAGACGTCCAAAACCAGCAGGATAGAACTAACGTATAGTGATTACCTCCTCCTGTGTTTATGCTTTAAAAATCAAGGTAAAGAAAGATAAATACCAAACTGCAGCTCAGATTAAGACTAGTAATGTTTTAATGTCACGTTTGCTTTTTGAGTGTTTTTTTTTGTTTATTATATTATTATTATTATTATTATTATTATTATTATATTATTATTATTATTATTAAATGAACCAACCAGCATCAAACATGCCTTCATATAAAGGAAATACATTTTTAGGATAATCCCAAGTGGGAGTTTTCCATTGCTGTTATACGCATCAGAGGTGTGTCTTACAATATTACAATATCAATAGATGTGTTTTAATTGACCATAAAATGGAATTACAAAAACAAATTTGCTTATTTGACTCACGTCAAAAACAAAAGAAAATATTTTTTTGAGCTGTTTCAACATTAGTGTATTGCACCAACCTGAAATCGAAATTTGTTTTTGCATCACATGAGCCATGTGATCAACAACTACGTAGATTATATATATTCTAGATATAGCACAAAAAATCTGAAAATATCTGCAAATAGACAGGGGTCCACTGAACAGTATTTCAATTTTGGATGAGAGATTATGAAACCCAATAAACTGCTTTTTTAAATTCAATTTAGGTATTACATAAGATCTATGAAGAGGATGATTAAAATGGCAAAGTCAACGTGCTGAAAATAATGTCCATGTACTATAAAACATATTCACTCTGTTTGGTTAGAGTGATTGGTCGTCTTATATCACATTTTTCACTTCACCTCACGTTCCATTAATATACTTGGATTAGCCACTCTGGATTAGCCAACTTCTGCTACAAGGAAATTAAATGAGAACATTTTAAATCAGATTACTGAGATAAATTAATAGTACAAATATTGTCCTAATTTCCTTAGATGTATTTGTACATACCTGGATAATTTGTACATATTGTGTCTAGTTTCTAGTGCAAATATTTTAAGACAAAACTAATTTTTTCAGTAAAACATAGGACCTTATTTTAAGTCAATAATTCATGAATATAGTTTAAATAAAAGAGCTGGTTCCACTGGCACTTAAAACAGAAATAATATCTTGCTATAACTGGAAAAAAATCTGCCATTAATTCAAGAATTATTGACCTAAAACAAGATAATATCTCCTGCTGAAAAGTCACTTCTAAGTTACTTTCATCTTATTTCACGTATGCTAAGATATTTGTGCTAGAAACGAGACATTTTCTGTTTTTGCTGTGTGATGCATTAGCTGAAGCTAATCCATTTTGAAAGCGTTGTTTTCCAGTTCAGCTCATGGCTCAATTATTACATTTTTACCTCTTGGGCAGAGTTCAGTTCATCTTTCACCTTTTGCATTTCCCTCATTGATTTTTGATAATTTGTTTGGATGAAAAAATGTTTAAGGTTGGCTAAAAGACACAAACGATGTCAAAGAAGTGGTGGGAAAGAGGCCAAGGTGAATCTCACAGATTGGGAAGAGTGTTTACCAAGTGTTTTGCCGTTGGAGTGCTGATCCGGGATCAATTTACGCCCTCAGATCAGCGAGTACAGTGTGATCAAGGGAAGCCTGCGGTCACTGAACCCCAATCAGCTGTCGGAAAGGCAGGATAATTAGGGAACTGGAGAGAATATTCACAAGCAGATGGGAGGATGGAGGCGACATGTGTGGGAGCGAGGGAGAGAAAAAAGAAGAGAGGCGGTCTCTTTTTGGCAAGGGTGGCGGCTAAATGCTTGAAATGTAAAACAAAACTATACAGAGTTGAGTGGTGAGGAGACGGAGTTTAAGGGAGTGAAGCGCAATCATCAAGGTGGGAATGTGGTGGAGGTAGGATCAATGTGGGCAACTGGCAGAGAGAGGGAGAGGAGCAGGAGGGAGAGGTGCGATGCAGATTAAGGCTGAACCAAAGAGGGAGATGAAGAGATGCAGAAGCTGCGAGGGAAATGGAGACAGATATATAAAAATATTGGTCTGTAACTGATGTAGTTTGGTTCAGCATCACAGGTTTCCTGCCTGTTGTGCCAATAACACAAATTTGAATTTAAGAGAGTTCTTGGCAGACGGAAAACTGCATAAGGAGGCAGGAGGCAGATGAAACGCGGAATATGCACTCAGTGTGTGTTGGGATAGAATCCCCCTCTCCCTGAATATTTGAAGTTGAAAGAGCATGGGAAAGATCGAGGGAGGAGGAAGAGAAGTTGATGGAGGAAGAAGGAGTAAAAATAGCTGCTGTGACCAGATCAGCGGTTGGACATTTGGAGATTTTTGCATTTCGGGTTGGAAAAGTTGACGTACAACAGATGCAGGAAATAAGCAATGCATGCTGTCAAGTAAATGTTCAACTTGACATGTAATAGACATGCAAATGTTGCATCTTCTCAGCTTGGAGATTACATGATTGCATTTCCTAAAATGATTTAGAAACTCTATACAGTCAACATGTAGAAAGATCTTAAAGCTCCTGTCCATATTAACTCTTGGCTTTCTCCAGGGGAAAAAAAAACAAAAAACATTTCAACATCTATTTCTTTTGAGTTTAATAAACATCAATTTAAATCTAAAACTCTGCAGTCTGCCCTCTTTAGTATTGAAACGCTGAGTCTTTGTTCAATGCGGGGGTTAAATTTGTTGACTTTTTAAGAAAGTTTCTGCCAGTTTAAATAACTTTAATCTAATAGACATTTTAAGGTTTAAACTCAAGACTTATGTAAATTACAATAAATAAGCCATGCAAATAAACTAAGTAACTTACTTAAAGTTTACTTGCCTAAAAAAAAAACTTTCAGCAAATTAAATACAAGATTGTGAATTTAAGTGGATGTTTTTTTCTGCTCCTTGCTTGTTTTACATAGGTTGCTCTGCATTAACCTCTTTGTGTCGTTGTATTCTATTGGAATTTGATGGTGAGACCAAAACAAAGTGGTGCATAATTATGTAGTGGAAGGAAAGAAACATAGTTTTCCATTTCTTTTCAAAGTCATTTACCTGCTGCAGCTGGCAGTGTTTGGACGGCAGCTGGAGGTTTAAGCTCGACTTGACAGGGAATAACCCGGAGGAGGTTGAAATTCATTTAAATGTTAAATTGCTCTGAAACAAATCCTCAGTGCATCAACGTCGCAGAAGAAGAGATAACTTAGCTAATGACATCAGTGCGATCTTTGAGGCATCTTGAGGCTACGGAATGCTTTACGGTGTTTTACGTGCTTAAGATTGTTTGCTTCTTGGCATTTACTTCTTGGCACCCTAACCCTTGGACGTCCTTGACCATTGCTTTGAGTGGTTGACCCCAGGTGCTTACACTCATTCACCTTCAATGCTTTTTAACATCAACAACACTTTGTGCTTTCCAAAACAGAAACATTCCTAAGGCTAAAACAAAGGTTGTACTATATTTGTGACAATCCACAACCAGGCAGTTTTTCCTGCATGACCCTAAAGCTAAATTCATGATTAATGCTTCCACTCACGTGCATTCTTGGCTTGATGCATGCTTCATTATCTTTATCTGTCCAACAGCTCCCTGTGGCAGACAGAGAGGGGCTTGCATAAGTGCACAAAATGTGCACACCGACTATGCATGTGACAGGTTAAATCTCCCATTCAAAAAAGCAGCTTAGATGAGTTAGACAGAGCAGAAGAACAATAAGGATGCTTGATTTGAGGAGAGCTTCTGCAGGAGGATCTGTGAAACACTCAGAATGCCTCAGTGAAAGTGTAGAGAGATGTCAGGCCTATTTAAAGCCCCCACATGATAACTTTCACATCAGCTGACTCCATTACCGGGAAAGCTATTTGAAAACAGCTTGAACTTTCGCCGACGCCTGATCGTTTCTTTAAAAATAATGTGGATACGATTAATTCAGGTGCACCAAACAGCAAGACGGACGATCAGAATGAACAATGTTGCCAGGAATTACCGACAGAGGAAGAATGACTTACTTACTCAAGGTTAAATGTAAAAAAGATGGAGTCTCGGTAATTTCCTGTGAAATGCTCAACAGGAGGAGTAAATGCTGCAAATCAATGACTCGATGCAACCTGCTGTGTTTCCTTAGATATAGAACCTTTTTAATCAATTTGAATAATAAACTGAACTCGACTGCACTGCTTCATAAGTAGATCATTTGGAAATGATGTGCTATTGTGTTGAGGTTACTGAAGTGCCTTGAGATGATGTTGTGAATTATATAGATAAACTCAACTGGATTGAACTGCTCTGGCTTCTTCATTTAAAGGCTTTTCTTTACATAATAATTGCAACTAGTGGATTCAAAGATTTTTGTTTGTATCTTAGAGACACTACATGCAGAAACTCATGCAGAAACAAAGCATTTTGTTTCTGCATGAGTCATAAATGAACTGCACCTGGATGCTTAGACCCATAAAAACTGTTAGCACCGATGCTGGAAAAGAGGCTGCAAAGACCAGACAGCTGTACTACAACACATTGTCCCTCTGAAACATTTAATTAGTTCAACATTTTTACCAGCAGTTTAGTTTTTTTCTGTTTGGTTTGCAGATGGATCCTAGTGTTGCAGTAGCCATGGCAATGAATGAATGTAGATAATTAAATATGCACACAAAAGAACAGTTTGTCACATATACTTTTCGAACCGTTGTTTTTTTTTTTACTCACTGTTCTTTGAGGTTGCCAGTTTTTCATCAAGTGAGACCTGATCAGAGGTCAAACCATTACAACCACAAACCTCAGTGTGTTTTATTGGATTTTTATATAATAGACCAACAACAAAAAAAGGACATTATGGTAAAGGTGAAGGAAACTGATATTTTTTAAGTTTTTTACAATTAAAAAGCTGAAAGGGTTTGCTGTGATGGCACAGAGGTTAAGCACAACACACATATGGAGACCTCAGTCCTGACGTGGCTGTCACGGGTTCGATTCCTGGCCTGACAATCTTTGCCACAAGCTTTCTCTCATTATCCACTTTCCTGTCAGTTCACTATCAAATAAAGGCCACTAGAGCCAATAAAAAATAATAAAATCTCAGAAAAGTCAATACGTTTTAGGATCACATGTTTAGACTGAATTTTATTTATTTATTTTTTTCAAAAGTAGAATCAGATTCAGTTTGATTAGATTATCCATATTTATATCTGACAAATTATTCAACTGAAATTGCATCAGGACTTTAACTAGGCCTTTTACACATGAACTATCTTTCATGTTGGCTCTTGGTTTGTTTGGACTCTTTCGTGGCTTGTACCAGGTTTTCCTCCAGTGCTGAACTGCATTTTGCTCCACCCACTCTTACACACATTTATTTCCCTGAACTGCTGACACAGGACAATGCTGCCTCTGCCATGCTTCAGTGCGTATGTTAATGTGTTCAGGGTGATGTGCAGTGTCAGTTTTCTTCCATGCACAAGGCTTCACATTAAGATAAATTTTAATATCACCGAACCAGGACTCCATTTTCCATGTTTCCTCTTACCTACATCTGAGACCCCGGCTCACATCTCCGGGGTTTGATGTCCTGCATGTTTCAGGTGTTTTCCTGACACACCTGACTTAAATGAATAGGTGATTACAGGCGTCTGCAGCTCTTTGCGGCTTGCTCTGGGGTTAATTCAACCATATAAATTAGTTGTGCTGGAGATGGATGTAAAATGCACAGGACAATGGGCTCTGCAGACACTGGAAACCACTGCTCTGTGAGTTGTGTCACACTGTGACTCCCATAGTAACCCCATATTATGCAAAGTAGGTTTTTCTCTTTTTGATAAAAACATGCATTATTGAATGCTATAACTCAAAATAACAAAAACCTGTTGGATTTTGGCTTTGTTTATGTTTTTATTTATAAATAGTTAATATATTTATGGAGTTTGCATGTTCTCCCTGTGCATGGTGGGTTTTCTCCGGGTACTCCGGTTTCCTCCCACAGTCCAATAACATGACTGTCAGGTTAATTGGCCTCTCCAATTGTCCCTAGGTGTGAGTGTGTGTGTGCATGGTTGTTTGTCCTGTGTGTCTCTGTGCTGGCCTGCGACAGACTGGCGACCTGTCCAGGTGACCCCGCCGCTCGCCCTTGAACGTTAGCTGGAGAGGAACCAGCAACCCTCCTGACCCCATTAAGGGACAGATGGATAGATAATATATTTATGCAAATGTGCATTGCATTGTATGTTTGCATGAATATCTAGTGTGTGTTGGATGTGGCAAAGTCCAACCAAGACCAGCAGATAAACACAACTCAGCAGCATTCCTCTACCATATACCCCCACACACATGTCCTGTCCATAAATCCTGTTTATACACAAGCTCAGAAATTCATTACATCCCTTCACCATTGAAATAAAAGCTAAACATCAGAGCGCGACCTATTGGCAGACTATTTACCTCACCCGCATCAGACTAAACAGCACCAGCGCACGTGTGCAATTTTCAGGGGCCTCCCGATCGATATGCCCCCGTAACTAGATATGATATCGTTTTTGAAAATCCATCACACCTGTAGGTGCAAGCGCCACGCATCGTTTATAATGAAAAGAGAAAGAGACGGGGGAAGGAAGAAAAAGAAGTGAAGGGGCCTAGGGTGTGAAAAGATTAGAAAAGTGTGAGATGTAAGGGAGGAAGATGAAGGAGAAGAAGTAGGAGGGGAAGAAAGAGGATGGAGCAGAGACGAGGGGAGGAGAATTAAGGAGACTGATAGCTGAGCACAAGGTCCAGCAGGCGGAGATATGTGTGCGACTGTATGCCTCACAAACCCACCCAAAGTGGGGAACTCATGAAGACTAATGTTATGACCTTGCATGGCGATAAGGCATGAAGATAAAGTAGTGTTGAATAAAATAACTGAAAATATACCAAGAGGAACAAAGGTGTGTCTGTGAGTTCACAAGAGGGAGCAAACGACAGCCGAACACACTCATGATGAGACAGAAGAAGTATGAACAAACACAAATATGGCTCCACCATAAGACATCAAATGAACAGGAATGGGAGAAAGACAGATAGGAAGTAAAATATTCCAGTGACAGATCAATTATGTGTCCATGTGTTTCCTCATTTTACCTCATATCTCTAATTTACATATAATCAGCAGCGCCGATTATGGAAAGGGTTAAATAAATAACCACCACTTTTCTTTTTGAAAAGTAGTATAACTGCTGTAATTGATCACATCATGAATTAAAATGAGTTCAATATGTTTTATTCTAATGAATTTTGTTTTTGGTGACATGATAATCCATATTATTTATGATTTTGGTTGTTGGGTTTTATTTTTGGACATTTAAAATGTGCTCCAGTGTTAAAGAGTCTTTTACAAACTTAACGTTTATTGATCACAGAGAGGGCAAACTTGTATTATTACACCATTATCTATATACAATACTAATAGAAAATAGTCTCAAAACATATTGTTGTTTATCAAGATGATTACTGGTACAATTTATCATCCAGCAAAATGTTGTGACACTTGGTTCTTGTTTTCTTTGTGTTACAAAAACATTCTGAAATAAATGAATGAATAAATAGATAAATAATAATAAATACATTTAGGGATGCGCCTCATCATCCAGAGAGAGATGTTCCATATTGATGTCTCCCTTAATTAGTCCTGAATACTTGTCTGTTTCATTCTTTTAACTCGTTTCAAATAAGAACACAAGCAGCTGAACATGAAACGCACAAGTTAAGCCTTTATCTGATGCACACTGTGCGCCAGTTCCTGTTGAGATAAAAACATTTACTGATAGTGCTACATTTACAGGCTGAACATGTGTAAACAGCTTTCATCCACTTCTCAGTAGGTCCAGCATTGTTTACAGCAGCAGCATTAAAACATCCAGCTCTGTTTACGAATTAAACAGAAACGACTATGAAGCGTGAATGTTGGAGAAGTGGTCAGTGTGTCGGCCTAAACCCAGAGAGATAAGTCAACAAAACGTCAGCTTAATTTACAACCATTAAAAACATTCAGCTCAAAAATTAGAAAGAAAACAGAAATGTTTCTAACACTCATCTCTATATGAGTTACCGTCTAGGACACATTTGAAGACATTTGAGTGGAAATCTTGGTTTCATTTCCTCACATGAGCAGAATTTCTCTATTTTTGGTAACTGTAAATTTCTGACTCGTCTCTAAATCTTGTCTTAAACATCTGATGACATTTTTAGAAGTGAATTTGCTCCGTGCTGGTTGGGGAGGTGTTTCAACTTTCCTGCTCAAACTTATTGGCATCTCTGCTGTTAGTGCAACAGGAATGCTATCTTACTTCCTCTTCCTTTCAGCTCAACCATTGGTTTTCTCTTGGATCTTGATCCTGAGACTGAGACTAAGATTAAGTTTCTAATTTTTTAAACTCTTTTGATCATACAATCATCCTGCTGAAAGACTCTGTGACTTCAGTTTTCAGCCACCACCTTTGTTAAATTTATTTAACATCTAGTATTTTGTCATGCACCCCCAAAAAAGCATCACAGGCCCCTTAAGACAGGAACCAGCCCTCAGCACCCTGATCCTCTACCATGTGAACAAGGAGCACAGAGTGATTTTACAAACCTTTCCACCTGGAGCATTTGCTGCTGAGAAACTCGTTCTAGCCTTTTTGGATCGAAGCACATTTCTTCACCTACAGTTCCTGCAGCATTGAGGAGACTCCACACATTTACACTTGTAAGTGTGTGACAAAAAAAGACTTTTGGATTTTTTTAAGCGTGTATATAGCATCCGGTAGTTTCTGCAAAAATCTTCCTAACCCCAAAATGCCGCTCTGTGCTACAGTTTTATAGTACAATAAGTTTTAGAGATGTTTAATTTTGAAGTTCTCGTAGCTTTCATCCGACTGTTAGCAAGATAAACTTGGGCTCTCGTCCAGCTCAGCGGCCGATAGCTGAGGGAGTCGGGCCTTTGTGTTGATACCGCTGGGAAACAGACAGTCCTGGATGGAGGTTATCAGAGGGGAGACAAGATGGATCTTTAGGCTGCACAGCCAAATCAGAAGCAACACAGTTTAAATGTTGGCTGCTGAGGCCGGGAGTAAGGACCAAAACAATGACATCAGACTAATTAAATACATAAATGTTATAACACATTAAATCTGGTCACTATGCACTTTCATAAAAGCAGAACAAAAATGTTAGGTGGAATGAATCATGACTTTAAAGGAGGAAACCCTGAACCTGAAGTCATATATTAGAGGTTAACCTGCAGGGAAATGTTTATAGCATGTTCAGCCCATATTGTGAGGATATATTTAAAATGCTTTCTATGTATTTCTGTACTTTGCTGCGACACCGCTTATTGCAATCTGTCAGAAATGATCAGTTTATTCCTGAAAATCTAAGATTTATTTTAAGCGTCCTCTGAATTGCGTTTTTGGTTTTTGAAATGAGTTTTATGTTGGTTGAGATGAAGGCAGAACATTTCTGATGACATTGAGCTTTTTTCCTGAATGAAAAGAAAATATCGCAAAAGCCCAACTTATGACCTTTAATTGCATCCATAAAATATTCAATAAAGCCAGCTAACATGTTCACTTTGTTAAGTGCAAATCTTTGTTGATGCAACATGCTCTTGCGTGATAACTTTGAATGAGGAGCAGTATTCATGAGATGAACATGATTTGCTCTCTCAGGCATTGTTTTGTAAGAGTTCTCAGTGCAATGGTGACGAAGTGTGAACTGTAAGCTTTGCTGATGCAGGAAGTCAGACAGGTAGAACATTCTCTGCAGATAGAGACAGGCAGGTAGGAAGACAGGCGGCAATCACATGGCACAAACACAGCAGAGGTCAATGCTATCACGGAAACGAGCCGTTATTTCGTAGCATTTCATCATCATCATCATCATCTATCTCAGTCGTTTCTGCTCTTTCCCTCTTTCATGGCAGGATTTCTCATTGATGACAAAGCCATTTATGTCTTTCGTTTGTTCCCCCCGCTGCCGCCACCCTTCCCTCGTGGTTTCTTCCTTATCCTCCTTGCTATTTATGTTTCCTATGTTTGCTTTCACACACTTTCTCTCGTCTCATTCTCAATTTGCATCGTTTTTTTTTTCCCAGTCTTTTTGTCTTCCGATGCCGCGTACCCGGCTTACATCTTTGCTATTTTTTGCCGCTCTCACCTCGTCTACATCGCTCGCCCTTCTCTCTCTCTCTTACATCATTTTTCTGCTCTAAACGCATCTGTCTCTCTGTTTCTACTCTTCATCACTATTATGTCATTCACTTTTGATTGAAATTCTGTGCACCCTTTAACTTACTTTCCTACTTTCCTTTTAACAGTTCTCATTCCTACTAGATGCCAGGCTTGTTTCTTTCCTCACTTCCTCCGGCTGGTATCTTCCCTCCTTCTTCACTTCCCCTCCCTCCATACATTTTTACCTCCTTCCTTCAAATCTCATCCTAATTTCCATTTCCCATATTCTTAATCCTTCCTTCCTGCTACTGCTTTTCATCCTGTGGTTTTACATCATCCTTCCTACCTTAGCTGAGTTCTCTTTCCTTCTCATCTGCCAGGCCCGGCTTTTGCAATATTTGAAACCTCATGTTTCCGTGTGTAATTTTCTTCTTCTTTTGCTCCTTTATTTCACCAACTTCTTCACTATTTTTCTTCTTTTTTTGCTCATGTTTTCGTCATTATTAGAAGGATCTAGTATTGGTGTAACATAATCTCAAGATTGTATTTTCTAATTTATTTTTTAGTGTATTTATTTATGATGACCAAAGATGATGTAATTACCTGTTTTTGACATGTGACATGTACCAAAGAGAGATTTTTTTAATTGTTCTCCTTTTGAGACAAATATTTCAAACGTTTTTTTTTTTGTGTATCTGCATCCTAGTTATGATTTACACTCCCTATTAGGGAAGTTTTCATCTAATTATTTTAGATTCAAAACCTATGCAGTTGTCCAAATTTAAAAATGTGCCATACTAATTTTTTCCAGTTCATTATGTTTTTATTTTTTGCTGTTTTGGCTTCCATATCTTTTACAACATTGATAATGACATTTCACCAATTCATTCCATTTTCCACCAAGCTGCTGAACTGCAATACAGACTTTACCAAAAAACATAAAAATGAAAATAAAACAACTTTTCCTATTGTCTGGACTTGTAGCATTTTTGTTTTGAGATCTGTCACAGCCAGACATGACTTTTAATTATCTGAATGCACAAAACACAACTGTGTTTTATTTTCTTGAGCTGAGATGTAAAAAGTCTCCTTAAAAGGTCATGGTAACCCAGCAGACTGACGTTGATGTTAATGAAGCAGATTGACAGCAGGCCGTAACAGCCAGCACTTTAAAAAATTGGCAGCCACACAAAAACATCTGTCGCTAAAATGAAACATGTATTAGAGCACTATTCAGGAGAATCCCACATCTGTTTTATCCTCAACCCTTTTTTTTCTTGTTGTTGCTTTGAAGCTGCTGTCATGCTCTTTCTTCATATACGGCAGAGTTTCTAAAAACGTGAATCTAAACTTGAAGAGCATTTAGTAAAACATGATATGTCACATCTATGAAGTATCTGTGTTACCTACTGTCTGACGCCCCAAATCACCATGTTTTACACCATCAGGACAGGAAAAATAGAGAGACGGCAGTTCGGTGGACTGTCGTGGTCAGATAATTAGCAAGTAGTAGCAATCAGTGTCGTAAAGTAAGTTCATCTTCATGAGTGCAGACAGAGTGTCTGCATAGCAGGTAGTGTCATCACTGAATCATTACATTGACATTTGAGAAGCACTTCAGTTGATTCAGTAGCAGTGACATATTTACGGCGTTTCAGGGTGGTGACATTTACAAAATAAGTGTGTGACAGCCCGCTTGGGTGAGACTGTGTATGCTACAGTTCAACAAAGGTCAAAACTTAAACTTTCAAAGCAAATGCAAAATAAAACCTGCAGCAGGTGTGAGATTCAGAGAGAGCTAGGTTAGCTTGTAAGTCATTCTCTAAATGTCTTCATTGAGTTGCTTATGGAAAACACCAGTTGAGTTAATTTGTTTAATTGTGGCTGCCGGACATGAGGGTTGTGCAACAAAATCCAGGTACAGAAAATTAATAGAACATTTTTTCCCAACATGGCAAAAATATGAATTTTCTGTTTAACTTTTCAGTAATAAAACAAGATGATTCATGTTTGTTTATTTCTGCTTGAACAAGAATTTACTTTGAACCGATTAAAAAAATAACAGTAAAAAGAAATCTGAACCAATTCTGTGACATGGCCATGTCTCTTCAGTCTCTAATGCTTTAAATTCAGGTCTTGTTTAAGCATCTCTGCTTAATAAATTTCCGATCGACCTCTCAGGTCTTGTAAACAGAATCTGTTAGTTGTTCTTTGCTGAAATGGGGGGACGGAGAGTTTGCTGACTTCAGTTGAAGGCTGCAGAATGCTCTGTCCTCTGGGAGTCAGGTCAGCAAACTCTCTCGGGTGTTTAAAAGAGCTACAAGGCTCACTGTTCTGCTTCACGTCGTGTTTCTTTTTAAAAGGTTGTTCAGTCTCTTAACTGTTTTGGTTGCTTTTGAACTCTTCTCAGGGCATGTAATGAAATATGCTGCTTTATACAAGTTAAAAGAAAAACAAAAAAAAACAACCGATTCATTTGACATTTTGGGAGAAAACGCTGAACATCTACAGACCATCCGACAAAAAAATGCTCACGTAACAGCTCTTAAATCTTCCTTAGCAATTCATAAGGCACATTTCTAATTATTGATATCTTGCTCTCCTCGTCCTCAGCCCTGAGAGATAACCGCATCCAGCTGCACCGCTCGACTCCCACGGAGCTCTCCATCAACATCTCCGACGTGCAGCTGTCTGACGAGGGCGAGTACACCTGCTCCATCTTCACCATGCCGGTCCGCACGGCCCGGGCCACCGTCACCGTTCTAGGTGGGTCACGCAAACGCCACAGCAGCACGGCTTTCGCCGCGCCGCACACTGACAGACGAACTGTCAGCTCGATTTGGACGTTGTAACTCTTTTATTTCGGGCTTAAAATAAACCCCGCAGCTGTGTGTCAGGCATATTTTAACATCAACTCAAGCAGAAAGAAAAATGAAAGGTATGTGTGTCTATGTGTCTTATAAAAACGCTTTCAGAATTAAGTAGGATTTTTGGTCAAAGACAGCCTTTTCTTCTTTCTGCCTTTTGGTAGAACTCGTAGCTGTCAGTCTGCTGTCCGTCTTGGTAATTCCTCTCTGGGAGGTTTATATTAAGGTGTCTTCCTTTCTCCTATTTGCCTTGACTAGATCCCAAGATGAGGTATTTGAAAATGCTGCTTTGTTCCCTTTGCAGTGTGACAGTCCTGCTTGCCTTGTCAGTCATCAATCTCCTTTGAGACTGACTAACTTTTGTACAAACCAGCATGACGGTAGTCTGCGTTAATTTCTCCCGTGCGCCTGTTGGAATTTTGACAAATTTAAATGTGCGACTTGAGGCTTTTGGCACTTTTTATTTTTCAGTTTCTCCATGGGGTTCCTGTTGTTCCTGACGATTTCATGAAGAAGTAATTACTTTTTGTCGGACTGCAGGGTGAAACTAAAGGCTGATCAGGTTGCAGAAGTTTAACACGACCTGTCTAACTGCCTCGAAATGCCCTTGATGCGGCGCTGGGATATTTATCCCACTGAGCTTCAGATCCACGTTCAGTTTGACCCTGCTGACAGCCTTTGTTTTTGCAACTTGTAAAAAAAACAGCACACAGCCATTAGGCTGTGGTTGATATTAGGTTGATATTTTAGCCATTTAGTGGTGAGTTTCTATAAAATTAGTTCAATCTGGAGAGACTCAAACGGAGAAAGCGATTAAAAGAGTTTAATGGCAAAATGAACATGAAAATAAAAAGTCCTTTGGCGTTCAGGCCCCGGCCAGGGACATCGAGCTGGACTTCGATAAGCTCGATGAACATTCCTGATGCAGCATAGGAATGTAGACCCCCGGGGCCTGAACTGGTGGCGGCGGTCAGAGGAAGATGAGGCCTGAGAGCCGGTAGCAGAAGGTGGAGATGTGGTGGAGGTGGGTCGATTGCATCTGGTGACCAGAGGAGGCCATGGGTGAAGGTCCTTTTGACCTGGAGCCCAAACGATGACTGGCTGGAGCGAGGCTTGGACCGGCACTGATAGGTCCAGGTTGCAGAGAGGGAGGCGCTGATTGATGAGGCAGGTGTGACTAGAGAGTCTTTCAGACTGAACTTTTGTCAAGACTCCATAAGACAAATTCTTGACATTGCAGCAGTTAGGCGGGAAATAAAGTCCAAGTCTGTGCTAAAACACTGAAGCCCCCATGATGCAATCTAATTTTCTTTAGACTCAGGTAATTGGAGTTTTTATAAAACTGCTTTCAGTGACGTATTAGATGAACCAAAAACTTGTCTTAGGAAGCACAACTTTTGCTGGCGGACCTGCATCGTCTTGGAGCTCCATCTCCATCTAGTTTGATGCTGATCCTTGTTTATGTTGTTAACCTCTGAGCAAGGCTGCGACCTCACATAACTCTCTGGTGAAGATAAAGCAGCTCCACTCATCCTCAGTGAGATGAATGTTATTACCTATTTGTGATGCGTCCCTGTAGCAGGCAGTAAATCGTGGTCACCATGGCAGTAGAGAACCTGCCTGCTCATTGGACGTTGCACTAATTGCCCCCACCCCTCTGCAAATAGTCCTTATCGTATTGATTTTGATTTGTAAATGTAAAGTTGTTGTTGTTACTCAGAACTTGTTTTCAGTGGCTGCATTTTATTGTTTTGTTGAGAACAAAACAAAGGCTGCAATGCAACTGTTAATGGCTTTAAAGTACAACCTCAACGGAGGCTTGGAGTTGGAAAGCAAAACACAATCGCTCTGGTATTCCAGAGAAGCTGCGGTGAGCTTGTTTACAGTCAACACCACTTACTAATATCTCAAACCGCCCTTGGCTAATTTCACTGTTCACTCATTTGTTTTTCACTAATATATATTTTGCCCACAAGTATCAGTTTATCTGTTTGGGAATTGATAAACAACAAAGGCTAACATATAATTCAATTCAAGAGTACAAATATTTTAGAGGTTTTGTCGAGTATAATCAGAACAAAGTGTCTGTTGAACACAGATGACTTTTCATAAACAGAAAAATACAAGCAAAAATGGCAAAAGTACAAAATGATGGAGTGACAAAATGAGTTTCTGCATGTTAGAAAACTAATAGTAGCCACTGAAGTCCTGTTCAGTCAGAAATCATAAACATGATTCAGTATTTTGGTGTCTGAAATCCAAGACTGAAAACCTTCAGAGTGCCACTGTGGGAACAAAAACTACTGAACAGATTTATGTTTTTATATCGCTAATGTTCCAATTGACATCAAATTTATCAGCAAATCTCAGTAATAACCCAATTCAACCAGAAATACAAATAAATTAACACAAATGATTCCATAAATTAAGTTGCATAATAAAGATGAATGAGTGAGAAAATGAGTAAATGAATGTAAATTCAGAAAATCTGAAACCTGTCAGTAGTTAGAAAGCTGTTCTTCCTGTGAGGGTAAATAATCATTAGCCAGTTTAATCCTGACGGCTATGAAAAAGATTTCCACTACAAAGGTTTTCCATAATGAACATGACATAATGTGTAAAAGCAAAGACTTCCTAAAACGTTTGCAGGTTTATGATTAAACTTATTCTTTGTCATCTGTCTTTATTGTAATTATTTCTGGGTTTATTTGAGTAGATTTCTTCATATGTGTGGATTTCCTGGGTTTTTACTAACAGCCTGTGCAAATTTCATGTCAATAATCACATACTTTTAAATTTAATGGAGGATTCTTTGTGTTTGCTAAACTTTGCATCAACTTCTGTTTAAACAAGAAGAATGTTTAAAACTCCAAGTTTATTTGTGAAAAATAAAAGTTTCATCTGTGTTTTCTGCTCTGAAACTAGCCAAGAAGTTCTTGGACGACAACCAGAGCTGCCAAGGATTTCTGCCTCATTTTTTTTTTTTGGAAACTGCTCTAAGTAGAAAACACGAGATGCTAGAATTAAAACACTAAGGGTGGAGCGGGATGGCTTATGATTGCACGGCTGCTCTGTTGCTTGAAAAAAGCCAAAGGACTCATTCTCAAATTTAGCGTTATTCGTTCGGGATCGGCGGAAGCATCCTCGAACATTCACTCGTTCAGATTGCTTGGCGGTGATGCAGGGTTTAATGAGGGAATTAAACGTAGTTGCCCTGGACAGCATTGGGAGCAGCAGCCAAAAGAAATGTTAAGTTGCTATTTTGTAAGAAGGATGAAGAGTGAAGCCTGGTTTGCTTCAGCTCTTTTAAATTAGCATGAGAAACACTCCTTTCTGTTTCATTTCATATTCCTGTAATTGTGACTCAAGCATTTTTTTTGTCTTAATTCACTGTAGTTGACAGCTGTGACACTGTATTCTGTGTTTCCTAAATATTTCATGACCCCCGAGAGAGAGCAGCTCCATTAAAAATGTATACTAAAATGTTGAAAACACACGAATCTCCACGGGAAAATTGAGCAGAGATGTGGAGGGTTTTGGCAGAGCTTTGTTTGTTTTGTGTGTATTTTAACCTTGTTTTGACGTGAATGATTTGACTCCTGCACACACAATTACACATCCGGACACAACTGCTGAGTACGGCCAGTTTAAAGGACTGTGTCAGTGCGTTCAAAATCTGTATCATGCCTCTTCTCTGTCCTGAGAATAATTTATAGGGGCTTTATTCTCTTTCTCTGAATATAAGGGAAGGGTCTCAACACGACTTTTCTGGCCAGTTCTATGCGTGCAGTATTATTCCCTCATTAATATTCAATGCTACTTTTCTGCAAGGGAGCTTCCGCACACAGTGCACTACATCAAATGGTGGTACATTAAAAATTGACCAGGTTTGTATTTTTTTGATGTACACCTCAGTTATTTCGTTGCACTTTTTAGTGCTGCTTGTGGGCATCTCTGCAGTGCTGAGGAGCTAATATCAAAGAAGCATCCTGATGAACAACAGTGCTACCAGTGGAGACATTAAATTCAATTATGGCCTCCATAACGAGTGAATTATATTTAGCCAAGTCATGCAGCATCACCGACCACTTGATCGCATCATGCAGTCCTCTGTAAACCTTGCATGCGGCCTTTTCTTCCTTTCTTTACATTTTCAAGTATAAAATGTATATTTATTAGCTCACTCTTCAAAAGAGTGAGCTAAAACAGGTCGGCTGCAATGTAACACATTAACAGATACACTTCTGCACATGATGCATCTGGATGCTGACTGCCACAGGGTGGAGTCTGCTGAAAAATGCATCAGTCCAGTGGAAACTGAAGCAGATCTGCCTGGTGGTCTTTAACGGATGTTCAGGTTTGGTCACAGAGCTGAAAACCTCCAACATAAAAGATTTGAACTTAAGTTATTAGATAAGTAGCATGTTTGCTTTTAAGTAAGTTAACCAGTCATTTGTTGTGGATGGTGCAGCCCTTGAATTTAAATCATAAGGATAGAAAAAATGTTAATATAACTGCAGAGAACCTGAAAAAGTTTTTCTTGCTGCATTTCACTCACTGCCTGTGCTTTTCTTCAACCTCGCAGTGACAGCAGGTTTTACTGTCTGCATTTATTTTGGAAAAAAGAAACAATGCAGCACAAAACTGTCTGAGAAATCATACAGAGGAATCCATCAGCCTTCAGCTGATCTGCTCTATGCAAAATGTTTTCGCTTGTAGCTTTTTAAGAATCTCTGTCGAGATCTCTAAAATATAATTCTGACAAACTGTCATTTTCAGCATTTTTCACTGGGACTAGCAAAGAAAATGCTAACACATATTTTTAACAATGTGACCAAAGACCAACTATCAAATCTTAATTGTGCAAATTTTTATGGTTGGAAAAAAAAAAAGAAATACTTGAAACATGTTATTTTAATATATTACACAAATCTTGGCAACGTAAAGGAAATCTGCCACGCAAATGTCTGAAACTCAGTTCCTTTAATCATCTACATCTGGAAAACCAACTCAGTGTTTTTCCTCATGGAGCAGTTATCTTAAAGTACTTTGTGATGTCATCAATGATAAGTACTACATAAAAAAAGTTACTTTTGTGGTAAAAATGATCTGTTGAAGTTCAATCTGAGTGAAATAGGAAGAAAATTAATTTAATTAATTTATTTATTTTACTGTTTGAATTTATGAATTAAAAATGTAGAAATATAGATATACAATGTTGAAAACTATAGATATTATTTAACTTAATTGCCCTGCCTTTATTTGCAAACAAGATTGTGATTTACTTTTGTGTTCTAAAAAAAAATTCCATCCATCTGCACGTTCATTCATTCATTCATTCATTCTTTAGGGATATACACATGATCTTGTCAGTTACAAGGCTCTTTGTTGCTCCTCCTGACATTTGTTCTTGCTTTGCTCTCACATTCATCCTCTTCTCCCTTCCTGTCCAAATCTTTCAACTATATTTCTTTTTATGACTATATATATATATATATATATATATATATATATATATATATATATATATATATATATATATATATACATATATTTCTTTTTATGTATATATACAGTATATACACAGTCCAGTGTGTGTGTGACTGGACTGTGTATATACTGTATATATATATATATATATATATATATTATATATATATATATTATATATATATATATATATATATATATATATATATATATATATATATATATATATATATATATATATATATATATATATATATATATATATCCATTGCTCTCTTTCCAGTCTTAATGCACAAGACGGCAGCTTGCAAGTAGATGGCAGACAAATGTTCATTATTTAAAAAGCAGAATGACAGTAAACTCTGCCAGCACTTGGAGAAAGTGCTGCCTACAGTGACTCCAGATGGAGTTTAGAAAGTTTTCTTCCCATCCCCTCAACTGTAATGGCGGTGATGAAGAGGCTTTCTAAAATATTTGGCAGACAAGATGTGTGGATTACTTTTGCTGCCTTTATTGTGTTCGCTTTGACTCGTGCTTCAAGTTAAGATAGTAATTAAGCAAAAATGTGTCGAGTTTTATTGCGTTTGGAAAAAACATCGCTGGGAAAGAAAAAATGCATCATGAAATTTTGGTTTGGCTGGAAGAGTTCTGATGTTTCCCTTGGCCTCTCTGGTTTTTGTTTGACCTCTTTGTCCATCTTAGTTTGGAAAGTCATGGAAGTCTGCTCTGCCTTAGATTATTTCTTTCTTGGTTTTCACATTTTTTTTAAATAAAATTATGAGAAATGCATTGTGAATATGTATTTAGCCACTTTTACACTGATACAAATAAATCCCGGTGGAGCTAACTGCCTTCAGAAGAAACATAATTAGTAATTAGAGTGTGACTCTGCACAACATACTCAACACCTCAGCCCCATTGTGAAACACGGTGGTTGCAGCATCATTCTGTGGGGAAAAGTGTCTTTCATGTTTGCTTTTTAAAACCTTATTTCAGTTTCTCTTCACTTTATTGTGTTGCCATATCACAAATATCCTGATGTGATCAGTCGAAGCCTGTGACTGTAACTTAATGAATTTTAGCAAGGTAAAGCCCACCGTCGTGTTTTAAGTAGAACTCAATTTTGCAAACTTATTTATTTGATGATTTGAGCCAACCTGGATTACCAACACATTGCTGTGTATTGGCTCGATTTGAATAGCATTTTAAAGAGATGACACAGTATTATTCCTCTTGTAGAATTAATTGCGTTCCTGTGAACATCTCAGCGGACAGTCGTCTGCCATTTGGGGGCTTCTCTCCAAATATTAAACTACTTAATATGAGAGCCACCAGTATTGTGGGATTGTTGAGTTAATGAAGGATTTTTTTTGGTCAATAATTTCCTTTTGGGAGCTTCTTTAAGCTTTTGCCATGTGTTCAAGTCTTAGAAAAAATAATGTGGTTAGCATTTCAAATTTGTCACAAGAGTGAAAGACTCTGGGGCGACTGACCTCTTTTACTCCATGAATAAAGAAAAAAAGGTTAAGCAGAGAAAGAGTGTACTCTTATTGTTATTGTAAAATTTCCATGTAAAATATCTTTCTAAATTGATTTTGCAGCCTATTATAAGATGGGCTGAATTGTCACGAATAAACCAAGTCATGTCATATTCCCAGTCTAAAGTCTGCTTTACAAATGGAAACACATCAGTATAAAATGTTCAGCTCCGAACTTGATTGGATTGTAGTAAACACTGACAGGCCAACTCTGAAGTCCTGCATAGTCGGACTCATTTATTTATTTCATTCAATGTTGAAGCCAGTTATAGTTGTTACGAGATACGTCTCTTAGCAAACTGTAGAAAAGCTGTCAAATATAAGAAGCTGTTATTTATGCCATTGTGGCTAAAATATTTGACAGTTTAATTATCTGCAGTGTTTTCTTGACGTTGCAGCTCCACAGTTCATATTTATCATTGAGTCTGTCTCAGTTCCGCTTGGAAAAAAAAAGCAATGACAATGCTAATTTTACAAAACATGTATTTTGCTGGTTACCAGTCTGGCCATCGTAACTTTTTGAAACTTTGGTGTTCTTTGACTTTGTAAATCGCCCACTTATTTCCATGCTGTCTGACTGTTCTCAACATGTTTTCTTTCTAACTGGGGCTCGAAGTCAGAACTCCTGGAGGCTGTTTTTAGTCGAGGAACTTGAGCCAGCGTAGAGCTACAACTTACATGGTGGTCAGTTACATCTGCAACCCGCCAGAGTGGATTTATACACCAACAGCAAATGTTTCTTTTAAATTTTTTACCTCACTATTTAATTGTTTAGTTTTGTTTTCAGACATTCGGAGAACACATCTTTGTGTCTTCATACAGAGAAACACCAGTGTTATGCTGTCACACTGTATTTTATCTCGCCATGTATGTCGGCATATCTTATATGTATTATGTGGGTCTAAATGTGAATAAATCAAGCTTGGTTTGTGAAAGCTTAAGTCCTTTCAGTGAAACGTTGAGGCTATAAAGAAAAGAAAGAGTGCGTGAAAAAAGATTGCAGCAGCTTAGTCTGGTAAGGGTTTTATAAAGGAGTCAAAAGAATTTAAAATCAGCCATTCTAGTACATAGAAAACGGTCTACAAGTGGAAAACATTTGAAAAACATGCAGAAGTCTGGCTTTTCAGACAAGTTTATCCTGAAAGCAGACCACAGCATGCTAAAAGAAGTCTCCAATAGCCAGAAGTGGAATGATGGCACCTAAACCAGGGTTTTAACACTCTACATATGAAAATGTTGGCTGTAAAACCAGAAGGAAACTGCACAAGTTTAACTTTCATAGGACATTTGAAAGAAGGACACCTTAAGATGTAGTAAAGTTTGCCAGCGAAATCGTAAAGGCAGACAATGAGTTTCTGGAAAAAATATACTTTGTATACACCTGAACATGTTTGGCATAAAACAAATGCAACATTCCAAGAAAACTTACTAATTCAGTTATTTATTTTTAATAAATAACACATTTTTTATGAGATGTCTATTTTTCTCTGCATAACTGTATACTACAGTATGAAATGCAAAGAAATTCAGTGCTGGAAGACACATAAACAAATACATAATAAGTTGTATAACTTTTAAAAAAGTTGTCTCAAGGTTTCCTGACCAAATGCCATCTCTTCAGATGTTTGCTTGTTTGGATGCTGAACATGTTCAACCTTGCGTCTCAGGAATAAAAGCAGCCTCTGTTATAGTGCATTAAATGTTGATGGAACAAGTGCAATTTTAATCAGGAGAGTCTGGTTGACTCTTGACTGTAAGGCTTGCTTTATCGATCTGTTCTTTTCTACTTTTTATGCCGCTTTTGTTGTTTATGTTTGCTCTTTTAGATCTTAGAGCAGATTTGTTATTGTTGTGGATCGGTTTGGGCAAAGTAGTTGGATAGGTTTGGGAAAATATCTGATTGTGATGGCTCCGATGGTCCAGGACAAACATATTAGACCCGGGTAGGGACAACAGCTGTCTGGACTGCTACTAGTCAGAATTTATTTAATACATGGATAATGAAAAAATATGAAATCCACTCAAATGTTTGATATTTCAGATACAACCATCTCAGGAATTGCCTGCAAATAACCCAGCGTGCTATCCAGGACGTTTATATCCATACTGAAACTTCAGGTTTCCCCTCTGAGACGGAAACAGTCATTATCTGTATAGCCCTAATTGGTCCCTTGTCAGCAAAATAGAGAAATCTTCCAGTGCACCAGGCGTGACAAACACTAATAAGTCTGGGCAATGGGGTGTGATACCTTGGAAGGTCATTTGGGCTGCTGTGCACAGCCATGAAGCATTTTGGGTACAAGCCACTGCATCATTATTTTTCCTTATCTGACTTCTATCTTATATAATAAATTCAAGCTGGTCTTTAGTACGTTGGATGCTGTATCACAGCGTTCTGTTCATCTTCACGTTTACCCAAATCAATTCGCCACAGCTCTGCAAGCATATGCAGCAGTTGTTGGAAGCTTTGCCACAAGCCTTCAGTTATTGCTGTTTCTGGCTACAAGGTGAGCCCTGCAGCACAAAAGTTTTCCCCTGTCCCTCCTGCTTACTCTCCACTATTTATGCTGCTTTATCTCTCTCCAGGTGTGCCCGGTACGCCTCAGATCTCTGGCTTTGAAGAACCAGTGCCAGAGGGCAAAAAAGTCACCCTCACCTGCACCAGCACGGGCAGCAAGCCCCCTGCCAAGCTGCGCTGGTACAAAGGAGACGTCGAGGTGCAAGGTGAGTTACAGAGGGAATTAGTTTGCATGCATGCGTGGATGTGTTTATTTGAGATTTTACAAAGTGAGGTAAAATAACGTGTTGGAGCTGATGCACTCTGAGGTTTGGACTTGTGTCCTTGTGGGAGGAAGAGTGAGGCTTTGTCGGACGGACAGATGTGGCTTCTGCTTGTGTACCTATAATTATGGCCTGTGTGGTTGTGTTTCCAAGTGTGAGACAATGATATGCGTGCAGATATGAGTTTATTGTGTGTGTAAGCCGTGCTGCGTGTGAGCCGTGTCCTTGCCATATTGCTTTGTGTCTCTGTATGCGACCTAAACCTGTAAATGTTTGTGTCCAAGTGTGAGAGCAGGCTGCCTGTCTGTGTGAGCGTGGGAACACGCTGAGCGGATCTATTCCCCTCTCTTTCCTCTCCTCTGATCCTGTAAATGTGGATTTTTTCCAGGGGCTGTGCACGATGCCTGACAGAAGTATTTACCCCTCTTGATCTTTTTCACATTTATCACAAGACAACCAGAAATCTTCGCTGGGATTATATGTAATAGCCCTATCAGAAATTGCAATTAAAACTGAAATGGAAGGGAAATTATTGCATGGATTTTTAAAAGTGTGGCCTCCACTCAGCCTCATTCACTTGAATACCTCTAAATAACATCAAGTGCAGCCAAATGCCTCCAGAAGTCTGTGAATTATTAAAAAGAGTTCACCTGTGTATAAACTCCAGGAGCTCAGAGGTCCTTTAGAGAGTATTAGTGAACAAATAGAGGACCAAGGAACACTGCTGACAGGTCAGAGAGGAAGTGTTGAATCAAATCAAATCTTTATTCATTTCAAACATGCAAATGTCAGATAAAAAATAAAATAACCACAATAATAATCAAACATAGAAAAACAAAACTTCCATATGCAATCAAAAAAGGAGTAGGAAGAAGAAAAAGCTTAATTCTTTTCCCAATTGTCTCAGTTAAATATGCCCCACATTATACATATTTACATGTCTAATTTCTACTCATTCTAAGTCTATACAGTTAGTTTATTAAGCAGTCGACACCATGCTTAGTCTGTACAGTTTTCTGTAAGATATCCATACAGCTGCATTCATCTTCAACAAAACAGCCAAAAGCAAAATCTTTCCCTCGTCCTGAATACAGGACAACCTGCCACCACTGGACTCAGGTTGAAAACATCTAGAGGTCAGAAGTCAAATGTATTGTTTGTGTGCAGAAACATTTGCTATTAATCTGATTCTGGTATTAATGCATAGAGAAACCCAAACTTAACTACATTTGAGAATCTGGGGCAAGACTGAACCCAGATGTTTTCAGACATTATCAAATCAGATTGAGCTTGAACGTTTTCTGCAAGGAAGAGATGTGCAACAAAACTAGAGTACTATCAAGCCCAACTTTTTCTTATTCTTATTTAAAATAAAAAAAAAACATAAATCATTTATTATATTAATTCCACCTCCCAATTATGCACTACTTTGCGTTGGTTCTTCATGTTGACGTTTGTGGTGTTGATAACTTCCCAAGGCATGTACTGATCTGGTTCTTTTACATGCAGGCGCTGCAGCATCTCTGTAAATGAGAGAATCAGAGCAGGCCGGATGCAAGCGGGGATAGCTGCGCAACGGAAGCTCTTTAGAAAAAGGCAGGGCTGAGGAGGAGTTAAAGGGACGTGGTCGGACAGTCAGACAGACACAGAGAGAGCTTTGCATGAAGTCATGCTCACTGACTATCCGTTACAGATAAGTGGGAGAAATGAGCAGAAGAGAGAATGAAGATAGAAGGAGGGAGAAAAAGAGGAAGGGAAAAAAATAAGCTGCCTTTTTTTTTGTTGCTAAAAGGCAAACAGATTATTGAGTTTGCCATCGGCTGACTGTGACTCAAACTTATGGTAACAGCAGTGGTGGCATCTTTCCAAATTACCACCATGTTTCCTGTAAAGCCCTGAATAGTTGTTGCCTTATTACTCAGAGGCTTTCTGCTTTGCTTTAGTGAGCAGACCAAACATGTTGGCAGAGTAAATTCTGCTGCCCTCTCACTGTTTCCTCCATCTGCCTTATGAGAAGCTCTGCTAACCTGCAGCGCTGACGGCACTTTGAGAACAGCGCCCTCTTTCTGCCAGCAGACTGCACTTTCCATAAATTATTCTGTTTAGTGTTTTGAAACTCCTATTCAGGATCGCTTTGTATTGTAATTATTGAAATACAATACAGTAATACAAAAGTATAAAGATGTATTGATGTAAAGATGCTGCAGTTAGGCTTTGTTGTGCAAAAACGCTCATCTTGTCCAGATGCCTTGGCAGTGTTGTTATAATTATGGATTGAAAGGAATCAAAAGAATGGGCTAAAGCCACAAAGAGAAGAAGGAATGGGAGAGCTGCCCGCCTGAGGACAGATTATCTGCTCCTTTTGTTACAGGCAAACTAAAAACAGGAGGCAGAGAAAAATGGGAGCAGCATGAAGAGGAATGTGCCTTTTACAGAGGCTGTAAGTCTGCTTAAAGACTCAGTTTACCCAAAATACCAAAAAGAAATGCTTACGGAAGCTTTGAAGGAATGAACACGTTTTTGTGTCATTAGCTGCACCTTGCATTTTTCATATTCCTCTTAACTTAAAGTTCATTTTTCTTTTGGACTGTATCAGCTAACAAAATGGTCTGTTATCTTTGAATTACATTTACTTTAGGCTTATCTGCACAGCATAATTCAATACCGCCGCAAAATATATTGGGTTCTTTCTGTAGATGAAAGTAAAAATTGAGTGTTTTGGGGAACATGGAGGGTGTGCAGCATTTCCAAGGCCGGGGCCGTGCATGGTCGGCAGATAACATCCAGAGTTACTATGTTCACCACCCAAATGTAACATTGTCTTCACTGACAGGTGAAGAGAAAACAGTAATTGTCTTGTGATGACGGTTTCTGGCATTAGATAAACATTCTGACCTTGAGGGTGATTTGTTGCAAGGCTACCTGTAAATGTCTGAGGACCTTCAACCATGGCCGGATTGTGAAGGCTCAGATAAATAAGATGTAGCATTTCCACAGCTGCAGCTCAGGTGGCACTTTTCTAGTCTGCAGGAGAAACTGGATGCACTGAAGTGGGGCAGGTAGCCAGAAAGAACTGGCAGCTGTTTTTTTTTTTTTGGCCTTTTAAGGTTTTTTTGTTTGTTTTTTTGCTTCGACCATGACCAGTGACCGACTGGAGACTGAAATATTCAATATTTTTCTGATTAGTGAACTCAAACAGGCTTTACTCAGGGAACTATTACTGAGTAAGGAAGACTGAAATGTGGCTATTTTCAAGATGAGAATTAAAAAATGAAATCAGACATGTCAAAAAATATTTCAACATTTCATTTTTTGTCTCTGGCACGTCAAGATGAAATTTATTTATTTATGCTAACAGAGTTATTAAGAGCAAAACCTAAAGCAGATAACATAAGGTTGAACACAGTATTAAAAAAAACTGTCACAAAACATTTTTAATTCAGAACAGTTGTCACCTTTTATGGAAATCTCAGAGTTACAGTAACAATGTAATCACTAATCTAGAATGCAAAACTTTAATCTGACTGCAACTGCTCTCTCACATGACATAATGCCATCTGTGCTCCCTACATAAATAATTAATGACAAAAAATGTTTTGAATAACATTCCCGTGTTTCTGCAGTTCATTTAGATAAATTGGAAGTAGTTAAAATCAGTGTCAGCAGGCCAACGATTGGAAACTTTCCAGCAAACTATGATGGCTGCATCTCTACTGGGAAACTTCAGTCTGAAAAAGGAAAGGAGTTATTCTGATACATGGCTCTCAAACGTGTACAAAGACCTAAAATGTTTTTTGTGGTGTGTACAAAATTATGTCATTATAAATCCTTTCATAGCATTTTTTTTCACCTTTTATTTTGGCATATTATAACTAACAAAACAAAAATAAATTGCTAGAAGTTAAAGAAAAGGCGCAACAACATGTTTGATTAAAAGTGTCACCTTTTAGATTTATTTTTTTCTTTCATTTATCTTTGTCATCAGTGCATCAGCATCCCACGTCTTGTCTTTGGCAATATTTGCTGGCTCAACGTGAAACAGATCTCCAGATTTATCAGACTGTGAAAACATTTCTTGTCTATAACCGTCTTCAGGTTTCTGTAGATTTTATTTCATATTTGGTGGTGGGCTCTCTGGCTAGGCCATCCAAATTGTAATCATCCTTTCTTGCTGTTGATTTGCAACTATTCATAATTTCACTCAAATGGACCTAAGAGTCCGTCTGAAGAAAATGCTATCAGTGTCTTTATTTATTGAAGGCGTCGTCTCCTTGCAGTGATGTGTTTGTGCCACATATTGGATTTGGAATTACGATCCAGACATTCACGGTTGGTTTCATCAGACAGTAACAAATTCTCCTTGAAGGTTTGGGAGAAAAACGTTTACCTTCAGCTTTGCTCTTCTGTCAGGACATGTATGAGGAATAAAGGGGATTGGAACACAACCACCACTTCACAGATATTAAAGGAGGTCACATTTTCTCCAATTATTTTTGACCACCATCATTGTGCCACAGTGTGTAAATATAATGCTGAGGATATTTTAAACTTCCCTCTGAGTGACACCTTTTTAACCTTTGTCACTTTTCTGCAAGCTACATATTTGTCTAAAAGTGGCAAATGAGCAAAATGTCAACTAAATCCTGCTGTAACCAGATTCATGTTGATGGATGCCAAGTGTAAAGTCAAGAAAATGGCTCAATCTCACTCAAAAGGTGATTCAACAAAATATTTTAAGGGTTGTCCACATTTATTCACTGCAGCTTCTTATTGTTCCTGTGAGAAATTTGTTTTTCACTTCAGCTGGAAATTGTATTTATCATTCTGATTTGGCATTTTAATAGGTTTTGAAAGCTGCTCTAAAAAGACTTCTGAGCATCCGGCACATCCACAAATGTTACATGTTCATGAAACAGCAAATTGATCAGGGTGCCTCTAGCCATGAAGGATGTTAACGTGTGAGAGTCCATGTGGATAGCCAGGTCAGTGAATCCTGCTTACATGAGGAGTAGTTGGCATCGTGATTCAGGATGTGAAGGAGGAAGCCCAGCAGAGGCAGCGTAATGCTGCAGGCAATGTTGTTTTGGGAGAAAACCTCGCATCCATCCATTCATATGGATGTTATTTTTCCACATGCCGCCGACCCACCGAGGCAAATCAAACTTAGTTCAGTCACACTTAAATTACATCCCCAGCTGTTTCATCGTTCTGTCTGCTTCTCTTTGTCCCTTTGATAAGAAAATATTTTAATAAATTTTTTTTCTGGAGGCCTTTATGAAAATCGTGATAAGTGCCAAATAAAACCTATTTCAGTCACACTTTTTAACCAAAGATATTAGGTGTAAAACATTTCCCCTCTGACTGCAGTGTAGAAGTATCACAAAATGTCTGAAATTCAAACGACTTGTACTGCATAAGCTGGTGAGGCATCTCATATTCCATTTACAGTGAAACACCAGGCTAGCAGGGACCATAAAAGGAAAAGTGCAGTGATGGATCCTGGCTCTCTAAAGAAAGAAATACCTGTAGAACCATTACAGAAAGCCAAAAAGGTGAATGATCAACAATTTGGAGTGAAATAAAGGGACATTTTCTCTTGTGAAACGACTATTCGATATTTTACAAAAGTATAGATGAATACATCCATTGTCTTGCTGTATTTGATACCTTAAACACCGATATAAAGTGCTTTAATTGTGAAATTACTGCATGGTGGGAAGTAGTGAAAGCTTTGTGACAGGATTTAGCTCCTCGTAGACGCTGACAGTAAATTTTAGTGACTTAAACTTGGTGGCAGCTGGTGAAGGTCAACGAGCAACAGAGTGATAGGTGTCCTTTTTGGCTGATCAAACACCAGACATGCTGCTGGACCGTCTGAATCAGCTTGACTGTTCGTGATGGGAGACTTCAAAAAAATATATATATATTGTTACAAATATCAGAAACGACTACGCTATGTGGTCTAGTGATGGGGAAAAGAAAGCAAAGCGATGCTAGTTAAAACACTGGAGTATTTGATCAGCATAAGGTGTGATCAGCAGGTCTGAAGCTTGCAGGTGTGTGTTAATGCAGTGCAGTAACAAGCTGGAAAGATAATAGCAGTAATCTTAGAGAAGCAATTGTCGTTGGCCATCAATCTGGGAAGGGCTATAAAGCTGCTTCCATGTCATTTGAAGTCCATCATTCTACATCGATTATTCACCTACTATTTAAAAACTGCTACCACAAAGGAAGGAGACATTCAAAAACTCTGAGAGCTCCATCTCAAACTCTTCAGCACCCAGTTGGCATGTTAAATCATACATTTGATGTTAATACAGTTAGAATAGCCAGAAAAAAAAGTACATTCTCTAAAACGTTATGTGGCAGTAAAACCTTTTTTAACAAAGCTACATTTTAGGAATTCTCAAAATGTGCAGAACAAGTTGGAGCAAAGTAGGAACCTGCGGTCAAGCACGGCGTTGGCGGTGGGATTAGTTGGGCTCGTTTCTTGCAACAGCAATTTGAAGTAACTGAGTCAACTATGCTTACCAAAGTACTATAAAGTCAAGTGGGAGGCCATCCATCCAACTGCTGAACTTGCTCTAAGCTGACTCATTGTCTAAAAAACATCAACCAATCTGAAAAGGAAAAGCTGGAAAAGAAGAGAAGAGAAGAAAGGCCAGATAAAAATCCAGACTTTGACCTAACTGCAACGTTGCAGCACACCTCAAACGATCTCTGCAAAGAAAAATGATAAGAGATTCCCATAAAAATCCCAGAAAAAAGGTACTTCAAGTTGCTGATAAAGATGGTTCTACATCCTACTGAGTCATGCACTGACCTGTGAGCTTTTCCTACTGTACCAATATTAATGGAAACGTTCTTCTCCCTATAACTGTAGGTGGCTTACAGAGTCAGATACGCATTATGTGTGCAAACTGAAACAACCAGCAGACAGCTGGAAGATGCAAAGCCGGTCATTAATCACGACTAGAAGGGCTGGATTCAGAAGTAACACAGACATCCATGGTGTATTTTTGGAGGAGTTTCAGTGAATGTGCCCTTTAGAAACGCAAGCACACAAAGAGAGATTTAAAGGGAATCAACTATGAATGATGGCGTGTTTTAGGCCTCACCCAGCTGTCCTGACATTGCACAACACCAATCAGTCATTGCTGGAATGACAGACTGACACACATAAACCACTTTAGGTTCAACACACAAAACCTGCGGTGATGGAGAGATTATAATCACTCACCGCGCTCGTCTCCGGCTACGTGGCAGAGGAGAGCCGCAGGTCAACGTGTTGTTATTGTTTCCCATTCATGCAGTTTTATTTTCTAGACATCTTTTGACTTTGCTTGGATGTTGAAACAGGATGGGTTTTCTCCAACGTATTCCTGACAGCCCAGACAGTAGGAGGGAAAGAGAAAGGAATGAGTGTGACTGAGGTTTAGCATATGTGCGTGTGTGAAGAGAGAAGGCAGCAGAGAAAGAAAGATGCCTTGTTTTAAGAAAGTGATGGTGAGGAGCTGACGAGAGAACAGAGAGCGGCCGAGAGCAAGCGAGGGAGAAGGGCAGCGTGCGCGCGAGCTTGTTCATAAAAATAGACAGAGCGATAGCAAGTGTACTAAGAGAGTGATGGAAGCTGCAGAAAGCGACGCGGGGCAGAGAGAGAGACAGACGGAAAAAGACGACAGCAGAAGGGGAATTAAGAAAACCACTAAAGAAGAAGTGAAGCTTCTTTGTGACTGAGCAGGAGCTGACTTGGAGGGAGCGGATGAGGCGAAGGGGGACCAATTTTAAAGAAGAAGGGACAGGGACTAGGGGAGCGCAACAGGATAGAGGAGAGAAGACGGAGTAACGGCTGATGAAATAGAGAGAAAAATCCAGAAACAGGATTTAGATAGAGAGAGAGAGAGAGAGGGAGAGAGTGGACGGAGAGCAGGAGAGAGTGCGGTAAAAGGGAGTGGTAATTGAGAAGAATGAAAGGCTAAGAGCTTTGAAGTCTGTATTAGTTGTACTGTGTGAAAGGGCTATGGATCATTTAGTGACATCGATGTATTGGATTGGGGATAATGGGGATTTATGGTGGCACTTAAAGCCGCAGCAGCTGAATTTCAGCCCAAATTGTCATAATGCACATGGGGAGGATGTTGAAGGTTACATGGGCGTGTGTCAGTATGGAGAAGTATAATTAACGAGAAATTGCAGGTGGGGACGCTGGTGAAGCAGGAAGCATCATAAGGCGGGGAAGAAACAAATCGTAAAATAAAAAGGAAATCTAATTAGAATTATGTTAAAGTTATGTCTTACTAAAGATGTTGCAATAAATATATACATTTTGCTCAGCAGCTCCTCGGGGACTCCTTTAATTTAATATTTATTATGTAACACCTTCTGTTTCAGCCTCGAGGATATCTTGAAATAGCCTGGAGACATAAAGGATGCTGGTGCAGGATGTAAGATTAAGGGTGTCTGAAATTTCTCATTAAGAGTCTGGTTCCAGCCGTTACTGCCACAGCCTTTCAGACGAGAATAACATCAGGCTCAGTTATAGATCTGGCTGGGGCAATAATGACAATATTAATAAATCTGTGTCATACTTTTAGACAGTTGTGGCGGTTGTTTAGTCTAAATGAGTAAACAGTGATAGATTATCACAATTCCAACTGGAATATTTATAATTCATAAAATTCTCATTTTAAATCTGTATTAAGGGACATTTATTACATTTGGTGACAAAGTTTTAGCACCGACTGAGGCCCCAGAAAGGAGAGCAGATTTCGATGCCTTTTGGTACAAACTCAGATATGATGTGATGTGTTTGCTGGAGCGCCCAGCAGCCAGTCGAAACGCTGACTGAAGGTCACCAGGCATGTAAAATCTAAGGCTTCATCAGTATTATTTGAAAATTGACTTGGACTCAATAACTGAGATCTGATTTTTCAGGGAGATTCAAAACTCTGAGTCAGAAAAGGTTAAAAACAAACTATTCATGTTAGTTTCTGCTACTTAATAAAGGCCAGGCAGACCAGTCTTCTAAACCAAACTGTCTGAAATGACTACAGGCGATTTCAGGACAAAATAAACTTAACATGCTTCCAACATCTTATTCTCTTCTTCTTGAACTGCCATCAGTACGCGGCTATGATCAAAGAAAGCACCACATATAATTACATTTCATCTGAAATTCAACATTCACTCACTAAACTGCACCTCACTTATGTTGAAACTCCTTACATACCTTGGAACATGTTTACTGTCTAGACTTAAGAACAAAGGCTTTAAATATAGATTTAGAAAAAGCTTTGAAATGATTGCAAATCCTTCAGCTCAGATTGAACAGAAGAGCTCCCACCAAACCGTATTTTTAAGGTAATATATAGTACAGGAGTGGGCGAGGTGAGCATGGGGGTTAACAACCGCTACCTACTTTTACAAGAAAAGTATTTACAAAGACAAAATATAAAACGCTTCGTCTTATCTGGAATAAACAAATTTTGTTCCTTTTTTATTAATATATTTTTAACGCAAATGCACAATTATATTCCACATGAAAGTAAATACAAAATAACAATCAATTTTCAACAATGCAGAGCAGGATTTCAATTCCTAACCTGCAGTGGTTCAGTGTTATAAACAGAAAAACCATCAACAGGTGATTGTTTGCAGCGGTGGAAGGAGCAGGTAGATGCAACTGAGGAAGTGATTAACAGCTGCGACGGGGAACAGAAAGGTGGCCGAAGTGAAGAGAAAGAACAGACGGAAACAAAGAGATTGAAATGGGAAAAGAAACTTGAACAGTAAATGAAAATGAAGGACAACATAGAGAAACAAATCCAAAACACAAACAATGAGAATGACTGAACTAACACAAAGAATACAAAAAAAAAACAAGGAAATGATTAAAAGATAAAAACATTGAAACTAAAAGTCCAAACAAAGAATCGTTGTTTGAGACCTGATTTGGACTTCCCACACTAAGAATGAAGAAATGACTTGACTTGTCCCTCACAGAGGAAAATGTTTAGCATTTCTTGAACAATGACAATTTTAAGATGATCAGATATTAGCTACCTTATTACACAGGCAATGTCTGCTTCATCAAAATAAATGTAGTTGCCATGAAAGGTCACCCATGCATCCCATATCATCTCATATTGTGCCTTAAGGAGAACGCAAAATATAACACTTGCATGATCCGACAACCCAGCCTTCTGCAAACCCAGGGCACCACCACCATAAAACTCAAATCAAGCGCTGGTAATGCAGTCTGATGTATCTATGAGGCATCTGCTGTAACTGCCTGTAAAATATCACTGCACTCATGACACCACTTACGCCCTCAGGTTCCTATTCTTCACTTATCAGCAGCTCACGAGCCAGATCATTTGCATTCCCCTCACTGGTCTGAATGTGCAAGAGACGTAAGCCAAATATGATCAGTAATTACACATTTATTAAAAACAAAATGGCTACAACAAAGCTGCACCAACTACAGAGCCTCGGGTTGAGCAAATCTAGCGTTGTTGGATGCCACTCCGTTTTAGTTTTGCAAACAAAATTAAATCTGCTTGACAAGGCTGTTAACTTTATGGAGGAATTTGGTCTAATAAATTCATCTGACAGTTTATTTTCCTTATGTCACTTAGAACGTGACTGAATTTGAGAAGGCTCGTCTGCATTTGGACATCACTGCGCGTCGTACATTTTCATCTCACCCACTGACGCCTGACATTTTAACGAGCAACTGGCGGGTTGTTATTGCTTTGAAAGTGTTGGATTTCTGTTTTATTTTTCTCTCTTCAGTTCAGGCAGTTTAATTTTCTTTTGTAAAGAACAAAAAAAAAGACACATGCAGGCAAATCAGGGAAATCAGTCTCTTCTGTAAAGCAAAAAAAAACCAAACAAAAAGCTTTGTACAGTATGAGCACCACAGTTTACTGGATGCTTTTTATCTGTGGTGGAAATAGTACATACTTTATCTGAAAGTAATTTCTGTAAGTACAGAAATGATAAAGACTCAGCAAAAATGGACCTGCTATACAGTATCCAGCCGCTGTAATCACTCAGAAATCCCAGGGCTCCAACTTTCTTTGGAAATTATGACCTGATAACTCACTTTACTGCTTTCACTGCTCATAATCTGATTAGAAGGGATGAGTGATGACATTCAGTTATTTTAAAACCTTCCTCCTCTACAGGGGAGGCCGTTAGCTGAGCATGTGTTTCTTTTTGTTCACAGTTAGGTATTTTCACACCTCTGAGATGCCAAGCGGAAGCTATATTCTCTACATTTAGCAACTGACCAGCTTTACTTGGAAGAGCTCAGAATTTTCTTTATCTAAATGAAAATAAACTACAACAAATTAGAAAAATTTAAAAGGCCTAAAAAACCTCTGGAGTTTATGGGAAAAAGCACGAGGAAGCTTCGAGGAATAAAGCGAATATTAAGAGCCAGAAGAGACAAATGTAAAAATGAAGCACAACACATATTTGCTTCAATCTTTAACTTAAAGCTGTGACTTGGATACACTGCCAACATTACAGTATATAAGTCACCCCCTCCCCCAGTTTGATAAACATAATCTAAAATGGGCTCTATATCAAATTATTCAAAGGTCACATGCTTGCCTCATGTTGCCAACTAAAACAACCCAACTGGGTGCCAGGTAATATGATAATTTTGCTGATTCAGTATCCACTAGCATAAAAAACACAGAACTCCCATTGAAACTATAGAAATATTGTGGACAATCCCAAATGTGGGAGTTTGTTTACGCCCCATCTGGACCCCACAAAAATTGCCTTTATAAAAAGGACAACCATTATTTATTAAAACGCTTTTAAATGATCTGCATATTATTAGTTGAACATAAAGTGCTGCCGCCTTCCTCTTTTCCCGTCACAGTTTAGAACCTCGGCTTGTTAGTCTTCATGGATGTGGGCATCGTCAAAAGAAATTCATGGGTAGAATCGGGAATCAAAGTTGAACTTTTGCCAACTTTGATTCCAGAGTGACTTTCTGCACTGTATGTACCCGATATGAGCAGCTCTGAGGTTCCCACTGCATGATAAACCTGAGTAAGCACATCCCAGTTGAGCTGGGATTTCCACAAAAACTTAAAGAAAGATTATATAAGTGTTCTGATTGCTTATATGTTAAACGACATTTAACCCTGTTCATAAAACAGTAAAAAAAAAGAAAGAAAAATCCTGCCTGCCTTTTATTAGAAGGAATTTAAAACTTTGGAAAATCTTGATAAACCTCAATAGGACTGACAAGCATACAAGCAAAAAATTTTATATCCTTTAGCACCATAATATTATGTTTCAAAGAGCAGTACTACGCAAAAACAACTTTGTTGAGCTTTAAATCGTGTTATAATGTCATTTCCTAATTAAAAACATTTTCAGAGTGTTGCTTTAATTATTCATGTTTGAGGAAGCCTTGAATCCTGCTCTTACAAACTGCTGAATACTCAACCGATTCTTTGTCTTGTAGCTACAGTCTGTAGTCAAGCTGCTGCCACACACCCCTCCCACCTGTCTCCCACACACAGCTCCTCCAGACTAGCGGCAGCAATTAGCAAACACCTGGTTGAATTGAGGTTCTTCTGAGTTTATCATACTGCAGCTACAACACTCCTAGAATGGTTGTAAATGGCATCAAAAGATGCCACGGAGAAGCATTGTTGTGGTTATGTGTTGAAGGGGAGTTTTGGAAATGAGGTGGTTCTTAGAGACAGTGGCCATTTTCACAATGTCAGTTCAGAAGGTAAGAGGGTCCAAATGTAGTTCCTTTGTCCCAGACGTTTGTGAGGACAGCAGAAAACCGCTGGTTTCCTCATTCATGCAAGGAGGCCTGGATGTAACTTGAGTTAGTGAAGTAGTCAATGAGATAAGTAAAGTCTGCTGGGTAAGTAATTTACCCAGTCCATGGGCAATACTAATGCTAGAATGACCAACACGGCAAGGCAAAGGATTCATGTTTTTCAAGTATAATTGCATTGCTTTTTACATTAAAATCCAACCCTAAGCATAAGTTCACACCATAAGCAAAGTTAATCAAATACTGGTCTCCTATGCTTTGTCATCTTTACAACCAAAATTACTATAATTGTAAACTCACACAATGAAAACTATTTTCAAAAACACGATTTTGGATTATTTCACTTTTCTGCACCCAGAGCTTCCCATTTTGCTCCAACCTATTTACATGGACAGCTGTACCAGATGGCCTTTTTTTCCCATTTTTCCCTCAACACTCTCTGGGTCAAACAGATCCAAAGATGCAAAGTATGTAGCATCTGTTATAATAAATGTATCTTTCTAAAGCCTCATAGCCAGACAGTGGTATAGATTGGCCCTTTCGCTGCCTTTGATTGGTTCCAGCTTTGACATAGTTGATATTAAAGGCAGGTAGAATAAGAATATAGTCAAAATTAAAGTAAAATAGACTGGAAATATGAGCCTTACATCCCAAGTAAGGAGAAGAAAATTGTTCCATTTGACAGATTTGAACAAAATTGGTCACATTTTTTACCCCACAGTCACAGATGAGAATCATATATGAATGCATATGAGTGAAGTGGATTTTACTCCATGCATCGCTGTTATTACAATCGACTCTGTTGCCACTTGGATTGTGTGATGCTGAATTGCTGTGTGTAAACACCCACATATAAGGACACAGCCTTTTTTGTGCTTGGTTTGTGTAAATTAACCAAAGAGGATTTGCACCAACAAGGTGTAACCCATGTGAGAGAAAGACTTGTGAACATTTAATTTTAAGGGTTTATTTTTACAACTTCAGTAGGATGTTGTTAAATCCGTGTTTCATTCAGCACAAGGAAACATGTTAATCTTGCTGGTGGATTGATTTTGTTGAATACTGAGGCGGTGTTTTTGACCTATTTGTCTATCAGGTGATGGATTAACTGACTGGCTGTCTCAGTTCTCTGATCAGAAGCATCAATCTCAAAGACTCTGACCAGTTACTGCCACGTCCAGCTGCCTGATTCTGCTAATATGAATGTCCTCTGGTGAACTGTGTGTGTCAGGGTGGTTGCAGCTCATCTCTGTGGCATCACAAACTGAAGGGCTGTTTGTTCTCCACATTGTTCCAGGAGTCTACCTATTCTTTCCTAAATTGAGCAAGAGGTCTTTTATAGAAAATTATGTGTATCTCATGAAAGTTTTACCAGCTGCTGGAGTGTAGTTCAGCTTAAATATTAACAAAGGCAAAAGCTGCACACACTTTAGCTAGTGCTGGGAAAATATGATCAAATATTAATGTGAATTTGAATGATTTATCCTTCATTAAAAATGTTACTTTCATTATGTGACTTTTGGAATTGTCTTGAATTTTTAAAATCTGGTAAACTTTTGAACTGGATTCAAGTGAGCAGCAGCGTGTGAATATATAGCATATTCTTTGCCTTTAGGATTGTGAGCATTGGGTTGCAAAGGTATGAACAACTTTTAACTTTTTAATGTTTTTGACACATTATGACCAAAACACAAAGATTCATTGAGCTCTTGCATGACGGGCATCAAGTAGGCCATTATTGTGAAATTAAAAGAAAATAATTCATTACTTTTCCTTTCTTGATAAAAACATTTTCATATAAGTGTTGTAAGCATTTCACTTTAGGAAAGTATTTATACGACTCAATCCTCTACAGACATCTTTTAACTTATAACGCCTGACATTGTTAGTTATAAAAAAAATGTGAGGTTTTTTTTTTTTAAGATTGGTGATTGGCTAGAAATCTGCTACCAGTCCACCTCTAGCTGAAGTTACAGCCAGCTGGTCTTTTCCAACCTTTGAAATCTAACCCTTAACTAATAAGCATCTTTTCAAAAATATCAAAAGAGAAAAGAATTATAGAGAGACATTTTTACTGCCTGACACATCCAGGACTTATTGCTGGTTTTGCTTTCATGTTCAGTGTGTGCATGTTTTTCATAACTCTAACTGTAGTGAAAATGACTAGCAATGCGGGCTTGAGTGCGTGTCCATGTGTTTGTATGTAGACAGGTTAAATCTAAACATGTGGGCCTATAAACGGTCAGAAATGTTTTTTGAGTTTGGGGTCAAAACATCAATGAAGAAGGCAGTCGTTAGCAATTAGTCAGTGATCTTAATACCGCTTCCTTAAATTCAATATGTTGTGTTCTGTGTTTTCAGTGTAGTTGTTTTTGAGGTTTTCTGTGTTTAGTTATGTCCCTGTCCTGTCTTCCCTGTTGATTACTTCCCAGGTGTGTCTCATTTCTTGATTACCCTCCCTGAGTATTTAAGTCCACCTGTTGTCTTTGTCTCTTGTCTCTTCCTCGTCAAGTGTTATTCTCCCTAGTGTCACGTCGCCTGTCTGTTTTCCCCGAGCTGTTTGCATATGGACTTTTTCTACATTAAACCTTCAACTTTGTCGTCTTCAACCTGGGTCTCAGTGTTCTTTCTCACCCCAATCAGCCACAATTCATGACACAATATTCACTTCCTGTTATATTTTTTTCTTTGGCCAATGGTGAAATCTAAAGGAATTATCTGGACAGTCAGCTGCTAATTGTTTTGTTATGTTTATACTTACATTCTTCTGAAAGCTACTTAATTAGTTCTTAGTATTTTTGGAGTAGTTATGGGAATTTCAGTAAAAAGTACTATTCAGGTACAGAGAGTTGTAGTATGTTGTGATTTTGTTTTGTTTTTTTACAAAATTGAATGGTATTAAAACAAAACTACAAAAATATCGACATAAAACAAAACATGTAAGGTAAACATTGAAAGCTAGCTTTTAAAAAGTTTTTTTTTTTTAAGTAAAACAAAACTTTGTGTACTGTAGGAATTTGCTTATTCTGTCTGCCTAGCTGGTGCAATGCTGTCATAGCAGCAGTAGTAGCAGGTGCTATCAAAAACTGAAAGTAAAGATAAAAATACAGCCATTTGAAATTATTGAATTCTTAAGCTACATTTACTGTTCAAAGGTAAAAATAAATTGGTGTCATCCCTGTATGATAATGCCTTACTTTGCTCCTACATGGAACAGGTGGTTTCTTGGTGCAGTAAGAACCCATAAGTGAGAATACTGATCAGCAGATGAATAGTTCAAAATATATACAGTAAAGGAGACAGCTTGCCTGCTCACTTTTAGCTAATTTGAATATTACACAGATATGTTGACAAGCACTAAAATTAAGCTTGTAAACATAAGAAACAACTGAATAAAGTCGAGCATGTTTGCAAAAATAAGTGAGAGGACAATAATCAGACTGGATCAGAGAGGAACAGCAGTAAATGGGTTCAGTTTATTGAACTCAATCCTAAGGCGACAGTTCTTTCTTTTCTTTCACAGTAGCACCGACAGATGGTTATTAGTGTCCCATTTTTTTAAGATGGCTTCAAAGGGCAACAGACATGCTGAAATGTTTCTCCAGATTCAGAAGCTGGATCATAATTATTGTTTAGAACAACTCTTCTCTGTCCACCATCTTCTCGCCGCCTCTGTGGCATTTTTCCCACATTGCTCTCCTTATTCCAGCCTTTTCCAGCTCCTGCTCCTCGAAACAAATTAAGTAGTAAGTAACTTTATTGGCTTCATGTGAATGGGGGACCTGGTGGGTCTGTAGGGTTAATGTTGTATTGTAAAAGGATAAAGGAAAATATTTCAGAGTCATTGACACTCATTGGAAAGAATCTACATTTTGTGGTAATAGGATAACCTTGAACTGAAAAAAATAACATATTAGGACATTTTGTTCATTTGTCTGCTTATATTTTTTGTACAACCCCAGTTTACCAGTAAAATGGCACTTATTCTTTTACACCACTTCACCAGGGTAGACCATCCTGAGTCTTCTCTATCTTCCTTTCTGCTCACCCCACAAACTTTCTAGGATGGGGACTGAAATGTTTTTGTGTGTGTTAGATGAACTTTTTCCTACCATTTGACAGTATGTCTTTGAATCATCATCCTACATAATAACCCAGATGGTAAATTTTAAGTTTTCTGTCAGAAGCCACCAGATTTTCATTAAAAAGTCTTTTTATAAAAAGAAAAACAAAAACGGGCCCACAGCATTACAGGTCCTCCACTGTACCAAAGGGTTCACATTAGGCATTTTTTATGGTATTATTCTTTTGCTTTATGGTAGACCATCCTGGAGTTTTTGGTGCTGAAGAGTTCAATAATAATCTAATTTTAAATAAAAGCACTCAGAGCCAATGGGGCTTAGAAAGGTATTAGAGCTATTTGGTACCTTGCATATTACAAATCTTATATACAACTTCATATTTTTCCATTTTTTAAAGTTTTGAGCACAGCTAACCCTTGAAAATTCCAGTTTGTGTCTTACAAAGTCCAACCTGTTATTACCCTTATTTACCGCTCTGTTAGGTTTACCAGACATCTATATTTTCCGTGATGTTCTCATAATAAATTTTGAGAAAAGGACATCACAAGAAAACACACAAGATTGTTGTATTTGGGGAAATAAACATAATCTATTGTTTTAAATTTTCCTTAATGAACGCCTTGAATTCATTTCCGGCCCCTTTGGGCCTGAAAATCCCCATTAAAACAAAAATGTGTGGCTTTATAAGAGTGGTACACAAGAGCCAGTGGGTAAACAAACAGGGTTTCACCATTCCCAAGGTTAGATTCTGGAGATCCATTGTCTTTAATAAAGCCAGTATATGCCGTCTTTGTGTGTGCAGAGACAGAAGGGATAGAGGGAGAGACAGGCTGTGGTGAAAAGACTGGCGTTGGCTTATTGAAATGCACCTGGAAAGTAAACTAATTTTCTCAGCGGGTCAGAGGACTGGTTATGGTAATAAAAAGAGAGATGTCATTAGATTCAGAGGTATTTGAAGTGCTCTCTGGTGTGGGTGGAGGTAGAGGGCCGAGGGAGGGCGGGTGGTAGGGCAGCAGAGTGTGAAAGAAAGAAAGAAACGTAAGGTGTGTGTGTTTTTCCGTGTGCTTCCCTGCCACTATCTCTGTCTCCTCTGAGGGTAGTTATTCATAAGCTTGACCTACATGCGCCCATGCTCATGTGTGTGCATTCGCGAGTGTGCTTGTCAACTCATGCAGGAGTAAGTGCCGAGGTTCTGGCCCGTTCTCCAAGATTCACGAACCACTTTCACGGTCTGAACCAAACCACTCGGTCTGTTACGGCTTCCTGCAACAGATGGAGATCTTGAAATCACAGCCTCAACCACAGTTATGCTTTTATACTGGAACTGTGGTTGGTTCTGTGGCTTCGTACGCTCACTTAAGCATACCTGATTCTTTGTCTCCTGCTCTCAGAAATGTAAAGTAAACAAAATAGAAAACCCGAAAACAGCCAATACAAAAGCATACATTGCACAAACAAGTCTAAATAACTAAATGTGGCTTCACTAGATTGCTTATTCTTTTCCCTGTGAGCAGAGCTGCCCCCCTTTTTCCCCCCTCCTGTCCAAAGCGATGGTTTATAGCCAAGTGAAATGCAAACGGTCTCCTAAGCAACAGCGAGCTAGTGAGCCCGAAGAAAGCTGAGGGTAGCAGCATTAGATCTTTAGCCTCTCCTGTCCCTTTGATGTCCCTCAGCCTGAGACGTTACAGACAGGCCTGGCTGGTAAACATGAACATGAGCAGGCAGTGTGAAGTCTACTGACGTCCGCAGACAAGGTTATGAGTAATGAGGCAACATTTGCATGACAGAGCTGCCATTATGCGATTCTGAGTTTGTTTTGTTATAGTTTGGAGCAAAAGTATTCAATTAACTCACCGAGGTCCAGTCACTAACATTTTATCCTGGTAAAAGATTTGAAAAAAAAAAAAAAAAAGTCAAACTTTTGTCTTTTATGATCTTGCCTGCTATGCTGTTCGCATGTTCACTAGTTGCATTTCCATTTACCATCTAATTGTGCAAATTGGAATTACAAAAATACATTTACTTAATGGAAACTCGCCAATTTCGAAAAAACTCATGGTTTTCAATAAAACGTTTTTGTGCTCGGATGAGACGGTTCTTTGATGAGACGGTTCTTTGACTGTGTTGAAATTAGTGCATTTTGTAGATTCAATGGGCACGAGTCATGTGATCAAAAACTGAATGTTACTACTGGTGGAAAAGATGAAGGAGACCACAGGAAGTGGTAGGGCGATGACAACGCAATATGTTTTTAAATGACTTATTGTGTGAACAAACTTATTCATATATGATTTTAAATGTGTTTCTGATTTAATGGAAACACTGCAAATGCAAAATTGAATTTTTTCAACATTAGAGGAATATCAACAGTTTTGTGTTCAATTGTAATGGAAGCACAGCTACTGTTAGGAGTCTGCATTTTACAGTAAACAACTAGCTATTTTACAATGTCTCAGGCAAAGTTTCAGGCAAAGTCTCAGATTTGGACCGAGTTGCTGGTTTAGAGCATGAAAAGCTCAGATAATTAAGTCATTTCCTCCATTCTCAGCAGCTGTTTTACTCTTTCTTTATTTCTGTGTAGTGTAAAAGTGCCTGACGAAACAGGAAAAGGGTTTTAAATAATTTTAATTAGGACTGTAAATGAGTCAGTTTTTCACCTGATGGGCATTTCTCAAAATTGTATGAAAGTATTTAAAACTCTTGAAACAATTCACAATTGGAAGGCTTGAAGGAGAGAATAACTAACCTGCTGTGACATCTCTAAGCCATGTTTTATAAAGCCAGCACATAGAAGGTCACTTTTTTCTGTTTCTTTCTTTCCCTACACTATATTATCACCAGCCTTCAGCAGACAGTATTTTTTTTGTGCAGTTTATAAAATGCAAATTGCTGTGCTTTTTCTGAATTCAAATATTTGGCCTGGTTTAATTTAAATAAAATGATTTAAAATAATTTATTTAATACATAGATTATGAATAAACTTTGATATTTATTAAAAAAAATAGGCAGACTAAATATTTGTCTGCCCAAATTATTAATACAAAATGCATGTGTAATTTCTCATTCAAATGAATGCAAACAGCATCAGACAAGATATATATTTGCTTTGTGTAACTGTTTTAGGACTATACGAGGACATATTAACTCAACTTTGCTCACTTTTAGCACTCTCAGACAATCTTTGTGGATTTCCCAAATGTACAAATACCCTTTGAATACTCAAACTGTGCCACAAACAGTTAAAATATAAGGCAATTACCGCTGAAATTACAGTCATCAGGGCTTTATTTTCCTCTTTAGTGAATAGTCCACAATGACTTTTCTTAGTTTCCCATAGTCCATTATAACATCTACAAATTGCTTCCATTTCCTTCACTGATATTCCCATAACTTGTTGGGATAATTAAACTGAATGGGCTTAAATGTGGATCAGCTATGGATCATAAAATGGAGGTTGCTAGGCAATTTTCTCAGACTAGACAATGGCTGAGGTGTAAGGAAAGCAGAATACTTTGATTGCAAATTCGCACCAACAGATTATATCATTGTAGTCACAATATGGATGTATTAGTACAAAGAATGACCTTTCAATAAAAGAAATGTCAGGTATTTTGTGATATTAGTAACACAATCACTGGTAAAAGTTTGGTCTGGTTCACATGTGTTTTACGGATTTGGAGAAGGTCGAACGTGTCATCCCTTGTTTTTAGTGGGGTGTGCTGTGACACTGTGGGGACCTTGAGTTGCTATGGAGATGGATACAGTCTTTAGATCAAAATCATCAATATACATCATATATGTTGGTTAATGTTCCACTTATTATGGTTCAAAAGGAACTGTAAACAGATGGTCTTATAGTCTAGACTAAGAGGAACTCAGTATTTCAGCTGTTTTGCAGTTGTCTGGAAGTTTGTTACAGATTTGATGTGCATAGAAGCTGAATGCTGCTTCTCCATGTTTGATTCTGGTTCTGGTCTTCATCCACAGAATCAGAACCAGAAGACCTGAGAGGTCTTGAAGGTTGATAGAATAACAGCAGATCTTTGATGTATTGCGGTGTTAAGCCATTCAGTTATTTATAAACTAACAATAGTATCCATCCATCCATTTTCTTTACACCCTTGTCCCTACTGGGGTCGGGAGGGTTGCTGGCGCCTCTCCAGCTAACATTTCAGGCGAGCGGCGGGGTCACCCTGGACAGGTCACCAGTCTGTCGCAGGGCAACAGACACAAACAACCATGAACACACACACTCACACCTAGGGGCAATTTAGACAGACCAATTAACCTGACAGTCATGTTTTCGGACTGTGGGAGGAAACCGGAGTACCTGGAGAAAACTCACGTATGCACAGGGAGAACATGCAAACTCCATGCAGAAAGACCGGGACCGGGAATTGAACCCAGAACCTTCTTGCTGTAAGGCAACACCTCTACCAACTGGGCCACTGTGCAGCCTAACAACAGTATTTTAAAATCTATTCTCTGTGATGCACAAAGCCAGTGTAAGGACTTTAGAACTGGGCCTCTATCTTCCTGGTTTTAGTGAGGACACCAGCAGCAGCGATAGATGTTTTAGGCAAACCTGTGAAGACACTGTTACAGTAACCAATGCAACTAAAGATAAACAGGAATGAGTCTAGATCTCGCTTCTCTTAATCCTATAAATGTTCGTCAAGTGGTAGAAGGCCGGCTTTGTAACTGTCTTTATGTAGCTCTGAGGGTTGGGGTCAGAGTCCATCACCACACCCAGATTTTGAGCCTGATCACCATTTTACTTTTAACCCTTTTGTGTCCTTGTCTCCTCACTAGGGCGCCCTGACGTGGTGGAGTCCGTTCCAGATGATCCCACTTACAACGTCAGCAGCGAGCTCACCCTGGAAGTCACCGCTAACGACGATAATGCCAAAATCTCCTGCGTCGTCGACCACGACTCTGTGAAACATGGGGAGAAGAGGAGCGAGCAGTCTCTGCGGGTGTTGTGTAAGTCAACTGGGAGACTGGGAGGTTTGCTGGGAGAATGAATGGTGAGAAGATACAACAGGTGCTGGGTGAAGAAAAGAGAAATGTAAGTTAGTCTCTTTGATGAATTTGCTTCTTTATATTCTTTCTTAAGCTTTTTTTTTTTTAAAAGCATGAGAAACATCCACCTCCCTTGTAGTTTGATCTAAAATGTACCAGTCTGTTATAACAAGAAGCAGACAGGAATCTTACCTTTCTCGCCTGCTGCACTCAGCTAGAGTTGAGCCACAGTGGGTAAGAAGAACACTTTATCAGCTAAAATAAAATCACTAACTGAAGATGTGGACTCTGTATGAATACTGCCCCCCTGTGGGCAAGGTGTTGGTACTGCAGCTCAGAGGTAAAGCAATGCTATTGTATAAGGGGGTTATGTCATAGTAAGATGATGCATGCAGAACACAGACGATAGTAGATGGAGACGGGAATGAATGGGACTGTCTGTGGTGTGTGTGTACAGCTCTTACTCCTGTGTTATGTAACCACAGCGTGACGGTGTGTGTGTCTGCGTGTGTCTTCGTTTTCTTCTTATAGATGCCCCTGAAGTAGCAATCACCCCTGAGGAGAGGATGGCGATAGAGGGGCAGAGGTTTTCTCTGCAGTGTTCAGGAAAAGGCAACCCTGAGTAAGAAAAGCACACATACAATCCTTTTTCACGTCAAACATTTTACAGAAATAAGCGCATGTTTCTCCAGACACTTGCCTACAATCTGCATTCATATTTACAGCAAATTGTTGCCATGCTATCTATTTAAACATGTATTTGCACTATGTTAGGTAACAACCTAAATCTCAGTTTTTTTTACTGGTGTTTTATGTTAGGCAAACACAAAGTACTGTTATAAAATGAGAGGATAGGAAATTGTGGTTGTACCCCTAAATAATATATGTTGTGGCTTCAAAGGTTGTGCATAAAAATCAAGCCTCAGAGGTTTGGTTGACATCATTATTGAACAAAGAGCACCATGAAGGCCAAGAGAAAAGTTTAAAGCCTGGTTAAGTTATAAATGAGTATCCAAAGCTTTAAATATCTCATGAAGAACTTTTCAATCATCTGAAAGTGAAAATAGTATGACACAGTTGTAAAGCTACCAAAATATGGGCCTCCACCTACAACATACAGGTTAGAGCATTACAAAGACATGCAGCCAGGAGGCCCAGGGTAAGTCTAGCCTTTATAGAAGAGGGACAAGGCAAAGGCCATAGCTGAAAGAAGGCCATGAGTAGCCCTGTTTGCAACAAGCCATGTTGGGGATACAGAATGAAAAGTGGTTTTGGGGCCGACTTTAGAAATGCCATTTGCACACATTGTATTTCCCCCCGATCACACCGTTCTCCAAGGCGAAACATTGTAATGGTTTTATCATGCTTTGGGAATGCTTTTCTTCAGCAGGGATCAGAAAGCTGGTAGGAGTCAATGGAAATGTTGATGAGCTAAGTACAGGGCTGTCCATGAAGAAAACCTATTAGCAGCTGCTAAAGTCGTAAGACTTAAGCGGTTTTCCTTTGAACAGGATGACACAAACCTGAAAAGCAGACAGAGCTTAACTTTGGATCGAGGCATATTTATGTACTAGAATCTTCTGGTAAAATTGGGATTGATAAACTTCTGCATGACCTAAAAATTTATGTTCCAGACGTACTCTCCAATCTTACCCTGAGGAGTTTGGTATTGAAGAAAATAGCATGAGTTACTCTAGATGTGCAAATCTGCTAGAGACAAGCCTGAAAGTACAGCTAGTGTATACATGTATTTTACATCAGTTTTATAGTCACAATCACAGCCACAACATGAAACGGCTTCAGCACATGTTACACAACAGGTTGTTACAAGCTTATCAAAGTGAGATGAGATAGTTGATGCTACCAACCTCACATATCTGGGCCATGAGAGGTTGAGTTCCTAAAATCTTACACACCCCAAAATGCCATGTGGTTCTGAATTGGAGAATTTTCTATTGATATTGACCATGTTTCTGTTGTGATACATATTATTATTGTTTTATCACCCAAACTAACAGCAGGAATCACAGAAAAATGTATTTGTGCAAAGTTTTGACCCAGGTGTCTGAATGCAAATACCTTTTCATTGTTGTAAAATTTGGAACTGTGTATCATTATCATTTATGCGCATCTTTATGTTGGTGTATCCCATCAAATACAATTAAAATACATTGAAATAGTCATAATGTGACAAAATATGAAACATTCTTATTGTGTGTCGGCACTTTTGCAAAATTCTGTGACTTCTATGAGATTTTAGCTGAGCTGAAGCTCTCAAATCTCTGTCTAATAAAACTGTGACAAGCTTGAACTTAAGGTTACACATCATCCCCTTTTCTCAGAGAAGAGCAATAGAGATTCTCTTCTAGGACTTTTGTGAGCTCAGATTTGACTTAAAGTATGTTTTTCTGAAAAAAATATGACAACTCAGTGCACAAAAAACGGCTGCTGACCCAGGGGTCAGTGTTCATTTGGGCCGCTTGGTTTAAGGTGGCAGGATGGGGACACTCTGAATAGCTCTGGGTGTCAAAGGTGATACTTTCACCTCTGGTTGTACTCTCTGACATCCTTTTAAGGAAGAAATACAGCCTTTCTCTTTGAATCTCAGCAAAATGATTCTATTAGGGCTTCATAGTGGTGCAGTTGTTTGCACTGTTTCTTTGCAGGAGCAAGCAAAGAAACAGGAAACAGGTTAAAATGCAGGATGCATTTTAATCCAGAACCGTTCTACTTGTTTGCATGCTTTCCCCATGCATGTGTGGGTTCTACCCAAGTACTACAGCTTCCCTGTGAAGTTCATAAAAATGCTTTGTAGGATAGACCCTTTCTCTAATGCTGCTGTTAGGTCTGACTGTGTCAATGTGTGGTTATTTATCCTGTGATAGGATGTGCTTAACGTTCCTGTGCCGATAAGCTGACAAATGGAAGAATGGATAAATAAACTGCTGCATCTAACAACAAAACCAAATCATTAACATTAAACAGTTGCTCTAATTTTACAGAGATCTCAGCTCAGGCTGTTTTAATGCAACCACATTGAGTTATTCATCTGCCAGAGCCACACCAGCACAAGTTGGTTCATGTTGTAAATCTTTATAATGGTAAGCGAAACAATTTGGGGCTCAGTTCAAAGGAACAAAAAGCACGACACCAAAGGCGAGGTGGCAAAGACAAAAAGGGGAGCTTTACTTCAAAAAGAAGATGTAAGGTTACAGAAACCAGGTGGGAAAAACAACTCAGGAGGAGCAGCCAGAGGCAGAACCTGATGTATAGGAGGGACTCGTCAGGAATAGCAGAACACTGAAAAGTGACAACACTGAGCTCAGAGGAGACTGGTGACCTACTGCGGGTTTAAATACTAAAGGACTGATTAGTGAAGTGGCTTCAGATGAACAGAAGAGAGAGTAAAAAGGAAAAGATCAAGTTCAGACCCTCTCAGACATCGCAGCTGAGGGACTGAGTTCATTAGGTTTTCAGATAGTTTAAAACAGAGGAACTAATGAGACACACCATTGTGGGTGCCCATGTTGCCTGGAAACAAAGCTTCATCACTGCAGCAAAAATCATCTTCATTTTCTCTCAAATTGCAGAAGATATATATTATGTTCTGTCATCAGTAAAAAAAAACATAAACATAGATTAAATGCTTTGAGGATTTTGCTATAAATTTGATGAAATAACCTAAGTACATTTAATTCTTCCATCAGGATTTGAATTTTTTTTTTTCCTTGAATTTAGAACAAGTCTGAAAACTCAGAATATATAACAAGGCTCAGAGAATTACAAATAAGGCCTTAGATATGTCTGTATCAGAGCCTGAATCCATCGGTGTCAATTGCACCTCCCCAAGTCTCCATTTGTCTCTTTATGTTTAAAGTCTCATTAGGTTTAAGCAATTTACTGACTACCTAATTAGCGTGCCGGGGTAATTAGGATCTTTAAAGGAAAAGCAGCTTGGTCCAAGTATCCTTGTGTCAAAGTCACTTACACTTACACAAAACTGTAGCAAGGTTTGAGGTGTACATGTTTTTATTCTATCTGTTTGGGTGGGATTATGTAAAAACTAAACTTTATTTGATGTTATTTAGGAGAGAAAGCCTCATTATTAAGTTGTTTAAATTCTTGGAGGAGGGTGCAGGACTTGAACAGAAGGAAAATGAGGTTCATGCAAAATGGTTTGAAATGTTAATAACTGACTTGCAGTAGATAACTTGTTTTAATGTCTTCATTTTGTATAAATACAGATAAGTTCTTCCTGGAGGCTAAAGTTAATGACTACACTGAAGGACACAAAGACCCAAGTAGATTTATTTCTATTTAAAGCAACTCAAAACTGTTAAAACTATAACACTATCATTAAATAATTTACAAAGAGCATCCTTCACATTTTTATTGTGGTGATGGGAAAAATTAGCAAAATGCAAGAAAAACTTAATAGCAAAAATAGATGCATTTAAAAAAAAATGTGTAGAAACTTTGGTTTCCATAAACAAAAATGTTTCATTCTCCGACATGAAACAGATGTTCTTTTTTATCCACTCCTTAAAATCAAGAACGCCTCATTTAAATGAGACGTGAGAAAACACCAATAAGAAAAAAGCTGTCAGAGCAATAATTAAATAGCTTAAAATAACTGAAACTGATACAAACCAGGCTGGATTAGGTACCACCACACACATAAGGAAGTTAGAAGGGAAAAACTCAGCAAAAAGGGCCTCCTTAGCAATAATTTGGTACTATTCAGAAAAAGGCCTGACAATGTCCTACCTTAACAAATGAAAATATATGGAGTCTTCTAAAACCTTCTAACACTTTATGCAGAATTGCTTTTGTGAGGGTAAAACAGTTTCATTTGGTGAAAAGAAAACCTTCCTGGGGGATATGTTGTGAAACCAATGATGACTGGAAATGGAAGCCATAGTGGAGGATCTGTAGCCATGTGGGAAATGTTCTCTTCCAAAGGCCCATGGACATTTGAAAGGCTTATAAAATAGAGTTTTAGTCAACCATTGCAACATTTTTTATACTGGATCTGTTCAAAATTGTAAAAATGTGCTTGAACTAGCCTCTCACCTCAGGCTGTATGGATTCATGCTAATTTAATCCAAGTTAGCCAAGATAAACATGTACTGCAGGCAAAGTTTTGCTGCTAATAACCTCTAAAAAGAACTTAAAAAAAACAATACAGAACAGGAGCACGGAATAAAGATGCAAACATGTAAACACTCTTGAAATTTAAGCAAGTGCATCAAATTACATGGTAGGTAAACAATCATTAGCACCAATAAACACCTCCAAAAAATAGCTCCACCTGCAGTGTGCTTGTACAGGAACCAGCCATAGAGTTTAGAAACACTTGTAAGTAATCACACATTAGCATGTTCAATTTCTGACAACTGCCTGAGCAAATAGTTACCTGTTCAAACATGACTCAGGAAAAAAAACAACATAGCAGCTGCTTGTACAAGCTCTCATGTTTTCACTCATATGATTTGTACACAATTCTTCTGAAGGCAACACACACAGAAACAAGCCAGCATCTTAAATCCTGCCCACACAAATACACTCTTCCACTGGCCTCTCTGCATTATAGATGAACCTTCATCGATCCGCTCTGCCATCCTCTCGCTCCTCTCCCCCCTGCCTCTGCTCATCCCCTCCGTTGTCTGGTATCTCTTGACTGGCGTGTCACTCACACCTCGTTCGCCGCTCTCCGCCTTGTCACGCCGCCTCCTTGCCCTCCTTCTCTACCACCTCTATCCGTCCTTTCCCATAATTCTCCTTCTTCTCTCGACGTGCACCTTTTCACCCCACCCTCCCCGTCAGCCAGACCGTCCTGTCATCCTTTCCTTACTCCGCCGTCGTCGCCCTGTCATCGTTTCACGGGAGGACTGAGGAAGAAGACTAACTGTTAAGTTTGGCTGTCAAGTGAAAAACAGAGGGGGCTGATGAGAAGGAGGTGACTGTCATTGCATGTATGCATTGATACAATAAAAGTGGCTGTGACGGAGTCCTACAGGCAGATCTGCTGAGAATCTGTCTGTGATACAATAGCACTCAGTGGATGAAACCATCCCTTTGAATTATGCATGCTCTTACATGAGGAATGGCCCTGTGCTGCAGTAATAAATGGCTTTTTCTTGTCATAATGGACTTCTCAGTGCAAGAGTTGAGGAGATTCTATAAATATACTTTAAGACTAAATATCATATTTAGTGTAAAGAAAAACTAAAAACCTTGAAAGTATAAAATATGAATAAATCACAAAAGGCATTTCCACAGATTTTTAAATCAAATCAGTAATTTTAAAACAGTTTCTAACATAAAATCAGACTTTTAGAGTCATAACTTAAAATCTGCATTCCCCTACTTGATAACAGCATATCATCAGTAGCAATACTCACTTGATGCCTATTATCATCTATCACTAAATAGAGATTGTATTCTTTGGTAAAAAGACAGTTTTCCAAAAATATATTTAACTGATGTGTGACCTAAATTAATCACTGATCCCTTCAGATGTTCCTCTTATACATTTAGCCGTGATAATTAGCTTTGGGAGAGGCTCCTTTTTTATACTGTTAAATAAATGAGAATGAATTAATGTTGCTGCACTCTAACTATCCATCCTTCCATCCATTTTCTTCTGCTTATCCGGGGTCGGGTCGCGGGGCAGCAGCTTCAGAAGGGAGGTCCAGACTTCCCTCCCCAGCCACTTCTTCCAGCTCCTCCAGGAACCCCAAGTCGTTCCCAGGCCAGCCGAGAGACATCGTCCCTCCAGCGTGTCCTGGGTCTTCCCTCCTCCCGGTGGGACCTGAACTCCTCACCAGGGAGGCGTCCAGGAGGCATCTTGACCAGATGCCCGAGCCTCAACTGGCTCCTCTCGTCATGGGGGAGCAGCGGCTCTACTTTGAGTCCCTCCCGGATGACCGAGCTTCTCTCTCTAAGGGCCCAGTCACCCTGCGGAGGAAACCCGTTTCGGCCGCTTGTATCCGTGATCTCGTTCTTTCGGTCATGACCCAAAGCTCATGACCATAGATGAGGGTTGGAACGTAGATCGACCGGTTAATCAAGAGCTTCGCTTTTTGACTCAGCTCTCTCTTCACCACGACGGACCGGTACAGAGACCGCTTCACAGCAGACGCTGCCCAAGTTTGGAGTTTGACATATAGTGTCACTCTTACAGGGTTTCCACACCTGATAGTTCAGTAGTCTCATTCTTTGGAAAACCTGTTCACCTCCTCGCCAATGGTGGTGCTGTACCAACAACCACTGGAGGAAATGACACATAAACCTCTGAAAAGACATGGAGCATAACTTCATTCATGAAATGTGAACAAAAGTGGAACAGTGTCAGATTTTATCAGGACTTCTCCTTTGTCTTTTATAAAAGATCACAAACTCTTTCTTCCACTAGTGCTAGACTCTTGCGTATGTCTTGGTTGTATTTACCCAGAATGCCCTTCATGGTAACTTTTGGAGCGGCCTCTGGCCTGCTCTGCGTTCACATATGAATTTGAGAGTTCACGTCAACTGAGCCAAGACCAAAGTTTCTAGGCAGACAGGAGTTAGCTTTTTTTGGTTTGCATCAGTGTTCGATGCGCACGTCCCCAAACGAACTGGACTTATACGAACTAGAGTTCGATTAAAGCAGACCAAACAGGGTGGTTAGAAGAAGTAATAAAATCCATGATGTGTTCTTTAAAGTATGGTAATATATTGTTGATAGCTAAGTTTCAGAAAGTGCTATTTAAAAAAATAACAGTATGTAAGAAGAGGATGGCTAAACAGGAGGTGGAAAGAAAAGAAAAACAAACAAAGAGGCATAGGAGTGGCAGTGTGAAGCGAAGCGATGTGTGGGTGGAAGGAAGACAGAAAGATATGGTGACAAGCAACAAATGACCAAGACAGGCAATGAGAGAAAAAAACAAGAGGAACTCAGTGAGTGTGTATCTGTGTGTTTTAGCATCACCTTGCAAGGCCCATTTTTCAAGTAAATACTACATTGTGAGGACCCCATTCTCCTTATAGGTTCCAAAGCCCCATAAGAAAAAGTATTGTTTGTGGGTTAGGACTGGAATATGGTCATAAAAAATGAGTGGAACTCAATGCAAAGTCCTTGTGAATATAGAAAGATATACTGTGTGTGTGTGTGTGTGTGTGTGTGTGTGTGTGTGTGTGTGTGTGTGTGTTGTGTGTGTGTGTGTGTGTGTGTGTGTGTGTGTGTGTGTGTGTGTGTGTGTGTGTGTGTGGTAGAAAAAGGAGAAGGATTGGAGTGTGCTCAGTTGTGTGAACAGCGGCTTGCGGGTGAACTAGTGTCCAATCAAATCAGATACAGGCCGTCCCTGCAGCTGTCAGTCAAAACCCAATCACCGCGACAACACCTTTCCTCCGACACACCCAGCCTCTCAGCTCCTTCGCCTCCCGTCGAGCTGCCCTCCCCAATCAGACTCAATAAATGTCACACTACATTCCCCTATCCACACGTTTTTTCCCTCAGTAGTTTCATCGTTTTAGGTTTAAAAGGATGGCTAAGCGTGTCGAATTCTTTCTGGTTTCTTTGACGCCCAGCAGCAAGAAGGAAAGGCAGAAAATCTGCGTTCTACAATCTGTTATATTTCCTATCTATTTGATCAATGCAGCCAACAAGGGTTCGTAATCTCATCACATTTCCACTCCTCTAGTCATTTTACAAGTTAAGCTCCTCTTCCCGTGCTCATTTAACACATTTAAAGCCGAGAAGGTTTGAAGAACTAAAACCTGTTTCATGCGAGCATCTGTAAGTGCGCAAGGTCATGGTCAGCTTTAGAGACAGCAGGAGGCGTGTAATACGATTACAGTAAGCTGTAAATTATTTTAGGACACGGCTGCCGATGCCTTATATCAGTCTTACTGTCACTGGTTACATTGAGAAAACCACAAGCTCTGTAGCTACACCTACTCCAGCACTAATAAGACATCTGCATACTCATGATAACGAAAAAATCATTCCTCCGCGTTGCTCCAAATTAGATATTTGAGGTGGTATTTGCTGCATTATGTGGATGAGTGTAATGGATCCAAAATATGACATGCATTCAAAATCAGATTTTTTCCCAACATGACAGAGTAATTAATCTGACATTAGCCCTGCATAGGGAAATTAAAATAAAATGATAAAAAGGACATGAAACTGTTTAGTAGAACAATTAAACAGTGACGAAGAGACTCGTATTATAACTTAGGAAAATGTAGTGTTCGCTATCTTAGAGCGTTCTGCACTGGACCCTAAACCCGTCACGGTAACAACAAATTTCGGCATCGCTGGCTTTCTAAACTAACAAGACAACAAGAGCTGGCAGAAATTGCATCACTATTTCCTGGCTTGCAGTTAAAAAGAAATCAGTTTATTGACACATGCTTGTGTCTGTGCTTCAAAATGTTAGGAAAAGTCTCCTAACAATGTAACTGCGCAGAGTCCTGCTGCATGAGACAGCTTTGTTTGGATGATACTACACACATAACCATTGATTTCACTTTTTATGAACAATTCACAAACCTTTTTGATGGCTCTGGAAGTGAGCACTGTTACCGTCGGCTGCTTTGGGTGCCAAAAAGCAGGAAAACCACCCAGAAGAAAGAAATACACACATAGAGCTTACAGTATGCAAGGGCCTGATTGAGAATCTTAAGAAATATTTCATAAAATTTTACCAAGACATTGAAAAATATATATTTTTTTACCTGTATGGGGATGTAGATCATTTTTAATTAAGTACAATTAAGTACAACTTGAATATAAGAAATTACCCCAGATTACTGAGACAATAAATGCTGAAGAGGTAAGAGATCCAAACTTTTCCAAGTCTTTGGCAAAAATAGGACTAATTTTAAAGTCTTTTAAACTCCTTTTTCAGCATTTGAAGTTGACATCATCAGCATTTCAAAATTTCTTGCCTCTGCATTCTACAATTCACAACCTAAATACCGATAACGTCTTCACTAAAAATAACCATATACGTAAAAGAGAGAGGGTATTATGAAAAAATGACTTAATCCCTCATAAAAACGTATCTGGAGTTTTGCTTTGATTGTTTCACACATGTGATGAATCGTTAAATCTGCTGTGGCCGAAACACTTGTCATACAAACTGCTTAATTTATTGCCATAAAAATGATTGTAAATGGCATAATGAGAAGCATTACAAATTACAAAGTCAAATGTCTTTTAAGTCATGTTTGATATATACTGAAGGTAGTTACTTGATTGTATTATAAAATGCCACTATTTGCCTGGAAAGTCAATAGAAACTTAGATAAGTTTATGTGTATCTGAGACGACTCAGCTCAATATCCTGGTAAGATAATCATTACTGATAATATTCCACATAACCTCACTGAACCTCGCAGAAATGTAAAATATTTTTACTCTGATAACTTAGCTGGTGTTCCTCTGCTGCACCGTCTATCTGACCTGTCAATATCCTTTACTGACAGCTCTGAGCACAACAGCTGCCAGCAATGTCAGCTCAATGGCATGAGTCATAACAATACGGCAAAGGAAGAAACTTCTTACTGCTTCTTTTCTCTTTTTTAGATAGAATACTGAAATGAATCCTTTTTTATTTCACAACATAATGGAGTTGAAGCCTTGCTGGCTGATTCTAAGACCTAATTACTTATTTTTGTTGATGCAGTGGTGTAAATTTAAACCAGAGTTATATATTTTCAATATATTATCTACATTTATTTTTCCCAATATTATTACCTGTTTGCTGCATTTTTGCCAAGCTTATTAGATGCATAAATATTATTATCACTTGATTTCAGGACCTTCAGTATTTTATAGAGGTTTAAATGTTTCTCTGCTGCTCTTTACAGGTAAAGCAGCAGAGAAACTAAAGGTTTTTTGTGATTTCGGACTATGATCCCATCTGCTATTACCAAGTAGAGAGTAAAATATCTGTCTCTAGAAGTCAAGCTTCACTTTCTTTTTCTCCACCGCTGAGTTTCACTGTTGGATTTTTAATGCTTGGCAGGAAGTAACAGCATCAGAGCTTCTTTTGTGAGTTGTGCTGCCTTATGAGCCTCAAAACCCCTCTGCTGAGAGCAAATGGAATCAAAAGAGTTTAACTGGATCCATCTGCTAAAAAATAAAATAAATAAACTTGTCAGACTTCATACAGCTGAGAGCTTTACAATTTGATTAATTATTTTATCTACTGTTAAACACTAAAATCTGAAAATAGCGACTGAATCTAATCTGCCGCCTCTGTTATCAAATCTGAAAATAGAGAATCTTTCATGCAGGGGTCTTGATCATAAAATGATCTTCAAATTTGAGCAGATTTTATAGCCGTAAAATACTTTACACATCCTTCCTGAGACAGGTTCCCTGTGTTCTGACCCGTAGCCGCTGTAAAAGGGATTAGCTTTACATTCAATAACAGAACACAAGCTACAGCCGTTAAATGTGAAGTTAATTGTTCAGTTAATTGCATATTATGTCACATTTGGAGGCAGCGTAATACAACAGCTGATTACATTTTATAGCAGGTAACCAGACGCACTTGCTTTAAATGCTTAATGCTTGGATAATCTTTTTTTCATTTGTCTTGGGAGTGCAGACTGAGCACGTGAGCTTGTCTTTGGCGTTTGTATTCCTATAGGAAATGCAAAACTAACAAAGCAATGCCAGGTGTCGAGGGACTCGGCTGTTGTTTGTTTTGTGCTAGCTCCATGCAAGTTTTAGAAAGAGAGAGAGTTTGTTTTTAGCTCAAGTTATTCAGGTTTTTATATATATTTGGTGTAAACTGACAAATTATAAGAAGAGGGGATTAATGTTCACTTCACAAACGCTTTAAATCTACAGACTGCACCTTTATGTGCACATTTCAGAGAGCAACTAATCAGTCCAAGACATCCAGATCCGTCCCTGATTCAGACTTGCCGTCATTGTAATTACTGTACAGCGCTTAAGGACTTTGCTATTTGCATAATTGATTCTTTTATCAAGGCGCGTCTCGCTATCTCTCTCATATACAATCTGTTATGCCAAATGGATTTTTCTAACAAGGGCAGATCTGAAGCTCTGATTCTGTTGTCTCCCTCTCACTGCGTTTCTTTTCATCTCCTTTTGGAGCAAACACCTCCGTCTTTCCGATCATCATACTCGCATTTTCTTCAAAAACTTGTTCTTTCTACAATGCCTTGAAAAAAGGTAACCGTAGCTCCTAAAATCATTCACATTTCATTAGGAAACACCTGAGAAATACAATATCAGAAAATATTACAATGGCAATTTTTTTGTAATATGTGCTTATTTTCTTATTTGCCCTTCCTTCACCTTGTAACCTGTAGCATTTTGGACAATGTCATTTGTGTCTGGTGTGAACATCTGCAGCCGTAAAGCTCAGTCCAACAGGCTAAAGATTACATTAACATGTACAATAAGAGTTTTGCATATTATCAGGACACTTTGGATATGTTAGCCAGCAATTATCGAACTCCAAAACAGTCCATTGTGATATGAATACTGTGGACAGATACTGTCGTGACATATTTGCGTTAGATTGTGTAGCCCTACACAGACATCAACGTGATAGAAACTCAACATTGTGGTTTTTCAGCTTTAAACAGCAGCTTAAGATCAGTCAGACTGCATGGAGAAGAATTATGAGCTTCAGTTTACAAGTCTTTAAACTTGTAAACTTTACAAGCTGCTGTGTTTAGTTGCCCTGTTGGAAGGTGAATCTAATTCCAAGTCTAAAGTTTTTAAAGTTTCTGGCAGGTTTTCTTCCAGCATTGTCCTGTATTTCTCCTCAAATGTCTCTGTATTGGTGGCATATTTCCTGTCGTTATTGAAAAAGAGAATCCCCGGAGCGCGATATCTCCACTGCCCCTGTTTACTGTCTGTGGTGTGTCGGGTCATGTTGGCCATTTAGGTTAGTTCACCTTTGACTAGTAAGTCAGTTTAACAGGTGTGTAACAAGAACAAAAAGAGCAGTTGCTTATGTTGCTAATTATGTTGCTTCTGAAGGATTGTCTTTAGGGGAATCAAAGTAAAAGAGTTGTTAATAGTAAAATAAAAAATATTCAATTTTTTACGAGCTACTTTGTCTTGTTTATGACATTAACAAAAACAAGAGTTAGTGATTATAATCCTAAGATTTCCTTTTGTTTCATCTTTTTTCTGCTCTTCTTTCTTCTTCTTGAATCTTTGTCTTTTTTTCCACCTCCTCCACACCTTTCTCCATCTTTTCACTCCACTGCTTCCTTACTTTATTTGCAAAGTGTGCACATCAAGCAGCTGAGGTTTCTCGTTTCATCTGTTTCAGACCGACCAACTACTTCTGGGAGAAGGCGGAGGGAGAGCTCCCCCACTGGCCAAAGCCGACGGTGCTTTATTGTCATTTTCAGTGCTCAACAAATCAGATAACGGCATGTACATCTGCCATGCTGCCAACGACGTTGGGAAAGGCAGAGGGAGCTACACACTTCAGGTGCAAGGTAAGGGGAGAAACACTGAGGAGAAGTGGGGATTTATGTTGAGACAGGGATCTTTTACGTTTCTTCATCATGTTTTTTATTTTTATTTCTTCTGTTGTGGCTTTGCTTGTACGTCCATCTTTTTTCTCTTCTGATTTCCTTTTTTTTGTTTTGTTTTGTTTTTCTCATCCAACCGTGCAACCATAACCACCAAACCGCTTCCGCACATTGTTGCGCCTCTTTCCCCTGGCTGTTGTTGTGCTGTGTTTGTTCAATGCGTTGGTTGGTCTGTTTGTGTTTTTTTATTATTATTATTATTGTTGCGCTTTGCTTGCCTATTTCTCTTCGCCTTGTAACGCATATTCCTCCACCCGACCCACAAAGACGACCCCGACTCCTCAAACGCAGTTACCCCCACGTTTTTCCCCACTTCCGTCTCTCCCTCCTCCACACCTGACGTCTTCCAAGGCTCAGGGTCAGACTTCAGTGACTTCATCTCCACCTTTTCCCCTGACTCCTCCCCTTCGACAGCTGTGATCTCAACCACCATCCCGCCATCCTCCACCTCCACCACCCTCTCCAACGCCCTTTTCCCTGACCTGCCCTTTTCCCCTGACTCCTCCCCTCTCATCCCTCCATCCCCTGCGACTCCCTCCCTCTCATCCCCCACCCCCTCAGTTTCCGTCCAGACGAACGGAGTTTACACTTTCACAGGTAAAACCAGTTCCACACTCGCACTCACACAAGACGTTTAGTAATGGAGTGGAAAGAGGGGCGGAGGGGTGGGGGGGACATTAAAGTCACTGCTTTGTTATTTTCTCCTTCAATACACAGACTGCATAGCTGTCAGAGATACTTGTTTTATATGCACACCCATGCAAACGCTCCTAGAAAACGCACATTGATGGACAAAAATTGGATTTTTGTGGCTGTTTGCAGCTATTTCATGCTTTTTTTTTTGTTGTCCTCTTTCCTCTTATTAATATTCCCTAATCCTTAACCCCCGTATCTTCTACATGCACTCCTCGTCTTTATCCATGCATCCGCTCCTCCATCCATCCATCCCTTCATTCATCCATCATTCATCTAAATATTCAACTGTCCATCTACTCATCTTGAGAAGATGATGCACGCAACTTGACAGGTATAACTTTTTCCAGCAGTCTCATGTTTGTGTGGGTGTCTATCGTTTTCAACCACCTGTCTGTGCATCTATCTGTCTGTGATGCTGTCTTGTGTTTGCATGTCTGATGCATTAAAAACTTAATGCAGTAAGATGAATGAAATCCCCACCCACACAGCATACAGGTGCTTCTTAATGCATTGGGATGTAACTGAAAAGCCCATAACAGTCATTTTAATTCAAAACCTTAAAGGGGACCTGTTAAGAAAAATTTCACATTTTGCACGCTTATACTCTTCCAAGTGCTGAAACAAAGCCACATAGCTTTTGGCAATAAGTTAATATTTTTTGGTCTCTGGAAAATGAGCTGCTTCAAAAACCTCCCTTTTGTTGTGTCACAACTGAAGGGCACTGTGCCGTTACCTAGCAACCCAAGCCGAGATCCAGTTTGTTTGGTCAGCTGGTTTTACTATTGCATTCACTGTACAATGGCTGCTGGAAAATGCAAGTGCTTGTTGGTGACTTACCATCCAGAAACTGCTTGCTACAGTTTCTGGATGGTAAGTCACCATCCAGAAACTGTATAATTGTGCATTCGTTTGCAGTCATTGCCATGAGTGAGTGTAAACATTGGGTTGGAATGTGGCATCTGCAGCGTATTTGGATTTCAAGTAACAAATCACCCTAAACAGTTCATTCTGAAAGGGACGCAAAGTGGCCAGAACTGAGCAGATTGCAATCTCATTATCTAAAAAGGATTTTGTGCAAAACATGTAATGCACATGTTTTTTATAGCCCATAGACCAATCATAACCTCTTCAAGGAAGTATTGGTCGCCTGTAAGCTTTTGTTTTTTCTAACTTAAAGAGTATATGTTACAGTTATTTGAAGCCCCACTTTTAGCTTTTAAGAAAATTAGAATATTACCTAAGACCAACAAAATAAAAGCATGTTATGGCCTACCTATGCAATCATGGAATGGATTGCTGCCTTGACAGTCAGTGTTTGTCCAGCAGACAGACATAAACATCCTCCACAAAATGTCCTTACTGAAAGAGCTGGCTGATCACAGAATGCTGTATCCAATAATATTATTGGACAGAAAAACCTGGTGAGGATTCTCTGGGAGTGGACTGCTGCTGGTGACAAAACAGAATAAAATGGAAATAATCTTACCTAAGATAAAAACATAGTACCAGAATGTAATGTACAAGAGAAAGATGAGAAATGCCACGGTGACAGCTGATCACTAGGTGAACATACTGTACGGCACATGGACATGGTTTTCATGAGGCCAACAACTCCTGTTTATTGGTCTATTAAAACACTGCATTATCATAACGTTAACATTTTTTGAGTAACTGAATTTTGGAGTTTCATTAGCTACAACCCATAAGCTTCAAAAATTATAAGAAATACACCCTTGAAATACACAGTCCAGTCACATTAATGTGACCATCTGTCGAAAGCCAGAATAACCACCTTTCGCAGAGCGAACTGCTACGAGACGTGCAGGAAGAGAGTCACTTAGGTCCCTGAAGGTCTTCTCTGGGATGTTGAGCCATGCCGACTCTAATGCCGTGGCCAGCTGCGCTAGATTACGCGGTTGAGGATCCATGGCGCGAACAACTCGATCGAGATGGTCCCACAGATGCTCGATTGGGTTTAAGTCAGGTGCGTTTGCTGGCCAGGGGAGGACGGTAAACTCATCCTGGTGCTCTTCGAACCACGCACGTACACTGGCAGCTGTATGGCACCTCGCATTGTCCTGCTGGAAGATGCCATCATCCTGAGGAAAAACAATGCGCATGTAGGGGTGGACATGGTCCGCAAGGACAGATGCGTACTTGTATTGATCCATCGTGCCTTCCACAATAATCAGTGAACCCAGAGAATGCCAGGAAAACATTCCCCAGACCATAATGCTCCCGCCTCCAGCTTGGACCGGTCCTGCAATGGTTGCAGGGTGGTTCCTTTCAGAGGTTTCATGCCTTATACGCCAACGTCCATCTGTCCGATGGAGCATAAAACGCGATTCATCTGAAAACGCTACCTGTCGCCACTCAGTGGACGTCCAGCTGCTGTACTGGCGTGCAAATTCTAGCCTTCGTCGTCGATGAACACCAGTCAGCATAGGTGCACGAACCAGGCGTCCGCTTCGGAGGCCCAGACGCAGCAATGTTCGCTGAATAGTGGTTTGGGAGACACTTGTGGTAGCCCCTTGGTTCATTTTAGTGGTCAGTTGCTCAACGGTAGCCCGTCTATCTGCCCGAACGCATCTCCGCAACCGTCGTTCGCCTCTGTCATCTATGGCCCGTGGTGCACCACATTTGCCACGTCCTTGATTTTGGACAGTCCCATTTTGCCATGCACGGTACACTTTTACCACGGCGGCACGCGAACAGTTCACAAACTCAGCCGTTTCGGAAATGCTTCCACCCTTGGCCCGAAAGCCAATGATCATGCCCTTTTGGACGTCGGATAAATCGCTTCGTTTCTGCATTACGCCAACGATTGAAATGTTTTCCGAAGCCCACACACACCCTTTATATACGCTCAACTGCACTGTGCTGCCACCTGCCTTCTGTGATTGGTTATTTAACTCTGAAGTGGAAAGTACGTGGTGGTCACATTAATGTGACTGGACTGTATATATCGGTATATGTGAGTTTCACTTTTTGAACTGAATTACAAACTTTTCGATGATGTTCTAGTTTATTGAGATGCACCGGTGCCTTCCGGTGGGTCTTGTGTTTTACTCTGTCTGGTGTTCTGGGGAGAAAACAAATGTTGAACTCTGGAGCAGGACAATGAATTTTTGAAAGCACCACACACACGACGCACATGAAGAGACCACCTCTGAACACAACAAGACGTCATACACTCACATTTCTCTAAGACATGCCAGCCAGCATGACCTCTTAAATGGTACAAGTCATTTACACATTGTTGCACTTCCTGTGTGTGTGTGTGTGTGTGTGTGTGTGTGTGTGTGTGTGTGTGTGTGTGTGTGTGTGTGTGTGTGTGTGTGTCAGTGTGGTACAGGGTGCGGACGCTGGCTGTGAGTTGTTCTTGGGTCTTGTCTGCCTTCCTTTGATGCTGACAGCAGGATTTATTGGCTCATTCTCATTCTCGCCTCGTCAGCATGCCCCTCTCACCTCCACGCCGGCCGTCCAGAGTGTGTGTTCCACTTTAAGTGTGCTTTGTCTTTTCCTTCCACTTCTCCCTCACTCTTCAAGCTTTTCCACTGTTCTGCTCTCTGTCGGTTAGCTCTCATCAGGTCCTGCACTTCTCTGAGAAATAGAAACTCCTCCTTGCAAAGTTGGACGCTCACCACATCAGCTGCTTGTGATCTCGCTCTTTTTTTTCCCCCCATCTCTGCGTTTGTCATTGCATCCTGTTACTGTAATCACACGGGGTCTCCAAATAACCTTCGTCTTTTTTTTTTCCTTTTGTTTGGTCCTTCAAACACTCGCTTAATGGAATCTAACTTCTCCCCTTGATTTCACAAAGTGTTTTATGCTTTTTATGTCCCACGCGTTGGGGAAGCGCCACTTCAGGGTTGATTTGATCTGAGTGACTTTCTTACAAACACACAGGGCTTTTATACAGCCTAAAGAGACAGGCGAAATAAATGCTGTGTCAAATTGTTTTGGCTGAAAACTGATACCTTCTCCAAGCACTAAGAGGCCAAAATGGTCGATGTAAACAAAAAGGAATAAAACTTGAAATCTTTTGTGGATGAATCTGCGAGTAGTTCTACTTTGTCACAGATTAAGGAGGAATTACACAAGCAACTATTGACTATTGATTCACAAAATTCACAAATAAAAATATTTTTTTCTGATAATATTAATAACACATGATAAAATACATAACTAGTATTTACTAATAGGTGGTCATATTTATTATTACATATTATATTACGTTTTTCTTTTTCTCATGGATAATTGATCTATATTTGTTTGTTTTTGTAACGTTAACTGTTCAATAAATATATTAATTATACAAGTCATAATTACCGTGATGACCCATAATGCACCTTCATTCATAAGGAGTCACTTTGAAGTGTTTTCCAGTTAAAGCAAATTGCTCAATATCAGCAGATTTAGGAATAAAAATTAAGAAGAAAACAAGGTTTTTATTTCCCAGCAGCTCTTTTTCTGATATATCTTTAAAGCATCTACATTAAGAGCAAAGTGGACCAAAGTCAAATTTCTTGCTTGTTTGCATAAACCTGGTGAATAAAACTGATTATGACAAGTCATACATTAACTTTCAAGAGATTAAGATGTTACTTGGCAGCCATGTCGGCAATGTGATACCAGAAACAGTCCAATGACTGCTGCAGGACATCCTGCTCGTTTTGGACCCCCAACAAGTTTCTCTGTCTTTCTTAAACCTGCGTAGTGTTAGCATAGCAACAAAACCCACAGCTGGGGAGATTTCACCCAACATCTGGAATTATGTTTGTTCCCGTTCACTGAAGGAAGCTGTGAGCTGCACATTTCTGTGTAAGTTGGGCACAAACAATTGTTAATGGAGGGCGATGAAATTGTGACTTTCTTTCTCCTGGCTTTGTTTTCGCTTCCCTGTTTTTGTCTGGTGAAGAAGGTTTGCCACAGTCTGTATTATATTCTGACATGTTTCTTTGCTCCCCTGTTCTTATCTTTTCTTTTTGCCTTCCCTCTGTCACTCTCCCCATTATTTTCTCTTGCTCTATTTCTGCTGCCTTTCATCATCCGTCTTCCATTTCCACCAATATTCATCCACCAACCCCATGTTTCTTTTCCTCTCCCCCATTACGTCTCCTCTGCTTCTTATACATCGAGGAACGCTCTCTGTCTTGTCTCTTCTCTGTTTTCTTCTTATCTCCTCCAGCTGTATGGTTGCTACATACTCGTACTCTTATATTTCCCTTCTCTCGGGTCCTAACTTCTTCTCTTCCTGTCATCCCACCCGCCTGGCCTCCTCTGAAGACACGACAGCCATGTCGACATCTTCAGGCGTGGACCACGCTGTGATCGGAGGGGTGGTGGCTGTTATCGTCTTCATCCTGCTTTGCCTCCTCATCGTCCTCGGCAGATACCTCATCAGACACAAAGGTCAGCAGCTCTGCACAAACAAGCCCACAGACGCACTCATACATTCATGTATGAACATACAGAGAGACGTGCTGGCATACATATGGATGCATGCAAAAATACGGCAACATATCATCCCCATATACATGAATATAGAGAGAATGACTGAGGGAATTTGAAATGTAGACGACAGAAGATGATGACGGAGGTTTTTGACATTTTTAAAGTTCATCACAGGTATTTTAGGTTTTTATGTCACATTAACATCAAATGTATCGTTGTGTAAGGAAGTATAACATGGTTTTCAGTTACAAATGCAAACCTGACATTCTTTTGAATTCAGGCCTTTCCACTCTGATACCCCTAAATAAAACCCTGTACAAAGAACTACCTTCAGAAGTCAATTCCACTTGTGTGTAATTAAATTTCTGTGTAAATCTGTCAAGGGGAAAGTTTTAGAGGTTTGAGAACATTAGTGAATAAACAGGAACATAACGACCAAAGAACAGAGCAGCAGGAGAAATTTACATCAGGATTAGGTTAGAAATCAATATCGCAACATTTGAGCATCTCACTACTCAGTCCAAAAAGACAGTAGTATAACTGGTGCCCAATGACAGGTCAGTCAAAGGCAGAATAATTTTTGAAATGGAGCAAAGAAACCCATGAAATCTCTGGAGAAGCTGCAGAAGTCCAACATAAAGACACATCTGTTGGCCAAAAGGGAATAGTTGTGTATTCTATAAATATACTTACATAAGAAAGGTAAGAACAAAGAGATTATTTAAATATAAAACAAAATGTAGAGGTGTGCAATACTGCATATTTTGATAGCAATCTAATACTGATACCAATACAGATATATATTTTCAAAACAGGATATATGGTCAAACTTCTGACTTTTAGGTGTTTTCTGGGTTTTCCTTTGAATTATTATTATTATTATTATTTTGATAAAAAAAATTCAACAGGAAATTTGAAACTAAAGTATCAACCTCATCACACTAGTATCCATCCAATTCTCATACCGACTTAGTACCGATATTATCAATATTTTAGATGGATCTGCCTGCCTCTAAGAGGAAGTCCTGTCTGCAGGGTTCCAGAGGGCATATTGGAAAAAAGATCAGACAAAAGACACTGTTTGGTTTTGAGTTGGCCCTGAAACAGCCTCCTCATCATGGCACATGGTGGAGACATTACGCCATTCCTCATCAGGGGCTTTGAAGCTTTTAAGAGTCAATGAAGGACGGAGCTAAATGTAAGGCTCTTCCCTTATATTGAGCTAAATATAAGGCTCTTGGCGTATGGAGGTTGGGACTACAAAAGACCCCAAAACAGAAGTGGAGGGTCCAGCAGACACCGACCATAAAACCAGACAACCACAGCTGTTTTCCTCTTGTCTGATCTGATCTGTGACTGTCTAATGCATAATTTTCCTTCAGCTTGATGATTATGCAGCCTTTTGTGTTGGTCTGTTACATTAAATCTCAGTGAAGGCCTTTGAAATGTGTGGATGTTACATTAGAAGGATGCTTCCAAATAGGACATGGTGGGAACTGGGCACTGTTTTAAAATCCATTACGGTGGACGTGTTGCTTGAACTGGGCTGTGAGGCGCTGAGCCGACTGACGTGCAGAACCCAGATGGCTGTTTGGTGACGTCATTAGAGCTCTTTAAATCAGAGGAAGCCTGCTAGATGAAATGTAAATGTATCTGGAGCTTTTGTCACAAGACATATGGTGACCTAAATAAAAAAAGTACTGCAATTTGGAGGGAAAAATCTGACTAGTTTGGAGAAAACAGTGAGTGATAGAAGTATTATATGAGTTTTTATGACTAAACGTTTACTTTGGTATTAGTGGGTGAAATATCTTTACATCTGATGACCTCATCTGGGCATCCTGGTCAGACCTCCTGTTTACATGTTGAAGCCCCAGTGATAGAAGATGATGACAACTCATTGCTGTTCATCACATGTTTTGTTTACTCAGCTTTCTTTCGCTTCAGATTTCCTCTTACTGTCAATTAATTAAGTCACAGTTATTTGGGCAAATGAATAAATCATACTATTGTGATGGTAAAATTAATTACTTCCATCCCAGGGCGACTTATTAACTCAGTGGTTAAAGTTTTGTGAGAACAATAAAGTGTATTTACACGTCTACCTTTTGTCCCTAATGGAAATCGTAGAACAATTAACTCCCGCTAACTGACGATTACAAGAATATGACGTAAGAGCTTGAAGATTCTCCAGAATATTGGGTGATTACTGCTTGTGCTCAGGTCCATTTTATTTCCTAGGTCACTCAGTTTAGGTTCCTGTTGCTGCAGATCCTCTATTCAGCTGGGACTCACAAAAACAACCAGAGACTGAAGTGATTAGAGTTTTCTCTTTGAGCGAAATTCAAATCAATGTATCCTAACTAAACAGCTCAGTATCCACAAATATGCCTCTAGTGAAACATTGTGTCTAAATATGTAGATTTATTGTTGTTTAAATAATTGTAAATGCCTGCTTTGTTATATTTAAGTCAAATTATGAACTTGCTGCATATGCTATAAAAGTGTTTTTCCCTAAGAAAGCTATACAAAGCTAAGTGAACACAGTTTATGTTGCTGCATTAAATAGTATACCTTATACATATATGACCAACTCTGGCTTTAATATTAACAAGATAAAATGCACTACTGTTAGAAATGAGCTGTAATACCTGCACAACTGCTAGCAGTCAAAATCAAAACCAAAGTTTAGTCATTATTGCATTATATCGCTCTAAAATTGTACAAAAGATTCAACCTTTCATTTTAGTATGTTCAGTAAGGGGTGCAAAGAAAATCCTAGAATTAAGATATTGGTTGTTGATTTTTCTTTGTTTGCTTTTTTTTTTGTTTGTTTTTTTTGTTTTTTTTGCAAAGCCCCAACAGTCACAGCTATGGAGCTTTTTGTGAAATACGTCTTTATGTAACTGAAACAATAGTTACATATATTCATGCTTATTAACATGAAGCAGACGCCCATTCTTCCTCTAATGTTGGAAATGGAAAAGAGAAAATCCCATTAAAGCAAGACAGATGTGTGTCAAATTGTCATAATTTGGGAAATGGTTATAGGAAAGACATCTGAACACATAATGTTAAAGAATTAACTTTAATATTTAAAACAACTGCAGCAGAGAAGAAATGTCAACATGTCTGAGTCGCAGTAAACAGGGGCAGCCTGGTCTCCAATAGCAACCATTAGACACCATCTACATGCAAACTGGACAGCTGAAAACATAAACTGGGACATCATTTGGTCTTATAACAGGATAATGATAATGAGGCTATTGACCGTAAGCTGTGAACTTTGGCTTTAGAAGAGCAAATTCAGATAAAGTATGATTTCAGCTGTACTTTATGATAAACTGACTTTGGTTGGTGTAGTGAACTTAAACAGTTTATTTTTTCCCAACAGAAAGGCACTGGTGTTGTTACACTAGCTTTACTTTGCTGTCAGATAATCAAGATCATGCAAAAACATAGCAAAAATTAAAAACACCATTGCTGCATTCTGGGTTTAATGGTCTTATGGTCATCTTAGTGGTTTACATAAGCATAAATAAGTAGGCGGGTTCTCCCCACATCCTTAACCAGAATGTTGAAGCAGTGCCAGACCTCATTCCCAGCATCGCTACACAGTTGATCCTTTATTACTTTATCTCTCAGAAAGCAGCTCTATGGTGGTATTGAAATGTCGATTCTGCATATTCTGAATAACAAGTGGCTCAAAAAGATTTTGGATAGGAAATAAAAAAAACATTATTAGCTGGTAGATTGATGTGTCTGTTGGGCTGATTATCTGTCTCCGCCGCAGTAGTTCAGACAATGAAACCACCAGGAAAAACAACGAGTCGCTGAAAGCTCTCGTTGTATTTGCTTCGGAGCTACACTGGAACATGTTGACACAATCTCATCTCAGACATCCCATCCTACTGGGGACCTTCGCTCCCAGTGGTTGATTTTTACGGCCTCTACAATCCTTCTACTCCACCCTTTTCCCCTCTGTCTCCAGCTCACTGGGTCACGCTTTTTTTCTCCTCGTCCCACAGGAACGTATCTGACCCACGAGGCCAAGGGTTCCGACGACGCCCCTGACGCCGACACGGCCATCATCAACGCCGAGGGAGGTCACTCCGGAGCCGAAGAGAAGAAGGAGTACTTCATCTAGATGGGTGGGGGGACAGAGTGGTGGTGGGGGGAGAGAAAGCGAGGAGGAGGAAAATGAGGAGGATCCAGCTGGAGGAGAGAGGAAATGAAAAACCTCCATTTGTTTTCACAACAGCTTCAGTTCTTTACTCTGTTGAAGGGATGCTGGCAAAGGAAGGGAGGTAAAGAACTGTGGGCGGAGCTTCAACTACCCTCTTTGCATAGATACAGGGAAGTGAGATCTTTTGCACTGACATTCGGATGAACTGAAGTTACACACACACACACACACACACACACACACACACACACACACGCACACATACATGATTCAGTTCTTGTTTTTCCGCAGACTTGAACGCTCACAGATGCTCAGATTAACAAAGCCGAGCTTCCTACTAACACATCCTGATCCATTATCACACACATTTTCAACTGTCGGCGCAGTGAAAAAGCTAAATTGTAAACCACATTCTGACATCATCACGACCTCTTTCCTCCTCCACAGCGCAGCCCACAGCGGGTCTGCCCCCTTCACGTTCCTGTCCTCATGCTCTCTATCACAACAAGGCAGAGTCCCTCCTTAAACTTGCTTAGGGTAGACAAAATTATTGATTGGAAAACTTCATCTCTTTCTGTCTTTTTTTTAGTCTTTCGATGTCATCAAACCGCTTCCTGCGGACGTTCAAATTTTTCCACAACGCACCACCACAAAAACTTGCAAAAACAGCATTCCCACCTTGCGCTGCCAAGCCCAGGGCCTCCAGTATACATATATAAATATATATAAATATATAAATATAGAGTTATATAGCATTCTTTTTACTTGACAGAAAACATTCGGTGTGTTGTAAATACACTTTCTGTTCTGTTATTTTTCTGCATTCCGTCACTCTTCGGCGCCCCCTATCCTCTCTCATCCAACCCGTTACTGCATCACAGCAACTTATATACTCAAAAATAAAATAGAAAAAAAAAAGCCTGCCTGTTTTTATTACAAGCGTGAAAATTCAGAGTTAAAACGACTATTATCTTTGGGCTAAAAAAAACAACAAAAAAAAAACACATGTAACAACCATGATGTTGCAATGAAAACTAACCTTAACTGCAAATATTTGTACAAAGAATGTTTTTCCTATTGGTTTGTTTGTGTTTTCTAAATTTGTTTTTTGGATTTTTCTTGGGGAGATTTTGTGTTTCCTGTCAGCGTCTTGTTGTGTTACCGTCAGTGTTAAGAGTTTACAGTGTCTGCTGGTTCGTCAGTTCAACGGTCCTTTTGTTTGGACATTTCGTCGCTTCTTTTGTCGTGCCGTGATCCGACACTTCCTCCCTGCGTTGTCAAACCTTCACCTCTAATCGGTAGCCAAGTCTGAGTTAAACATTCAAAATGAGTTTAATAGAGTTTCGTTCTTGTCTTTCATGTAGTTTCTCTTCAAACTCAGCCTGCTGAACCTCACTTTCACCTTCAGATCGCCTTTCTTGGCGAAGCCATCTGGCTCTGAGTCCGCTGAGTCGGGGCTTCACTGGCTTTCTCTAAGAACCTGCCATGTTTGCTGCTCCGGGTTTGGGAAAATGCTCACAGGACCTAACAGGGCTGTCTACATGCATTATAACCAAGTTCCTGGAAAAAAAAAAAGGGAGGGGGGGGGGGGGGGGGGGGGAAATCTCTTCCCGCTATGGTTTTCTTGTGTGAGCAGGACTCATTCGCCAGCTTAAGGGAAGCTTCCCATAAACGAACGCTGCGTTATTAAGGTTGAGACTTGGCCTTGGCAGTAGCAAGCCCCACTTGGCCCAGGCATGGAAATTGATTGCAATCTAACTAAGAGGCTCTGGCTGCAGGTTGTACACATGCCAAGGCTCTGTTTGGCCAGACGAGGATTTCAGGCTGCTCTCACACTCAAGAAAGTCATTTAGGGAACCTAATGTCCTCTTCTACTTTTCTCCTCCTCCCTCCACTCATCTATTTCTTTCCATACTTTAATCAATCAAGCCGTCTGTGTCCTGATCCACCTTCACCCTGTCTCCGCTCCTCTCGTTGCTCCTTCCTTCCCCTCCCCTCCATCTCTGATGCATGTCCAGAATCTCCTTGCCCGTCTCTAGCTCGGTGAGGAGCCTGTGTAGACGGAGCTGTGTGAGCTGGAAGCTCTCTGCGGTCGTGGCATGTAGGAGATGAATCACTGATCAGTTTTACAACCTTCACTACAAAAGAAAAACATAATATTACCAAGTGTTTTTGTCTGGTAGTGTAAATATTTTTAGAACACTTGAAATATAACAAATGTAACATACAATAACTTTTCAGCATTGAAGGTTTTTTTAAGTAAGTAATTCCTTAATATTGATTTTGAAAAAATACTTTTTCCACTGATAGATTTTTTGATATATAACAAGATATTTCCATAATACAAGTAATATGGCAGTGGAACTACTTTTCTATCATGATTAAGGAATTATTGACTTATAATAAAACAAGCTCCTACATTTTGCTGAAAATGTGTTTGTAAGTGAGTTTTGTCTCATTTCAAGTGTTGTAAGATATTTAAAAATATGTGGTAAGAGTTTGTGTTTTTTGCAGCATTCCTGTGCTGTCTGCTACCTAACAGTTTTTACTGAAAGAATTATTGCTGGTACATGTTCAGCTGATGCAGATAATATTGTTTTTGGTATTTTGCGATGCAGCCTTCATGGGTTCACACCTGCTGCTGCTTGAAGTTTGCATTTTGTCCCTGAACCTGCCTGAGTTTCCTCCAGGTTCTCCTGCAAGTCCAAAGACAGGGTGCAGTGTGCATGAGCAAATCATCATCCCTGTTCGTCTCTCTGCGTTGGCCCTGTGATGGACCAGAGGCCTTTCCAGGTTGTGCTCTGCCTTTGCCCTGAGCAGCTGGGATAGGCTGCATCCCGAGGCGTACGGCCCCTACAGCAGTGGTATCCAGCCCTGGTCCCCAGAGTCCACTGTCCTGCGTGTTTTGGATAAGCGTGTTTCTAATAAGCACCACCTCTGTAAATACTAATGTTGCCAAGCAGCAACATATCCTGGCACTTTTTTCTTTTCTGCATCCGGATTTTGACTTGGCAGTTTTTATCTTTTGGGTCAAGATGCTCGGATCAAGGATTTAATTAATGCATTCCATTTTCTGTTAGTTGACATTTTCACATTGGAAGGATGAATGCGAAGGTCTTCTGTAGTTTCCCCAACAATCTGAACCTCAAAATCCAATATGGCTCCAGCCAGTTGAAAGCAAAATAATAAACAGTTAATTGTACGTTTGCCAGTGTGCATCTTATTAAGTTTAGTATCAGATTGTGGTCTGCAACCTCTGTTAGTGAACAAAGAAACAATAAATAATAGTAATTATCCTTTTACTGGCTAAATTATGTTGTGCATAAAATGCATTTTTCTGTCAAACAGATTCTAAAACAGGTTACTAATTTACATATTGCTCATGTCACAAAACATACATGAAAATCAGTTGAATGAGGGATTATTTCAAAGGACTTTGACTAAGAGGTGTCAGCAAGAAGCTCCCAGGATAATCTGTGTTGAAACTGTGTGAACAAATTCATTAATGAAAACTTAAATTTCTTGAAATACTAACAAGTGCTCCTTTCTTTTGAGCAGCTTCTGTTTGAAGGTAAGATTACTCTATATTCAATCAACTCAAAAATACCTTTTTGATCCCAAAGAAAAATTAAATATGGTTTAAATGACTCATATAATCCAAGCATCTTCAAAGAGTCGTTTTGGATGTTGATGCTGGGGGCATCAACATAAAAAAAATAATCCATAAAAATACCTCAGAACTGAATTCGGAGTGATAGAAACAATATAATTGTTGTTTCTATTCTAATGACCACAAATAAATTCACTTTGTAAAAAAATGTTCCATGTCTCCAGTTACCAAAATCTGTTTCCAACATGGTCAAGATGAGCAAACAGGGAAAATATTCGTGAACATCCCAGTTAAAACACACCAGGGCTATAAAACAGGCTTCTGAGGAACTTGGTGGCACGCTAAGGATGCAGTCTTTGAAAGTCTATGTGCTGGAGCAACACGTCTTCAAAAAGTGCAGGATATGAGGATCAGGGTCTGGGGACCACTACTCTATGGGATAAAGCAGGCATAGCAGCTTTTTTTATATATATATTTATATATTTTTATTTTGAGTTTGACTCCGCTTTTCATCTCTGTTATGGTTGAAGAGCAGAGAATCAGCTCTGTCTCAGAGAGCTTGTTGCACACTTCAAAGACGTTAGCATTGAACTGTATTTAGCCTCAGTTCACTGTAACTCTGCTCATGCTGGAGAAAGGAAATACTTGCCTCCTACTTAAAGTATAATGTCTTTTTAAAAACTAATGGACCTGTATTTGCCTGTAATTTATCGTCCTGTTCTTTGTCTTAGTTAATGTGCTAGCATGTAGCTTGCATGAGGAATGATTGGAAAGTGTAGATACTGCTGGAGATGAGAAGTGCCGACAAGCCCCTCTCCTGAGACTTCGCTGCTGCCCTCTGCTCTGCAAACATATAAATCCGCCTGTAACCTCCTCATCTCTGCCCACCAACCAAGTACGACTCTTTCTGCTCTTTCCTCTGACACCCCAACATGAAATCTGCATTTGTTGTTGAACTGGGACACGCAGTCAGTGAAACTGTATTTTCTAGCTTGGGTGTGATAGCGACCAACTGTCCCCAGGTGCCAGCAAAGCATCACTTCTCTTCTCCGTCTTCAGTCGGTTTTAGCCGGACTGTCCCTCACTCAGTCATCGTCTCCTCTTTAGGCAGTTGCAAACAAGCTGTCTGTCATTTCCCCCCCCCCCCTGTTTTGTAGAGGAAACTATTTACTTTTTAAGTCACGTTTTTTAAAAGCTGTGCATAATCATCAGTGTTTGAGTTTCAGTTTGGTTGATTTATCTCTTTTTTTTATGATTTAGATTTCCCAAAACTTGAATGTTAGAATTGTAGTATTTGCATTTACTTTCTTGTTTAAGCAACCATTTTTATATATTTTCCTGTATATAGTGTTGCCTTTCTGGAAACTCTTACATGCAGACCCATGCAAACACTTTACACACACACACTACGGGTGCATTAACACACACATACATGAATATGCACAGCAGGTATGTCTGCTCCTGTGGTGTGTGTGCGTGTACTTTAGTGTGTGTGTGCCTGTGTTTGTGGATGAGTGTGTATCAAATGACCCAAACAGACTCCAGAGACACTCTTAATGTGTTGCGTTCACAAAAATATTTTTATTTCCATGAATAAAAAAATAAAAAAATCCTATGTTTTTTTTCTTATTTGGATGATAAGTCTTCCTTTTGAGTAAATATTCATATCACATGGAAGTAGTGTTGTTGTGTGTGTTAATTTGTATAAAAAAAGGCAGATGATGTCATCAGTGCTCGACCCTGACAGATGCTGTGATGGGGTTTGAAACTGTTGGCTGAAATGTTCCAAAAAATATTAGGTTTTGTTTTGTTCTTTTCTCCTTCTCTTTTTGTTAGAATATGAGTTGAGTTGTTGACTTCAATAAACATGAATTTGGGTTAATTTCATCTGCTGGCTGCTGGTTCTTCCTGATTAGAAAGGATATCTTTTGAACTGCGTTGCTGCTTGTAAGTAAAGGTTTTGCTGTGACACAGTTTGTCTTTGGAGACCGACGGTTTCTCCGTTTACGCTGATGACAACTGAAAACAGAAAAACAAACGTACTGCTGGCTTCTGTCCTAAACAAAGCAAAAGCAAAGGACAAAACTGAAGTTGTTTTATAATAATAAATTCACTCAAATATTCACATTACAGGGCAAATAAATGTATTACAATGCTGATGGTAACAAATATGCACTTCATAACACTAAATAAACTGATTTTTCATCAAAATGTATTTTGATGAAAAATCAACAGCACTCTGCTCTCCCACAGGACACAGTTGCAAATAGAGGAGATCCTTAGGGATGCAAACAACTTCACAAAACAATACCACCGAAGAAGAAACAAAGCGGAGGACCTACTGATCGTAAAGTTACACACTTACAACAAACACAGTGGTTTCCGTTGTGTTTGGGCCAGAGAACTATATCAACAGAAGACATTTTGTATAATAATAAAGTACAAACACAACCAGGTTACATGTTAATTCAGGATGTCTATGTTGAGGTTTTGAAGAGAAAAACACATTAAAATAGATTATTATTATTTATTTATTTTTACTTAAATACTATGTATCATAATATTGCTTTCAATTAGCATCAAAATTTGAAAACAAAAGTAAAAAAAAATGTTTTGGAATAAAATGCTTTTCCTTCTGGGAAACATTTTTAACACTGATATTTAACACAAGTAATAACTAAATAAAGAAAGTAAATAAGAAACAGTTTTGGACCTCTGTCTGAACAGATCAAGCAATACTTTTGATTCACTAACATCGAAGAAGTTTATAGGACCGTTTCACGTTTTTTGCGCCTCGCGACTACACAACATGGCCACCAGAGGGCAGTACAATACAGCGAGTTAAGTAATTTTGGTTTTAATACTGCAAATTGTGTTAGCGAGTAAATTGGAAAGCCACTTTCCCATTTTGCTCTTTCAATTTAATTTTTTAAAGGAGTATTTTATGTACGGATATTAAAACTTCTCCTGCTAAACCATACTTACATTACATATGTTTTATTTCTGTCTGACATGAGAAATCCATCATTTTTAAGTATTTTCACCATTTGTCTGTCTCATTTGTCCCGATATATAATTAAGTAATAACATAAAACTGCTGCAACTTTCTGTACTTTAGGATAAAACCGAGACGACAAAACATTCACCCACAACATTAATATGACAAGATGAAAAAACAATGTCCATATTCTTGTTATAGAAATTATGAACGATACAATCACTGATAGTGACACACACACACACATTTCTGGAACTTACACAAATTAGCTGCTGGAAATAGTTTCTAACACTCTGCTCGTGCTCTCCAATAATCCTCATAATAACTTTCATAGTAATCTTCAGATTTTAAACTTAAAGGATCTCATAGCTGAAGTTTTGAGGGTCAGTCAGAGCTGCTGTTCCTGGCGCCGCCGCCGCAGCGCCCCCTGCCCCTCTGTGCGCATTAACTGAGATTTGGAGAGGGGAGGCGTGGAGGTGCTGGTGGTACATGAGAGAGGGGCTGTGTGCTACTGATTGTCTGTGAGAGGGGAGGGGGCCAGAGACACGCAGAGAGACAGAGAGGGCTAGGAGAGGGAGAAAGGAATTCGGGACTGTTTAGATGGGGATCCGGACAGCGGCTGCGGACTGAGCCAGCAAAACAAAAACAACAACAGAAAAAGTGGAGACAGATTTATTTTTACGCACGGGAAAAGTGGGAAGTAGTTGGAGGAAAGGAGAAAGAGGCATGGGATTTGTGTCCCTCTGAATGTGTCCTGTTTGACTCTCATGACTCAGAGAGGATTTCTGTTCAACTCAGCCGCTCTGCAGGATTTGATGGTGTCTTCTGAGAGCAACGGAGCCGAGGCGAGGAATCTGAATGCGCTCGGCTGAACCATGCCAGGATTGTGGATCCTAACTTTGGCACTCGCTTTCAACCAAGGTGAGTAAAAGATGGAAGACCCAGAGCTGAGAGAGAGAAAAAAAGAACGATGGTCATCAGCGAAAAGTTTGATATTAATTGTTTTCTTTTGTTTTCCTTCTGCGGCTGTGCGCTCTGAGGGTCTCTTTATGTCTCATGGCACTACTTGCAATGCGCGTTTTTATGCCTGGCATTAAATCCACGCGCATGGACGTAGTGCTTCAGATTTGAACATCATTCATACATCACCACAGACGGGAAGGCAAAATCATTTTGGGGGGGTTGAGGTTGTCTCTGCTCATATCCAGGCGCAATCGGCGCTTTCCTTTTTCTTCCGTTACGCGTTTTCTTGGGCAGAGATCTGGCCCATCTGCACACGACATTGCCTTGACGTGACCTTTAAAACGCATGAATGGGTAGATTTGGCTGGAACAAATGCAGTGCGGGTCAACGCAGCGCAAGCACACGCAAGCACGCACGCGCATTCACGCACAATTTGCGCATAAGCTGTCAGTGTGGGGATGATTGATGAGGCGAGGATCTAACGCACAGTCTGGTCGCTGGGCTTTAACATCAGGCTCATTGGATCATTTTTCAATGCGTGTGCGCACGAGCTAGACACGTGCCTTTAGTCACACTGGTGTATTGTGTGTGTGCGTGTGTGTGTGTGTGTGTGTGTGTGTGTGTGTGTGTGTGTGTGTGTGTGTGTGTGTGTGTGCTGGTGAGAGTAGAAAGAGCAACGCAAGTGTCCCTAGAGAGAGAAAGGTGGTGTGTGTGTGTGTGTGTGTGTGTGTGTGTGTGTGTGTGTGTGTGTGTGTGTGTGTGTGTGTGTGTGTGTGTGTGTGTAAGTGTGTGTGCATCTTTTTTTTGTTTGCATGCAGGTAGGGCCTGGCGCACATGAATGAGGCCTTCCTGTGCAGCTGCCAAGAAAAATTCATATTTTACCTGAAAGACTGAGACATATTCACTGGACTGGAGAAGAGTCCTATTACTAATATTAATGCCCCTTTTTATCAATCACCTTGATAGATTACCCCCTCGCTCGCTCGCTCCCTCTCTCTAGACACACACAGTCTGGCACACATCAACAGAGACAGGCTGAGTGTGTGTTTGAGTTTGGGAGCCGTCATGCCTCCAAAGACAGGAGTGATTTATTGAGGTGGTCTGATATGAACGGTTCAGCCTTATACAGAGTCCTGTATGTGTGTGTATGTGTGTGTGTGTGTGTGTGTGTGTGTGTGTGTGTGTGTGTGTGTGTGTGTGTGTGTGTGTGTGTGTACCTGCATCACCTGGGTCCCTGCTGCTGCGGGCCGCCGGTGTGATGAACCACAGACGATGATCTGCCTGGACAGTCAGTCAGAGGAGCTCCCAGGCTGAAGCACACCTGACCACCTGAGTGGAACGTGATGGATGAGGCCGAGGCTCAGCCTGGCTTCACTGTTTATTTCTGATAGTCAGGTTGGGAACGTTTACCAGAAATGAAATGTCTGAGAGGTCAAAATTTGATTACCGTCTGTGGCGCCTCGAAAAACGGCATTCGCTGAGTCTATACTTTGTTAATTCACCTTTTTACTGCAATTACATAGCTGCTGCTTTTGGAGAATGTCTCTCCAGCTACAGGCGAAACATTTATACATATTTGTCTTTGTAAAATATCCAAACTTGAGGAGGTTTAAAAGTAGATGTCAGTTTTCAAGTCTTTTAGCAGATGACTAATTAGATTAAGTCTGAACTTTTACTAGGCCATTCGAACACATGGATATACTTTCATCTACACCAGTCAATGCAGGTCCAGCTGAATGATCACAGGGCTGGACAATAAATCAATCACAATATATATCGTAACAGACATATGATCAACATCAATAGATAGTACATCTGATAGAATATTCAAAATTCAATGTATAGCACATTCACTGAACTCCGATCCCGAACCACACAGTATTCTGGGAAATGAAGGCAGAGTTGTATTTGTGAGTAGCTAACAAATAAATGCTTAAAAATACACAACAATGGTGTGGAGTGAAAACTGTGGATATACAGGAAAGATCATGGCACTAGATTAGCAGTATCTTAGATATTTAATATAAAAAAAAATGAGTCAATGATTATTTATATACAATGATCGATATAGACTAATATGAAACACTTATATTGTGGTTAGTCTTTCAGAGATACTTTCTAGCCTTAGATGGAGAGTCTTTTGCAGCATCTTGCAGGTTTTCCTTCAGTTCTGTCTTTGTTGGACCATCTGACCAACTTCTTCACACCTTTTGAAGAAAATCATTGCCACAGCATGATGCGTCCATGTTTTAATGTCATGTAGACGATGGTGTCCAGTTAGTTTTTAGCCACACATCTTGATTTCACAATCAGGTCTGTGGCAGTTTTGGTCTCCTCTGGTCAGAGCGACCTCTTCCACACGGCATTCCTGAGCTAAACCGTAATCATGATCTCTTTGACTTCTTTGGTTGTTCCATGCAGTGGACAGACATCCAGCTAGTTCAGTATTTGCAGTTTTTTTTGTGGAATGTAACTCAAAATTATTACTGGAAAATGTCCCTACTTATGAGGGTTTTTGTTTCGTACAACATATCTATAGTATTCTAAACAAAATCCAGCTTGGGGAAACTAAAACAACTTTGCACAACTTAATACTTTATTGGCTTGTGTTTGCAAAGCAGCCAATGAATGGTGCTCCTGGATTGGCTGCTATGATAATTCATTTTTCCTTTGCACTCATTGGCTGTTGCCCCTAAGAGCGGAAATAAGGAAGCACTGTGTTGTCTGCTGCAGTCCTCTACCAAATGGCTCCCACTCCACAAAATAATAAGGTATATTTGATTTTTGAATTATTAAAATAGGCAATTATAAGTCAGCTTGAACAGAGCTCTGTGAAATGTTCAAAGCAGAGAATTTTGTTTGATTAACTAACCTTGATTTGAACTGAACCTAACAACTTCCTCCTGACTTATCTGCTGTTCTTTGGTCTTTATTATGCTGTTTGTTTACTGATGATCTCTTATAAACATCAGAGACCTTCCACTTCAAAGTTTCATACTACTTCATGTTGCTCCATCTGATCAAATTTAAATAAAATACATTGAAGTTTGCGCTTATAACATAATAGAGTAAGAATAATGTACAACAGAGCTCTGTTGGTCAAAGCATCAGCGAAGTAACTCTGGGAAAAGCTGAGGGATTTCACATTCTGTTGTTGGACGGCTTAAAAAGATGGATGAAGCAGATCAGGGTGGTTTGAAGTGAGGGTCTACATAATGGAAAAAGAACAAGACACAAGAGAGATAAGGCATCTAAACAAAACAATAGAGAGCAGAGGAAAATATGTTCACAGCAGAGCAACGTCAGACACAAAGAAAGCAGGCAGAACAAAATCTGAAACTCCAAAGAGATACAAATGGGCAAGAAGAACTGAGCAGAACAGGAGAAAAGCGAAGCAGCAGAACAAAGGAAGGAGAGAGCAGACACAAGGAGAACAGAGCGGAGCATCGGTGTCTCCTGCTGAGCCGGTGTAAGCCTGTAAATGTGATCAGCGTGAATCCGTCCCCTACATCCAGCAGCTGCAGCCTAATGTGTGTTTAGCCTGTTTGGACTCTTCCAGGTGTCTGCTGCCTGCCTCTCCGCCGCCGACAGCTCAGGCTGCCTCTCTGATTTACTGCTCAGTCTGGTGGCTTTCTTGCACAAACCCACCGCTTCTCCGTGTGGTTGACCAGGCATAATCTGTGGGTCCCTGTAATTACCGCTCGCCCTGTATGTTTGTCTGATATGTCGCCGTCGACCGCTGCGCTGCAGCGCCAGTCTGGCACAGGCGAAGAAAGAGGCTTTTCGATTCTCCAACAGCAGTTTGCTTGAGCCGAACATTCTTGCGCTGATCATGCAGGCGAGGCAAGCAAAGCAATTCTGCACCGCAACACCTGTCCCATCTCGTCAATGACCCCACATGCATCCACTTTCTTTTGCTCCTTTGCTCCTCTTTCTTTCTTTTATTCATCGCAGGAGCAGGGCAGAGGCTCAGATAGAAAGAGACAGGCCGTAAGACAGGGGAGATGGAGGCAGGGAGATGAAGAAAGGAAGAGACAGCGGGGCTCAGTCCTAATCTGTTGACAAGAGGGGATGTTTGAGGATAAACAGAGAGTTCAGAAAGTAATGACGGAGGAGAAGATGGAGCTTTTGCCTCAGATAGCAGCCTAGCTGGACCATTAATGTTTGATGGTTTAGATTAGCAAAACATTTACACCTAAACTGGGCTCCAGGGCCGTCTAGAGTTCCTCTTATGAGATAAAAGTGTTACGTTAAAAGAAACCAGACTTCCCTCAGATTCCTGAAACGCTCCATCTCTCATCCAAATACTTGACTGACGTCTTCTGGTACCCAAAACACAGCAATTAACCTTCAGGACTTGTAGATTAACAATCATTCACGGTGATGGAGAAACTTCCCAGACCTACAATCTGTTGGCACCACTTGATTTAACAAATCCCCTCTGCAGTTGTGTGATTCCTCCCTGAGTCATCAAACAACAGAAATACTCCCAGATTAGATGGGAAGTGGATAAAGTCAAACATTTTTTTCCCTCCATTTACAACATGTAAAGATTAGAGGATGTTGTCATATTAATGGATTGCAGTTTTGCAACGACACGAAACATGATTTCATCAAATTTTTTATCTGAGCTGTCTCATAAGAGAAGATTTATTCTAGAGTATTTACAGATAGGTAGTTATAGAAAGGATAAGCTCGGCTTTTCCTGGTTTGCTGCAAATGATACAGCTGACCTGCAGGTTGGGCTTGAGGTCAAAACAAGATTTATTAGATAGATATATAAATAACTTTGCTAATCCCCTCAGGGACGCCAATTTCTCCCTGTGCTGCAACATCTTTTTCACCTGTTTCTATGCAGCTCCGTTAGTTGAAATGAAAAACAACATGTAAGCTTCTCCATCATTTTCTTAGTAACATATTTTCTGATGCAAAATGCAGCTCATCTCTACACATCACACTTTACAGCAAAAATAATGAGACAATTTTAAGAAAAAGTCAAATTTTCACATAATTTCAACATTTGTAAGCCATTGAAATTTATGAAACATACTATTTTGTGTATTAACGTAGCTTTATTTGCTGGTAAGTTGCTTTGTCACACAATTTCACAGACTCCCAAAGTGCAAGTTGTAGGTCAAAGATCTGGAGTTTGTCTGCACATAAAGTTGCTTCCTAGTCTTTACCTCACAAGATTTCAAGACTCTGAAATTACATTTGAACACTTTTCAATGTTTCCCACATTGAACATCCTCAAAGTATGAAAGGAAGACAGGTGGTTTTTATTTACCTGTTGTGCAAAAAGTCAAGAGATTAGGATCTAGGATCTAATCCACTTGCTGTTTAGACTTTTCTGTTTAGTTAACAAAATAAAAACCCAAAGTATTTGCTCATCTGCTTTGACATACATGTGAACTTGAGTTTCTCAACTCATTCTTCATCTGTAAGAACAAGTTGCTTTAACTTTCCTGGGAAGGTTTAATGGTGCAGAGGATATTTTCTGATAAAAAATGAAAATATGTATTGTTTGCTTGAGTCTTTGAGCAAAATAAAGTCCAAGTTAAGTTTCTGATCTTTGAAGTAGCCTGTTTTTTATTTTCTTCTCTTCTCTTTTAAATTTTTTGCTATTGCTGTACGTTGTCCTGTTGATGCACATTTGATTGTTAGAGGAACCAAACCTAGAGTGTTGGAATATTTTTAAACATCTGCGTCCGACAGCATACAGTTATTCATTTGAAATAGATACACTTAACATCCAAGCTGAGCCTGAAATACATATTGGAGCCGCCAGCTCCATGCGCCGCACAAGGTGGCCTTTTTACACTTCAACACCTGACCACATAAATGTCTGCACACGCCACTGTGTGTGAAACACTTTGGTGCAGTTAATAGCTGTTTTTTAAAGTGGTTCATAAATAAAATTTACATTGACTACAGTCAAGACTTAAAGACGAAAGAATTGAGTTTTCTTGCTGTTTCAATTTGACTAAAAGATGAATTAGACACATTCAGCCATTCATTCACAAACGCCCACAGATGTATACACTGATTTGTAGATCTTGAGGTTAAGTGCCTTCCAGCTCATCAACTTGTGAAAGGAGGAAGCTGGAATAGAACCTACAACCTTCTGATTGCAGGAGAACCTACTGAGCAACAGTTAACCCTCCTCAACAGGTTACAGCAAAGATTTATTTTTTCCCCAGAAGCCACCAGACATTCCCTTACAATGGCTGACATTATCTAAAGCAAAGAACTGCTGAATTCAGTTAAGCACATTTTTTTAGATCTCATTCTGTTCAGAGCTAAAAGTCAGCTTGGGAGGAGCTGTGGGCTTCTTCTGTGTTTTCCTTAAGATCTTACAGAACAGTGTTTGTCCTTAGTCACAATGCAGGAGCTCACATTTATGTATTTAATCAACATGTAGTGAATACATATTAGAGGAAAAAAGCAATTCTAAAACAAAAAAAAATGTTACTACCACTACATTATAAAAACCTAATGAATTCCTGTCTTTGGAGAGTTTCAGCACTGATGAGCATTTTTTGCTCAGGCGGTCTCAGAATAAATCAAAGCCCCGGACCTCGGCTATTAGTGGCATGGCTGTACTTAACGTGCCATGAAAGCAAGAATATCGGGTCGACTGCTTCTGTTGCTCTAATTGGATGGTAAAAAATCTACTTCCACGAAAGAACACTGTACTCTCAAATGAAAATCATTAAAAAGCAGCGCAGCAAGCCCTGTTTAAAAGCAGAGCGGGGGCTCAAACATCGTGACGCCAGGCGGAGCTTTGTGTATTTGTGTGTCTTTTGCTTGATCCTAAAGCCTTGCAGTGCGTGGCACATCTAATATCCTTATGCTTCGAGATATGTGATGTAAAGTGACAAGAAACAGCAATTAGGATAATAAATAAAGTAAGAAACATAATTATCCATCACCTAATTCACTGCAAGACGCTCAAATCATGGGATAATGGCGAGAAATTCCCCTCTTTGCTCGTCTACCTCTGCTTCTGTGTGCTTCAGTGTTCATGCGTGGGCAGATAGATGAGGCTAAAGAGTATGCAGATTTCAGCAGAGGGCATGGATCATATTAGGACTGACACCCGTCAATCTGGCGGATATGTCAGCCCAAATGGGAGCAGAGCCAAAGACTCGGAGGGAAAGGAAGGAGAAGGAGGACAGGGAGAGATGGAGGAGGAAGGAAAAAGGGAATGATGAGGGTAGAAGCTGGAGAAACAGATGGAGAGAAATTCAGCGTGAAGGAGGAAGAGGGTTAGTTAGGTAGGAGTAAAAATGTCAGAGAAAACAGAAGACGAAGCAAGACATCAGAATGAGAAAAGATGGGTTTACAAACTGGTAAGATGAGAAAAGAAACTAAAGGGAGAAGACAAAGAGGAAAATAAACATCTGAACCGTTGGAACAGGGCACAGTGATGGTGCAACACATCTTACATGAATTTTAAAAAAACAGACTCTCCAATCTTTTTGTGCTCGTTAACATCTGGCATAATTCTGGCCTTCACAGGTTTTTATTGGTTGGTTTCTGGGTCCAAACACGTTTTCATTTTGCTGTAACTACAATCTGAGCTTTCCAAAATCTCATTCTGGTGGGCACTTTTAATCTGGCCAATAAAGACCTAGAAGAACAACCAAAAAAACAAGACCAATGAAAAAAAAAAACACAAAGTAGAGAACAAGATATAGCCTTAACATAAATATGTCTAATGATATTTCAGAGCACGTAAAATATGTTAAAATGAAATTGGTGTTTGAGGATTGTAGCAATTCGACAGCAGATATAATTTGTTAGCATTAGTGGAGCTAATATTTGTGATTAGTGCTTTAGAGTTAGTGTCCAAACCTTTTGGTTTGCTGTGGCCACCAAATGGTTCATCCGTCTATTAATCTCTTTTTCAGAAAGCTTTCGACTTTTCCATGAGAACAGAGTCACATGCTGTCTCCAGGACAACAATGGTGACACTGATTTGAAGCCATTTCTGGATCATAGCTGCTTTGAGTCATCGTGGCTCCTGAACTAGTCCTGATTATTTTAACCAATTTGTTTTTCACCTGAAACTGGTAATTGAAAGTTAAAGTTGTTGAAAGAGGATGAAGTTCCCAAACACACAGCAACTTGTTTTGGATTGGATGTAGCAGATTGTCTTTAAGCTTCTGGAAAACCCTGAACTCAACTACAATTGAAGGTTTTGAACGGTACTAAAATACTTAGACTACTCTTCTTTGGATAATTCCTATTTTCTACTATAGAGCCAGAATGAAGCTTGATGGTTACAAAAAGCATGAAGTCCAGGCACAAACGTCCAATTAACTTAATCAGTCAGGTTGGGTGCATTTGAGGCTTTATTTGTAATTTTGAGTATGCCATTTTTAGAAAACAGACACAAAACATTTTTAAAGATAAATTAGCTGTCAGGTTTATGATGAGGATTTAAATGAATCATTAAAAAGCACAGAATCAAGATGAGAATCCTGGCTGAGATGAGTTTATGTAAAACAGTAACTAAGGAGAAAGACAGGTGGCTGGTGGGAAGGGGGTGGATGAATAAAAAGAGGGCAGCAAAGTGGAGATGATGGTTAAACAAGGATCGTTAAACAAGGTGGAAACAGATGGGGAGACATTAGAGGAATGGAAATAAAGAAGGGTAGGATACAAGAAAGCAGCGATATTTCTGGAGCAGTCAAATCACGTTGGAAGAATACCATCAAAAAAGGGGGAAGACAAGAAATGAGAAGGCAGGAATCAGATGAGGATTTTGCAGTGAACAAAAAAAAAAAAACAAATGTAGGAGATCGGGACAATAAGAAAAGGAGAAGCTGATAAAGAGAGAGAGGAGATGAGATATTGCGAATGCTGAAGGGAGTTAAATGTGGGAGCCGAACGGCAGTGAAGGAGTAGGAGAACAGTGTTGGGGGGCAGAGATTTATGTTTAGAGAGGGTCGCAGAGAGGGAGCAGAGGGAAACAGCCAGCCCTATTATAGACGGAGCTCTCCTGGGAAAGGAGAGCCTGTAGTTTTCCAGGCATTTCCAGAAGATTTCTGGGGAGCACGCTGCAATGCACAAAACGCCGCCCTCAAACCGAGTCCTCAGCCCTCCAAGGATAAATAAAGTGGGTCTCCTTTCTCTGTGTGAGTATTCAATAAAAGTGATAAAAGGTTGGAAGTAACCCTTCTCAGCTTTTTTTTATTTTAATATATTTTTTGGAAGTGAATGTGAGGAACCGAACCGGCCACCCTCTCCAAGGAGAATCTTTCAAAGAAATGCAGACATCAAGCATAAAAGCAGCAAAAAGCATGAAAGCGCTTCCTTTCATACGAGGAAAAATGTCAACGAAAAAGGCCCACAAGATCAAATGAGCCGAGTGTGAAGGTAGTTTGTGTTTCTGCTTCCCTCAGTGTCTCTCTGTTTCTTTGTCTGCCTGTGTTTTCCCTCACTCGTCTGTCTGACAGACTCGCGTGTGGAGGTGAGAGAGAACAATTGAATGGGCCTCCCACGTAAAATCCATTCAGAGACATCTTGAGGAATAAGAATGAGAAATTGTCCTGCACAGTGAATTAAATCAATCTAATCCATTACAAGATCACTATCACAAGGTTTTCCCTTTTGTCTTAGCCCCGGATTATGGATGCTGCTGGCTAAGTGTTTGTGTGTGTGTGTGTGTGTGTGTGTGTGTGTGTGTGTGTGTGTGTGTGTGTGTGTGTGTGTGTGTGTGTGTGTGTGTGTGTGTGTGTGTGTGTGTGTGTGTGTGAGAGTTTGGACCTTATGTAACAGTGTGATGCCGTTTCCCCGCACAATCAATGGAACAATTACTCTGTAAAGTAAGAGCTTAACTCACAGATTGCTCACATTTTAACATTCGCATTTTCAGTAATTTACTACTGGGGCTGTGTGTAAGAGGCAGAGCTTTAAAACTGGGTTTTAGGAGCCTTTACAGATGCTGAAAACTACATTTTATTGATAAATGTAGAAACTGCTTGCGAATCGTAACGTGTGGAGGATCATGTTTATTCATTTGCATCCAAATAAACTGTAGTTTTTACTCTGTTTGCACGTTTTTTGATTGCGAAAACTCAAGCAGTGTCTGTCAAAGACATTCACTTTCAGTGTCAATTCTGGTTTTCGTTTTAGTAGCGCCAAAAAAATCTATTACACAGATATTTATGCACAAAGCATACTTGAAGGGGTAGATAATCGATCATGTCATCCTTAGAGAATAAACTGGTTCATTGACACAAAGGTGAATTTCAGAGAAAAACTGTCGTGGCTCTGAGCTGCAGCTGGCTAACAGATATGTTATCCAGTAGATGATTTAGTCACTTTATTTGCCCTCTTTCCAGGTAATAAACTGCTAACGACATTCTGAGCCAATTCTTAATAGGCCTGGAGTCATAAAGTTTATCTGTATCTCCACTGTGATTCCTCCTCCAGAAGCCAAAGCTGCAAATGGCCAGATAATCAAAACTGACCAAGAGTCGGCTACTTTCAAAAACTTTCATTTTATACTAAATTTAATTACTTTTAGTCCTTCGGTTATGTATAATTGACACATCAAAGATAAGAAGCAAAGATAAATTTAGTTTGGAAAAAACACAAACTAGTTTAACATCCTTTACAAACCCATTTTTTCCCCCCAATTAAAACTAAAGTTTATGTTAATTTCACTCCCAACATACTCCATATGAACTTGTTCTACTTTCATGTTACATTTTGCCATCTTTCGAATATTACCAAACTTAATTTGCTTATCTGAAACTAAGCATCTGTAGCCAAGTGGCTTTCTTGAGTGGGCATAATGTTGTTTTTTATTTCTTCTCCTTATTGAAGCCTCAGTGGATCTCTCTCTATCCTTTTAATCTGTTCCTTTGGCAGATTGTAAGCGGCGATAAGAAAGAAGCAGCAGCAATTTTGAAGATGGAGATGGACAAGAAAATTACAGATGATGAATGCTGGGATCCATCACCACCCACTCTGTTTGTGTTTCCAGCCTCCCTCTGTCTGTCTATCTCTCTGTAGCTGCTCGCCCTGCTCTTATGTTTTAATGTAAGTCGATAACTATCAGGAAGTGATAACACCCGGGCTCCACTTGACTCGCTGAGGCTTGATGAGGAGCAGGAAGAAGAAGAAGAAGCATGGTTTCTGTGAGGTTTCGGTGGGGGGGTGAGGTGACAGTATCTCCCCCTCAGTGAAGCCTGTTGCACTCGGTCACTGGAGAGATAAGCGAAGGTGGCAGCAAAGGGAGCGGTGACGTCACACCGCTTGTCCTCCTGCCGATAAATGAAGTTGTGGCGTCACAAGTGGAGATTATGTCAGGGGGAAATCTGTCATTGTTCTGGAAAGCAGATTAAAACAAGAGGTGCATCTTTGCTGTTTGTTCTCCCTGCTGTTTGCGACAGGGTGTCGCTGCTGCAAATATTAACTTATCATAGTGGGAGAAATGAAGGTGTTGCTAATAATATTAACGTGACTCCTCAGCCATGACAGCGTGACAGTGAGTCAACAAGGGCCTAGAAACTGAAGCAGCTAATTGAAATTATTTCACGGCTAATTTTATTATTCGTATCTGTGTTTTCCACTGCGAGATGTCAAAATGTCTCCCGACGGAAAGGGCCCTAATGCACTCTGGGAAGGCTTTCGCAAACACACTTTGTGGATTTCTGTGTGTGAAGCTGCAATAAGCTGCGGGGGCCAAAGGAAAATAAAAAGAGTAGGTCTGTTTGCTTCTGATTGAGGCAAACGCATCAGAGGGCAAACGAGGGAGGGAGGTGGGCACGACGGGGTGAGAGGAAAGAAAAAGAGAGGAAGCAAGAGGAGAGAGAGAGAGAGAGAGAGAAAAAAGATAATTTCTTAGCTCTTCTTTTAAATAAGTCTGTTTCTATAGCAACCATCCAACCAGCCACCGGAGAGATGAGGGGAAAGTGGGGGTGCACCGGAGAGATGAGGGAAGGATGGAGGGAGAGAGTTACCATAGCAACGGAGGAAGAGGGAAGAAAATAACTTTAAAAGAGAAACTTGAAAAAAAACAGATAGGAGAAAAGGTATAAAACAAGCGAAGGACAAGTGAAGGGGCAGCGCTCAGAGTTGAGCTGGGAAAGTTTAATGAGATTCGCTTCGATTTTTTCAGTTTGCCTTATTGGAAGTAGAAAGAGTTTTTTTGGGCCAACTAGCTCGAGTCTTTTCAGTTGAATAATTAGGGTAAGAAATGCTTTTGTTTTACTGACAATACTTTGGAGAAGCGCTTTAATAATTCTGCCTTTTGTTCTCAAGTAATGTCTAAATATGGAATAATTGCCTAAAGTCATCGCTCCTAAAATTCGGCACCTGTTTATCGTGTCATAGAGTCACAGAGAGAACTTGAGAAGAGGCAACAGAATCAAAAGAGACAAAAAGATCTGGAGGGACCGACTCATGTTACCCATCTGAGAAAACATAGATTTATTCAGCTATAAATGTGAGGGTTATTCCAATCAAAAGCACTCTAATACCCATCTATACCTATATCAGCAATGATGACAGCTCTATACAGGAAGGTCCTGGGCATGCATGGCTAAAGGAGTGTTAGGCTAAAGACTGAGACGTCAGAACTAGAAATGAGAAAAAATCATTTCATATTTCCACCATTTGTACTTGTTGTTTTTTACAGAATAGTATTCTTTCTCTTACGTAAATATTTTAACATTGACTTTCTAAGTCACTTACAGCAGGTGATTTATTTTTACATGCTGAGCTAATTATTCTGAAAAGGATAAATGCGTTAAATATTCATGTGCTGAATTGAGCTTAAGGCTGGTAATTTGAATTCACAACCTGCAGAAATGATGTTAGCGCTTGGAAAACATCATAAATACTTATAAAGTTTTGCCTAGCGCACCACAGTGTCATCTCAGGGCATCCTGACAAAGGAGCCACACATGGCAGGCTTGGAGTGAGACCAGGCTCGCCTCTGTGCAGCAATAACAGCAGGGGCTTAGTGGCACTATACTGTATAAAGCCAGGTGTAGCCAGTGCAATTTTGGGCTGTCACGGATGAAAGATGACCGACTCAAAACAATTACGGCAATAGCTTTGGTCACGGCTCTGAAGTTATGGCCCTGTAAGTCACACTGTAGGAGGGGTTTAAAGTCAGCTTTTTGTAACAAACTTCCAGCTGAACATGTGTCTGAAAGACAGCAATTCAGGAGCGTCTTGCAAGGTTCGTCCTGCTACATCCTACTTTTATGATTGACCCAGCCAGATAAACGGAGCCAGATCGAATATAAAAGGGTGCCCTGAAAAAGTAAGACTGGGTTTTGTTGTGAAAAGCCCCAGCTGAGATCGAGGTAAAGCATGAAGAATCCTCACTTTGGAATTCTAATAAAGGAAATGTCTGTCTGGGTTCTGTCAGCAGAAGCCTTTTTTGTTTGATATGTCCTCCAGCTGTTTTTGTGGCTGTGCCAAGTGGAAAGCCTGTAATACTGCTAAGGGAAGGTATCACAAACTTCCAGCCTACAAATGTCAAACATGATGTCATGTCCCTGTTTAGAGGTCCATGTCGCTTCCAACAGTAAGGATTTAGGTCTGGTATTCCACATTCATCATCTATTCAATTGAGTACTTTTTATTTAGCTAACCCACATTATTAAAAAAATCTATATAATTTTAAGGCACTTTAAAAGGCAAGCAGGTCTAATTTATCTTTACTATACTTTCATTTTATTTATATTGTGCCACATTACAAAAAATGTCATTTCAAGGGATTTTATAAGATATTGACAGAGCTCCAAATGAAATTAAAATCAAGCAAATAAATTTCAAAACTACACAATCATGCAGTCACATTCAGATTTTAAGTTCAAATGGTGGATTAAAGGTCAACTATAATTCATTATAATGAAAGTCAGCTAATGCCAGTTGGTCTAAATTCATCCATCTCACTCAAATCTGGCAAATTGCATCAACTTTTCCAATCTTAAGGAAGAACGTGGCAACAGTGGAGAGAAACAACTTCACTTCAATAACAAGAAACATTCAGCAGGACCAGTTCAAACCTGAGCCGGATTCTACACAAACTGCTGAAATGTAGAAAAACACGCAGAAGCATCAGGTCAGGGATGCTATCTGTGGAAAAATAAAATAAACACAAAGTCAATTCCAACAGCAGCCTTTCCAACGGCTTTGTCCACCATAAATAAATGCAGAAGTAATTTGTATGATAATTAAAAATAAATAGATATCTTACAACAACTTTTTTCCAGAAAGGACAACTAAAAGCAATTAAACTGAGTGAGATGCACCATATTTGGGAAAAAGAACAAAATGCGTACTTTAAAGACTCCATCGGGGTTTCCATTCAGGGAAGTGACACAATTTAATACAGATGCACAGATCCAGGAGTCCTTCAGAGGACGAGCAAAACAAATAGAGTGCATGATTATTTGCGGGAAATAGACTCATCAGTGACTCTGTCCAGAGAGTCACTGGACAAGGTGTACCTCCCATTAAAAGATAAAAATAAGGAGGAACAATTCAAAAGGTAGCAGCAACAATAATTGCAGCTAGAGCATGACAGCTGCTAGCAGGCGTAATAAAACAAATAAACGTGTCCTCTGAATGTCTGCATGTATTCATACTGAATTTTCTATGTGTGGGAGATGTTTATGAAACGAGTCTTCAGAGACATGGAAAATACATAAAGAGCTAACAGCTGTTCCTGCATTTAAGTCCATTAATTACAAGGAACTGACGTCACTTTTGTCATTTCCATACTGTTTCCCCAGCAGTTCTCTAACAGGCCAAAAATCTTCCCAAGCAACTGATATCTAACAAAAGCTAAATTTGCTTTAATAGGTTACTAGTCTACAGCCTGAAGGTCACTGTTCATGTCTCACTGCAAAGCCACAGTTTAACAGTAATTTTACACGCTTTCTCCGTTTATGCTCACGTAAAAAGACTAACTTTAAATTGTACTTCTAAAGGCACATAAATCTATTTAATTAAACCTTATCTATTCACAGTAGGCCCTCAAAATTAATTAAAATGTCAAAGTATTTGAAATTAATATCCCTTACGCCACTTGTTAATAAAAAAGTAGTTCTTCTGTTATACTGCTCATAACTGTAAAAGGGAGATAAAGACCAAGGGAGCGGGGGAATATGGCTGTACTCTATAGAGCCTGTGTGAAAGGAGAGATGTGAGCTGCAGCGATAACAGCTCTGGGTATATTGCTGTTTTCTGATTGTCCATTCCCGGCTCTTGACCACACATGACCTCCATCTCTGTGCAGAGTCAGAAATGAGACGCCGAGGGAGGGAGGGAGGGAGGGCGAGAGAGAATTGATTGAGAATCCCAGAGTTCACCAGACTGCGAACACAGAGGCCTCGATCTGTTTCCCCAAAAGCACTGAAGCAACAGGATGATCCGAAACTGAACCAAACTTAGGATCCAAATTCTTCTGCCTGGATGCCCACAGGATGTCAAGCTCAACTGTAGACGTTCAAGTGGGACACTATATATACAGTACAGTAGAAAAACTTAACTGTATGTTAAGTAGTCTTAAAGGGGCAGCATTACTTATTTTCCAACCACATAGTGCCACTTTATAGCACAATCAATTAACTCGTCTAACTTCATTTGTTATAAAAATATCAAATAAGAAATTAGACTTTGCATATTAACGCCGTCATGCTAGATCCACCCAGGCATTTCCCACAGCTGAATGGCTGCCACAGGAGATTAAAAGATTTCAATTAAGGCAACACCCCTGATCTGTTTTTGATGACGGAACAGCATTTTAACATGAAGTAATGCTCCAAAAATTATGTTACATAGCAGAGACCCTTTAAGAAATCGTTCTTGACGTTTTCTACAAGAATTTAAAGCGCTCAAGATAAAATCTGCAGCAAGTGAACTGGATCTGAAAGTCAAGTTCTCATGAAACAGGAACAAAAGAATGCAGTAAAGACCTGACACTGGACCAGCGAGAGATGAATCATCCTTGCAACCCAGGAACTTCTTGCTGCGAGGCAGCACTGCGACCCACCTCACCGCCCTTACATGGCTTAGCAAACAACAAAACAGGCCTTTGAAAATGGTCAGAAACTGGAGGGAAAACAAGAAAAGCCAGTGTAAGTGTAGCATCTTTTGCACACAGTGCTATAAGTAGACGCGTTATTGCTTGCTGTGATTTGATTTGAAAATCAGCTGGACTTTAAAAGGAAGGAAGAGAATCAGGAGAGCCTCTGTTAAAAACAGCAGTAGCATGACACTCACCTGATGAGGCTTCACGTTGCTCATGATGTCTGCACAATACCAACTCACAAAAAGACAGGATGATGCAAAAAAAATCCTAATTTAAAAGCTGCAGTTCCCTGATTTTTGTTCTTTACTTCCTGTAGCGTTGCCCTTAATGTGGCAAGACAAATTTCTGTCTGCATCCAGCCTTGTTTTTCATAGCTCACATGTTTTAAATGTTTTAATAATTACTCTAAGTGTCCATATTTGTGGGGAATAAAGTATCTTGTAAAACTCTTAATGACTTCAGTGAAGCCCCAGTATTCACTTGAGTTAGGAACCACAACCTCCTGCGAATAACTAAAATACCTGAAAGCTCCTCTATAAATATTAAAACTAATACTGTTTTAATAGTTCAACCACCAAATATACCTTCATATGCAGTAAGTGGAGTCTCTCTTTGCACTAACGCAGAAGCTGACATCCACAGTTGGTAATGAATGCTTAAAAAACATTTTAGCCTTTTTTATGGCCGGCTGCATCAGCTCCATGTTTTAAAGTAATGTGCAGTTACTTATGGTGGCCTTTTTTCCCTTCCTTTCTAGGTGTTTGAATCCCCCTAGCTGGCCTCTGTCAATACTAAAGCAGCTTGAGGTGCTTTTGAATCATTAAAGTCCTCATTCACTCCATTGATCATTGAATTAAGAGCCTTGTTAGACAGCCATGCACATGTTTCTCAGGGATAACAGGGAATTTTGGTTTTAAAAGTCTGACAGCTCTTCAGGTCAATGCATTATTTATTTTACATTCATGCAGAAATATTTAATTTTAACATAATTACCCTGCTCAAATAATGCTATCAGTGCAGCTATTTTATTATGTTTTCAACTTTGCATTTAGACCTTGATACAAAGAAAAAAAATAAATAATTATATATATATATATATATATACATATATATATATATATATATATATATATATATATATATATATATATATATATATATGTATATATATATATATATATATATTTGTTTTTATGCTTTGTGTTTTAGAAATAAGAAACAAAAAAGTTCAAACACACTTCCCTTAACTTCCCTTAGTGTGGGTGTAGCGCTTCTCTTTCTCGACCGAATTTGAACTTTTCACACTAAGCTTTCTGTGTTTCTGTGATCGTAAAACTATGTTTTCTTAACAGCCCTGAATATATCTTGAAGATTTGTCCTTTGAAACGGCTCACAGTTGTGCACTATACAAAGCAGGATTAAATTAATGAGGTTTGAAAAAGAAAGATGTTTAGACTATTCCCCACGCAATTACTTAATCTCTTGTAATTGGTCTCCTTGTTTGAAGTGGAAAACACATTTTCTGTGTCACCATCTTTTCCATCGTGAGCTGAGAGAATACATTTGTAGACAGAAAAGGTCCAAATGTCTTCTGAGAATATCCTAAACATACAAATCCACGCAGCTCGGTCCCCGAACAGTTATGCTATATTTATTCTGATTTAAATTTGATACACTGGATTGAACAAGGCTAATTATTTTTGAGGAAAAACAAGAACAGTTCATTTTTTTTCTCGCTAAATTAATATTTTTGGAATGAGCTTTCAGTGCACTCATACATGCCAACAAAAAGCTATACATATTATATATATATATATATTATATATATATATATATATATATATATATATATATATATATATATATATATATATATATATATATATATATATATATATTGTCGAGCTCTGCTTTTACGGTCCATCCTTGTGTGGCGAATTAACCACAGCAGATAATGAGGAGCATGTACTGCAGTCTCAACTTGGCCCACACAGATCAACTGTCTATTTTAAGCTAATGCCAATGGCGATTGAACCATTAGCCTGCAAGAAACTGCAAGTCAGTTAGCCAGCAGCTATCTGCAGCACTCTGCAATTATCCTATGTAAAAATAGGCTACAGGAAACACAACAGTTATGAGCTGTGCTGTGCATTAATAACTAAATACAACGTTTATGCTCCGGAAATATTATATTCTAAATAATAACATTGAGAACAATTTTGTTATCCCACCCCACAAATTCTGATCTGTGCCACTTCCATATGTGATATTAAAGCGCCTGCAGTCTGAACTTTCAACTTTTACGTCATTGATGTGAGACGTGTCGTAATTCTGCACCAGAAGAAGCCAGACGCAGTAAATCAGGATGTAAACGATGACCAAAAATTATGAATTAAGAACTTATGAAAAAAGTCTGTCAGTAAAGCACATCACATCACAATCTCACCATTCTTGGCTCTGATTATACATCAAACAAATACAGAAGTTGCAGCTAGTGCTCCACAAAAGACCGTCGCTAGTAGTTGTAGTTACTAGCTTCCATTGTGTCATGTTGTTGTGACCATACTACCGGCTCCCATTTGATCCATAAATGACTTCATCCATTACTACATCGGTAGACGATGCTCTGCTGTGTGACTGACGTCAGCCTTCTTCTTCTGCACATGCATGTCGCTTTGGGGACGTAAACAGTTCACATAGAAGTCTAACATAACATAACTTTTCCGGCTGAAAAAGCCTTAAAACTGCAGTGAAAGTTTCAGCAGAAACACGTTAAACCTGTGAAGCTGGGAGAGATGAACCCCAAAGGACTTCCAGTAGTGATTGCAGCAGACGTTGTTCTACAACTACTGATCGAAATAAAACCATGTATCATAAATCTATATGAAATATTTTGAGTTGTGTGGTTGTTTCATGACAAAATGCAAAACGGTTCAAGAAGTAGTAATACTTTCACTTGCATTTTTGGTATTTATGTAAAGTTGCGTTGAAGAGATTTGAAAGCAGTATGTGACAGTTGATCTGATTAGCTGTTAGCATCTGTTAGCTCTTTGTTCTGTGTCCCATGTCATGCTCTATTGTGTTCGGTGACAGCTCTCGCAGAGACTGTGCTGTTGCTACAAGCTCTTTGTGTAAATCCTCAGGCTGTGTTTGGTGACTCTTTTTTTCCTGACAGTGACAGTTCCCGTAGTCAGCAGCACATTCAGGTCAAGCGACTTGACTCATTTCGTCACATACTCTGCCACAAGTGCTTTTGCTCTCACAACGCTCTGATTAAGTGGTACAATAGTCGCAAATCTGCTGGCGTGTTTTCTGAAGAGTAATTACCAGCTTCCGATAAGCGTTTCTGGGGAAGTTTCCCAGCTCCATGATTTCCACCGAGGCTTTATCTCAATTGAATGTGATTGTCTTTGCCGAATTGGCTCAGCCATGATCCTGGAATCTGGCCTTGTCTCGCACACATGATAAGACAACAGACTGCCTTGTACGCCATCCAGCCAAGAATAACGCTACAAGCTGTAACGATTTACACCATCCATCAGGGTTTCTCCCAAAACTACATGCTTTCTTCATCTCATAGATAAAACTCCAGCTCCCTGGTAATGACTCAGAATTTTTAAAAAGGCTTTTTGGAGTCAGTAACTGGCTGAAGATAAGGAAAGCTTAGGTTTTTCGAAGCACATCGTGTGTTAATAGTCTGGGGGTGAAATGGGGTGTGATGGAACTCCCCGAATGAAATTTCTGTTTTGTTGGATAGAGAGCAAAGATAAAAGAAAAATGTATCTTGTATCATAATTTAGGACCTCCGTTGAGTTTATAATACATGTTCTGAACTCCTACATATGACAGGAAACAATATGTCTGAGATTCTCACAAATGTATAATCATGCCATCTGTTATTCCAAAATAATAGATTTTAAATTGATACAATAATTTACTTAATGTTGTTGAACTGACTTTTTTCATTCTCTGAGTCTGGCAATAATTAGCCTTGAATGTGGTTAGTGAAATCATTTGGTAAATAACTTATTTTCATTATAGTATTTGTAGATTACTGAAATTAAGTAAAATAATAAAAAAATATTGCCATTATTATGATTTACTGAGTTGCATGACTGTATTTCATAGGTTTTTCACCACATGCTAGATAAAATCACAGTATATTTGCACCTGCACACAACATAAACACAGTGATGCAACCCAATCTGCACAGAAATGGGTGGGATGTGATGAAAAATGAGGTTTCCCAGCTTCTTAATGCATCTCCTCTGTGTGTGTGTGTGTGTGTGTGTGTGTGTGTGTGTGTGTGTGTGTGTGTGTGTGTGTGTGTGGTGTGTGTGTGTGTGTGTGTGTGTGTGTGTGTGTGTGTGTGTGGTGTGTGTGTGTGTGTGTGTGTGTGTGTGTGTGTGTGTGTGTGTGTGTGTGTGTGTGTGTGTGTGTGAGTGAGTGTGTCCTTTTTTGCCGGATCCCTCCGTTTGTGTTACCATGGGGACAGCATGCCTTCTATACCCCCCCCCCCCACACACACACACACACCCTGAACCAACACAGACTGACACACACCATCACCACCACCCTCTCTTTTCCCTCTTCTCTTTACTCGCTGGTTTCAGTGTTACCATGGTGAAACATGTCTGTCTCCTCTTTCCCTGCTACCTGTTTCACATCATGCCCCATCTCACTGGGTCACTCTCAGCGTCCGCCTGCTGTTTGTGCGCCCTTGGCTCAGCTCTCTTTGCTTTCTCTTTCTTTGTTTGTTTGCTTGTTTTATGTATCTGTATGACTTTTTGTCTGGCTGCTTTTCCACCACCAGTCTCTGTCTGTGTTTGCTTTTCTCTACCGGCTCACTGGTTGTTTGTCTGGCCACTGGGCTTTTCCACCTCTAATCCCTCCTCTCCTCTTTCTGCTCTGCTGCTCTGCTCTGACACCCTCCCACCACCATCAGCCTCTTTCCTCTCAGCTTTTCCTTTCTTTTTTTTTTTTTTTATTCTCCCCCTCCTATTCATTTGTTTGCTCCCCCATCAAAACATCATCCAGTGAATGTCACCAGGAACACACAACATTAGAAAAAAAAAGAAATAAAAGGGAGGGGATTTAGGTAATTTTCACAGACGGCAGCTGTTGCTATGGTGACACAACTTTTGGATTTGAGGCAAGAGCAAGAGATGAATGGATGGATGAAAAAAAAGGAAAAAATCTGTGAGGGTAAAAAGAGAAGAAAGAAAGTATTCAGTAGGTAAAAATCAGGAATTCTTGTTGAAAATGTTGCATGATAAAAATAATAGTAGAAAATCCATTAAGTATTGAAAACATTCACTGGCAGTCCTTGAAAACCAAGATTACTTTTAAATGTGAGCTAGTTTTTTTCCCACCTCAAATCTGTATGTACTATTGCAGTAATTAAATGATTTCAGCATCATCATGTTGAACTGACAAGAAGCTTATATCATCTCTCTTGCAACATTTCCTTCTCAGTGTGTTGAGGCTTGCCGTGTTGTTACTCATAGTTATGGAAATTGTAATCAGTATAACTCAGAAGCACCAGTGCATATATCGGCATCCATCCCAGACACAAGCAGTGGCATGCAAACTGGAACTTGAATTTGTTGCAGATCCAGCATGCAACAGTGACAAAAACTATAATCCAAAAATCCTGGCAGGATTCAGATGAACTCCAAATTTAGACCAGTGTTGTTACTCTGATGCACTCAGATCTTATCCCTCCCAATCAATATAAAAGCTATACTCTATATCAGAGAGCTGTAAGTCTCATGTTTTTCCACATAATCAATTTCTGTTTGCATACTATGCATGTCTGAGGGTATTAAAAGGTCACTCCTAGCTAATTCTACATGTATGAAGGAAAGATAAAGTACCGACACAGAAACCGAGAGAAGACAACTTACTGTTACAACCAATTATTGAAGGCAGATTATTTGGACAGAACGGTTATTGATTTGTCGTGATCTGCAGACATCCCCCACTGACAGAAGACATACAAACAGTAAAAACCGCAGAGAAAAAAAAGGTTATGTGAGAAACTTTATGCTCACAAACAGCTACTGTTGGTTGAGTAAGTCACCTCTTGAGTTATGTCCTCACCTTTTAGCTTTAAGGATTTCTTTCATTCAAGGTTTCATTTGCTTCACATTCTATGGAAAAATGTGTTTCCACTAGAATTTATTTTTAATGGATGGAAAAGAGATGTGTCCTCTTCACATGTATTCTTCCACAGAACTCACCCACATTTCTGGTTATACATCTATTCAGTATATTTCTGTAAATAGATGTCTTCATTTACTGTGAAACGTTTCAGATTGTGTGGTAATATATGCTGATTCATCATCATCCCTGTGTGGAATTACAAATTAGTTTTTTGACTCTTGTATATGAATTAAGTTTTTATGATTGCTCACCCGCCTTTGAAACACTGAAAACGTAGATTGGGATGTTCAGACTTTCAAGCTTTTCAGGTTTTCTGCCTCTAAGATGTGATGATATTTGACTTATAAGCCTGTGAGTCAGTAAAATCTAAAGAATGCAAATGATCCCTCCCTCCTAAAGCCTCTTTTCCTTTATTTTGTTAATCGTTTTTCAAATGCGTTCCCTCAAACCTCCTTTTGGACAGACCCCTCTCTATCCTCCCGCCTGCGTGTTAATGCATTTAGAAAAACCACTTTATTACAGCATGCATTTGAATATTCATAGTAGGCAGGCAGAACGGGTGAGTTGGTGGGGGTGGGGGTGGCTGGGGGAGTCTAGAGCCTTTGGGTATTGATGCAGAGCTGTGGAATTAGCTCCAAAACTGCTATTGATTCAGGCAGTGAAGACTGGAATATGAAACACGAGCCGGAGAGGAAAAAGGGGCAAAACATCTTATCAATGAAGTCGGAGAATAAAAGAGGGAATATAGGAGAATGAAAAAAGAATGGCAAACCAGATTATCAGACTGCAGAGAATTGAATTAAGGGGAGAGAGGAAGGAGCAAGTGGGTGAGGAAAGAAAAGGAGATTATGAAGCAACACAGAAGGGGGAGCAAAGGAGACAAAGTAACAAAAGTAACGAAAAGAAAGAACAAGCACAAGAAACCCATGGAGGAGTAAGAGAGGAAGACATGATTAATGAACGAGAAGAATGAAAGAAATAAAACCTCAAACAAACAAAAGTGTGAGGGGAGAGTGCTGCTTAAGCCTGGAGACGCTAAACCCTGCACCACTGGACACTGCAAGCTGTTGATAGGAGGACAAAGTCAACAAATGTCAAAGTTTACATTTCATTACAGAAGGCAGGGATGGAGAAGGAGATGAGGAGAGGAAGAAGAAGAAGAAGAGGGGGAGGGAAGGAGGGAGGAAATGCCATGCATTCCATTAACTGGCCACAAAAAACCACAGAAAAACGAGAGGGGAGGGGAGGATACAGCAGAAAAGAGAGAGATATACAGGAAACGATGGAGGAGAAGAAGGGAGGGATTAGAGCACCATACATCAAGAAAGGTAGCGATAGAAAGGAGGTTAGTGGTGGGAGTGGGAGGGGGGGTTCAAGCAAAGGAATGAAGTGCTTGATTCATCACTGCTTCAGCCGTATCCTGACCTTTGAGAATGGAGTTAATGTTAGACAAGGCAGCACTTAACATTCTGGTGGCCTTCATGTTTGTTCTGAAGTCGTCAAAGCGGAGCTCCAGATTACAGCCGCCCTTTGTTGATATCAAAATTGCAGGTCATAGCTGCGCTCTTACTGAGCGATAATAAGTTGGCAGAACAGTTTTTCACTTTCTTATCTAGGAAGTATAAGCAGGTTGACAAAAACTCAAACCAATGCTAAAGGTAGGAGTTTTTTCATGTCTTGAAAAACTATTAAAAATATGCCAGAAAGTATCACAAAACTTGAACCTTGACAAGTTAGCAGGATTTTTCAACTTCCTCTGATGGCTGCTGTTGTTTATTATGTCAAGCTAAAAATAGCCTCACATGTCTGTTAATCCTGCAGTTGCAATGGTTTTTTTTTTCTTATCTAATCATTTGGGTTTAAATGTAAAGAAATTAAGAGGGAAGTCCAGTCACTTTTATGAATCATGTGGATTTTTTATCTTTTCCCCCTTTTGCCTCCTACTGGGGTGAGTAAGTTGCTTCATTTCTTTTTTCTTGACCATCTTGAACTGAAAGTTCAGTGTTTTACACAGAATCAGTGATCGTCAGTAATAAGCTAGGACTTTGTCCTTTTATCAAAATAGACTATTTTAATATTTTTGTCATACCATACTAGGATTTCATAAAACGTGTCAGAGTTTTCTGTGGTTTTATAGAGGCATCGAGTAATGCAGGAATGCCTAGCAATGTGCACTTCTGATCAGCTGGCTGAAAGGCTACCTTTGTCTCACTTGTGTGAAAGAGAAAGCTGGCTTTGTGAAAACATTGCCAGTTGTGAAAAATACAGTCACCGTCGCTTCCTTTCACTCCTTTTTAGGAAACACTTTTAAAACGACAGCGTTGGCTTCATGTCTGTCAGACAGTCTGGCTTACTAACCACAGCTTCCAGTTAAACTTCCAGTTTTACTCTACAGCAGAATGGCAATTAAGTGTAATAATTTTTAACTATTACTAAATCAAACTGTAATAGTTGGTGTTTGTTCTGTACCTTTTCTTAAGTAACAAATCATAAGTATAATAGAGGCCATTACTAGTGCATATTTTTGCAGCAAATCAAAACCAACTGGATCATTTTTACATTTTAACTTTACCCTTTGCAATACTTCTGGCCACCATAACTCAGCCAGAAAACAAAACATTAGTTGAATTAATGTGAAAAAAGGCCCAGATCCTCTGTTATGTCAGAGTCTTTACCCTCCTCCACGTCACTAGAGCAAATACATAGTGCAGCATGTCATAAAGTAGCATTGTTGGATCAATGATGTTGCATTTAAACATGTTGAATAAATTGGATCTCTATCTTGCACTGTTCGGTTGTGAAAATTATAAACTCGTCCAAAGAAACTGCGGAGTGACATCCTTGGCAGAAAGGCAATGCTTGGACTTTTATTTACTTATTTTTATGTTACTAAAACCTAATATAGATATGCTCTTGTGAACATGAAATTGCTGCTGGGTGACTGTATTTCCCACAATTCATATTTTGTGACATTGTCTCTTCGATCCGTCACAATGTGTCTCATGTGACAGAGAAAAGCATCTTAATTTCTTTTTGTATATAAAAATACCATTCTGCTGTGTCTCAGAAAAATCCCTCAAAACTGAAATAGTTTCTTCAAAACTTTCTGAGTCAGACTGCTTTCATTTCATCAACACAGTTTCCCTGTTAATTAATCATTTATCTAGGTTTGTTTTGTTGTTTTATTTGTGCTCAATAATCGTATTTTTCTTAATTAAAACATACATCTCCCTCGCTTTAATTGCCTGTTAGTTTAAAATTGTCATCTTTGTTCTGACAAACACCAAGTCTTTGATTTGATGATGAATCGTTTGTCAAAGAAAAGGGATCAAATGATCTCAAGAATTTAACCAAAACTGAGCCACTGCTGTGCAGTTAAAACAATTTGAAACAAGTTTCCCAACAACAACAACAACAGAAGACATTCATAGAATTAGACCCCAGGCACTGTTTAGTTTTCAAAATAACAAAAGCTTCTTCGATCCACGCTACTCACAACTTCCCACTATTAAGTTTCTGTCACTGTACCAAAGCTTTGTGTTCAGTCTTCAAAGGTCTTTAACTGGATTCAGTTTGGGACGGAGACTTCCTTCCCTTAAGATGCCGAGCGTGTGCTTTGCATCATTACACGACAAAACTATGACATCAAAAGTAGCTTCCTAATATTGGGTGACTCGTTTTGTTGTTAATCTCCCTTTTTTTGACGATTCCTTCAGGTTGTCACCAATAAGAAATCTAACACATTTCCAAAGACTTTTTCTGTGGATTTCATTGTCCAGTGAAAGCATCGCATTGCTCCATCCACTCTGTGGGTTATTTATGAGAGGGCTGCACGCATCTTTCATGCCCTTTGAGCTTGTCTGTCGATAGTTGTATTCCCTTGGTTTTCTCCGATGAAGCCCTTGGTTCAGTGGGCAGAATATGGTATGGAGTCAAACCAACCGTTTAGATTGCTCCGGGTCAGCCTGAAGCTATTTAAATGTCCTGAATGTTTTCTTTTTTTCACTGTTTGGACCAACCTTCACTTGCTTTTCTTAAATTGATTTCCGCTTGGCGACAATTTAAGGAGTTATTTGAAAGTTAAGGTTTTGAAAAAATACTGGATGAAGTTTGGTGGTTTTCTACCTGTGATTTTAATCAATAACATCTTCAATTATTGTAGCGTCAATAAATATTTGTATTATTGTTTCACAATAACAAAAACTTCATTATGCTTTTTAAGTTCCAAATCAAGGAACATGCCCAAACATAAAAGTAACAAAGAAGCACAAAATATGAAAATATCTGCACCCACTTTAGTTCTTAAAATATCCAAAACATGACCAGCAAAAAAATAACAAACTTACCAGTTTGCTCAAATTTTGTCTGTCACTGAAAAAAATGCTCAGAAAAAGAGCAAAAGGAAAATGTTTTATGTTTTTGAAGTGAGGACAGGCTGTTTCCTTACAAAGTGAGAATGTATGAATGCTGCTTCTCATGTTTGTTAAAGATGTAAATATATACAAGTTTGTTTCCTTAATTGGAGAAACAGTTTTATTAGGTAATTTGAGTGAATGTAATTAGATAATTCAGACTAATGACAAACACCAGCACATTTGTCTGAATAGATTTTAGCATGGTAATGTTTCAGGTTTTCTCCCTCCATTTCATTTGATCATAGCATAAACAGTCTTGTGTTTTTTCAACAGCGGTCACGTCCACTGCAATATTTAATTCACAAACCAACCATGTTGGCCTTTTCTATCGCCACATGCTGCTAACGCCAAAACACCTTTGGAAAAGAAGTGTACAAAGGTCCCATTCAAACAAAAAAACTGCTTCTGTTTCATTGCCTTCCAACTGGTTGGTTTAAAATTTGGCCAAACACAACTTGAACCCAAATGTATTCATCGATTAAACTCCTTAGCTTTTAGTTTAAACATGTTACTTTTTGGTGTTGTTATTTTAGAGTATCGATGCATTGTAACAAAATCCTCATACACCAACTTCATTGTTCTCGAAGGTAGTGCTGACGGTGTTTTTGCGGTAATTGAGATCTTGTTGAAACAGCACTGAGCTGCTATGACCAGAGCTCGTCCCCCACATTCACTGTCTTTATGTACACACAGGAAAGCTTTTCCACACTGCAATAACCCGCTCCTACATTCCTCCACAAATCTTCTCTGACCCGGCTTGTCAGCTGCTTTAGTTGTTTTTCTTCTTGTGCTCATAAAACCCCCCAATTTGTTAAAACTCAAACTCTTTTATGTTACCGTAAACCAGAGCAAAATGCTTTCTATCCATGCAAAGCTTAACAATCTCCTGGGATGAAATGTTTCGATTTGTATCTCTGTTCAACTGGACATCAAACCAAAAAAAAAAGATAACTGGCGAGTCTTTTACATCACTGTGGAGGAATTTGTTTTTTCTTTTGGAAAAGTGTTTTAATTCAACCATACTGCATGCATTTGAAATCAGCCTGTTACAGGGAATGCCATAGCATCTCAGTACGCCATAAGTCTAGACTTTGACTATGCCACCCAAAAACTTTCAGTTATTTATTGATTTATTTTAACAAGTTCTTAACTGTGTTAACACTCAATTGTCATGTGAACTTTTAAAATGTTGCAAAAAAGGAGAAGAAATACGAGTTGTGTTTCCATCTCCCAAATGTACCTAATCTGCAAAAAAAAAAGAAGAAATATAAACGTTGTTCTTAATTGAGTCAACAACCTTAATCAAAACAATAAATTTAAATGTGACTTAGTTTTTAATTAAATGTTTTTGTTTCAGGAAATTAGCTGCTTTCTGGTCTTTTTTGTTCTTTTTTTCCGTTGCTTTTTAAATTCAAAGTGAGCCTCCTTCAGTGTAAACACTGAACAAGGTTCAGCTGATGTATCTTCCAACAGCGTCCTTGCAGACTTGGTTTGTTGTCTTGTAGCTGCATCGATATCACAGCCGAATCTGCTCAGCAGGAAAAGGAGAACATGGATGTTTTTCTATCGCTATCACCCTGCAACAATTTCCTCGCAGGATTCGAGCCAAGATGAGTCAGTTTGAGGCTCAGTCAGGCCTTGAACAAATGCCACAGATACACAGCAATCCTGGTTGTAGCAGATTTCATTTTACACTCAGAGAAATTGGTCAGAGCCGTGTCAGAGAGAAAAGCTTCTGATTCAGAAAGAGAAGTAAATGGTTTATATGTTTTTAAGAGTGTTATGTTTTTAAATTAGCTCTGTTTTCTTTTTTAAAAAAACTGCTGTAAGATCTGAAAACAAATGTTACTGCCAAATTAATTTTGGTTTATTTAGAAATCTTACGTTTTGAGAATGATAGAATGTCATCTTAAATTTTGCTTATATTACCATAACGTATGGATAAAAGGTAAAACACTGTATTAATCTTCAACTTAACATTTAAAAACAAGAATGTGGTGCACAGATTTAACGATATTGTAGATGTTTTTTTTCCAAATACACAAAGGATTAAACAGCAGCTTCTGCCCCTTTTAATATTTGGATTAAAATCCCTAATATGCTTTGTATCAGCCACATACTTTTTCTAGCTTTTTCAAGCTTCTGCCCAGAATTTCTCGTAATGTCAAGCACAGGGATCAAATTTTCAACAAGGGTTAGGTCAGAGGTTTGGGGAGACGATTCCAGAAGTTTAATGTCAACCTAGTTTATCCATAATAGCCTCTTCCTGAAACAGTTCCATCATAAACCCATTAAGATGTCAAGTATGGGTGTGCTGTGGTGGCGCAAAGGTTAAGCAAAACCCACATATGGAGGCCTTAGTCCTCGATGCGGCCGTCGCCTGTTCGATTCCCGGCCTGGCAACCTATGCCGCATGTCTTCCCCATCTCGCAATATCCACTTTCCTGTCAACTAACTATCAAATAAAGGCCACTAGAGCCAATAAAACCTAAAAAAAAGATGTCAAGTATGGTGATTGGTCTGTTGTTCTTCCATACGTATAGATGGAATAATGAACAAGGATTATTTAAATGCATCATGTTTGGAGGTTGATGTTGAGAAAAGGACAGAGGCAAATGCATAATGGAGATTGTGTTCAATGATTTAACTGTTGGATTTACAAACCACAAGAGAAAACTCAGAGTGACAGCAGCACCAAAAACCTGCCATGAGTGAAAAACAAAAAAAGAACTGGAGCTTCAATACTGTGGAGACATGATTATGGTATGGAAACCAGGTGAGTACAATCAACAGAATGCAAAGCAGCTGGGGGGAAATCTAACCAGGAAACTGTGGGAAGGTAGAAACAGAATGGAAACACAGAGGATCCAATTAATCAAGAGATGGAACTAATACCAACCTAAACCAAAACGCACAAGACTCAAGAGAGAAACAAGAAACTCTGTTCAAATGAAGGAAGTAATGAGGAGAGACAGAAACACAAGAGAAGACTGAAGCATTAAAACCCAAAAGTCGTCTCAGGATGGTTGAACACAACTAGATGTTCCGACAGGACGAGGATCCCAAACACATCAAAACTGGTGCAGGAATGAATAAAACAGACAAACATTAAGATTCTGGTGGTTATCTCAACCTCACTGGACAGAAGTGAACTACGCAAAAAAACTGAATCTGTCCCTGGAATAAACTAATTTAAATTATTCTTACCGTCTTCTAGTTGGACATACATCCAGTATTACACAAGTAAAGTGTTTAGTGTTGCTGTGTTTTGTTATGGAAAACTTTTCCAAAAACTGGTGCTTTAAATATATATACAGTATTTAAATTTTTTTAAATTGCTGACTTCAAACTTGTTTTTAAGAATCATTTGAGTTATTGGTTATACTGTTTGTTCACTCCGGCAAAAATAAATAAATAAATAAAAAATAATAATAATACTTCCATACAACAACGCATGCAATTTGGACCAGGAATATATGATAAACAGGAAAACCACTTAAGAATTAGGAGAGTTTATTATATAGCTTGTTTGAAAGGGCTAAACTTTTCATTATTTGTATTATTTGTGATTGAAGCGCATTGTGAACGCAGAGGAAGAGAGGCTTAGTCTGTTTGTGTCTGTGAGTGTTTGGAATCAAACAGTGTTTTTAGGTGAGGCTATTTCTGCCTGTGCATTAAAAAGTTCTGTGGGTAAACACTGAAATGAGTTTATCTGAGCGGTGAGGGAAACGGCTCTTTGTGAAATGAGGTGAAAAGATTAAGCACACGTAATATGGTAAGAAAGAAAAAGTCGTCTGCTTTCTTGAACTAGACGGGCCTGAATTTATTTCTTTGTGCTGAGAGAGACGACTTTGACATTTTCAACCCAGTTACTGATTGAATTGTAGCAGAACTTTGTTCCACATAACTTTTATTGAGAAAGAAATGATATTAGAATGAATAGGGATATTTTAAGCTCATGAACGGCGATCCGTTTGAATTCCACCACTAAAAAGTTTCACATATTGTTGAATGACTTTCTTGGAGGTCAGTCAAATGACAGTTTGGAAGCTGCTTCAGCATATTTTCTTTGTTTGATAATGCAATCCACACTGTCCTCCCTCAGAGTCTCAGTTCCATCATATTTACATTATGTGGATACTGTGATTTTTGCTGAACAACACACTTCAACACACAGAAATTGTGTTACTTATTCACAACAGGAACTTCAGCTTTCAAGTAAAAGTCCTCTGGAAAGCACTGAAGGGAGTTCATGATCATAGGATCTCCAAATTGACTTTTTTCAGAAGTGCAGTGGGAATTAAAATGTATTTTCCCTTTTAATTATGTTCATTTCTGAGGTACAGCAATAATGTTCCTGGGTCAGTTTGACCTGTGAACTGTTCAATCATGCAATAGTGTGAGAAACCAAAAAAAAAGGTGATCTTGAGACACATATACTGTTCTGGGTCAGATTGACCTGCTGATTAAAATCGAGACAAATGAGTCATGCAGAGGGTATTAATGTTTTCCCCACTTCTGCTGAATGTCCACTCAGTGTGGGAGGAGTTTTCCCACAGCAACAGAAAAGGTTCCCGTCAAAAGTTGCATGGATATCTGCTTTCTTGTAGTTTCCTGGTGAAGTAAAGAGAGTAGTGAGAAAGTGTGTGTGCAGGTCTGCGTGTATGTGTGTGGTGAAATATGTCTCATAGTTGCAAGGAAACAAATAGAATTTTTTTTTTATCCTTTTTACCCTTCAACTTGACTGCCGGGTCAAATTGACCGGGTCAGATTGTAATATGTAGACCCATAGGGGCTGCAAATGTGTAAAATGAACCATTTTCAATTTATATGCAGATGGCACCTATTAAGACAAATAGAAAAAGTTTAATGCAGAAAAAATACTTCCAACTATTTTTTTTTATTTTTCAAACTTTAAAACGGGTCAATTTGCAACATAACAGGAGGGTTAGAAGTCACAAAATCCTTACCTTTCCGTCTTTTTGTGTTGTATTTTTGTGGTTCTTTCCAAAATCTTTAGATTAGTCAAATTTCTCAAATTTGTCACAGCAAATATTCCATTATTGATAGTGTGATCAAACATTTTTCTTTTTTCAAAACATCCACAAAAAAAGTTTCCTGGCACCTAAACAAGATGATGTATCCTGGCATAGTAGTTGAATGAAATTGGCTCTAATTTAAGACACAACAGCTTCTTTATTTTGAATGTTTCTGTGACTTCAGACTGAATGACGGCTGCTGGGTTGTTCCAAGGACACAGTTTGCTAACAGAGATGTGCTAATTGAAATTGTGTTGGATTTTCTTCTTAGCTTTGTCCGAAGAAACGTTTGTGCTCATGAAACTTATTTATAGTTCCATGCAAATGTATTTGTACTCCTTTAACCCAACCCCCTCTACTCTGCTATGCCTAAATAAAGTCCTTCAGAAGTATTCTCATTAGAAAACAAAATCTAAAATTAAACCTTTTGTCACACTGTGTGGTTAGAACAGAACAAAAAACTTCAATACCCTCAATTAGCCATCCCCACAGTGAGACATGGTGGTGGCAGCATCATACTGTGGGAGGGCTGTTATTTAGTAGAGACACTGATCAGCTACAATAAATATGCAGAAAAAGCTACAATTATATGGTTTAGATCAGGACATCTCATGTGGCAGAATGACCTAGTCAAAGTCCAGATCAAATTCGAATAAAGAATCTGTGGAAAGATCTGAAAACTTCGGTTTTACATGGATGATTGGATAAAAAGTGGAGTCTCTAGATGCACAATACTTCAAAGGACTGTGATTGCAGCAAAACGTAACTCTATAAAGTATCGACGTTCGGGGCTGAACACAAATATTCACCACACTTTTCAGACTTTTATATGTTAAAAAAAAAAGTAGAAAAACAAAATTTACTTCACAGTTCCATACCGTTTTACATTGCTCTGTGTTGTAAAATTCCAGTGATGATTATGACACAATGTTGAAACATTTGAAGGGGTATTAATACGTTTGGAAGGCGCTGCATGTCACTGCAGAGCTCATCTTCAAGCCTTTCCGGGGTATTTCCCCAGAAGCATATTATCCATGCTTACAGTGTGGAAACAGAGGACTGCGTGTGTTCGCTGAGTGTCTGTGTGTGTGTCTGCTCTCAATTGTTGCATCCCTGCTGATAGTCCTGTGACTGGGATCTCCTCCCACCAGACTCCTTCAAATCCTCCGCAGCCTTCTTCATGCTTTCTCTAATGAAAAACCTTCTGCCTTCTGTGAGACGCACAGTAACAAGCCCGCTAAGGAGCAAACACACACTCACACTGCCAGAGATCCAGAGTACTTAAAGACATTCAGACCCCAGTAAGTGAAGGAAGAATGTACACAGACGTAAGAACAGAGAAATTCATCAAAATGTTTGAAAGGAAAACAGACAAACTGTCCCATGACTCCATGTCTGGGAGCAAAGAGGCACTTTTTAAAAAAAGACAGAGTCCTCCAGTCCAACCCTGCTGAGATTTAATTTTCATTCCTCCCCTGCAGCCACTGGTTTTAAAAACCAGACTTTCTGATTTCAGTGAAAAAACTTAATGAAAAATTCATCAAACTGGATGACAAGTCAGTGATTGTTTCATGTTTTAAAGCAGTAATGGTGGCACGTGTGTGTGTGTGTGTGTGTGTGTTTTTATCTGTAACATGAAATGGAACTGATGCACCTCTTCTGTGTCACTGCTAATGTTGCAAGAATCTCTAGAGATGCCTCAGACACACACACACACACACACACACACCACACACACACACACCACTTATTTACAGGAGCAACCTTATGTGCACTCTGATCCACACAGACTCGAAAATCCAAATGTTTCAATCTTTTAACATTCCAGATATACCAACACAGACACACACACACTTAATTTAATATTTCTGCTCTGCATCATGGGAGTTCAGGCACTCAACATTAAAGCAGAAACTAGTACACTTATCTGATGTTGGAATAAAGTGGCAGAAATCAATTCTGCTTGTCATAACCCAGAAACACATAGAAAGACATCACAACATGCTCATGAAAAACAAATCTTCCCATGCGTGTGTATGCATAGGAGTGCGTGTGCGTGTGCGTGTGCGTGTGTGTGTGTGTGTGTGTGAGCTGCTGTGGAGGAGCAGAGGTTGACCTCAGGCTACCAGCTAATTAAAACTGTTCCAGAGAGATGAAGGAGGAGGGAAGGAAAACAGAGGATGAGGAGTAGTTAGGAAAGAAGCTGAAACGAGTGAGATGGAGAGAGGAAAACGGGGAAATGACAGAGAAACACCGAAGGCAAAAAAGAAGGAGAGAATTAAATCTTTGTGGAGTTTTTTTGAGTTTCTGGTGAAGTTTTTCTTTATCTAAAAAGAGGAGGGAAGGAAAGAATATGTGAAGTTTTGCGCCAAAAGGAAGATTTTTTGTCATGTATGAGGAGATGAATCTTTTCACAGCAGTTAGCTGTGATTTTCTGCAGCATATGGGCTTTATTTTTGTCACAACAATGTAAATGTCAAGAGGAACATTTACATTTATATTGCCTTCAAGACAATGTTATTATCACACAGATTTTGTATTTGTTTATCAGGCAAAGATAGATTGGTGCTCAAAGAGATTTACAATGAAATTAGAAGGATTAGTTGCTTCAAAAACAGAATGAAATTATTACCAAACATCATTAAAGCATTTTTTTTTGCTAAAGTTAAGAAGAAACAGCTATTAAAATAATCTAATTAAAGTGTGAATTTTAGAAAGTTTAAAGAGCTTTTATTTGCTTTTATAGGAAATAGGTTTACTTCAATCTTTCATGAGTTTTATACATAAAATCATGTTGCTGAGTGTAGAGGCTGACTCTATTGCTAACATTTACTTTTGTGAACACAGTGTTGAAATGATTTACCAAACTTATAATTTATGGAAATTAACCGAAGTAATATTAAGCTGAGTTTACAGATTAATTCTTTTCTGATTGCTCCAACAGCATTTCAATCAGGTTGGGGTTTGGACACTTCAATAGGGTGACTTTGAACCTCTTCACTGTTAGCATTTTCAGCCACTGTGTTGCACATGTACTGCTGTGTTTTGCATCATGGTTTCTTCTGTGACCCAGTTTGGTCTGAGTGTTGGCTGGGACTGAAATTCTGCTTGGAGAGGCCTTTCATCCCACCGCACAACGGGCCGGAGTGGAACCATCAACCCTATTAGCAAGCAGCTCATAAAAATACGAGCAAATATTAAAGAACAAAAACAACCTCCAAAGGAATGCAGACCAGGAAGCCGTCCAACAAATGGAAACCATCACAACTGTAACAGCTGGAAATTAATTTTCCCTCAAACATATGCTTAAATAGCTCATGACAAATCTGGCAAAATAGTTTTAGAGTGAGTTTTCATTACAATGATTAAAGATGTAGATTTTACTTACTATGTACCTTGTACAAATTTGTGGATATGAAAAAAGATTAAAATCTGTCTGTCATCAGGTAAATGAGAATACCAAAAATTCATCTACAGATTTCTCAGAAGAAAGAATTAAATATGTTTTAAGGGAAGTTGTTTTTTTAGATGTTTTTAGATGTCAAAAAACTGACAATCTTTTGATCCTAAGAGGATGATGAGGTGCTTAGTAAAGATTATTCTGTCCCTCCTTTACAGCTCCACTGTCACTGTCTGATACTTAACAGTAACAACAATGATACACAAAACATTTTTTCAAAGAATTCATAGAGTTAAAACACAAATAGAATGTAAAAGCCAACTCAAGTAAACATATTAAAGTTATATTAAAGATATAAATGCTGCCAGAGGCTGTCAAAGGTCAACCAGCCCACCATGTTTTCAAAATGAAACAAACTTGGTGTCAACTTTCCTGCAAAAATGTTAGCTGCACAAATGTAGCACTATTAATTTCTATCGATTTTGTTTGGTTTTGAAAATGTGGGGGTGGCAGGTTGACCTCTGCTGATCTTTGGGAACTTTTATCAATACTTCTAAAATGACTGAGGCACAAATGGAAATGTTTGCTGCACAAACTGCACAGACACCAGCTTCCTTTAATTTGGAGAGGCTGGGAGGGTCAGCTGCACCCATGCAGGTCCATCATGGTTAGAGGAAATGTTAAACACCAGGTAAAAACAAGAAATAATTATTATGCAGTGTAATTGATTTTAATGCAGATAATACTATGCAACCACTTAGCTTTGCAATTATTTTTCACATTATGATAATGTTGCTGTAAATGTCGAACACCATTTAACTCTCTTTTAAGTTCACTGTGAATCTGACATCCTTCATCTGCAACTTGTATGTGATGAGGAGTACAGGATGTTAAAAATGCCTACTGGTAATTGGGAAGTGCATTATTTTTATATATTTGACAGAATGTTGACATTTTTAATTGTTTGTCTGGGATTCCACAGGCATTAATTAAATTAAAATTAAATGTAATATAAGCCTTTTTCCTGTCAGTCTGAAGATGTAAATCTGTGGATAGGAAAAGATTATCTTCTGGCTCCCAATATAACAATTTCATATGCATTTCATTCCAAATATGGACAGTTTCATGTGAGGCAAAGACAATTTCCTGAAAAATCTGCGTAAATTTGAAAGAAAGACAAAGGATTAGACGGATCTTCATTTACAAGGAGCAGAACATCCATCAACAGTAAGTGTCTGTTAGTAAGAGTCCTTCTCCGTTGTTAGAGTTTCCCATGCTGCAGCTGATTTCCCTGACAGCGACATCACCAAACACTGCGAGTTTTATAACAGCTAATGTAACAGCTCTTTTGAAGCGGGTGTTTCTAATGAGTCACCGGCGCCGAGGCACGCTGCAGGCAAATCTGACACCAGCGTTAGCACGGAAACGTTTGGGGTCATCACTTTGACCAAGGCGCTCGGTCGGAGCGGGTTGAACAGAGCAGCTGAGGACGAACATGCAAACAGAGCTACTGACGGCTCCTCAGCCCCAACTGTCTGTCCGTCTTCTTGTCTGTCTCTCTGCTGTCTGCTCGGATTTGTGTCCAGATGTGGATCACCATGTCTCTTTTATGCCTTTTCTTCTCCCTCTGTCATTCTTTCTCCTCTCATCTTTTTTTCTGTGTAGGCGTGCCCACCGGTCTCTGTCAATCACGCCTGTGTGTGTGCGTGTGTGTGTGGATGAGTGTTTGTTTGCTCTTTAACTTCATGCCCTCCCCAGCTCATGTCTTCCCCGTCTTATCACTCCCCGTCTTCGCTGTCAGTCTGTTTATTTCAATCCGTCTGTTTATCTGTTTATCCTGATCTTTTTTGGCTCTTTTCTTTCTTCTCTTTGAGGTTGTGTTGTGGGGTATTACACACACGTACACGCAAACACATAAGCACGAACACCCCTAGTGAATCATTCTGCCTTCCTTCTTTAGGGCTCCACAGGGACATGTAAGTGGGACAAGTGGGGAGAGAACAAACATCTCAAACTTCAATCTATGTTTTTCTCTCTTTCCTCCTCCTTCTACGAACCCCGACTGGCTGGCACACATGCAAGCACATGAGAGAATATCTCCTCCTCTCCTTTTTCCTCATTTCCCCCCTTTGCTCAGACCAATCAGTCTGTTTGGGACCAGCATGTGCTTAACACACCCTCACAGCCAGGGGTGAACATCTCCATTATGCACAAAACTGAGAGTTGGGCAGGAAAAATGTGTTTTTTTCCAAAAACACGCAAATGAATACACAATCTGGCACACAGGCTTCTAAAATTGCTAATTAGCTTGTTAAGAGTGAAATATTTAAAGTAAATCATGTATTATGCAAAAAATACATCGATTTTGTATTTACTGTGTGAATAAAACATGAACATTCTGTTTTTTCTCAGTTTTTTTTTTTTTATTGCTCTCAACCTGAAACCTCAGGGCCTAGTCCAATACAATAAAACCTGACCGGCACTGTATTTAACTGAAAAGAAGAAAAATACCAACAAAACAGCATAAACTTGTCATGATCGGTGGTTGATGGTGGTGAGAAGAGATGCAGGTAGACCCAGGTTGTAAATGAAATGATGAGTTTAATGAAAATAACCCAGGAACAGAGCAACGGAGGAACAGGAACGAGGAACAACTGAGGGCACGGGAATACAGACTGAGCACATGACGAGGATCCGACGAGGAACACTGACAACAGGTGGAACTAAATACACACAGGGTAATGATGGGAATGAGACGCACATGGGAAACAAATCAGCGGGGAAGACGCAGAGACAGAGACTGACAGGGAACAGGACTACACAGAAAACTCAAAAACGAACACACAAAACAACGGATCACGACAAAACTTCAAAAACAACTGTAGAGTATGTTTAAAATTGACAAAAAACAGTTGGAAAAGCCTATAGTTATAACCCTTACGACCTAGTCACAAAGATATCTGCATGAACTAAATATGTGAAAAGCTAAGGTCACACGTTCACGTAGTTCTTAAATGAGGTAATGCTCTAGCATTTTAAAATAGTTTTGTCTATTGTCATGTATGGTTGTGTAGGTCAGAGAAAGCTGCTTTACATTTACAACAACCTGCGCTGTAAAAATGACCAGAAAAAAAACCTCTGATTAAAGTTTATTGTGGAGACCAAAAAAAAAAAAAATAGAACAGAAAGAAAAGGAAAAACACTGATATGTTGCTGGCTTTTAAGAAAACAAAGCAGGAATCACAGAATATTAATTCATTTTCTGCTCTTGTTTGTAACCGTGTAATAAATGACTGAGTGCAAGCGTTTGGCTTTTGAAAAATTCCAACAGAGGTATATGGTTAAAACTGGAATAAATTTACTCCAGCTCAGCTGTTTCAATGATACTGTCGCTACCAGTTAGTTCAATTACATTTTGTTTATTGAATATTCATAATATCTTTAACTTTAATCAATATTCACCTAGATTAAATGCATCATTTCGCTCACCTTGACTGCTTTTTTATTTATTTTTTTTATTTTTTTGTAGAAACGGGATTCACACATCCTACTGCTCTGCATTATGCAGACAAATACATCCTTCAAGTCTAGCACATATTTATCAATGTGAAGTTGTTTTGTGTCAGATTGACCTAATGAGGCATCGGAAATTCCTCATCAAGTCAAAATCTAGGTTCCTTAACCATTAGGATGTCTGTTTCTCTGTTTCTTTATCAAATTTGCTTTTGTTGCATGTGAAGAGAGGAAAACTGCAATCCGACACAAAACAACACACTGATAAATATGTGCTAGACTTGAAGGACGAATTTGTATTTGCATAAATGTAGCGCAGTAAGACAGTAGGCTGTGTGAAACCCGTTTTTATTTTTTAAAAAATCAAAATGCAGTCACATTAAATCACACAGAAATTAACAGTAAATTGCATAGTCAGTGAACATAACTATACTCAGTTTACACATGTTTCTATAAAGAGACATGGTTTTTTTTTCAATTGACATTTTCTGTACATTTTCTTGTCACTATCTTAAGTAAAACAAAAACTATTTGCCAGTCTTGAAAATCAAAATTTTTGAAAAAAAAACTATATAGACCTTGCAAATAGCTTCTGTACAAGTTATTTTTTTTAAAGATCCAGTGTAGCCTTTTGTTCGAAGTTTTGTAAAAAAAAAATAAATAAATAAAAAAATAAAATGGGAGAGAGAAAGCAGAAAGCAGTTTGTTAAAGTCTCAGCTCCTATCTATACCTCATAATCTCGGATCAGGATTCTTGACTTCTTCAAGGAACCGAAAAACAAACATCAGCAATTCAAAGAAGCTGTAGCTTGCATTATTAAGAGTGAATTATTTATTTACAACCTTAAAACAAAACAGCATTCATTTCCAAGCAGGAGGAAACAGAAGGGCTTTTAAAGAGGCTCTTAACTCCAAAACATGCATGTCGTGTGCTGGGCCTCTCAAAAAGTATAAAATGTATGTAGAATTATTATTTTTTTGCTTGAACACAACATTCGGTGATGCATACATTAGTGTCCATACCAGATTCTTTGTCTAAGTCTAATCAGGTTGTATTTGGCCCTGTCAAAACTCCAGATATATTTTCCTCTATATCTACACATGACGCTGTAATACCTATTTGCTGCAAGTAGGTGGGATCAACACTAACATTTGCAACATCAAAATAATAAAGAAAACAATCTCGATGGCTAATAGTGCTTTCTTTTTGTACTCAGAAGTCAGATTTCCCAAATTAGTACTTGGAAATCTAATAAAAACTCAATTGAAATCAGCAGCTCAGTGTGAGTCAGTACTTCTGATTAGCGCAGACTGAACGTCTGCATAGCGCATCATGAGTTTAAGTAACGTTATTAGTGGGCCAGTAGTCCAATGGATAGCAAAGCTGTTATGCAAAATTTCAGAAGAAAGGTTCTTATGTGTAGCAGCCTCTTTTGGTTCTCTACCAGGAGTATTAGTCCAGCTCCTGTATCCTTCAACATTCAGATGCATCACCTCTCCGATGGCTCGTTACCAGGCCTCTGCAGAGCTGAATAACATGCTGATGAGGGAATTCACCACTTTCATTCAGATGTGTTAGAGATGGGATGTAAGTAGGCGATGCTGGAGTTTTTCTTTTACTTAGCTGTATATCTTAATGGTAGGTGATAAGCAGTACTTTCATACAGGTGTTAAGGGTTTTTATGACAACCACTTTAACTCACATAGGCAGCAGAGGTCTTACCCAAGTTTCGTCCAATTAATGACAAACACAAGCAAAAAAAACTTCTCACAGTAATGTTGTAATCAAGTATAATTCATGGTAGCTTTTACGCAATTAAACTGCTATCTAAAAAAAAATCCAAAATGTTTGGGCTTTATTACCAATTTCAGAACAGTTTCTACTTGAAGGTATTTAGAAGCAGCTCATGACCTACCAGTAGACAATCTGGTGTTAACTGTGTTGGCATCTTACTGATTGCACTGACATTGAGTTCTTGAAGGTAAAAAAACACTCCTTCACTTCTATTAAATGAATCCTAACTGCTAAAATAAAACTAATGACATGCCTTAGATGATTAACAGTGTTTGTACTTTTATTTTAACAGACGTGCTGATGGGGCTGTTGGTTGCTCAGCTTTGCTTTTAGAGTGAGATCTGATAAGTCAGGACAGATTTTACTGCCAGGTGGGAACACATGCACTGAAAACTGTCCGCTCGCGACCCGAAGCAGCCAGAAGGCATGTTAACGTCACATCTGAAGAGGGCCTCAGGTTTTCATGGTGACAGTGTGGAGCTCCTGTTGAAAACTCTTAACACTTTAACACCTTCCGGCTGACTTATGTGGACTTTTTGTTTTTTTCTATGAATTGTAAAATGCACAATTTTGTGTCTTGTGTGGCATGGCACGGGTTCCCTGGACATTTACTTATAGTCTAGAAAAATATGTTTCACAGCTGTAATATCCTGTTGAACAAGCACAATGTTGCAAGAGCTCAGAAAGTTGAAGGTAAAACAATGTAGAAGTAACACAGTGTAGGAGTCAGAAGAGTGGATTTACGGTAGTGGATATTTTTTGGTTGAGGAAAAAAACACAACCTGATGCCAGTTTATGGGAGACACATTTCTGTCTATCATTGAAGAAAGCTGTTTTCCTTGATGATGGCAGTGATTCATTGGACTCATGTCTGCCAGGCAGACAGTGAACATATTTTAGACCAGTGATGTCTTGGCCTAAAATATGACCAAGAAATTACCTAGCAACGTTTCTTAAATAACACTGAGAGCCCATGAGCTGTTGTTATTGAGATTGATGATATGAGAAGACTTTCTGTAGGCTTTTAGGGACATTTGATTACTGCTTCAGCAAAAGATGTCTGTAAATAGATGGCTTTAACAGAAAATATTTTTAGTTAAAGTTTATTGAAAAATGCTATTCAATCACTGTCAGTGTGTGACTTCTTGTATTAGGTGCCTTTTTAGAAAGGTTAGATTTTAAGCCCTTTCACTTTGAAGTAAGAGGCCCTGATGGTTTGACAGAGTCTGCTCACAAACTGCTTTTATGTCTGACTGACAGAAATTACAGAATCCACCACAGTTTTATGTTCATTTGGCAGCATTTTGGTTAGAAAGAGAAACAGAAAACTGGATGAAAGACATGATTGGTTGTAGGCACTGTGAGACAAAAAACCCCAGCAATCCTTCAACATTTACCTCCAGCAAATGGCAGCTGGCTAACTGTTAGCCTCTTAGAATGCAGAAATGCTAATTACCTTCATGGCGTCCTGTGTGTGAAAAACTAAAGCTCTCTCTCATAGTTGGGTAAATTAACTAGAGAGCTCATTTGTGGCTAAAATAATTCCACCATCCACCTGGAAATGAGATTTTGTCATTGAACTACAAAAAGGTAAAGAATCTGTTTTCCCAAAACATTTTGGTAAATGCTTGTTTTGTTCACATTATCTTGTGTGTTGTCTCATATCAAGAGTTTCATGTTACACCACGACTCTGAAAAGCCATTGTAAAGGTCAGTGTATAATTTTTGAGGGCCAACATAATTTTTTTGTTGTCACTTATTTGCTTGTAACACTTGCTGTAACTTTCAGTAGGTGGGGAGCAAATTTTTCTCCCCAGACTGACTGACAATTTTCTTTGTATAGTTGAAAATCAATGACTCATTGCAGTTATACATTTTTAATGTCAGTTGTTGAATATAAACGCTTTCATAAGGCATATGCCGGAAACTGTGTGTGACGATACTTAATGTGAAGGGTTTTAAACCACAATGGTGATTGCTGCTTGCATTGCGTGTCTCTCCTCAGCTTCGCTGAAGCTTTAATTGCTGCTATGTCCCCTTCAATGTGAGCAGTATGGTAGCATTTTCAAATCTAAACAAGGAAAGTAGTGCTTGGTGTCAGCATCTTGCTCCAGACTGTCACCACAAGCTCTGGCTTCTGAAAGAAAAGAAATGTGCCACCTACTCAAAACTCAGATTTCATCAACTAGAATAAAATTTCATCTTTGGAAATTTCATCTCTTTTTTTATTTTTGCTTTTGGAGGCTGCAGCTGTGCTATTTCTTATTCTTGAGGATAAATAGACTGTCAAAACTTTTTTTCTATCATAGGCATCAATAACTATACCATGACAACAGTTTACACAACTTGAAAAATGAGTTTTTTTCTAAATAGAGAAGGAACTCACCCTCATTATTACGGAAAGCAGAGTCGCTTTCCTTGACATTTTTAGACCACGTTTTAAATGACGCAGTTATACGGTATTCAATCTGGAGACACTCAGACAGAGAAAGAAAGTGATTAAAGAAAGTTTAATGACAAATAAACATTAAAGTCCTTTGGCGTTCAGGCCCCGACCCGGGATGTCGAGCTGGAACTTCAATAAGCTTGATAAACATTCCTGATGCTACGTAGGAATGTAGACCCCCGGGCCTGTGCTGGTGGCGGCGGTCGAAAAAAGGATGTGTGCCTGAAGAGCCAGGAGCAGAAGGTGGAGATGGGGCGGAGGTGGGTTGATCGCAGCTGGTAAGCGGAGGAGGCCGTGGCCAGGAGGTCCTTTTCAACTGGAGCTTGAACAGATTGGCCGAAGCGAGGCTTGATCCAACGCTGATAGGTTCAGGGTGGAGAGAGGGAGGTGCTGATTGATGAGGCAGGTGAGGCTAAAGAGTCTTCCAGATTGATTTTGCGCCAAAGCTTCATTACGACAAATATGTTCTTATACAAATGAATAGAAAAAAAAGTATTTGGATGTTTTCTTTTAACATACAAATTTTATTTTTTTAAGAAGCTCTTCACACTGCCTGAGTATAATGTTCTTCTGCTAAGTCGAAGGCAGAGAATGTGGAGCTTTCTCCAACTAAAACTCTGCATCTCAAGTGTGAAACTTAAACTGAAAACGTCCAAATTAGCACACGAAGACCTGAAAGGATCTCCCTTTTTTTTTTTTTTTTTTCAAATTTTACTTTCTTTGCAGTACCAAAAGCAGATCTTCAAAGTCTATAGTTGCTGAGGTATCTTGCAGTTACATCAGAGAAAAAAAAGTGATGAATGTTGAATGGTTCTGGGCTGTGAAGTTTTGACAAAAAAGGGCCTCCAACGCAAAGCTTTGGCAAGCTTTCACACTCTCTCAATGCAGCTGTGTTATACATATGCATTAGGAAGCGTAGGAACTGCAGGAAAAATGTCAGGCAGTCTCTGAGGAAGGGAATATTTGAAATGGAAAGGGAGGATAAATCACATATAAAATATTTGTTTGCTCATCAGGAGTGAAGTTTAAACATGTTTAGTCTTTCTGATATGACTCAGATGAATACTTGCAGTCAGAAGTTTACATATGCGCATCATGTGCATGAATCTCAGTAAGCTGCGTTTTTTTTAATGATTTTAATTTATTTTTTTCATTATAGTAGGCTGGTTATACAACATACAATTTCAATTTCAACAGCTTTAATATATTAGTTTGATTCTTTTGTGGGTCTTTTATACATACAAGCTCAAATGTGACACATATCTCTATAAAAAGTGGATAAAATTATTGAAGGGAGTTACAGAGAAAACCCCTGTTATCAGAGATCTTGAGGAAGGTCCTTGCATAATTCCAGTTTGATATTTTACCGCTCCTTGCATCAAAACTCATAGACCTCATTTAAACTGACTCTCTTCCTGGTACGGACTTGATTTTCACCATAATTCATAAAGTTAGCAGTATCTGAAGTCCTCAGCGTTCCAGAAACGTAACATTAACCATCTTATCTATTGCCAATGGCATCAAATATCTGATTATGAATTCATAATTTGGAGGTTTTTGAAGCAGCTTGTTTTCCTGGCACAAAAAAAACATTAACTTATTGCAAGAAAAAATCTAAATGTTTCTATTTTAGATCTTGGACGTTGATCACACACATTAAAACTGATTTTAGAAAAGATAAACCATAAATAACAACAAAGGTTTTCTATCTATTATGTTAATTCTACTAGTTATTCCATGAATAGTGGACAAATATTTTATATCACCAGGTATTATGTCGGTGTTAATGGTAATAAAAAGCCAGTAGTTGTAGTTGAGCTGCAATTTTAAAGGGATACTCACCCAATTATCATTTAAATTCAGTATATATATATATATATATATATATATATATGATCTTGTATGTATAATGAATGCCTAATCATTCCATCCTTATAAACGAAACGGTTAAAATCCAGAATTAAATGTCCAAAGTTGATGCAAGTGAAAAAATTGCATTCCTCACAATGTAATGGTATCTAGAATCCATGGAGCTTTAAACTGGGAATAGGCATGTTATGTTTTCCACACAGAGGTCACGGTGGACACAGAACATCTTGCAATGCAATTCTTAACCTGCAGACCTTTCGTTTTTAGCTTGAGTATGCATAAAACTTCTAAAAACTTGACATTTACATTTGACTTTTTTTTTTTAGTTTCTGGAAAACAGCCCAATGCTTCTTCCTGCGGTATTACTGCAGTAAGTCCCTGAAAATTCACTGCAACTTATTAACCATTAATTAAACAGGATGAACATCTGTGTGGCAGAGCACACTCCATTTTCTCCCTTTTTCTATTATCATTAGTAGTAAAGTATTCCTCATTTGCTGCTGAGGTTTTTTTTTTATTTCTGTCCTGGCATCAGAAGCTACAACGAGGTTATTTTTCCTTTCAACGATTCACTTTCACAGCAGAATCCCATCTCCTCTGTGCCTCAGTGGAGCTCACATCACCAATTCTTATTGAAGAGGAAATCACACAGCCATTGCTTTAGTGAGGTCGTTATTTGGATAATGACTAATCTACTCCTGACTTGATTCCATTGCTCTGATCTGCCATCCAGGTTGGAGACAGAGGATGTGACTAACGATGTGGCTGCGACGCAGTCTGGAGAAACACAAAACACACACTCACACTCAAAGTCACTCACTTGTTCATGAGCAGTAAACGCATATTTGAAAAATTCCCATTAATGACAAACACAAAACTCATCTTCTGTTAAATTTGCTCCAGCATCCCATTAGTCAGTTTAAGGGAATCACGTCAAAACACAATAGTTGTCGCAAACATGTGAAATATAAAAAAATAGTGACAAACCAGATCTGAAAATCACTGTTGTGTAGAATAATCTTACAATGTTGCTGTTTTCTCCACACACATCCAAAAGACAAGCATTGAAGTAATGAAGAGAGATCCTACTGTACAAATAGTTTCATGATTACTCTGTTCGCTTGAGCCAACAGATCAGATAAAAATAGGACAGATTTAGACATGAGGAAGTATTTACATGGAGATGCTGCAATCTGTTTAATGTGGGATATTTAATCCGGTCTATTATCAATATTTTGCTACATTCTGTGTTACTTTTGTGGCATACACTTTTATAAATAAAAGCATAGGAAATATCACTTATAACCACCTTCTAATCAGCTGGGGTGATACTAAAGTTGATACATTTAAACAAAGATGCTGCTGAAGACATTGCAGCTTTTTGGAGTAAATCCATTGGTAAAACTTGTCTGAAACAGTGATACATCCAGCAGCAAGATTACTAGGGGAAAAATGTCATTGAAGAAGGGTTTCTGCTTTAAACAGCTGGTTATTATTATTCAGGAGCAGAATCACAGTCACATAGTGTCGACACATAAGAAAAGTTCCTTTTACTGATATGAATCATTAGATCACCTATTTCCTGTCAAATGTCTGAAAAAATGTAGTTTGGCAGAAAAGAAAAGCGTTTCAATTCTAGGAGAAAATATCCCAGATGTTAATACAAAAAAAATGGTTAAAGTAGACTTAGAAGATATAAATATGTGATTATTAAATCTACTTCTACAGCAGGAGTGTATCTATTGCTAATTATTAGCAAAAAATGGTTTTTCTAGATGTTAGCATTGGACTAGTGATCTTGTGTAATATTTAAGCATACTAGCTGTGTTGTGATAAATTTATAACAACTAACTGTAATGTGTGGTTATTCATCCTCTGTTTTTTCTTCTTTTATTCTGATTTTATACTATCCTACCCAACTGAGCCATGTTCTAGGTGTAGTTTGGTAAACTATGGGATGTGCTAATTACTGTTGTCAATGAGACACTAACTGCTATTTCAAGTAAAGATCAATAAAGGTGAATTTATTTGCATTTTGTGCAAAATATGTTATAAGTTTTAAACACTAAGCACATGGCAGCCATATTGAATTTTGAGGAGAGAAATGTCCAACTTTTCCACGTTTGGGTTCAGACTTTGGTGAATTAACCTATTTCTTCAAAAGTATATGTTTTATATGTCATCCTTAAGGGTGTGAGTAGTCTCTGAAAATGTTTACAGGCCGGATAACTTTCACTGGTTCTGGAACAGACTCAGCTTTGTGTCAAGCCAACAACCCTTTCAGTTCCTCTCACTGTCTTCTGCAGGGCTCTCCCCTCTGCCATACTACAGCTTGCAGGCAGTGATATTTCTTTCAGCTTTTTTATAAAGTGTTTCTGGGTTTGTTTTAATGAGTTTCTCGAAAGCGAGTTTTATTTGTTAAAGTGTTTTAATTTTTATTGTCCATTTCAAAAATGCCCTCAATTAGTTCTTATTAAACTAGAAATGCCAAAATCCAAACACTCATTTAAGTTAGAGAAATACCATTCATTCAGACCAAGAGCAGAAAACTTTATTTTTATCAATGAAAAATAAAACTTTTTTTTCTTACTTATTAAATGTATGAAACACTAAGGATCCCCAGGATATTTGTATTTTATAAAGACACACACAGACAGTGTGTTTTTTCATTTTGCTTAGTAAAAAATACAATAGAGTTGCATATTTTTATACATAAATTTATTTGAACTTCCTGCCTCTATTGAGGAACACATAACACATCTTATTTTATGTGTGATGATCTCTAAATTTAAAAAAATGGAGTTAACTAGTCAGCTTGCAAATAAAAACTAAAATTGCTATTAGCCAGAAAAAAGTCTGATTTATTCATTTCTACTACTTTTTCTTATTTTATTCTTATTATTATCAAGTACAACAGTAACTGACTTGCCCTTTCAGTCACTTTTAAGGGCACCAAACACACACATGAAAACACACAAGTATAATGTTGATATCCTTGCAGAGAGAAATACTTACACATGCAAAGAATTGCCCTCCTCTCCTCATGTTCTTTTTTTTCAATATGTGCTCATTTGGTGATGTTAATGCAAGTGGGCATGTACAGTGTGCTCTAACCGTGCAGGGAGGGTAGCGTGTGTTTGTGTGTGTACTCTGATGCAAGTGTTTGTGCAGACTTGTGAGCGTGCACACGTTTGTGTGCACTTACTTCTCTTAAAAACCAATTAACAGCGCGCAGCAGCAGCCACCCCCGCCTCCAAATGAAGAGGTGAATTAAACATCACCACAACCAGATGGAAAGAAATCAGAGAGAAAGAGAGATGGATAAATAATTGAAGACAGGGATGGGGGGGAGTAGGTCATAAAGAAAGGGGGAAATAAAACTGAAATAAGAGATGAAATGAAATGTAAGAAAGCAGAAGTCAATTAGAGAGACTCAGAGGGAGCTGTAGGGAAAAAAGAAAGGAAGACAGGGCAGGAGTTGATGGCAGTGAGTCAGTGTGATTCTTATGTGTTTTTAGAGAAATGTGTGTTGCATCTATCCCACTTTCAGGAAAAACAGTCAAAGAAACACAATCTGGCTGTTTGAAATACACAGGGTATAATTAGGTTGGTTGCAGCACAGTTATGATTAGACCAAACTCTCTTCAACTGAACTGAATAAGCTCAACTTTGACATCATTCTTCATGCATGCGTAATTCAATGTGTGTGTGTGTGTCTGTGCGTGTGTGTGCGTGTGTGCGTGTGTGTGTGTGTGTGTGTGTGTGTGTGTGTGTGTGTGTGTGTGTGTGTGTCTGTGCATGTGTGTGCGTGGGTGGATTCGTGTTCTTGAGACTGAGAGAGAAAATTCAGAAACCAGTTTACCAAAAAAGAGAGTCGCATTTCTTTCAAATGTTTCAGTTTATTTATATCCAAGTATAAAAATAATGTGAAATATGTACAAAACTTGTCAGAGTTTCATCGTAATCACTTCTTCCCATCACTAACTTTACAAATCCTGAGCATGATGACAACTAAATTGTATTAAAATGAACTGAACTGGTTTGAATTGGATTAGGACAAGATCTTATATCATTGTATTCGATTAGGATATTTCTTCTTAAAGCTGCAGTATACAACTTGGCTGCATTAAGGAAAAATATGGGGTTTTTTTACATATTTGTTGTGACAGTATAATATGAGACAGATAACCTGAAAAGATCGATCTCCTTCACCTCCTCCCTCCTATCCTGGTCATAAACAACAAATTAGAGCCCGGAGAAGCATTTTAGCTCTGTCAATTATGCTTGTGTATGCGTTGCTAAATGTGCTAATGGCGGAGAAACAGCTTTCTGTTTCAGGTTAATCTGTTAATAAAAATTTCTCAACACAATGAGCTGGAAAAAAGAACCATCATGTGTCCAGCATGTGATTTTCATAATGTAGTTGTTTACGTGTGGAAAAAATACTTTAAAGAAACTGCTTCTGTGTAAGAATAAGTGCTGCAGTTTGGCAAATCGTGACTTCTAAAGTTTTGATGTGTGTGCATACATCTGTGTGTATATGCTTTCAAATCCTATGTGCATAACTTTTAACAGTCTGTGTGCTACTTAGTTCCTGCATATAAATGTTGCTGACTTCCCTGATGTCTGTGTGAGAGAAAGAGAGAAAGAGAGAGAGAGAGAGAGAGAGAGAGAGAGAGAGAGAGAGAGAGAGAGAGAGAGAGAGAGTGAGAGGAGAGAGAGAGAGAGAGAGAGAGAGAGAGAGAGCCTTCCAATAGCTTCCTGGTTTGCTCTGCGGTCGGCATAACGCTGCTCCTCTGTGCTTCTGGAAGTGTTTGTGAGAGGAAATAAAAGCCGTGCTTGGCGGCAAGGGGATGCTGGGAAATCATGGAGCTTCTGTTTACAACAAACACCAAGTGAAGTGGGACACTCAGCGACAGTCTTTGTGCATGTCCCTCCGTGTCTGCCCCACTCTGTCCAACTCCGTCTCTCTCTGTCTGATCTCCTGTACGTCTCTGTCAGATAAACGCCGGGTGCTTTGGAGGCATAAATGTTGCATGAATTATATTTCCAAGGCATCAAATAAACAGGCAGAAGTGAACTTTGCACTGTAGGAAAGATGCAGTTATTGGTTGTTGGATGCTGACCTCTGCGACTGAAGGACTGGAGTGACACTTGGCTTTGTGATGTGGACAAAAGTTTGTATTTAGGTGTTTCAGAATGAATTTCAAATAAATCTATTTAAACAGGATGGATAGTCAAAAGAAGTCATGGTGGAAACATGCTTTTGAACTTTCCTCACGTACACGTCTGATTTCATTTCAATAATTCATCCCTCCTGTCTCGGCTGTCATTCTGTGACATTCTCTCATGACAGTCCTTTGTTTTTGGCATTTTCCTCTGATGCAGCAGAGGACGTTCGGACACAGAAAGTAAAACTGGTGGTAGTTAGTAAACAACTTTCATTTTCAAGCTTCATTTAGATGTTCATTTGAATTTTTAGTATTATTTTCATAAAGCCTCTTAATCGGTTTATCTTTGTCAGTTTATAGAATAAGTATCAATGGGCATCAAAGTGATAAACGCATTCACTGAGCGTTACTTTTGAGGAAATAAATATGGATGCGCATCTTCAAACCGGTCCTGGCAGTTCCAGATTTCTGAGTAATATTTTTATTCCCATAATTGTGTTCTGAAAAGGACGGCACAATTAATCTGAATATTTTATTTATTTCACTCCCATACAATCAGAAAAACAACATAATGAACAATTATTATTAAAAATAAGATTTTGTCATAGTTTCTGAGGAAATAGTGAAAAAAGGATTCTCATTTAAAGAGGAAAATGCTGTAGAAATTGTAAATATATGAATGTGATTTGACAAATCAGGGGTTTTTCTAACAGAAATTGAGTTTTAATAATTCAATGACATTCACTAGAAAAAAACAGCTACAGAAATATTGATTTCTGTATTACTTATTCAGCTGAAAACATGGTCTCTATAAAAAAAATACTTGTCATTTTGGAAGAAGTTGCTGTAGAAAAACCAACATTTTTTTTCTATTTTTAGTTTTTAAGTTATGTTTAAAAATAAAGTTAGAGGAATGAAATCCTAGATAGAAACATATATTTCTACATGATGGCTGTTTATTCAGGCTGCTACATCAACAGAGTTAGCCAAAGTTTGGCAGATATTGGTACATTTCCTCCTTCACCATTTTGTTGTTTTAGTTTTGGTTGATTTATAAGAAGTAAACTGTACAGGATGTCACACTTGATCAGACTTCACTTGGTACCATTTGATTTGTCTAATTATGGCCCTGAAAGTGTTGGAAACCTTTCACTACTTTTGGTAATGCTAACAATGGCAGTCATGCTTATATACATAAGGTGCTAAAGAAAGTGTAAAACAACTTTAAATAATTTTGTTTTTGGTTCCTAATTTAAATGACTAATGAAAACTAATGAAATATTGGAAAACTAAAATAATTACTGTCGCTGTTTTTGCAAAACCTGGATCTTAGAAATCAACTTATCAATTAATTTAGAAGTTCTTGGCAAATTTAATTTAATTTTAAAAATTCATAACAAAAAGACACATCTAAAAATAAGAGTAGTTAAAGACATGTATTTTTTTTTGCCTTTGCCTCACCTGAACTCAGTTTCTTAAGCACTTCCATTAATCACAAAGGTCACAAAACCACTGAATATTTTTTGACATTTTACTTTGAAATTTTTACATAATAATTCCATCCAGCTCAGAGGAACACCTAGTTTTGCTCCTATCCAGGTTTTGCCCTTTGCTGCCATTTTCAAAATAGCAAAAATATTCACTTGGCATACAGAGCACAAAGAGCAGCAGATATGCATGCAGGCATGCGTGTAAACACAGACAATGTTCTTATGAGCCCACATGGAGACGGCATGCCCTCTCCTGCCTGAGAACGATGGTTGAAATGGGAACGTGCTGCAGCCTAGAGGCAGAGCTGCACCATGAATACAAGGAAAGGGTCAGCGCGGCGGCGTTTGGGGTGGAGATTCAAAGAATCGACGCTCCAGGGTTCAAATGGCTGTAGTTTGGGGTTACAAATATTACAAGCCGACTGCTCGTTTTGACACAACGTTGCTTCGCTTTCAGGAAGTTCTGTTCAGCCTCAGGCGGTCATACTAAAGTTGTACTGCGAGGAAACAGATATTGCATCCCCTTGTCTAATAAGAGGACAGGAGAGAGTTTGTGAACTCCTCGCAATTATGTTGCTTTACATATCAACTTGAATTCCAGTAGAGTTATTGCGTTAAAGCTTTAATAAGAGTGTCATCAGTGGTGTTTTTTACTGTGACAGTTATTTTTCTTAACCACGATTATCTAAGGAAAGAAATTCTGAGAGCTGCACTTTGCTGCTTTATTTTTCGCTTTTCCTCTCACATCCTTGATTTTACTGAAAATGTGTGAAGTGCTTGTAAAATAGACATTCACCTGAAAGCCAACACCTCAGCGTTCACAAGAGAGAGACGAGAGGCATATCGGGATAGAGACAAGCCATAAGGTACAATCAGTCATGACTGGAGTGTCTGGAATTGCAGAAGCGACGAGAGCTTTGGGTTCGATTTGCATGAAATGTAGCTTCCTGTTCTAGTCCAATCAAATCTTTTTATGAACATGGCAAGTATTGGATTGATGTCACTTTTCTTTCTGAGATGTGATCTCACTACAAGACATAAACTTTCATGCAAAATGACATCTCTGAGGTGATGTTAAAACCCTCACAAAGTGGTGACCAAAGATAAGAGAAAACGCGGCTTTGAGGGCTTTTGTTAATGGTGCTTTTTGTCCATCAGGGGCAAAAACAAAAACTGGCATTGTACTCCCAAAGGGAGATAAAATGGTTGGTCAAAAAACTGTACAACATTCTCACCTTATTTGAATTTAGCCTGCTCTTTATTGACTGTTAGTACCAGATGTTACTCAGCTGGACATTTACTTACTAATTAAGTTTGAATTAATAGGGATACTTTGACAGAATTTGTTGTTTTTTACAAAAATGAGTCATTTGTTCTTAAATTTTACACTAATCTGTAAATGTCTCTTTAGCTTTAATTCCTGGATTTTACCAAAGATTTTAGTGCAGCTCCTCCATCTGAATATTAATACTATGCCTCATATTTAATGTTGTACTAAGATTTTACTATTACACATATACTTTCTTCTTAAGTGATTTGACCGGCTTGAGATACCAGATGTCACCAAAGCTTTGCCTGAGGAGAAAAAAGACCAAAATGGATAAAAGTGATTATAGGAGATAATATGATTAGGCATCCCTGGTTTTTATTGTGAAGCTCCATCTATTGTGCCAGTGGGTCATTATGTGATGCGAGTGTGAGAGGAGAACATCTTCCCCCAGGGTGATGATGCTGGGATGGAAACGATGGAGACGATGAGGATGAAAGAGACGGCCGAGCAGCAGAGACAGCTGTGATGAAACGGGATCTGGAGAAGGAAAGAAACACGAGACGACGGTTCGATTAAATCATCCAAATTTTATCAAAACGACATACAAAAGAAATATACAGAGTAATATTTAAATATGTTTTAAAAGCCAGATGCATAAACCCCTGGTAAAATATACTTAAACTTGTGGTTGCGATGTAATAAATTGTAAATGATTTTAAGCAGTGGACACATTTGCAAGGACATGTACTGTTGACAACAAAGACTAAGCAGCAAGAAGAAGAGAGTCTGGAACAAGAGAGGAGGAAGAGGAGAAGATATTAGGGTATGTGTGTGTGTGTGTGTGTGTGTGTGTGTGTGTGTGTGTGTGTGTGTGTTGTGTGTGGTGTGTGTGTGTGTGTGTGTGTGTGTGTGTATTTGGGAGGGGGGGACAAGTAGGGTGGGTTTCCCGTAGGGTTAATTACATCTCTGTTCTCTGTCAGTGTGGCTTTCTCCTCTGCGATCTGAGTAGCCGCTTCAGGCTGACAGGCCACACACGACATGCCCACATTCACAAAAAAAATGCACACAAAAACACTCCCACACACACATTCACCATTAAGCATCACGACACAAAAACAGAAAAATGTTCCTCCTTCTCCTACTCTTTTCTATTTCTCTCCTCTCGCTGAGAGAAACTGTAAACTCACAGAGGTGCATCCCAGGAGAAAACTTGTTGTTGAGAGCCGAGTTCTACACGCAGAAGAAAGCCTGTGCTTGTAATAGCTGTTAATTTTGCATAAATCATGCAGAACATGACCCACATGTAAATCACTCATGTCAGCAGGATATCACTTCCCAGCAGCTTCTTCTTCTACTTCTCCAAGGGGAACAGCTTTACTTTTCATTGTTTTGTCTCATCTATTATGTTTGTCTTTGATTTGTTTTTTTCTCCCAAGAACAGTGACATAAAAATGTATCAATATTTGACAAAGATTCAGATGCAATATGTTGTCATGCTGGCATTCACACAAGTCCTAACAGTAAAGTGAAACTAGTTGATCAGATGTTTGAAATATATCATTTGTGGTTTTTCTAGCTGAGAAATAAATGTACTATGGATTTGTGGTTCACAAAAGTATGTCTGCAAGGGAATTTATCAAAGATGTGACATCTATCAAAACATATCTCTTCACAACACTATATTTTAGGGTTTATATTTAGACATTTAGCTTTGCCCAGAGCCTCAGTCAAACAAGTATTTGACAGCTTTCAAAATCCTGGAATTAGATTCATTCATCTCCGTGTTCTCGATAAGCGAGGAAAGAAAAAAGAAACACAAAATAAGGAAAAGGATTTTTTCCAAAACGTATTCCCTTTCCTATTTCCTAAGACTTCTTTCCCTTTCATCCATCCATCTTATTTTTTTTTTCCTCCTTCCATTTTTGGGTTTTTCCAGGTTCCATATTTGAATCCAGCCCAGTGGATAAATATCTGCCTTAAAATGATTGGGAACAATTGTATTCATACTTTATAAATGGGGTTGAAGAGAACAGAGAATTTTGGAAAGTTATGGACAAATCTACTGAAGCACTGTCTGACAGTCTGTGTATATCTGAAAGGAACTTCAAGCCATTATCAGCCCTCTCCTTGGGTGAACAAAGATTGCCCCAACAGCAGGTGTGTGACAGTACAAGGTCACAAAGGCTGTATAGATTAGGTCCTATAAGGGTAACGCCGTCTACTTCATATGTTAATGTTTATGACACCATCAGGAACAAAACACTGTGTGTGGTAGGTCTGCAAGGGCCTCCAGAAAATAAAAGAAACTTTTCTTCTTCATAGTTAAACATTGGGTCTATGTTGTGACATCAAGCTAACAGTGAGAAAGAAAGGATCGATTTTAAACAAACCAAAACTCTAAAGTCAAATTTCACATCTGTCAAAGCAGAGAGAAGGTTTTCCTGAGCAACTGTAACTCTAAGCACTAGCACTTTGCTCCCAAGTGAATTTAGGATTTTAATTCAGTAAAAATGTTTGTTTTAGAAATCCCACCAGCATTTCAGAGTCAGATCTGTTCTGTGCAGAGCAAACAGCTCAAACTTCATCAAGCTGTCTGACTGGATGAAACGGAAAATGCTTTGAAATACTCACTGCTACTGAAGGTGACTGTGTCACATCATAACAGCAAAGATTTCCATACATCAATATAGATATATGTGTGAATGTGATCATTTACCTTCACAAATTGTATTGCAGTACAATTTAGATACTTCTATATTTTGTGTAATCATCTTAGCATTCATTAGGACTTGTTTTAAATGTGATCATTTTCATGTTAAGCAAACTTAAAGCCATTATTTCTGCCACAGTTTGCATCATTGTCAGTAGCTGCGAGAATAAATTAAGTGAATAATTTAACTTAATGGAAACACAAACAATTTAAAAAAAAACAATTCCTGTCTTTTGGCCATATTGCCATTAGTACATTTAGTTAAACTGCAATGGAAATACTTTTGATGTTTTGATAAAGTACTTGTTTTGGAAATACATGACTCAAGTCATGTGATCAACAACATGATGTTACTACTGGTGGAAAAACGAAGAAGACGACAGGAAGTGGTAGAAGAATTATGGTTCAACAGGATTTTTAATGGAAACGCAGCTAGTGTTAAGTCTTTGGTAAAAAATTAAACCTTAAATTAAACACTACAGCTCTGTAAAATATCCAGTTTTACCCACTGGTACTTCTATGATTTATCTTTGGCAGTGAGGTTGGAGGGCCTCCTTCCCATGACCCTAATCTTTAACTTCCTCCAGATTCTTTATCAGATTTAAAGAGTCTTTAATTGAAGTCTTAAGACTTTAAATGATAAAGATCTGGAGGAAGTTAAAGACTACCGTCACTCCAACATGTTAATATTACTTTCACTCAGAAGAAACACATTGGTACAATTAAATGATGACATCAAACATAAATCTGCCGGGTATATGATAAATGTTGGGCTGTACATAACCCATTATAGTCAGACTATATTACGATTTTGAGTTGCTGATGGGATTTATTTCACCTATAACCACATTTATTTCCCCAAAAGAACAAAAATGTGAAATTCCTAACAGGAATTTATCTTAGAATTATCTCAGTATTTAATCATTACAGATACTTTTTTTTTTCTAATGTTGCAATAAAAAGTTATCCAGAATGAAAGTATGTATGCACAAGGGAAACTCTTTGAAATTTCTTTCATGAGCTTAATTTTAACCGAAGCCAAGCAGCCTTCTTTAATAACAAGGAAGTGCTTTAAACCAGATTTTTCCCTAAATTTTAAATGAAAACACAGATACCAGCAGGCAGTCGCTGCAGTTGTCCTCTGAAATCAGAAGCAATGATAAAGAAACATCAAAGCCCTCCTTGTGAGAAGTCTGGAGATCCCAGCCCCTCCGTAAAAGAGCTATTCACACAAATAACACAACATGTGTAATCCTCCTGACAAATCAGTAAATCTCTCTGTTCTGTGCACCTTTGCTGTTGAATCCCACAGAGATGCGTCCCTCAGATCCACGGCCTGCTTTATTAACCAGTTTTTTGCCTTAATTAGCTAATAGGATTGTTTTAACCATGATCCAAGAACAGAATAGCCCACGGGAAGACAAACACCGACTCTGTGGAAGTGTGCGTGTGTGTGTGTGTGTGTGTGTGTGTGTGTGTGTGTGTGTGGGGTGTGTGTGTGTGGGTGTGTGTGTGTGTGTGTGTGTATGCAAGACTGAATACATACGCCTGTATTCTCTCTGTCAGGAGTGAGTCGATGAGATGTGTGTGTGTGTTAATGTGCACAAGTGCATACATTTGGTGTGATTGATCGCCGCTCGTGCCTGAGTGCACACGCACGAGCCCTTTCACGTGCGTGTGCATTTGTAATCTGAGGCAGCCACCACTCTCTCTCCTTCTCTCCGCCTTAATTAACGTGGCTTCTTGCGAGACTTTCCTCCGGAATATGAAACAATTTTACCTGATGATGCAAACAGCTGAAAACACTGCCTCCCTTCGTGCCTCGCCTCTTCACCTAACACTTTTCTTTTTTTATGTGAGAGCGTTAATGGCTGCCAGTGCTACACTTGTAGTTTTTATATCTGTGTCTTTTAGTGGTGCAGCAATTGCCAAAAGGCTTATTTTGCTGCAGGAAATGTGTGTATGTAAGCAAAATCCTTTGTACTGTGTGATGAAAAAAGCTGTATCACAGCTCGCCAATGATGTTCCTGCAGCACAAGAGCTGGCTTACACATCCGTGCACAGATGCATACAGTCCAACACACAAATTTGAGCCTCGGAGAAGTCCAAGGAAAACCTTGGAAAGAGGGCAAGAAGGAGACAAAGCAGCGGCAGAAGGCACAGAGGAATGACAAATATGGGAATTTAAGGAACTGAGCTTTGAGCGCAGCCAAAATATTGAAATGATTAATAGGATTTTATAAAGTAAAATCTCTAAATCCCTGTGTGTCCTTCCCCTTGGCTGATACAGTATTCATGTGGACGTACAGTTCCCAGCAACAGAATTCATATTTCTTTGACATTCTCACATTTTTTTTTTTTGCTACAACTGTAAATATCCATTTTATTGACTATTTATGTGATAAACCAACAAACCAACACATTAATCACAATTAATTCTTTCAGCTCTACATTAAACGTCTCCATAACTCATAATATCCCAACAAATTGCACTAAAGTTTATGGTTGTAACATTACAAAATGTAGAAAATCTAAAGGAGAATAAATACTTCTGCAAGAGACAGGGACTCCGCTCAGACAGGATTTATACGGAAATGCCCTCGTGATGAAAACAAATACTAAAATCAGACTATAAATACACTATATACTCAATGAAAGCACACAACAAATTACTCCAGCTGCCATCAAATAGACAGACATGAGTCAATAAGATCGGAGAGGCTGTGCGTCGCTCAATACGGCACAATAAAGGATGGCAGCTCATGGCCAAGACGCAATGAACAGATCCTAAAATTGATTTCCCTCTTTGTCCTTCTGTTGCAGTGTGCTGTGTGAGATTCTCCCAGGAGCCGGCCGACCAGTCAGTGGTGCTGGGAGAACGAGTGGTGCTGTCCTGCGTGGTCTTCAACTACACAGGCATTGTCCAGTGGACCAAGGACGGCTTGGCCTTGGGCATCGGAGAAGGTCTTCGAGGTAAAGGAAGGAGAAGAAAACTGTGTAAAATGAGGAGGGGGATAAAAAAAAAGGTCCCACTTTATGGAGCTGCAGAGATCAAAGGGGAGTAAAGAGGAGAAATAGTTTAGATATGGATTCGGTTCAGTTGGGGCAAAAAGAAACCTGGCAAAAAGGTTTCTTTGGTTGAAATCTTTCTATGGTTGAAAAGTTTAGTTTTTACAGAGGTGATTGGTGTAGCATGCAGTATCCTTTTTGCCCAGATTGTCCTCACTAGTGACAATCTGGGCAAAAATGAGTCTGGCGTATCATGGTGAATTAGAGAAAATCCCTCACACTGCTCATAAAAGCAGACACGCATTCGCATTTACATTTTAAGCCGACACGCACATCCGGACCAGCTTATTGAGGGCGAAACAGAAGAATACCCTTCAGTTCAGAGGAAGGGAGAGTGTCACATGAAACCAACAGAAGTTGGAGTTATGGGGTCAAACCTTTTCCACACAGAGAAGCAGCTCTCTCTGGTGATCAAAGGGATCAGAAATGAAAAAGTAATTAGTTGGAGGTCAGAAAAAAGTAAAAGAACTTACCTCAGTTATTTACATGAACAAGATTTTGGCCACTCAGGTTTCCTATTCAGCACTGTGGATCTGCTGGTACGTAGATATTTTAATACAAGACACATTTTTGGCAAGACTTTCAGCTGTCAAATAGGAATTAGCTCATAAAGAGCCTAAGATCTCAACAGAACAATGGCTTATCTGTATGTATTTAACAGTTTAGTGCAATGTGAGTAAGAATATGTTTTAAGTCAAGACTTATATTCCAATGAACTAAGTTGGAATGCTTATTTTTTAGTAACGCATTCCTTTGTCTCTCTTTTCGATCGACACTGGCTACATGATGATGAAACATAACATGTCTTTAGCAATATCTTGGGGGAAAATTAATATGTCCCTTGTTTATTGTTTGTTTTTGTAATAGTCAGTATTTCAAACCATTATTTTCAGGTTTCACTTGTACATTTAATTCGTGTTTTACACTTCTATAACTCTAAAGTAGTGCTAATGCAAAATAAGCATTAAATATGCTCCTTTCTTGTGTCAATTTGTGCTTTGGAAAATCCCTGTTCAGTGTAAAAATGTTCAATATGCTTGATTTTCATCTGCAGATTATGAATAGCAGCTGAGACTTATTACAAAACAATGAAATCACCCTTTAGTCTTCAGGAGTTGACAGGAAGGTGAAGTAGATGCTAGTAGCATTGTTAGCGGCTAACATTTAGTCATTTTTGACATTTCCACGGTGCAACAGAACAGATCACTCCTTCCTCGTCTATCACTGTGTTTCAGTTTCATGCACCTGGTGCAAAAAATGCAGACAAAAAAAATCAATGAGATCTTCTTTACAGCTTTTCTAACACTGTCACTGCAGAGCCCATCTTTATAAACTTAGACTGTCTGGTGTTACATGATGAGACAGATTAAATATAGAACTACAACTATGTTTCTTCAAAATCGTTGTCCAAATTTATCTCAAAGATCCTGTTTTGAAATCAAACTCAAATATTGATTTTATTTACATTCTTCCTCTGTCCCTTGATACCGTTTTGTTAACTCGTGTGAATTACTAACACTTTGATATTGGAAAGCATTCTTTGTTTACCGCCTTTTTTCACACCTGTTGAAAACTGTTGCACAGTGGTTCAGCACAACCTACTAAAAATACCAACTATCTACTTATTACTGGATAGTCTGGGAGTTTCCTAACGTTGCAAATGAACGATGGTGTCTGGAGAGAGCTGGAGTTGAAGTGGTTCTAATGTAGCATTCTGTTCAACTGTCAGGAAATTCAGGAAAGGAAAGCAAGTCTTGACCCAGGCTCCGTTCACCAAGGGAGATAAACTGCTGATTCAGACTGATATCTTCTGGCAGTGAAGAGAGCACTCTGAGGAACTCCTGAATCCCACCAACACATCCTCTGTCAGGAGAGGCAGAGCGTCAGAGGAAGTTAAGAAGCCCCTTAGTGACAAGGTGCTGCGCCTGGATAACATTCTCCCAGAGCCAGTAAAGGCTCTGACACCAAAGTGTAGCTCTGGCTGACATGACTTTTCAAATCACGTGGAGGTCAGGAATGTGCCGAAAAAGGGCAGATAAGAGAGAGGTTGTCCTGTTACTTCAGAGTAGCCACTACGCTCTCTGTCCATAAGTAAGCTAAGAAAGATTTCTGAGAAAGAACTTCAGATATGAGGTTCACATGCAGACCTTGACCATCTTCACCCTTCACAGGATCACCTGTGACTATTTGCCCTAAATATGTTTTAGTGCCATTTATAGCACTAGAGATTAATTTATCTGGTCCCTGAACAGTTTGAGTGATACAAAGTTCTAAAATGTATCTGACAAATTTAAACCTTCTTCAAATTGAGGATTTCAGGTAAACAAAAGTATTTTTACTTTACTTTATTCATCAATTTTCTTTGCACCTCTGTGCCTTGGTGGGGTCAGGAGGTTCTGGTTCCTCTCCAGCTGGCGTTCCGGGCGGGGGGTGGGGTCACCATGAGCAGGTCGCCAGTCTGTTGCAGGGCAACACAGAGACACACAACCATGCACACACACTCACACCTAGGGGCAATTTGGAGAGGCCAATTAACCTGACAGTCATGTTTTTGGACTGTGGGAGGAAGCCGGAGTACCTGGAGAGAGCCCACCATGCACAGGGAGAACATGGAGACTCCATGCAGAAGGACCAGGGCTGGGAATTGAACCCAGAACCTTCTTGCTGCAAGGCAGCAGCTCTACCAACTCTGCCACTGTGCAGCCCCTTTACTTTTTACTTTAAATTTAATACAATTGCAAATAGGGTCAGAAACATTTAGCGTCTTTTACTCAAAAATTACACCCGACACACCCATTCATTAAACCTGGTCAAGTACAGCAGGCATCCGGTTGTTGTTACTCAGCCATGATTTGTTTTCTGAACAAAAGGAAGAAAAAAACAATCCACCCCCAACATTTAGGGAAGTGTCCATTTCTTAATATGCATTGTTTAATTTATTGTAGGTAAAACAAAAGTAAATCAAAACAACTTTACTCTGCATTTGGCCATTTTTTTTAATCTGAATAGTTTAAATTCAACAATTTTGGACTAAATGTTAAAAAGTTTGGACATGTCTGCTGCAGAGATTGAATGGGGAGAGTTTGGGTTTTTGAGGCAGAGGTGGATGATGGGTGTAGATCATATGATCTAAGAAAGAGCTGAAGACATGAACTCTGACCTTTTCAAGAAGCAAAATATTAATGAAATATTTCTCTTATTCACTAAATCCAGCAGCAAACCTACTTGGCATTAACGTCTTAGTATTGCAGCTTAGAGTCGGAGTAGCGTATTAGTTAATCGATCCATGAATTATTAATAAGCAAAAGGAACTTTACACTATATGTGAGTGAGAGATGAAGTAAAAGAACATAAGCTGCTCCATAAAATAAGAGTTTTCTGCTGTAATAAAACAAAACTTCTGATGGTGATAATTATGATTGTGAGGCTGTTTTTATTAACTTTATTTAGTGATCAGCATGTTATGTGCAGCACGGTGTAACAGACATGACTATAAATTTGACTCTACGGCATGTATATCTTCCAGCAGGCTGCCGACATTTCCAAATCCTACGTAATTCACGGCAGTTAGAGGTTGAAGCCTCAAAAGGATGAAATAAAGGAACTTTCTGTGATCCTGTTGCTGCTGAATCCTCTTGTTGCTTCTCCGTTGAGCTCGGTGTTTCTGCACGAAACTCTCTCCTCAGTTATAATTACAATAACAGACACTTTTTAAATCTATGACTGTTTGCACAAAATACATAGCAAAGAGCTAAAATGTAATTTTTTTGTTCTGCCTTCCAAAATATTGTCGAACAAAACCAGGCTCTGCTAGTTACTCTGCTTCCATTTTTCATTATTAGGAAATCTGGAAAATCTGCTCAATTTTACCGACAGTTTTTGGCTGTGAGCTTGTTTGTTTGGCTTGGTTATGAGTCTGTTTAGCACATTATTTCACTGTTGCATCCTGCAAACCTGCAGCCTCGGAGTTACAGAAGGACGTCTTTAGCCAGTTATCAAGCAAACACTCCAGCTCGGCATGCGCAGGGTCACACTGTGATGACCTAACATGTGACGGCGATCTGGTGCTCAACTCATTGTACCTCGCAGGTTCAGTAAAGGTCAGCAGATCTTTTTTCTGTTACTGCCCCTCATCATCACTTTCAGCTTCCCAGATTCACTCTGTTGCTTCTCCTTCCTCTTCCTCGCATCCGTTTCTCCTCCTGCTCTCTGTTGGTCATTAATGCTCCCTTTGTCCTTGTAGCCCTTCACAACACTGTCCTGCTGAAGACCACTCTTAATAAGCATGTTGTCCTCTTTGTCTGCTTTTTCTTTGCTTTTCGGCCATCCATCACTGCCTCCTGTCCACTTTTCAGATCCAGCTGCCATTCCTTCCTTCATCCCCCGCCTGATGTTTATGTTTATGTCATGCTCTTGACCGGCATGTCCAGCATATTGGAAGGCTGTAATTTATTTAAGTGTGTAATGAATATATTATGAGCCAATGAAGTGGTGCAGGTGCGTGATGTACGTTGGGTAAAAGAGGTTTTTGGGAAACGTGACCTGCACGGCTAAATGTGGCTGTTTTGGACAAGTGTAGGAATACGTTGTGCTGCAAATTCAAACCTGCAGCTCACCCACGCGCGTGCCTTTCATTCAGCTAAACAGCTCAGCAGCACTTAGTTGTGCAGACAGATATGAGATGTGTTCAGCTGGAAGAGATTCCTATATAATCAATGCAGAGGTGCACATTTAGACTCAGTGAATTCCTATGAAACACACTCATCCGCTCTCCACCTGCAGACGTCAGTGGTATCAGTTTATTGTTCTTCCTCCTGCTCCTTCTTCCCCTTCTCCCTGGGGTGATTTCACCTCTGTGGTTGCTATGCTGCGAGATGCTGGAGTGGGTGATGTAATCTCCACTGATACTTTTGCCGCCTCCCACACCCCACCACCACCACCTCCTCCTCCTCCTCCTTAACTCGCCCTCCCAACCCGCCACCCTTCTTGTTTCTCTCTCTGCGCCCCAACCTGCCTCCCTCCCTCCTGAATCCATGATGTCATGAGAGGATCGGGCACGCAGGATCAATGAGTGCCCCCTAGTGGGACGTCACGCTCAATTACGTCTTTGTGTGAGAGGCGATGGTCCAAACATAAAGGAGGGGGAGTTGGGGTGCTGCTGTAATTGGACGAGCGCTGCCTGTAGTTTTGCAGTTTCCAAATCACACAAGGATTGATTTGGCACTTTTCGTATATGCGACTGTGTTTGATCCGTTTTTCTGCAGATGTTTATCTATATATTAGTGAATGTGTGTGTGTGTTTTTACCATCTTATGTGAGCGAAAGAGGCATATTTCTGATCTCCAGACAAAGCAGTTAAAACGAAAAGAAGTCTTTGAAACATCTGAAGTAAATGCTCAATGTTCCCAGTGTGGTTCGATAACATGCGATGACATTTCTGCGTAACTGCAAGTCCTACTTTCTGTTTGCCACCTCTGATTCATCTAATGAGATTTTGATTCAGCATTTATCTATTTCTGAAGAGCTTGTACCTCTTGCCTTGTGCTGTAAACAATTCAGGCAGGTGTCAGTCTTTCGCACATTTGAAAGAAAATAAAAAAGAATAGTGATGGATGATTAATAGATGATGTTTCTGCTCTGAAAAAATGAAGGAACTGTTGAGGAGCAATTAATGATTAAGGATGTTAATTAATGTCATTATTAGGAATTTAACAATCAGAAGCAAATTCTGCTTTATAAAAGAGCTAAGGTTGATACTCTGGCACAGTTCAGCTCCTGGATAAAAAAAGATATCTCATTACCCTTTTTCACAAAATAGTTGTGTCATAACCCTGCAAAGATGAGCCACAGCTAAATAATTTGCAAACATCTGAGCTTTTATAATTGGGGTCGATACAGAGATATACATTTCTAAAAGTCCCAAAAGGTTAAACACATCAGTGGTATTTGATGGTATTTTAATTTTGTTCTATTTTCAAGCATAACTGCTGCCCGAGTAACTATAATTACCTGAAACCTGGGGATCTTGTCTCTGCAAACTTTGGCATGAGTTGCCCACTATCCATTAAATATGCAGTGCCAAGAGATGGTGTCTGTGCTTCAATCTTAAATCCCCAGCCAGCCAGCTGCAAAGACAGCCTGTAATCGCTGCCTCACACAACTCAACTCCAACACCAGTCTACCCCTAACAGTTTGTTTTGTTTGTAATTCACAGATATTCAGATTTCTGCCAGATAACTCCATGCATTTTATTTACACATCACTTATAGATTGTATATTTTTGACCATACTCTGACTCCTTCTAAGGTTAAAGAGGAAGTATTATGTCAAATTTACCTTTTTGAGCTTAACATGATGTTAGAATTTTATTCCTTCATCAAAAAACATACTTGTAGTATCACCTTGATTCTTTCATACGTTTCAGAAATCATTTGGTCTCCCATGGCAACCATTCGCCTCAGAGGCGGCATAGCGCCGTCTTTGAGGTGCAGCTCCTCCTCAGAGCTGCAGTTTTCAAGCAATAGAGCACCTCTGCCCTACAACTCCCCCACTCCGCTCCTTCAGACTAGCCAGCAGCAATTAGCAAACATGTGGTGGAACTGCACATCTGCTGAGCTCATTATACAAGCTACTCCTCAGTGCAACGCTGGTAAAAATGTTATGAAAGGATTAATAGAGGAGCCATGTTGTGATGACTTCCTGAAGGTGGCGATTCAAAAAGAGCAGGAGCTTTTAAAGAGACAGAGTCCCAATTTCAAGGCGGAATTATGAAGTTAAATTTCTTTAAAGTCATATTTGGTATAGGTAGTATTTTTATACCAACTGAAAGTAGCATATTTACTTCATTGTGCTATTAAATGGTTAATAGCAAATATATAATACCGCCCTGTTAGGCTGATTCAAATGGTTGATTTCAGATCAAAATCTGGGTGAACTAAAACATCACACACAGGAAAATATTTGTGATATTTCTGTTTCTTGATTGCATATTTGCTGTGCGCCTCTTGCAGCCTGGCCCAGGTATCGCGTGCTGCGGGCGCTGGACACCGGCCAGTTCAATTTGGAGATCTCACACGCTGAGCTGTCAGATGACTCCTTGTACGAGTGTCAGGCCACGGAGGCTGCCCTGCGCTCCAGGAGAGCCAAGCTCAACGTACTTAGTAAGTGAGCTGCGTCTGCAAGAGCAACGGTCAAGTTGCTCTGTTTTTTCTTTTTTCATACATTGTTTTCCAACCTGTTTAAATCATCCTTTTCCTTCTACAGAACTTTGAGATGCTCTATATTTGGGTTAGTTTGGGGTCTTCCTAAGCGTCAAGCAAAAGAGGGTCACAATTGACCATGGCTGTTTGAAAGCAAGTAGCTTAGCATCTTTTCACTTACAAAGACATTAAACTGCACAGATCTTAATGTGTATAGTATGTGCTTATAGACAGCTCTTCTTGTAGGAGAGGAAGCTCCAGCCTAATTATTAATCAAGTTCTAAGTTCATGAAGTTGGAGGGCAACTTTTATTTGTCAGCTTCCCAGGCTCTGACACCGGACACACCACATTCCCTGTTTCCTCAGTTGGTCAGCCTCCTAAACAACCAACCGTCTACTGTCTTCCTTACATCACCAAATGTTATTCTTATCTCCATCAGAGACCTCTGCACATAGATCCAAAAATAAACAGATTTCCCTGAAGCAAGAGAGGCCACTGCAGATGTGCACAGCCATGAATAGCCTAAACATGTTCAGTACAGGTCCACATGTCAAAGTTTTCATTCTTCCACTAATTGATGGAGAAAAAGTGTAACATCTCGATATATTATGAACTATTTAACTGACCCAGATCTCTGTTACTTGCTTTGTTGCTGTGTTTATAATTTGCTTGCTTTATTACAAAATGTGTGTTATAGATGAGATCTCAATGTGACAACCTGTATATATACAGGTAAAATAAACAAAAATAAGGTATAGAAGAAAAAAAAGGACTTCTGAGACATTATGGTCTTGAGAAAAACTGAAGTCTATTAGTAAGAGGCCAAGTCAAGCTGTGAATCATTGTGTAATTAATGAGTCACTGCAGCCCATGTCTTGGTAAAAGACAACCTCCTGTCCTCAAACTTTTACCCAGAGGGTTATTTCACTGCACAGTCATCAGAAACGTCAAAGGAGTGTTCATAAATTACACTTTTTTTTCTTTTTTACTGGTTTCACATAAAATCTCCAGAGTCATTCTATTGGCATCAGCTCCAACAGGAAAAGAGAGATGTTGAAAGGGAAAAATATGTATTAAAATAAATAAATAAAAAAACAGACTGTGAGGTTAAATACATGAAGACAAACCTGAAACTGGGATCACTGAAATATATGTTTGTTTTTTCACATAATGTGTATTTTCTTGCTTTATTCTGTCCAGCTACATTTTGTATCCTTGTTCATTATAGAAAGTAGAGTCTTTTTTATCAACAGAGAATATCAACCTTAAGATGAGCACCTATATCATTATCAATGATACTTTGAGTCATAAAAGTCTTGAGTTTCACTAAAAGGGCCAAAAAATGTGTGCAGTTCATTCTCAGTGCTCCCAGAATATTTTGAGATATTAAATCAGCGAGAAGGTTAAAAGTCAGAAAGTTAGACTCTCCTGAGGAAAACGCTCGAGAGCCCTTTTGGACTTTCCAGAAGGTGACATTGCACTTTGCTTTTGATTGGTGAGAAAAATTCCACTTCTAAAGTGTGAACTTCTTTTGAAAGAAACTTATAAGAGCCAATATTCCCTTGACCTATGAGGAAAAACTGGAGTGTGTGTGTGTGTGTGTGTGTGTGTGGTGTGTGTGTGTGTGTGTGTGTGTGTGTGTGTGTGTGTGTGTGTGTGTGTGTACAGATGTGGCTGTTCTTTAAACCTGAGTGCCCTTGCGTTAAAGTCAAGAGTATGGATTTGTGTGTGTGTCCTGCAGTCCCCCCTGAGGATCCGGTGGTGGAGGGAACGCCGGAGCTGCTGCTGATGGCTGGAACTGCATTCAACCTGACCTGTGTAACCCGCGGGGCCAAGCCTGCAGCTCACATCCAGTGGACCAAGAATGGCATCCCTGTGGAGGGAGCACACCACTCTACGGTGACTCACACACACATACACACACACACACACACACACACACACACACACACACACACCCTTGAATGCATGAACATATTAACACTCACACTTGTACCAAGAAGAAAAGCCAGGAACCTAAGATGAGTTTATAGCATTTAAATATATGCAAAATGTCTCAAAATTGCTTTGAGAAAGACATTCTTGCACAAATCTTAATTCTCACAATCTGCTCAACAATAAAATACAAATGCAACATCTTAGCAGAGACAGAACTTGTTTCCCAAGATAAGGTCTGAAACCTCCTAAATGCAAATCAGAGACAAAAGGAACAACTTTATGCCTTTGAAGCAGAGAAATAAAGTAGTAAAAGGATCACTGCACCGCAGTTTCTTGCTGCAGTGCATGAGTTGAAACGTGAGGGAACTTAAAGAAATAGGAGCATGCATCTTGAATAAATTATAAATGAAATAAAAATACAATGATGGATACTTTTTACTTCAGAAACATTATGAAGAATATCTAGCATAATAATAATGACAACAATTATAATAATAATTTACAAATGTCATCAGCATTCCTGTAACTTATTTGCCAGTTTACATTGTGAAGCAGTTTAAAACAGATCAGTTACATTTTAACAAAGTAATGAATGAAACTGCACCTCTGACAGCAGCTTACTTTCAATTCAGTTTTTTAGTAAGGAAATCTTAAATTAGACCAACCTGCCCTCTTCAGGACCAATACAGTCAAACAATACAGGATGATGTCAAACGTTTCACTCCTATCACTTGTTTTCACAATCATTTCAGTGTGAATGATGATCCTACCTTATTACTTTTGACTAAATAAGGTTCTAGTACAACAATTATTACATCTAAAGATGGATATCGACTAAAAATATACAAAAGAGAGAAGAGAGAGAAGAAATAGAGAGAAGAGTTGCAGCTTCTTTTTGAAAATCTTTCTTTTTGGAATTCCCCAAAATAAGGTAATATATGTTAGAAAATCATTCTCCTGGTGATGTAACTCTGATCTACTGCACAAAAATAGATTTTTTTCGTCAAGTTTTATCTCAAAAATGCTAAACTCTGGATAATTTGGGTATAACAGATGCTAATAAGAACTGAAAATTTAATAAATGTTGAGTTAAAGATCCAACAATAAGTTTATTCAGCCAACTGTATTTGAAAATGTGTCTCTTTATTATATACATCAGACAACTATTGAATGTATATAAAGCAACTTTTCCATGGTAACCTGTTAACAGCCTTATGATGAATCTGGTTGGTGATTAACAGCTGCTAGTTGTTTGAGATCAGCAAAATACGGGATTCCATTCTTGCAAAAAATACCAAGAATAGAAAACCTGAAATTTTAATAAAATGTCATGTTCTCTGTTTTTATAGTTAAACAGCTGATTGTATTTTTGTTACAGAGCCTGAGTGTGTCACCAAAACCTCAGGTCATAAGCTCACATAAACATAGTAGCATCAGCTAAGCCAAAGGATTTGTTGTTTTTAAATCGCTGAATTATTTTTAAACCAATGCGAAAAAGCCATGGGATTAGAAAAAAATCTCCCTTCTTTCCATGTGCCTGATTTTGTGCTTTCATCTTCGACATATGAAGAACAAAAAACTTTGAGTGGTTTCCAGGCAACAAAGGAAAGCTAATTGTGTATCAAACCACAGTAAACCGTTGACAATATCAAAATCTGAAAAAAGGGAATAATTGACAAAATATATGAAAAGTAAAAACATATTAAATAATATTTTATTTGTCATTAGCCACCACTTGTCTAATTATTTATAACGATGCTGAGAAAAGTACAAATTAAAAAGCTGGTAGATGTAGATGGAAAAAGCAGGAAGAAGCAGCATTAATTATTTATTTGGTTATGATGAATTTATGAAGCATTCAGAATCAGTTACAGTTGCAGAAATTAACTCCGGCACAGAAGGTTGCAAAAGGACACGACCAGCTGCAATTCACTCCTGGGTAAATATTTCAACTATTCTTGGTCTTAAACATTTGCTCTGCACAGACCTGCTGCTGGTTACATGGGTGGATGTTAATTTCATCACACTTTATAATACAGAAGCTACTCCGCATACAAAACATTCAAAAATATTTCATATTTTTCATAAAGTCACACAAACAGATTGAATAATCAGAGAATCATGAGATAATAATGAAATTATGAACAGCTCATCACAAGTATTCATCCACATATCAATGAAAATATGTTGCTTTTTTAAACTACCTGCAAATATCTTCACTGTTGTTTTTAAGTGCACATAAATACATGGACTTAGGTTATGGCATTTTGTGCCATAGCCTTAGGTGGATATTGTATTTGAAAGATATAAGAAAAGCTGTTTTCACAGACTAAAACATGGCGTATCAGAAACTCAAATATGAATTTACTTGTTTACTGTTGTTCTTTTGCTCAGCTATAGGTGAAGGTTGTCTCCAATATTTACATGTTTACTTTTAAACGCCGAAAGGGCTTCTGCAGCCCACTGTGCCTCAGGCTGAGTGAAAATGATTCAGGTGTAGAACATGGCAGGCATTTGAATATATAAACACGAAGCAGAAGTGTTGCTAACATAAGTAAATTAAACCTTAAGAAATAAAAGAAATAATGAATATGAAATATCTATCTATGGAAATTTATCTATTTCTTCTTTAAGGACTTTGTGCAACTTAAGTACAAAAGTTACGTTTTTTGTTCTTGCTTAGAAAGGGTTATGAGTTATCTTTTTTTTTTTCAATTTATTCTCAAAGTATTTTCATTTAAAAATAGAGAGCATTCAAATAAAAAGTTCATTGTTCAACTCAGTTCATTTAATTTCATTTTATAACATCAATATTACTTGTACCGAGAAATAAAACCCAAGACACAGAAACACTGAGCCAGGAATACTTTCTATGGGAAACAAAACTCAGATTGCACAGTCATAACCACATCAAATGCTCATGTGATTGATGCATTGCAAAAAAGTGTTTCCTTTGCAGTTTTGCTAAATAAATCATTTTTGATGCAGTCAAAAAAAAATCACCTCAAGCTGGGTCCTAAACCTTTTAACAAAAACAAGATTTTTTTTTTTTTTCAAAATTGGCATGTTTCCATTAAGCACATTTATTTTTGAAATGTCAAATTCAGTGGTCAATGGAAATGCAGCTATAGTTAAGGGTAGCGGTAATTGTGATGTCATCTCTGTCCAGGAAAGAAAAACTATCAAATGCAGAATCACCGAGTCCTTTCAACAGGAAAAAGAAAGCAAAAAGAGAGACTTAAGACTTAAGTTATTGGATTCAGTAAAAAATGCCAACGGCTCCATCCAGGAAAAGTTTTACAAATGCCTCAAGCAATACTATATGATTAATTGGTAGAATAATCGAAACAAAGTCCATGTAGTTAATGTAAAAAAGCTACATTTATGTTATAATAAGAAATATCCAATTCAGGTGTATTTCTATAGTGCTGAAATGTTGCAACAAATGTCATCTCAAGGCACTTTACAAATAAAAACTGATTCAATTTAATCATAAATACATTTCATTATTTGTTTAATATAGTCAGATTTTATTTATCTAAAGCTAAAAATAAATATTTCCTCTGAAAACATCCAGATGCAGGAATTTATTTGACTGATTATTCATCCATAGTCAGAAAACAGTGTTTAATAATAACTAAATAAAGTTATTGCAAAATCACAAGCAAATTACCAAAAAGCTGAATATTTTTGCAAAAACTAAACATGGATGTGTACATAAAAAAAATTCTTCCTCTTTACCAAGTCATTGCTTTTTGATTCTGTGAAGTTACAGAGCAAAAAACATGCCAAACACTTGTTGCCCTGCACATTTGTAACCTGAAAGACCCAAAGATCCGAGGCGTGTTTTATTGACCCTGTGAAGCTGAGACCGCCTTCAAAACACTCGTAGAGACACTTCTGGACAACCCAGGAGCTGCTCAGGTCGACACCTCATGCACTCTGATATTTTGCACTCTTTCTCCCGCAGTCAGACTCCACGGGATCCTGTTCTCTCTCCCGCTCACCTGAAATCATGCCTGCAAGCCTCGCGCTCACATATGCTCGCTCATGTTTTATTATGCACACAGAATCAGCATCAAACACTCACACTCCAACACAGATGTTTTTACATCTCTCTCAGACAGTTTTATCCCCCTTCCACACACACATGTGGTCATGCATATTTCATCCTGCTCCTGTGTTGCACCGTTACTGACCGCTCATTCGTACTCAGAGTCGGCTAGTAACTAGTTATTTTTACTCAGATACATTTACCTGAGTAGCTTTTTGGAACAAATTTACTTTTAGGAGCTTTTTAACTGCCCTGTACTTTTTAATTTCACTTGAGTAATTTTATTATGAAGTATTTCTAAGTAAAATTTCTGGATTTTCTACCCACTGAATAAAAAACTAATGTTTTAATCAAAAATTCACCAGACAGATACACACCTGCAGTTTTTGTTAAAACTTCAGAAGTTTTATATTGAAAGAAACTGATTTGGAAATTTTTTTTCTTTTGCCTGATTTTGTCATTTTGTAATTATGTTATTTAATCATATCACTTTTTATTTAGTTCACCCATTTGTTTATTTATTTAATTTTGGTTGAAATGGCTCTCCATATTAAAATACCAAAATTTCCACATAACTTTGCATTTTGGTTCAGCCGATGAGGTAATCTTTAAATATTAAATGATTGATATTTTGATGGTTACTCAGTGCTTGAGTCGCCTTTTTACCAAATAATTTCTTACTCTTACTTTATTAATTTTGTGGACGGCTACTTTGACTTCCACACGAGTAAAACTATGTTGAAGTAGTGCTACTCTAATGTTTGGGTACTCTGTCCACCTCTGTTTATGTTACTCCATCAGTAACTTGACAGATTTAGGAGCTTTTATTCACAAAGCAAAACCTTCTTGTTTCAACAGATGGGTTGATCCAGGCAAAAAAAAATCAAAAATTAGAATTTTTTTTTCTCTCTGTAGAGTATTTTTTATTATTTGCCTTTTCTTCTTGACCTAATTTATAACTTTTCCTTCACTTTTTCTTATTTTTTTCTCTTGTCGTCTCCTTTTTTCCCCCATCATTTCTCATCCTTCTCCTGCACTGTTCTCATTCTTCACCTTTCTGACTTTTCTTCGTCAAACAGGAGGTGCTGCCAGACAGGAAGAGAGTGACGAGCCGGAGCTATCTCCCCATCACTCCAGTTGACACTGACAGCGGCAGCAATTTCACCTGTGTGGCCAGCAATCCAGCAGTGCCAATGGGCAAACGAGCCACTGTCACTCTCAACGTCCACCGTACGTTGCTGCTCTCCTCTCTGCGGTTATTAAGAGTAAAAGGACCTAGTCAGCTGGACGAAGACGAAAAACTAAGCACAACAGCTGTAATTATAAGTTTTTAAGACTGCCACAAAGCTCTATTTTTTAATAGAAATGTATTTCTTATAAGCGCCACATTTTTTTCAGGCATCATACAATCCAAACTTGTGCTAAAATCATTTATTTTATCATGAAGAAGAAAAAGAGTCCTTGAAAAGGTCTGAGCATCACGCAGCCTTTGAGCTGTAAAAGCTTGACTACTTTTTTGTGTAGTTGATTAAAAATAACTTAGCGATAACATTTGGATAACATTTTTTCTTTTACATTAAGTCAACTAATTGTACAGTTTTTGGAAATAGCCAAATCCACAAGGGCACAATTATTGTAACCCACAAAGACTTAGAAGATCCTCTTTTATTGCGATAGCAAGAGCTCACACTGGACAATTATGAAAATACAACCTTATTTAGACTACATTTATAATGGTTATTGGGTTATTAGTAGAATTATTTAAAGCCCTAACAGTTCACTATATATCTAAAGCAGTTATTAAATATATACTGTAGTTTTAAATATATTCTTAAAGTGTCCATGAGTTTCTTTAATCATTTATGAAGCGAATATGTAACTAGATGGTTCAAAACCAGAAGTTAAGGAAATAGTTATGCCTTTTAAAGAAGAATATTTTGTTGAACTTGTTCTGGATAAAATATAGTTACCGCCTAGTAGATGAAGTACATGAATATCCAATTAACTATAAAATATTTCTTGTTTAAAATCATTCCTAAACAAACTCTGTGATGTACAGTTTACACTGTAGTGCATCTACCCACTCTAAAAACCCTTATAGCTGCTTATTTTAATAACTGAAACATCAAATATACCTTAATATGCATTAATAAGCACAGTAGAAACATTACTACAGAAGTTAATATTTACAGTCTTCCTCATTTTTGCACTTGGGGGTTCAGCCAATCAGCGCCATGGAAATTATGCAGCTCCTAGATTGAATGTTTTGCAAATGCCAGCCAATAGCAAGTCAAGTAGCAATGTGCTTCTTGACAAGTTGCATTTCCTTTTTAATATTTTAAAAATGTACTACAAAAATAAACATGAATAACTTGGATTCACATTATACAGAAAATCTGAAGAGTAGGGTGTCCAATGTATCCATAAGCAAACTAACATGTTATTTCAGAATGTGATTTTGCCCTAATATTTTGAAAAACAGTCAAATTTAGAGTGAACTATATGTTGTGTAGCTAGACACCAACGTGTTAAACACATCTCAGGAATTCAGCATTTTTTTTATGTTAAGCTTGTTGGCTTGTTTGACTTCAGTTCAGGTCCTCATTGATTTATGCAAAGGAAATTCACTCTGTCAGTTTCTGCTTACAACAGACTCTGCATCTGTATCTCCCCCTGTGCAGACCCTCCCACTGTGACCTTGTCCATCGAACCTCGCTCTGTCCTGGAGGGAGAAAGAGTCACATTCACCTGCCAGGCCACCGCCAACCCGCCCATCATGGGCTACAGGTCTGATTGATGACAACTCTCATGTTTGCACAGATGGCGAAATGAAAATTCAAGCGATTACCCTGGGGAAATACTAAAGTTAGATGGTGCCACTGACCCCGTAAGGAAGCCTCTATTATTAAAAAAAGAAGAAGATGCACCACTGACCTGATGCTGTGAAGGAAAATCATTGTCGGTTACTGCAAAACTAAAAAAAAAATTAAATATGAATTTGCTAACAGAACATGTAAAACGTATCCTAAGTGATGGTTTTTAAATAAAAAAAAAAATACAGTGCTGCAAAGAATATCAAAAGATGTCTTTTGCTTTTGTGTTGTCAAACAACTTTAATGTAGTTAAAAGTGAATGCAGTTTAAAAATATTGGAATATTAATGAAAAAAGGCTTTCCAAATTAACGTGGTCCTATGTGGAAAGCCCTCCTAAACCTAACAATTGGTTGTGCTGTCCAACAACCGCCATCAGGAGTTTGTGTTATCTTACCTTTTATAACTTTGGAAGAATGTACGCCTGCTATTTATGCTTTAATTCATGCATAATTGGAAGGTTTTGATTGTGAACAGCCTTCAAAGTCATATATCGAAATTGACATGACATGCTCTACTTTGCCTCCATGTGAAAGTAGAGCAAAACTATGACAGTGTTATAATGACAGAGATAGTGGAACTCAATGCATTCACACTCCAGTCCGGTAGGTGGCAGTAAATACACCTTAAGTTGGTTTGCCATCCCGCATTAAAATAGAAAAGAAGAACTCAATGCCTTACCCCATATAGTTTTTGAGTCATTTTTGTCTTATCGGCCATCACTATGGAAGAGGATTAGGGACACCGAAAAAAAAACCAAAAAGGAATTCTGACTTTAAAGTCAGAATTCTGACTTCTGTCTTTAAATTCAGAATTCTGAGATTAATAAAGTTCAGTCAGAATTCTGAACTTCTGTCTTTAAAGTCAGAATTCTGATTTTAAAGTCAGAATTCTGACTTTAATCTCAGAATTCTGACTTTAAAGACAGAAAGTCAGAATTATGAGATTTAATGTCAGAATTCAGAGATTAAAATCAGAATTCTGATTTTAAAGTCAGATTTTAAGATTTACTCTTAAAATCAAGCATCACTTACTGATCTTTGATTAGACTATCAATAAATGACAAAAAATTAGATGTTATGATTTATCTTCCTGCAGACGAATGTGGTAGTTTCCGTTGGTCACAGTGACTTGAACTGGACAATGAGGTGGCTGCAGGCCTTGATCCATTTCTTGCGTTATTCCAGGCTACGTTTGTGTTTTGGAAGTGCAATAAATTATATTCCGCTCTCTAGATGGTTTTGCTAACGGCTGTTGGAGATGCATGTCCCCCACTGCCATTTAACCCTGATTTCCTGATATTATGTTCCTCGAAATCTCTCTGACTGCAGTGCCTTGGCGATAACTAACCCCGGGAATGTTGAGGGCAGTTCAGTTCCTGCAGATAATGGGCAGGCACTTCTGGACAAATTGCAACCACAATTAGTCAGTTGCTGACAAAGGCCCTAGAATAATTTATAGGTGGCTTCCTATCAATTGGATTTGGGTCTGGAGTTTTACTAGGTCACTCCGAAATTGACCTTTTGTTCTTTTTTGGTTTTGTAACACTTTACAGATTAATAAACCTCAATAATCTTCATATCTTTTTTTGAATGTTTCCTTCTTTCTTTAGATGGGGGTGTAATGTGCTGCTTTGAGATCTTTAAGCCTACTTCATGTTGTCACACTGGTTCTGTTTCAGTGTTTTTTTGTTCTACAGATGATCTAGTCACCAGGGTAGATAAATTATTTTCTCCACTTTAGGGCAGATTGGTTTGAATAGCCTATTGCCCTCATTTATGAAATCCTTATTTGAAATCTAAATTGTTGAATTTAGACTGACTGAAATATGTTTAAAGATTTAAGTCAAATCTGTAAGGGGCAAATACTTTTTCACAGCACTCTGTTTGTTCAACAAATTTTGCTAGCCTTTAGAAACAATTCCTAAAAAATATCCTTCCGTCTGCCAACCACTGCAGCCTAGAGGTCTAAATGAACTCATATCTGCATTTGGCTTTAATTGTAGCTCAAGATGTGAGGAAGGTTTTGATGTTGGTGGTCCTGCAGTGCAACATTAGCAGCCTGATCGGATGATCAATGCCAATGGGTTTCCTTTCATCTACTCCAATCTGTTGGTGTTCGCTCTGAGGAGCTGCTCCTGAATCGTAATTTCTGCTTAGAGAACAAAATTTGTGAAACTATTGAACATTTTGTGTAGTCGAACGGAGAGTTTTATCGTAAGCGACATCTCCGAAGCACTGAAAGTGCAAAAAAGAAGAAAAAAAAGGCTGAGGTCTGAAACTCTATCAGAGAGGGTCCTGATGTGGGAAAACTGCCAGGTACTTAGGCGCAGAGCCTACAGAATGTGCATTAAAATGTCATTCTGTGGAGAATGTGCAATATGGTGATATGATTTTCAGCTAGATATTTGGCAAGCAACCATATGGATTTCAGAAATTATTCTAATTTATTGCAGAGTTTCCCTTGAGCATGAGAATCAAGTCATATTTTCTTTTACATTCATAGAGTGAAAATCCCACATTAAGATCCTCACACAGCTTCTGAATTTCCCTGCAGCCCGACGTAGTGATGATTTGCAGCCGTGTGAAACGTGTTAAAGGGTGTTGTGTTTTTCTCCGCCAGGTGGGCTAAAGGTGGCGTTCTGCTGGAGGGGGCCAGGGAAAGTGTGTTTGTCACCACAGCAGATCATTCATTCTTCACTGAGCCTGTGTCGTGTCAGGTGTTCAACGCAGTGGGAAGCACCAACGTCAGCATCCTCGTGGACGTGCACTGTGAGTCAATAGTAAACACTCGTGTGCTGAGGAGGACAATAAAGCTGCGTTTCACCTAAGAAAGCAAGTTATAGCTTCGGTTTTCCTTAAATAATTAAAAGGCTTAATGAAGTTGCTGACAAACCATATGATGTTTGTAGTTTTGTGGTGTAATTCTGGCTACATGTGATGACTCTTGTATTAAGTGACAAAGGAGTTCATCTAAAATAATTGGTTTAAAGCTTTTAAGTATCGTTCAAAACATTTCATAAGGTTAAGCTAATTCCAGAAGCTTTATCAATTCTAATTATAACTTTAGTTTGTATCTGAGGTGATTTTGATGTAGGAACACTTCTGGTTTGTCCAAGATTCAACAATGTAACTGTAGAATTAGGGCTGACTCACAGCAGTCTGTTTAGTCAAACTCTAGTTTGTCTAGAAAGTTTGGTTTGTTTGGGGAGGTGTGAATGAAATCTGATGCGGACCAAATAAGCAAACGCTGGTCCACCTAAAAATCTAGCTATTGGTTTCAGTTAAAGTGAATTCTGGAGCAGTTTGAATGCATGTGTGGATGCAAGTGGACCAGAAACTGCTCCAAAAGCAGGAAGTGAAATTTAGTGTAGTGCATTCTGGGTAAATATATTCCAAACTAACATGAGAATCTAGCACTAGCTGGAGAAATATATTGTGGTTTTTTGCCAATAATGAAAGAGAAATTCTACAATCACTAAAATCTGACAGCACTTCACTTTTGTTTATATTTTGCAAGGAAGGAAGTTGTGCTCAGTCTCTTCTTCAGAATTTTTTGTGTCATTTTCTTCAGTAGTTGTTGGTGCAGCACCACTACACTTTCATTTGACACAGTGCAGTGAAAATGTAACAAATGTTGCAGTTTGGGTCCCTAATCAAATTGAGTCTACTGTCCTGTAGCCTTCCTCCTTATCCACAGTTCTTGTCATTGTTCTCATATAGCTCAGACTTTGCTTCATCTGATGATAAACTCTTTCCCCACAAAGTATATGGCTTGTCTTTGCATTCAGCAGAAATTTTGTCTAAGTTGTTGTGTGATTTTTACACTCCAGAAGAAAGAGCAGTTAATTTCATCCCTAAAACCCTCAATTTCATATTATAGTTTAAATTTTGAAAGTATTTGGATTCATGACCACTGTGTATTCTTTCAAAATAAAGAAGAAACAGTATTTATTGTTAACAGTTGGCTGCACAGTGGTTGGTAGAGCTGTTGCCCCAATAACTACACATCAACAGAATGTATACGTTTGTTGTTACGATTCCCAGCCCGGTCTTTCTGCATGGAGTTTGCATGTTCTCCCTGTGCATGGTGGGTTTTCTCCAGGTACTCCGGTTTCCTCCCACAGTCCAAAAACATGACTATCAGGTTAATTGGCCTCTCCAAATTGTCCCTAGGTGTGAGTGTGTGTGTGTGGTTGTTTGTCTTGTGTGTCTCTGTGTTGCCCTGCGGCAGACTGGCGACCTGTCCAGGGTGACCCTGACCCCGCCTCTCGCCTGGAACCTTAGCTGGAGAGGAACCAGCACCTCCTGACCCCACTAAGGGACAAGGGTGTCAAGAAAATGGATGGACGGTTGTTAAGAGTTTATGGTCAGTTGATGATAATTGAGCTTGCTTTGCTTTTCAGAATTTACCCTTTTTTTGTCGTTTGTGTTCTTTTTTCTTTAGTTGGTCCAATTCTGGTGGTGGAGCCCAGACCAGTAACCGTGGATGTGTACTCAGATGTTACTTTGAACTGCAAGTGGGCTGGAAACCCTCCTCTTACCCTCACTTGGACTAAAAAGGGCTCCAGCATGGTAAGAGCACAGCATGGAAAAAAGCCCCAATAACTACACATCAACAGAATGTATACATTTATATTATTTATGTCCCCCCACAACTTCCAAATGAGAGGAAATACACTAAACTTACCAAAATCTATAGTCACAGCAGTAACTAACATAACAAAAATGGTAAGAGAGGTAGAAAAAAAAAATCTCCAAAGCTCGTTGTTTGAGATGTACAGCTAAGAGAGGCATGTTAGGGCCACCAAGTCTCCGTAGAGGGAATCTATTTCAGTGCTTTTGTGCACATCCCCAGCAGGAGTTCCAATCATTTGGAAGGTACTGAAAAATGTGGCTTCACTGCGCATTAAGGAGGCAGATTTCTGAAGTGTTTGCTCACTTAAAGGACTTACTATTAGTTCTGAGACTTCTAAATCTTTAATTCATGCCCCAACCATTTAAGAAAAGGCTTGGGGAAAAAAACCTAATGGAGCCTGCTGAGTGAATCAACATGTTTTATGAATTAAACATAGATCCTCCTCCTTCCATACTCCTTCTCCTTATTGTTCCCTTCCTGAATATCTTTACATCACAACCAGCTGTCCTGTTCTTTATTTATGCGTTTCCAGGTTCTAAGCAACAACAACCAGCTGCATTTGAAGTCAGTGAGCCAAACCGATGCAGGCCAGTATGTCTGCAAGGCCATCGTGCCGCGCATCGGAGTGGGAGAGATCGAGGTTACGCTTACTGTCAACGGTCAGTTCATATCCGCACACGCTGCTATTTATAGCCATGCTGATATTAGCAGAAACATGGAGGGTGTAAAACAGATCTTCCCTCACGAGCTGAATTTTGAACATGTGCCAAGCTGGAAAGATGAGTAATTTAACCACTTAGACCTCCATGATCTCTGTTTGGTGTCGTTATGTTATTCTCAATGCATTATTTTTCAATGTCTGAGTTGCTTAGTTCACATTTGGTCAACTTTTAAATTTTTAAGGTGTTTTTCAAAACATTTTTTCACACATAATTCTATAATACACCTCCGCTTCATGGTTCATGGACTCATCTTGGACAGATTTTATCTTTTTTGTGGAGCATAACTTTTAATTATTTGACAACATATGTATTTGAAAGAAAATGCAGCTTGAGAAGCTAAATACCAAGATGCAATGCTACTTGACAAGCTAAAGCAGCAATCCAATATTTTTAATTCATTTTTCTTGGGACTATTTGGCTTTAAGCCTAAGAGCGAAGATAAGAAAGACTGTAAATATTAGCATCTGTTCAGAAGTTTTTGTGTCGTTTCCTTCAATAGTTATGCTGCGGCGCCCCCGCGGGCAAGATTGTGAACTGGTTCCTCAATTGATTTGGTTTGTTTGACAGTGCAATGTGAAAGTGAACCTCACCATCTGAAAATGTAACAAATAATGCAGTTTTGGTTCCCAATAGAACCGAGTCTACCAGACAGTCAGTTGTGACAACACCCAAAAATAATAAAGGTGCATGGCAACAAGTTTTTAGCTCTTAATTAAATGCAGGTCAAACAGTGGTTTGGGTGGCAGAGCAGGTTGGCTGCAGACCTGGAGGCCTTCAGTTCAAACCCCACTCCCTTCCTTCCCATGGACAATCAAGGGGGCAGGAAGGGCATCCAGTTTAACACGTCTGCCAAATCTGAGCGCCTGCAGCTGTGGAACGAGTGAGGCTGTGGGGCAAAAGGACAACAACAAATTACATTTGTTTTAAATGATGCAGGAGGGGTTCCAGATCTGACTTCATTTCCGATGTGTGCGAGTGACTATAAAATCTAAAAGTCCAGTACCTTAAAGAAATATTCATACAGGTTAAACTGTGTGGTTGTAAAGTGTAGAAATGTCAAACAAGAAATGGATCGTATGTTGTAGGCTACCACAGAGTGAGTGAGTATAGTGTTGAAGTGGAAGGTAGATGACATGGTTCTCTAAATTTTTAACAAATTTTAAAAAGTTACTATGACAGGAATTGAGCAGTCATTCTAAGACACTCACCACCCAGTCTTGAGTTGGAGTTATTTTTCAAAGAAAAATGAGCAAAAACCTCAAGACGTGCAGAGCTAGTGGATACTCTCTTACAAAATAAACGCTGTTTTAATTCCACCAAAACTAGAGGATTGAATACAAAGTAAGCAGCACTTGTTTGATTTTCATTTGTAATCAAACTTATAATATCTCGTTCTGTATTGTGCAGATTTAACTGAGGAACCTTTTTGTAAAGTCTGCAGATGATTATTTGGTGAGTTTCTGTAGTTCTGACAGGTGAAGGCAACAAATGTGCTGTACACAGTATTAAATGTGAATAGGTACTGTTGATGTTTCCTAACCTGTTCCTCTGCGACGCTGATCCAAACTGACAAAGTACAATAAATATTTCCTCCAGCCCAATATTTTGCAGAAGCCAGTATTTTAATATCAACAAGCTTCATGATTAAACTTATTTGAAATTACAAAACCTAATCCCCCAATTAAAAAAGACTTAAAGATGACCTGTGTTTCCTTGAACATATCAGGAAATGTCTATAGGTTATACAAAATATGTTCATTACATTGTTTGCCCAAAATTTTTCTTGAATAACAGGATTTTAGTTTACTGAGTTCTGCATGTTTTGAGCTCCTTTCAGAATGAGCTGTTCAAGGACCTTCTGTCACTTTAAATCCACATAAGCTGCTGCTAGCCACGCCCCACACCTCAACGTTTACACTCATACGTGAAAATGGCTGCTAACGGATGTGCAGTTTTACAACTCTACATCTTTGAAAAGCAGAAGTAGAGCCTCCTGCACAAACAAGAATGCAGCAAGTAGTTTCTAGGTAGAAAGTCGACAACAAAATATTTGTCATTTCCAGCAGCCATTGTACTGCAGTAAAGCCAGCTGACTAAATGCCCTGCAGTTCTGCTGGGGTTGATAGGTCAGAGGGGCAGCGCCAGCTGATTTGTGACGTTACACCAAAAACTTCTTGCCTGAAATGATCTGGATGGTCTTTTTAAGCACCAGAAGCAAATGGAAGTACAGAAATATGCAAAATATTAATTTTGCACTGTAGTTCCCTTTTAATATGAACAAAAACATCACAATATCCTCTTCCTTTTAGCGATCACACAAACCCGGCTGCATCCTCTAAGAGGAGTTATTCATACTTTAGCAGAGGGAAGTCACTGCATATAACATCAGCCGGCCCGGCACAGCTAACCATGTGCGACAGCTTTTGCTGGGTCAAGACTGCAGTTGACACTTGGTTAAACACCGCCCTGCCACAGATACTCATGAGCTTAGCTTTGGATTTATAACTCAGCTTCGGATTTCCCCTGCCGGTTTCACAGCTGCTTTACTGTTTTGTATCAAGCTTGATCGGATCATATCGCGTGTTAATTGTGCCCCCCTGCAGCAGCCGAGTCGCGTCCTTGTAACTTTTATTTAGTCTTGTCTCATCTCAGAACAGGAGACTGTGTCACAGTCACTGCATTCACACTGTTTTATTCAGGTTGACAGAGAGCGACAGCGCTGCTCTAAGCAGATTTTATGTGACTTTGCTCAAAGTGTCGGTAAAATCAACAAATTACAAAATCTTGCCTCTGCTGGAGTTTCAGAAGTTGCTTTTGAAATAATAAACATTTTTGTGGACTAATCAGATTTAAAGGATTCTGAATTTATGTCCCAGATTGTGGAGAAAAGAAAAATGTCTGAACAGGTTTTTTTTTTTTTTCTGACAACTTGCTGCGTAAATGTTCAGTGATTATCCCTTCACATTCAATTAACAATGTTCTTACACTTCAAATGCAGGGGCTTCTCTGACATGATGTTGACTGTTATGTTAGCATCATTTACCAAATTTAAGAGATGTGAAAGGCCCGAGGGAGCTGGAATGTGCAAAAAGGGAAAAAAAAATATTTAACAAAGTCTGCTACACTTATTTGATCCAAAACATTGGAGGTAAAAGTCTTACAGGTGAGCGTATCAGATCTGCTTCACAGCAGATGTTACAACTTTAAGGGTAGAATAAGCTCAGAAGAACTGATGAGATGCATTTCCTGAAAAATAATCATTCTTCACAAGTGGATTGCAGCTCTTTTTTATATGTCTTGCTTATTGGCCGACTGAGTAATTCAATACCAAGGGCCATGCCAGAACAGTGTCGCTTTAAAGGATTTACTGAAGAGAGTTGAAGACGCCGTAGAAGACAAACGTTGGTACATTTTGATGGAATCATCTGGAGTCTTTCTGCTGAAAGCTACTGAGATTGAGATGCAAATGGGGATTCTGTTTCCTGAGCAAAATAAGGAAATCCTAGATTTCTACCTATGAAAAATGTTAAGAAATATGAGGTAAAGGAGGTAAGGATGTATAAGGGAGATCCGGGTAATGTATGAATGATTATTGGTGGAAGCATAGAGATGCAGGAAAGAGTTAAAGATGAGAGATGTAGGAATAAGGCATGGTGAATAAGGTCAGTGTCAATGAGGGAGGTGTGTTTGAGAGAGGATGGAGGTTGGGATGAAGAAAGGGGGGGGGGTGAGGACTGAGGTAAGTGGAGATGAGTAACATCAGAGATGGATATGGGGACTGAAGTCAATTAGGTAAGAGATATGAGTTAATGGGCCGGGATACTAGGGAGGCGGACTCAGTGCAGAAGTCCATCAGACACGACATGGACTCTACCGTGTACATGTAGTCTGTGTCAGACAATAAACCGCTTTATGGAAAACAGTGTCAAATTATTTTGTAAGCAACACAGAACTCATAGGGCAGAGAGTAGATGGTGGGACAAGAGTGAATTTTCCCTCCTGTCCCTTCAAATTCTCACAGAAAAAAATATTTATTCAACCCTGATCCTGGGAAAGAGTAAAAACACAAAATTTCTGAGTGAGCTATCACAAGAATCATCACAGTCATGTAATATCTCCCATAATAAGCTCAGGAACATATCCATGTCGGAACAATAGTGAAGCTACGTTTTCTGGATTGAACATTTCAGAGAAAAACTGAAACTTTGGTCAGAACCTCGTGTTGCCAGCAGCGTCTGGCACCATCCACCTGACCTCTCCCACCAGAAGTCGAGAAGAGACCGGAAGCGTATCAGCTCAGTCATTCATGGTTTGATGTTTGATCCTCCGTTGCTCTTTTTCTTTGAATCCCAGCAGAGTGCAGCCAGCGGCAGCACTGTGGACTTCTGGGTCATGTAGTTCTTTTAAGCGTAGGCTAGGTTAAGAAAACTAAAACATGGCGGCACCTGTCATGGCAATTTTGTCTATGTTATCTTTCCCGTTCCCGTCTGCTCCCGTTAAATTTTTATCCTGACCATCAAAATCACGTGGCTAACAGTAAAATTTAATCCCATCCTGTGGGAAGCTAGAATAAATGTCAGCCTGAAGTCGAGCAACCAAGTCTCGAGAGTGCATAGCCTGACTGCCGCTCTCTGCAGCAGTGACAGGTGTGCGGCGGCTGCCCACACACATCAGATTTTCCTTCTCCATTATGCTTTTGAATGTGATTTAACCTCGGAGCATCTCAGGTGTGTATGAGTAATCCCCTTTTCTGCCTTGTCGCGTCTCTCCCAGGCCCCCCCATCATTTCCAGTGATCCAGTTCAGTACGCTGTCCGAGGTGAAAAAGGAGGGATCAAGTGTTACATCGCCAGCACCCCCCCACCTGATAAGATTGTAAGTCCGTCCTCTGAAGCTGTAATCTTCTCTAGAGTTGCTTGACCTCTTGTGATTGCATTTCCCTCACAGGGAATCCTGATCAAAGCTCCCAGCTCACCTGGAAAATACTCTCTCTCCTTAGCTTGTGTCACTCGGGGTAAAAGACAAGATGGAGGCGACACTGTTCTCCAAGAGTGTCACTAATATGTGAGAACAAGCTGTTTCTCCTCTGTAGAGGAAGGTGGGACTCATGAAAACAGCTTCTGAGGTGTGTGTTTGAAGTCAAAGAGGAGACACACATCCTCCGGTTCAGATCAGACTGAAGCCAACGCAGCAGAGAAGATCATAACCATTCAGATACAGATTCCAAAATGTTTCATTTTTAAGTGACATCGGATGAGAGCTTTCAGTCTAAAATCATCGAGTGGAGAAAATCGTTTTAACATAAAAAAAAAATCTTGACATCTAATTTGCAGCTTTGCAATAAATGATAACCAATTTCCCACAAATCTTTCTTCCTTTTCTTTGCCAGTAGCCCAGTGCTGAAAGTAATGACCTCTACAGATGTAGTTGGTCGTTTGGAACGCTTTTTAAGCGGTAACGCCTCAGTAAGTGCCGCTGCAGCATTAAGGGAGGCTAAAGTAATTTAATTAATGGAAAACAGAGTAGCTGCAGTAAGCACTAAAGGGCACCAGGTGGCAAATGTGAGTGGTCATTACAAAATAGCTGGTTGGTCCACATCCTCTGCCAACTGGAAGCAGAAGTCTGTCATTTCCATAATCTACTTTTGAACTTTTGCAAAATGGAATTTACAGCCACTAAATGCAGTAGATGTTTAGAAATGTACAGTTAGATGATATTCACTCCTAGAAATGAATTGCAATCTGTATAGCAATTGTAAAAAGCAAATTTCTCCAGTTTGATTAGCAACAGCTCTATCCCTTAGACCCACATGTCACTGATCAGAAAGCCCACCTTTATTGTAATAGCTTCAGAATATTCATAGCTTTTCATACTTTCTTTTTAAAACCTTTCATTCAGATAGACTTTTCTTATGATATGTCAATAATTAGAAAAATGTGCCTGAGGAATATAAGGAATCTTGTCTTATAAGGAATCTCTAGATGCTTGGACCAATCTAGTGTCTGCAGCTTCAGTGACCAGAGAAACAGAAGGAGAAATGACCAAAGCTGAGCACTTTGCTCCATTTTCTGCAGCCTCTGCATATGGCTCATTTCTGCACTAGAACTCCAAATCAAATTGTTGACTCAGACACGCCAACCGAAGCTACTGCAGCTAAACTTCCATCTGTTTTTGGTGTCAGCTTGGCATTTTCCTCTCTTCAGCAGCCCTAAACATCACAGATGCAGAAGTGATCATGGAGGAGGGGGTGGGAAATATTTCCTAACAGAGGTTTCCAGATGTTATGTCACTAAATGATGTGAATGGTTTCATTTCACCCCTGCAAAATTGTGAAAAACAGTAAAAAACAGTAAAATGATCCATCCAGGCTTTTGGTTTCAATCGCAGGATAACATTATACTTCCACATCTCAAAGGCAATCAGACAATGTCTGTGACTAACAAAATGATTTGCTAAAATATCAAATATAAAAGAGCATATCAAGTTTATCTTCTGTCCCTGCTTTGTGCTTTTGTGTTTCCCTTTTTCTGCCCTGTCTGCATGTGACAAACAGCGTCTTAAAGAATCCAATGTAATTTGTTCTGCTGCTGCCAGACTTTGTCCACCTAAGCAAACCGTATTATCACAGAGAGGCGATATTTGCTTGGTTTAGCCATTTTTGGAGCAGATCTTCCTTTGTGTGCTGATTGAGAATTAGATGTCGTTGCAAATTCTGAACTGCAGAGATCTTGCTAAGCAGATAGCTTTGTATATTTGCCCCCACAGCATTATAGACAAAAAACAATAAGTGAGGTTGCAAAAACATAAACGTTGTGTATATTAGATACATCATGGCAACATTTATCAAACCTCAATAAAAGAAGAATGACCAATACAGCGCTGCACTATGAAATAGTTTATGTTCTGAGATCCACTTGAAAGCAGAAAGTTGAAATTTAAACAGGGTTTGAAAACAAGCTCTGAAAGAGATCGGTGACGCTGCTGAGCTGACGGCCGGATCCCGTCAGAGTTTAGGAACTTTGATTCTCTCGGTTTTGACTGGAAGAATTTACAGCTCTCTGCCGGAGAGCTACAGTCTTCCTGCTGAAGACTGGGTTACCAAAAGGTCAGATGCATAAGAGGTTGATGCCAGAAAGTCAAAAGTTCAAAGTGGTATTTTGAAAATATTTTTAAATATTAATGGGAAGTGTTGCAAAAAGATATGCCCCCGGAGTTAGGATTTCTTGACGCTTAGTTTTCAATAAAAGTCTGTTTGCTGAGTTTTGTACATTTGGAGCTGATAAAGTGAATTTTAGCTTTAGATGTGAAATAGTTAGACTTAATAAGGCAACTGCATTTTTATATTATCCTCTGACTGCAGACTTCTCATAAAAAATAGATTAATTGTGATCCAGGTTGACACATTTTTCTCAACTCAGTATGTCGGATGAGGCTGCATGGATTAGGAGGTATAGATAAATGATGAATAGATGTGTTGTGTTCTTCTAAACAGCTGGCAATGCGTCAAATATTCTGTGCCTGCTTCTAATAATTAATGTGAATGCTTCCGGTAGAAGTTTGGTGAGGTTAAAAGGAAATAAAACTCCTTAAAAAACTGTTTATACAGCCTGAACTTCTCCAAATTTGCTCACTAATCTTCTCAATCAAACCTCTGAAGCCTTCAGGGAGGGGAAGGATTTATACTGAGATTAAATTACACACAAGATAAGTTTTTACTTTCCCTAAGAAGCAACATCTCAAAGCAACAAGTTGTTCAGGATTTATTTTGTGGTATCTAATTAAATGAGTTGAATACAAATACAAGCCACAGTTTTAGCTTTTATTTGTTAAAAAAACATGTTTTCTGTTACTTAAAATCCCCAAAAAAGGTTCTGAAAGTAGCTCAGAACCACTAAAGGTGTAACTTTAGTGGGAAATCCTTCAAACTTCAAGCAACATTACGTAAGTATCCATTGCTTAAGTTTGATGTATTACACAAAGTGTGTCTTTGTAGTCATGCATGATTGAAAGGAGTGCCTCTCACATTGCCTTCTCGGAAATTTGTAATTTAATTTTCTCTTCAATTTTTCAGAATAAAAATGGATTAAGCCAGTTTTTTCTTTTTTTGCTTTTGTTTTTTCATTTCTACCTTTTCCTGGAAATCACTGGAAGCGATGCTTGATAAAACTACAATTTATTCTGAACTGAATGTTTTATAAGATCCTGGCAGCGTAATATGTTATTGAAACCTTCGAGGGGAAAAATAGAGGAATCTTTAGCCGTAACAAAAAGAAGCAACAAAGGGAAGAAAAAAAAATAAATCCATTATTTCAGTTTGACGTCTAGAATGAGTGAAGAGGGCTGTGGGGGAGCAATAAATTGAAATCAGAGGAAGAGGGATTGAGGGAGAGTAAAATTTTGTACCTTTCAGCGTCAATTACCCAATTGTGCAGTGCCGACGTGACAGAAATCAGAGCTTTTAGAGCGATTCAGCCCCCTGCTGCACTGCCAGCGAGCCCGGAGCGTATAATGCGATACGACATTATAGTCCAGGCTTAATGCAGAGACACGGGGACTCATAAAATATGGAGTGCGGTGCTGCGTGCGTGCTTGTGCACGTGTGCAATGAGGCAATGACAGACTCAGAAACAGCAAAATAAATAAAAAATACAGACCCAGACAGAAGCGATGCAACATAATTATTGTTAGAAAGAGAGATTTAGAGGAGTCGACAGTACAGACAAACAAAAGGACGCATTAGATAAAACTGTCAGGAAATAAAAACGAAATATTGGCAGGATTTTGGATTTGTAACTCACTGAGTCATCTTTTTATTTTTTTCAACATCATTTAAAAGGAACATAAGCCTAAAATATGGCTGGATGCATATTTGATGTTGTAGTGCTCCATATTTAATATGTTGGAAATTCCTCCTTGGCACATTTTAAGTGGCAAAACCTGCTTGAGATTTTAACACCCATGTACACCTGCTGCAGCGTTTTATCTGCCTTCTGGTTCCTTCATGAGGAATTCATTCCCTTTCCAGTTCGGGAATTTGCAACATGACTAATGCAGGTGTAATTAACCTTCATCAACCCCAACACAATCAGTTTTTTAATCTTTATTCTTGACCATGTCTTTCTAGATGTGATTTTTTTTGTAGATATTAATTCTGAGATGAAGTGAAATTAGCATTATTGATCCCTGAGGGTAAATTGCAGAAACAAAGAATGGAGCATAGATAAAAAATTTAACAAATTAGAGATTTGAAAGTACCGTAACTGATACAAATCTCTCTCTTCGAAGGATCTGTGTTCAAACTGCAGATGGTTTTGTGTCCCAATTTCAAGTGGGTTTGGTTTTGGTTTCCACAGGTTTGGGCGTGGAAGGAGAATGTTTGGGAGAAGGAGAAAGGCACTCTGATGGAGCGGTACACGGTGGAGCAGAGCAAACCCCAGGCCCAAGGCGGCGCCGTCCTCTCCACCCTGACCATCAACAACGTCATGGAGTCCGACTTTCACTCCCCGTACAACTGCACCGCCTGGAACTCATTTGGACCTGGAACCATGATCATTACCCTGGAGGAGAAAGGTATGCTGGATCCAAACAGAATCAAAACCTGTTTTCAATCTTCAGGATGTCCAAGATTCACTGAAAGTCGCTGTATCGCAGTATTTTTAAAAAACTTGATTTTCCTGTATCTGTTACTACTTTAGTACTGCATGCTTAGTACTTGTGAAATTTGGTTTTGAGTTTCATATCTGCACCAGAATGTTTTCTAGCAATCTGCAGAATTTCACCTCAGTTTTCACTTTCTCTTACATTAGGAGAGAAAACAATACTTACCATTAGCATGAACTCAAAAATCAATCTGTTTTTAACTGGTAAGTTTGAGGTTTTCATAAGAGGGCTCTAAATCCTGAGGTTGATGTTTGATTGATTTTGTTTGTAGGCATTTAAATGTCCACTATAAACACTTTGCACAATTTGGAGATGTGTGCACACCTGGTTGCAATAACTGAGGCTACATGTGGTGGCACTAAAAAGACAAAAGACTTGGACATAAAATATACATTGTATTTTTAAAATATTTTATATTAGGCAGCATTTTGCAGCTCAGAAAGTACAGCTTAGAGTCACATTGAGTTGAAATAATTGCTCTAGTTTTTTTTTAGTTTCAGTTTGTTGCTACTTTAGACGATGTGAGTCAACAAAAGAAGAGAAGAAACAAATACTGGCATTGCAAATCTAATTGTTTATAATATTTGCTCATGATTGCACAAAATTGTCAGCTCTAATTAAAGCAGACTAGTTGCATCTAATATTCTATCAATGTTGGATAGAAAACGTTGATAGAATATTAGAATGTTACTTCTACTGTGTGGGACTCAGAGATTTGTTGACTTTTCTGCTTTTATCAAAGATTAAGACCGAGTCAAAACTGTTGTGATAAAGCAAATAATAAAAACTTTAGTTTTAACCAGTTCCCATTTGAAACAGATGAAGCTGTGTGACTCAGACCGACCTCTGCGTGTTCCTCGTCTTTCCTTGGTGGCTGTTTTGTTATGAAATCTCAGATCTCACATTATATTGGAGAAAATGGTTTCTCCATGCTCTGTCAGTCTGATCCTGCTCTTATTCTCTGCGCCGCTGCATTCCACAGGCTTTAGAAAATCTACCAAAACATCTCGGAGAGCGACAGAGTTTTGGATTTATTCTTTACACACGTCCACTGAAAGCGTTTTCATCCCCTTGTCTGACGAGCGCGCCTTATCAACACAACCAGCCCTCAGAGATTCGGCTTTGAGCGAGGACACAGAAAGGATTTTCCCTTAAAACTGAGCGGCGTCCTCGTTAAGTTTTTGTGCAGCAGCGAAGCCGCAGCTGTCCCTCAACCCCCGACCCTCCTTCTGCTTGTGTTCGTTTCAGATATTGTTCCAGTGGGAATTATCGCCGCTAGTACAGTGGGCTCCTCCATTCTGCTGCTTATGATTCTGCTGGCACTCGCCTTCTTCTTCTACCGCCAACGCAAAGGCAGTGAGTTGAAAACTGCGTGTTTTTTTTTTTTTGTTTTTTTTTTTAATGTTCACACTTACTCTGCCTGTCAGTCTTTCTTTCATCGACAACCCCTGCTCTGTCATTTTTATGTTACACGAAGTTAATGACATATGCCAGCCGCACAGCATTTTATTCAAATGAGATTAATGAATATTCATGTTATATGGCAATCGGCCTTAAATCGCCCACTTTATGTTTTCATTTCCTTTTGCTGACATTGACTTGCCTGATATTCTCTTGCCACTTGCACACGCAGGATAAAGTAGCGACATAAATAAGAGCTCTGAAACAAAAGCCTTTAAAGGTGAATGGCATTTAAATCATAAATTTCTATATGCGTTATTTCTATAGCCAGCGGCAATCCAATTAGTAATTATGAACACACACCACGCTTCGTCAAACCAGAGATGTAAAAGCCCTGTTGTGGCTTTCAGATGTTTAATTTCGAGCTGCTTCACCGGAAATAAAGAAACAGGAAAAGACGTTGAAGGTGACTGGCAGAGTCCCCAGAGGGATTTTCAGGGGATAAAAGTACATACTCTGGTTCAGAGCTGATAAACACGGCTACAGAAGAGATATGGTTCAGAAAGAGAAACTCAAACAAACATTGTCGTCTCTGCAGATAAACAGTCTCCTGTTTGTTGTCTGCGATGGAGCGCGAGACTTCACAGATGGGAATCTTTTAAGGTTTCTGGCAGCGGAAGGAAGTCGCTCATGTTGGCAAACACTGAGTGTTCGCTTGTGGAGACTTGAAAAGTGCAGTTCTTCAAAAATAACGAAACAATATTAAAGCCATTTAGATTTTTTTTTAAACAAAACCTCATGCTTAGTTTGTAATTAGCAAAGAAAATGTATAATTCTGAATAGAAATATTCCACTTCAGCCTGTGTTTTTCTTTTGAGTGGCCCCAGATCCAACATTTGCCATTTTGTTCAAACCTACTTCCATTTCCATAAACAAACCATGTCATATCCATGTATTTAAAGCTGTAGTATGTAACTTTAAGAAGTTTTTTTACATATTTGTCAAAACTGTCACCATATTCTGACAGTGTAACATGAGACAGATAATCTATGAAAAGATCCTCCATGAACTGTCGCCATCTAAAGAAATGCACCACTCTGACCAAAAACGGCCACTCAGAGCCAGGAGGAGGGGCTTAGTGATGTCAATCAACCTGATGTGCTTGTGGAGAAACAAAATACTGTTACAGGAAAATCATTTATTCACTGTTATAAATGGGCATGCTAACCAGCCTTAGCATTCACAACAGACTCAGAAAGATGCTCCAGCATAGCAGAGGTTGAACAGCGCCACATGGAGGATGATTGACAGCGCTAAGACCCTCCTCCTGGGTCTGATCGGTTGCTTCCAATTAGCACTGGAAGCACTGGGAGAAGGTGGAGGAGCTCGATTTTTTTTTCACAGATTACACCCCAGGCCAATCAAATATGTAAAAAAAATATATATTTTTTTATATTAAAGTTGCATACCGCAGCTTTAACTGTTGTGTCTGAGTGATTTTTTTTTTCATAGTTAAGAATTTTGATGCATTTTAACATAAATCTTCCAAAATAATTATAATTCAGTTTGGGGTTGTATTACTTCTGAGACTTTTACATTGCACCATATTGTGAAACATTTTTTTTTCCCAGGTCGCCGAGGTGTCACACTCGGTAAACCAGACATCAAGGTAGAAACAGTCAACAAAGAGACCCACAGCCTGGAGGAGGAGGCGGCCAACGTCTCTACAGCAACCAGAATGGTCAAGGCCATGTACTCCGTAAGTAGACTCCCATCTGAGTCACCGGGGGCGGGGAGAGGAGGCGTACGGGTCATTGGTCTTAAATGTACAAATACACAGACAGTCAGGGCGACAAGGCAGGAGGGGCTCACACACACACACACACACACACACACACACACACACACACACACACCACACACACACACACACACACACACACACATACACACACACACACACCAAGGAAAAACTGAAAGCAGAAATAATCTTAAATGTCACACAAGGATAAGTATTCTGTTGAAAACCAACACCAACCCCCATTCAAAAAAATAACAAAAATTGCATACTAATATTCACACTAATAATAAATAAACAAACTTTAATGTGTTTTGGGGAGATTTTACCACTGCCAGGTTCAGCATAATCGGGAAGTGGAAGGAAAATTCATGGCTTCACGTTTTGTAACAATAAAAATCTGAAAATGCGGCGTGCATTTTTATGTAACTTCTTTGCAGTTCCACATGTTTCAGTAAGTCTGTCGGAAACGTCTTAACCAGGATTTCACATCTACAGACAAAACCTTTGGTCCATTCTTTCAAAAGCTCCCTGGACCTGGAACGAAAAAGCACTTTTCAAGCCCTGACGTAGAGTTTCAACTGAATTTTTATCTGGACTTTGACTAGGCCATTCTCCAGCTGTACAGGTAGAGTTGTGGACCAGGTGAAAGGTGAACCTACATCACCGGTTGTGACTGTAGGCTTTAAGAGTGGCTTTCTTCTTGCCACTTCCATGAAGGCCAGATTTTGAAGCGTATCGACTAAGGAGTGTTGTTCTGTCCTGAGTTGTGGATAATTGCAGCTCCTCCAGAGTCACCATAGGCCTCTTGGCTGCCTCTTTGACTGATTCTCCCCTTGTCCTTTTCCACAATGATCTCCCTGACCTGTCTGCTGTACTTCTCAGTCTTCATGATGCTGTTTGTTCACTAATGTAAAATAACTGGATTTATTTAGTGGTATCAAGGCAGAGGTAATACCTTTCATTAACTTCAATAAAATATTTTAAATGCACATTAGATCCTGTTATTTGCAATAGTTACAGACCACTTCCACCTTTTAAAAATGCTTTAAACTGCCTATTTTAATAGTTCAAACACCTAATATACCTTAATATGTACTAATGATGACAGTGGAAACTGTTTTAGCTCTACAGCAGAATCTAACCACTGCAGTCCTTATCTCTACTCTTGGAGATTCAGCCAATCAGTGGCAAGGAAACTGAACGCCGCACCAGGATTGGCAGCTTTACGATGCCAGCCGATGTCGTGTCAAGTCACGTTGAAGTATTTCAGCTTCCAAAGCTGCAGGTTCTTTTGAATATTTTATTTTTTCAATCTTAAAAAGTCCACGAAGAGGCAAATTTTCCAGGAATGATTCGGAGTCATGTTCCTCAGAAAACTCCTCATATCAGTTAATTTGTGAATCCTGACCAGAAGCAGATGGGGGAGCGCTGCAATGTGATCAAATGTGAATATTCTCAAATATAAAATTCACAAGTGCACACTAATGTGGTACTTGTGAAATTTACTACTTCACAAGCTATACCTCTGTTACCGTTTCATGTCATCATCATACATGCTGTCCTACCCACTAAACTTTTATGCCCATGAAGGCATAAAAGAGCAACATACACCCATTCAATCAAAAATACACACTCACTTTAACATTGTGCTCCTTTTAGAAAATCCGTGGATGAACCGGAGAATCTAATCGGCGGCGCCCCTTTGAGAAGGTTTCAGACCGCGGCCCAGAAACGTTTATTCTCCCCACTACTCTAACCGCTTCTCGTCTTTCACTCTCTTGGGATGAAAAAGCTGAAACTCTGTTTTCCTCTTCCCTCCCTGTCGTCCTCTTCCTTTCCTTTCTTCACCCTCCCTCTTTCCGTGTGTGTGTTTCGTTGTTTGATGGTTTAGTTTTTGCCCTCTGTTTCCCTCTCTCCCTCCACTCAGCCATTCAAAGACGACATGGACCTGAAGCAGGAGATCAGGAGCGAGAGCGACACGCGGGAGGAGTACGAGCTCAAGGTGAGATGAGTCAGCGAAGGGGTTTTCATGTGCTGACTCCGGAGGTTTTCAGGAAAACAATTATCTGCAGCATCGTTGGCATCATTTCCTGCATGTTGCATGAGCTTTGTGGTCGAGTTCATCTCCCAGTTCCTGTAAGGTCTTGTTTTTCCTGCAGCACAGCATTTTCAAAACCGGTCGAAAGGTTCCTGTTTGCAACAAGAAAACTTTTATTTATCATGACTTTTTAAACTGTGCTGGGAAACAAAATCCCCTCATCTTAACATGTTTGTTTCATAGAAAGGCTTTTCTCGAAATAGGCCTTAAATATTTAAAGCCAAAAGTGATTCTGCAGTCGAGTACATCATTACTTGTCCTTTAATATTCTAAGCTAAGCTTAATATGAATAAATATTTAGTTTCTTGGAAATGTTATTAAAGTTTTTCCTTTGTGGTCTATGCAGAATCAGTATGTGTGACTATCTGAACACCTGTGGACCAGGACATTCTCCAGAAATGGCAAAATAAAGATTATGGCATAAAACTGTATCTAGAGAGTTTGTGTCTGTATGACATTCTACAAACTTCTCTAAAATTACATGGAAACATTAAAAATTATGTTCCATTGCTTCATTAAAACATTCAAACAAACACATTTTTTCTTGATTCATTCGATTGCTATTCAGCAAAAGCCTGTTAAACATCAACTGGAATCAGATGTATTGAAGGAGAAGAACATCTGAAATGTACAAGGGAAGTCAAATAAGATGTATTTTTATAGCTCAACAAGGCAGTTCAAACAGCTTTACACCATAAAAACATCTTGCAGTCACCAACAAACTGAATAGATTTGCTTTTTCCAGATGTCTGAAACGTTTCTGTTTCTTACGACTTATTTTTTTTTTTTTTCTCTAGGATCCAACTAATGGATACTACAACGTCCGAGCCACCACCCACGACGAGGCGCGACCCCAGTCCCGTGTCGTCCATTACCAGGGAGAGTTTCGCCCCCCGAATCCAAGCGCCGGGCCAGGCGGAGCCACATCCGGCGGACCTTCAGCTGCGGTCAGCGGTGCGGTTCCTCCCAGCGCGGTGCCAGGCTCCAGGGCAGGCTGCTACGACCCTCGCCCGCCCTCCAGGATGTCCCACGCTACCTACGCCCAATTCAACACCTTCTCTAGGGCGGCACAGAGGCAGGAAGCTCCTCCAAATCCTGCTCTCCCGTCACCCGGAGATTTCCCCGGAGGAGACTGTGGCCTGCTCGACAGCTCAACCCAACTGCCATACGACAGCTACGGATATCCCTCCCAGTATCCCAGCTACCGCATGGGCTTCGCTCCCACCATAGAGGAAGGGCCGGCCTATGAGATGTACCCGACGGGACAGGGGACCGGGTCTGGCCCCGGAACGGGACAGCAAAGTCCTGAAACAGGCTTGGCAAAGTACGGGAGCTCCACCCGCTTCTCGTACTCGTCCCCTCCGTCTGACTATTCCCACAGACACACGCAGCGAATGCAGACTCACGTGTGAGGAAACGCCGAGGCGCTTTCCTGGATTTGCTTTAGGCATCAGCAGTGTTTTCACATCCAGTGTAAATCCTCCCGTTCTGTGCGTGGATCTTCAACAATCTGTTCTCCATTGCAATCACCGCATGGAAAACCATTTTATTTTTTTTTAACAACAGTGTGACACCCCAACATTTAGGAAAGAAGCAATACATGCAGAGTGATGTTCACCCTGATCCACGCAGGCCTCCTGTCTGCTGCGGTTACCCATCAACAAAAGCAAAAGCGAAATTCACAATCAGGAGATGAAAAGAAGAACAAGAAGAGCACTTTGCCAACTTGGACCACCTCTCCTCACACCCTCCTGTCTTTGTAAATAATGTGAAATTTGGGCCATTTTAAAGTTATATTTCTTGTATAAATACGTATATAAACAGCAAACCTCTCAGCAAGCCACACTTTTTGCATTCTCTGACTTGCATTGCTGAACACAAATCCAAACATACAGCCACATTTCTTTTTTAAAAAAATGCATCAAAGGGGCAGCTTGGACTATGAATATAGCTGGCACTTTTCATTAAAACTTGCTTAATTGCTTTTTTTTTCTTACAAAATCTACCTTGATTTGTGTGGGACAGTTCGTCTGGAGTGATCGGATTGCCAGTTCCTATGTGCCAACACACACAAAAAGAATTAAATGGTGTCTTTTCTTTTTCAAAGCGTGGACAATGAGGTGCTCCGGGTGACAGGATACTGTACAAGACAAACGGAGCAGTAGCAAGCATCTCCGCTCCTTCTCCTCCTAGTATTGTGTTTCTGTCATCATCACCCATTTCTATACCTAATATTTCACCTAAAGTCGATGCTATAGATGGTGTTTGTGAGACAAGGTGTGGTGGGAGCGCCTTTTCATTCTATACATTTCTGCAATTTGTGCAAAAAGATACCTCCCCTATCTTCAAGTGTTAAAAAAAATATTTGTTTCTCTCACTTGCACAGTAGAATAGATTTTTTTCCATATTTATACTGAAGCATATGAAAAAAACAAACAAAAAAAAAACAACGGCATTCAGAAACATTTTATAATATTTTTATAAGGAGTTGTGGACCAAAGGTTCAGCATTTTGGGTGACGCTCACTTTTTAACGTGTAACGCGGCGTTACGGTCGGAAACGGTCCGAGTTCCTTTAAAATGAAAATGGTTTTTAATGTTGTAGGCTAAACGTAGAAAACTTAAAGAGCTTCACCTCGAAATGACAAGTATCCAGCTGATTCCTGCTACGGATATATTTGTTTGGCGTGAAACTCTTTCTTTGACTTCCTGTCTTCTGACTGGACTGCCTTTTTTCTAAAGCTGGTGACGACATTCAAAACGACGGTCTTGGAGCGAGCAGCTGCTCGGGTGGAGCGAGAAGGTTTAAATGTAGTCTAACATATCAAAGTGAGGTAGAGAGGGTTCTATCTAGCTCATATGGTACTTTGTACTATTTGTAAGTATGCTGATTTTTTTTCTCTGCAACAGAAACTCTGCTGGTGTCTTATGTCTAAGATTTTTCATCGTGTCATGTCAGGTCTAGGTGTCAAATCTGGCCTTCAATGCAGAACTTGGTACTCGAAACTTGAAACTGAGGGGATAAATCATGCAAGTTCCTCTCCCTCCTCTAAGTTGTGCTCAGTGTTGTTGTTAAACTGTGGAAAAAACTGTTCTGTTTAAACATACAGCGCCCTCTACAGTCAAAAGAACCCCTTGTAAAGATATGTAAAAAGCCTAATTATAAAGGCATATTTTAATTGTTGTGGCATAATCTCAGTTTGTAAATGTTTTAAAGATACATTTATTAATTTGAGTACATTTATTACCTAAGAGAAAAATATCCAGCACTAATAAATAATTTACTGAGGGAATCATCTGGATTCCCTTTGCTCCACTTGGTGAGTCATTTCTGATATTTGGCCATGTTCTTTTGATCATCATTCTGCTAAAAGACCCAATGATGATCTATTTTCCATTTTTCTGACAAAGCAAATCAGATATTTATTCAGAATATCCTGGAATCTCAAAGAATTCATAATGCCATGCACTTTAAAATGAACCTTTCGACAGTGAGCATTCCCACAGCGTCACAGTGGCAAGAAGCTGTTTTCTGCACATTTGTCTTTTCTTTCACATAAGACCCTCTGCAAACTGGTCGCCAAAATGTCCAAAGCTCTTAGTCTTTAGCGTTTAGCAAACTCTGCATTTTGACATTTGTGATGGTAGGACAGAAACAGAAACATGTTTTCTTGCATGTCTCCAAAACAACAAAATGCCAGTTAGGTTTCCTTCATTGTGGAGATATTTTTTTTTTCCTTTTACTTCCTTTACCATCGTTGTACATGTTGACAAGATAATCTTGGATGCTTATGCCGAATTGTTTGGTCTGAAGGTTTATTCCTATTTTGAGGAGTGTTTACATGTGATGTCACTATTATAATATAAAAGGTTATGGATAAATACTTCGATAATCCCAGACGCCATTAAAAAAATTATGCAGTTTTAGTTTTCAGGAAAAAGCTGAAAACAATGATTTAAAAATAAATTACTATTCCTCGTGTGAGATTATTTTTCTCTGCTTAAATGTATTTAAATTAAGTTTTTCACATGACCCCGATTTTCTTACATCTCAGTGAGGTGTCGGTGTCGTCTCAAACGGATCAAGGTATTTCTTATTATAGTTTCTAATATCAGCTATTAAACCCCTCAGGTTTAATATCAGAGCATTTAAGCTTTTTGTATACTAAGTAAATGAAAAACAGATTGATTTTTTTTTTTATTTTAGCCAAAAAGCCCCGTCTCCCCCAGTGGATTGAAGTTATTTATGTTTGCACTCGGAGCTTAATGAGATTCGACTAAACTGCTCTGTTCATCATCACACCAACTCAAAACGTCACATTTTATGGCGACAAGAATTTGTTTAGTGGAATACAAGAAAAGTGCGTCAATAATCACGATACCAACGTTATAAGCTTCCACCACATTAAGTTTGTTTTTTTTCTGGACAAACTGAAGACAATAAACCTTTCTATTGCACCCATCAGGAATAGATTCTATATTTCATTTAATACCTTTCCAAAAGTTCCCATCCTGCAGGCTTCACTGAGCAGGTAAATTTAAAAGGTGCAGAAAGCAATAAGGAGTCACTCACTTGTATCTGTATTCTACATTTTGGAGCAGTTAAAAATGATTGTGCATTAAATAAGACCCCTGGCTGCAGAGGCTATCAGCCACTCCAGAAGTAATCATCGACTGTTTATATTTATCAGTCGCCCCATCAACCCTTCATGGTATATTATGGTAATTGTCTGCAGAGGGGCTATAAAAATGTGTTTATAGCTCTTGTTTTCTATAAAGGCAGAGAAAGAAAATCTCAGCCACGCCGGTTTGTATCTCGGCGGCAACCCTGCAGCTCCAAGGTCACGATGTAAACCATGTCAGCCGGGGTAGAGCGGCAGGTGGAGCTGCGTTTTAAATTTTAAACCGTTATCACCCCCTGTGGAACGGCGCGCTGTAATCTATTTACAGCCGTTTTACAGAGTTGTAGCTGAGCAGTATTTTGCATCTGACTTGCAATCTTGTTACAACCTTGTGGAAGGATGAGTGGATTTGACAGAGAAGGTGCTGAGGCTGTTGCACGCATAGCCAATCCATGCAGGTACTTGGGTATTACCTGTGGTGGCATTACAGTGTGTTGACATTACAGTTCATATAAAATGTTAAACACACATGGCCGATGCTGAGGTACAGCAGTGGAAAAATGACTGCAGGCTCGTCTTACTACATGAACACAGCATCAAACCGTAGCTGAATTTGAAGGAAATATGGACACTTTTACCTCATTAGGTTGTTTTTCCGTGTCTTTTTCTTATCCTCCATGTGTTTTTCTCTGTGCAGTGTGTGCTGATGGTTTCTTTCAAACTTGCTGCCATGTGTCAAATGAAAAGCCATCTGCCAGCTGCTTCCAAATGTCAGACAAAACAGAGAATGAAATCACCTGAATATCGCAAACCTTTCTTCCAGATTCCCATCATTTAGTCCCCCCATCACACCGTACAGTGTAGGTATGTCTTTCTGGCTTGCTTCTATTTCTGGTGTCTGTTTTATAGAATATATAAATACTCATGAGTTCATCATATCCACTTCAACATTATTCTGATTTATTTTTATTTTAACCAAATAAGTATAAGTATATTGTATTTACTTTGTGGTACATCACCAGTTGAAGCGAGGACCAGTCCAAAGTGTCTTTCACATTATAAAACACATTCCTTGTTGGTTCTGATCTAATTAATCAACTAATTTAAAAAAAGTTGGGTATTGAACATCTGTGGCCTAAAGAACTTGTCGGTCATGCTAGAAATAGCCTGAAGTGGGTCTCAACTAGGCCAACCCAGACCAGGACCAGGCCAGACCCATGCTGGGCCGGCCCAGACTGTCTGCTGAGCCTTGACATCCAGTTTTACTGTATGAATCTTTCAGTGAGTGCCAAAAAAAACCCATCAACTGAGCAGACGTGCAAATGCAGCAGCAGTTTGTGTTTATTCTGACTCTGTGTGTTTATGTGTGGGTGGATTCAGACAGACACACGTGTTTTACGATGTCCAACTTAAAGATGCATGTGTGTGTGTTTTGTGTGTGTGTGTGTGTGTGTGTGTGTGTGTGTGTGTGTGTGTGTGTGTGTGTGTGTGTGTGTGTGTGTGTGTGTGTGTGTGTGGGCAGTATGCAACCCAAGTCATTAGAAACATGTTAGGACCAGTGGAGAGAAGAAATGATGGTTTGACTGATAATTTCATATGTTGGTCAGTCACTCCTGCGGGAATGAAGGAGACCTTTCCTGACCACAGCGATAAAAACCCTGAAAATGCAGATGTTCCTCCTAAGTGTAATTTTTAACAGCTCAAATGTTGTTTGAGTGAAATATTGCTTTAAGTTCAGTTTTTGTTCAATATCTCATCATGATAAACCTAATTTTTAACAGAAGAAGCCGGTATGATTTGGCTCTTTTCCTTGTCCTGCAGCTTTAATCATATTATTATTATGTTTTTATTTCTATTCAAATGTGAGACAAAACTAATACCTACAGCTAACAACTATCGCTGTTTGGTTGTGACGCAGATAACAAGAAGAAAACAAAATAAACATGTTGAGGTGAAGAGAAGTTTAACCAGATGAGTTAAAACATTGATATATTTTGATGTGTTATAAAAAGGTTAACATTTGATATTTTATCAGCCTTTTTGCGTAATAAGAACAGCTAAGTTCTGTATTTCTAAAAGTAAATTATTGTATTACAACAGCAACCAAATCTAAGCCTTTGAAAGCTTTGTCTAGAAAACTATTACAAAAGATTAAACAGTAAATCTGATCCTACAAATAAGTACATAGCCTACTAGGATTTTTTTAAATGGAGACATTTTCAAAAATTCAAAAATATGTGAAAATGATACATTTACGTTTTTTAGTTTTTGCGCAAGGTTGTTCTTTCATGTGTTAAATCTGAAAGTTACATTAATCAATATAGACGTTTATAACATGCATATGTACCGCGGCTCCAGACTTGACAAAAATGCTATGCAAATGCATAATTTACTAATGAAAATGCTAAATAAAGTCATGCTGTATTTTGTTATCTGCACTGACTCACATCGGCATGCTTAATGCTTGAAGTGGCTGGCGGAGGAGGATAGCTGGACTTTATTTATGATTAGTTCAGTTAAATATACAACATGTTGGCTCTCATATCTCTGATAGAGAATTGAACCTTCATCCCAAGATGGTCAGACAGATCTTGGTTAACAGTTAGCACTAGTTAACACTAAAACCGCATTTTGTCTTGACCAAATATTTAGATGTTTGCTGAATTATCAGATTAATTTAGAGATCTATGTCACACTTTTCAAAATAATGGTATTTTTTCCTCTCATTTTAATTTTAGGAAAAGAGCCAAATCATAACATTGATTTCTTAGAGGAAAAAGAAAATTATGATTAGTTTTAAAATTCCTACTGTTTGTCGGTCAAACCCTAGTTGAATGGTGGACAGACGTTGAACGAGAAACCGCTTGACCTTTGATTGCGTGTGAGTCAGAACAGAAAGCTTGTTGCTCATCTGGCTGCAGAGCCTGTCTGCTCTCTGCATGAGGGAACAAGAGGATGTTCTGCTTGACGCCGTTGACTGTCTGATTATCACTACAGTGAGAAAGAATCCATGTTGCACTTAAAACCGCGTGAAGTGGAGACAGAGATGGTTACGAGGCAGATAATGAGTGAGTCCAATCAAGCGTATATAATCTTCATTCTCCAGTTCTTGATTTGTATCCCTATATATTGTTCATGTGTATTAAGTTTTGTTCGGTACTAGTATATTGTTTTTGTTCAGAAAAAAAAATGTGTGAAAACAAACTTACAAGATACTGAAATATAGTTTTTTTTCTTTCACGTTTCTTGTCATGTTTTTGCTCAAATTCAATGTAATTATTTTTTCACAATATGAAGAAAATAAAAGATTACACAGTTTCATAAGAAGTTTGCAAAAGTCTTTTATTCACTTTGCAATTAATGAACTCATTATGTGGCTAAATTAGATGATAGAATAATGAACTTAATTATTTTTTTTATTCCCGCAATAAGATGCTGGGAAGTTGTTAGTTTAAGAATTTTAACCCAACAAAGACAGAATAGCTAAAATATCTCAAATACTCTGTCCACCTCCTGTATGGTTGAATTAGTACTTTTTCACAGTACTGTGAGTTTTTCAATTATGGCCTTTGAAATTTATAAAATTCTTGAACTTCATTACATCATAAAAACATCTGACAAAAAGATATAGCAACACTGACGCAGTAAAGTTTGTAGAAAACCAGATTTCTGCCTCCATCAAAACTTTTCCCCACATGTTCGTAATAAAGGTTTCTGTATTTCACATGCAGTTTATTCAGGTCAGACTGACTGCACTCAAACACATTGTTAGTAGTTTGTGGAGTTGAGCAGAGTGAAGGAGAATGTAAAAGTGTGTCTAAGTTTAGCACAGAAGAATTAAGGAGAATAAAAAGCTGCTTCCCTGAATTTGAGCTCAGCGCATAAAGCCACAACAAACACCTGCAGAGTTTCTCTTGTTCCTTTCTTTTTTCTTCCTTTGTCTTGAAGCACTGCTTTCTTTTTCCTCTAATATCCATCTCTCATTTATTTTTCATGAAATATTTTTTCTGATTGTGTCTCCGTCTTCCCGTCTCTTCTTGTTTAGTCACTTTTCAGGGTTTTCCTGAAAACATCAGTTTTCTGCTTCTAGCATCTTCTTATCTCTCTCTTTCACCTCTTCCGCTTCTGCATGTCAGTACAGATTCTCACTTTGCCACATTTTCATGACTCTTTCAAATTTCTGTACAGCTTTTCATCCGTTAGAGGAGCTCTAACCTACTTTCCCTCAACTTCACCCCCACCTTTCTCATTGTCACTTTTCTGTTCTCACTTTCTTACTCACTTTTCACACATCTCTTTCTCTAACCTTTTGTTTTCTTTGTTCATTTTCTCACCTTTGCCCTTTTAACTTCTCAAGCTTTCTGTCTTTAATCTTAGTCTATTTTTCCATCCATTTTTTTTATTCCTCCACCTTAATATTTTCCCCTTTCCTCTGATTTTACTTTTAGTTTTAACTTTTTTCTGTTAAATCTCAAACTGTTGTGATCTGTGTTTTTCTGTATAGTTATTTTGAGATTTTCTGTGTTTAGTCCTGTTTCCCTGAGTCTCTGTCCTGTCCTCCCTGTTTATTGATCCCAGCTGTGACTAGTTTCTTGATTACCCTCCCTGTGTATTTAAGTCCACCTGTTGTCTTTGTCTGTGTCGGATCCTCGTCGTGTTACCTCTCTGTTTCCTTGTGCCTCCGCTCTGGATTATATTCATTAAAACATCATTTTCACCACATCATCCTGAGTCTGCCTGCATCTCTCACCTCACCAAAACCATGAATCATGACACAAACTTCCTTCTAACTCCCCTCCCTAGTAAATCATCGTTTTGTCATTTCAGTTTCACTTTTTTTATCAAACATGTGTTCTTGATTATTCAAAGTGCTTAAACAGAAGACAGCTGCACTTCTGATTAATGCTGTTTTCTCTAACAGCAATAATGTTTTTCATTTTTAAATTGTGCACATAAACATCTTTGCACACTTTTCTTTCAAATTGTATTTTAGTTTATTACAGAGTATAATGTGCATAAAAAGAACAGTGTCACAAGTTGAGAGAATATGACATAAAATAAGATGAAGTAGTGATAGTGAAGTCTCCACAGGCAATGTGGGCTCTTATAGAAATTATTTGTTTTTATTTATGCAGTGAGGAGGAGGTCAGCAGAAATGTTGTCTGAGAGAATAAACGTGAAAACCTAACAAACCGGCAACTTTCCCAGGATTTAAAAACATATATGCACTTTGAGATCTTAGTCTGCTTATGGAATTTATAGCCAAATTTAGTGTTTAGCACTGGAGGCCTTTATTGAACAGGAAAGTGGAAGACATCCAAAAATGTGTAGGAAAAAGGAAGTGAAGGAACATCCTTCACACAGAGTCACCCAGAACCCAATGTTAATGTTTTAAAGTAGTTTATGGAGACTTTGGAGTATTTTGCCCGGTTTTCGGTGCAAATGGCCCAGAACTTTTATAAGACGAAACTAATTCAAATGCAACTTTTCAAAAACATAAATAAGCTTCTATTAAGTCAGTAATTCTTGAATATACATTTTTAAAGTATTACTTCCATTGACAGATTTATTCATTTATGAGATATTTTCCTCTTTTAAGTGAAAAAAAGCTTAGTATTAGTGGAAATAACAAGAATTAAAGACTTAAAACAAGTTCATTTATCTTGCTGAAAAGTTGCTTGTAAGTCATTTTTGTCTGAATTAAGTGAATTGAAATATTTCCATTATATTATAGACAAAACTTCTTGGTAAGATTTTGTGTTTTTGCAGTGCAGAATGATGAACAGCCTGTTTGAATTCAATTCTCAGTAAACTGTATTATACTTCTGATTTTTCTTCATTTTTCTCTTGCTCCTGTCTCTTTTTTTGTTTTCATTTTGATGTCGAATGACAGTTCCTCCAGCCGTTTCCCTGGTCTAAGTATTTTAATCATTAGTGTATTTGCTCTCTTCCTCTCATTCTTGTCATTTCTTCCTCCTCAGTTACCTTCACCTCTTTTCTTTTTCCCCAAGTTTTTCTCTAACCTTTCATTTATAGCCCTCAATAAAAGCTGGTTATCTTCCTCCTTGTCTCCTCACGTTTTTCATTTTGATTTATCTTCCTCCCTTCCTTTAGTTTTTTCCCTCCTATCTCTCCACATCTTTTTTCCTTTCTCTTGTCCCATCTTTTCAGTTTATTTCTTTGAATCATAGTCTCATTCACTTTCCTCGCTGTGATCTTTACCCTCTTTTCTTTTTCAATGACAGCAGAGAAAAATCAAGTAAAGAAATTACAGATATGACCGGATAAAAGCACAAGGACAGAAGAAAGGGGCACAACTCCACTTCACTTAGTGTGAACTTCTGATTATCATTTTTCTTTCCTTCCATTCTCGTTGAGGACTAATATCTGGAATAACCTTCATCGCTGCACTGTGGACCCTCCTCCTCCCCCTCCTCTTCCTCCAACTCTTTTATTTCATCCCCTTCTTCACATTTGACGAAGGATTATGGCCCCTCTCATGCTTGGCACGGCTCTCGCTGCTTGAGATATATTATCATATTAGTGGAAAATGATGTAATGCGTTTCAAGACATTTGTCCTTCGCACACCCTCTGTCCCTCCGCAGATGATGTCACAGGCTTTGTCTACCGGCAGAGAAGTTGTCAAGCAGATTGTGTGGAGTAGTCCTTTGTTTGCTTGCTGTTGCTGCCACCATGTGGCTGGAGAGCAGTATGCAGGGAGGAGAGGATGAGGGTCGAATTAGAGAGGAGGAAATTATTTATTACTGATCTGGAGGATAATGGGACTCATAACAGACGTCCTTGGTGTGTCTGTGCTGATGGGTTCTGTTTGGTCAGGGGCAGATGGAACGAGACAGATACATCGCATATGACTTGATTACAGATGAGGGCTAATTAGCTGACTGGCTTGTTTTTATAGAGACAAATAGAAAAAGCCTTTGCAGAAACTGACGGAAACAAGCAAATATAAAAGAAACGTTCACTGATTAATTTCTAAGTTTTATTTCCAAGTGAAGCCAATCTTTAAATGTTTGTCTTGTCAAGTTGAGTTAAAAATCACACACACACACACACACACACACAATGCACCTTTTTCAGGAAGCAGAAGATCACACCATCACGGAAACATATTTCACTATGCATCCTGTCTACTTTGATTCGAGAGGCAAGTCTGATTTAATAAAATCAATCAAGCAGTTAGGATATTATCCCCAGATATGCTTTTTGTAGAGCAAAGAAAGCCCTTGCATGTATAAACAACAAACGTCTTCATATCATATGCAGCCGTCTTGTTGATATCAACAGGTCTCTCTCTGCGGTGGAGGCTGGTTGTTTACACCTCAGGCCATTTCCTGTAAGCTTCATAGCGATGAACTTACACATGTCACACCCAAACGTCAGCAATAGGGTTAAATTTAAAACTTCAACCACGTCTCTGATAAGCAATCATTCCTCAATAGCTGAGAGCCCAGATCCTCTGTTGGAAGCTAATCATAGAACAAGGGTTTGGTTTTTACCAGGTCAGCTTAAAAGGGGGTTCCTATACAGTGTGGTATGCTGAGAAGCTCCAACATCTAAGAAATAAAGCTTCCCTTCTTTGTGATGAAAGGAGTCAGTGAAAGTGGCAGAACACCACCGACAAAAACCTTTCCTGAACAAACTACATAAATGTAGACAGCTTTGAATCCGTTAGACTGAGATTTTCTGGAGGCCAGTGGAAAACATCCAAATGTCCTGTTCAAGAAACAGATTTCAAATGTTCTGAGTTTTGTGATATGACGCATCATTCTGCTTGAAAGACACCGTTTGGTTATGACAAAAGCTGCTGTTGGTCCACAATCAGCAACAGCTCTCAGGAAGGACGCGGTCTTTAAATACCACTCTGTTGCTAATGACGACCAAAGTGCACCAAGTAAAGATCAACACCTTTACACCACCGTTAGCAGTTTGATCCGTTTGACACCAGTGACTCATCTGACCCTATGCAAGCTGCAGCTGAAATGACGACTCACTGAACCAGGCAACACTTTTTCAAATTGTTTATGTGCAAATTTGGTGAGCTTGTGCAAACTTTAGCCTCAGGTTTTTGCTTTTAGCCTTGTGGGGTTTTGTTATTGTTTGACTCTGCAACCCATCTGGGTTAATATTTGATGTTTTGTGCATTTAGTAGATCAGCAGTTTCTAAGATTCTGGCACCAACATCAAGATAGAAAAGTCTCTTAAATCTCATTTTCCCCCTCATTCTGATGCTCAGTTTGAATTTAACAAGTTGTTTTCTCCATTGGTGCCTCAAGATGACGGAGGCCCAGATGCATCGAGTTGCTGCTTCCAAGTTGGTTGAGTTGCTATTTGTGCTAACAAGCAACTGAACAAGTTTTCCTATCAAAAGAAGTTGACAGTGAGGTGGATATGCATGTCCCTGAACCACTGATCACCTGTCCAGTCTGTTCGCCACCTCAATCCACTAACTGCTGGAAAATCTGAAAACTGTTGTTCTGGATTATAAATATGGCATTTTTTTAGACCAAAGCTACTATTATATGTCATTAAAGACAAAAGTAACATCACCTGTCTGTTTCATTTTCTCCTGTTTTCACACTCAAAACCCTCAAATTCTCCAAAAATAAAACATTTATTTATTTGAAACTTAAAAATAGATATGTCCTCAAGCACAATAGTTACAAAGCAAAACCTTTTATTTGGTCTGGTTGCTACAGGAAAGTCATTATTATGTGAGCAACTAAAATGAATTTTAAAGAACTCTGGAGGTTTAGTTACAGCTCTATTGTTCCTACATTGATCGAAATATAAAAATGCACTTAGTGGTCCCTGATTGCACAGAAGTGAAAAGATATTTGAATTCTGCATTTATTTTAGTATATGTTGCATGTTTATATGCAGTGTTAAAAAAGTTAAATGTTTTTATTGGGGAAAAAAATGATTCAGATGAGCCCAGACTCTTCGAATACAGTCCAGTACAAACGTCATCTGAAGTTTGGATTAAATGAGACTGCATGGGTTAAGTTTAGGTCGAGTTTTGAGCGTATATTTTAGCTCATACTGAGATGAACTGATTGGTCTGAATTGAGTGTAAACTGGTTTCTATATAATTAAACATAAATAAACATAATAAAATCTGTCTGTCTTTATTTACTGTAAACAGCAGCTAAACTGACTTAGGCAACAATAGATTTTTATTTGTTAACGTTTCACTACAGCTTGAGCAGTTCTGGCTTTGAAAAGTTTCTTGGCCTAGCTTTAGGCTTTAACCTGTCAGCCATTGATTTTATTAGTGAATTTTCCCCACCAGTTTCAGCAGAATTAATTCGAAGCGGCTGATCCTTAGTAAGCTCGGGGTTCAGGGCAGCCCACGAGCGCCAAGGCTTCGGGTCGTCCGTCTGCTTTGCCTGCTTGGTAATTCCACAATGATGTAATCCTAATATTCAATTCATTTTGTGATTAAGTTAAATGAGTTCTTCCTGGAGCCTTAAACCCGCAGGTATGTCACCTTGCTGTGAATTACTAACGACTGGATGGTGGTGCATGATGCATGCAAAGGAATCTGAAATAAAAATCAGGCAATATCATTTCACTCCATTGACCTTGTTAAACTTTTATATGCTTCCATCTTCATAATGCATGGGCCCATCCCACATATTTGTCTAGGAATGTTTTTTAAATCAACCTTAATGTTCTGGGTGACTTTTAAGTATTCTACATAAGTACAGTTTCCATTTAGAAAATAATGTAAAACATTTATTCTAGTCTGCTGTATTGATAGATATTAGTTTTATGTTCATATCTTTAGTTTAGATCTCTCAGGTAGTCTTTAGGTTGGAAGGTCTCCTTCCCATAACCCTAATCTTTACCTCATTCCACGGATTTAAGTCAAGAGTTTATTACTTCTGTGTTCTAGGTATTGTATTAAACCCTTGATTTGTAATGTTTTAAATTATTCTCATGACCTACATGCAGAACTCATCATTCCCAGGATAAAAAATGAAACAGAAATTATGTACAACATAAAGAAGTGTTTATATATATTATTTTTTTTTTTTTGTTCAGTCCCCATTGCTTCCAACAAAGTCACTCATTATGACCAAATGTCTCCCTGCAGCTGCTTAAATCCCAGCAGAGTGATGAGGAAGATTATGGACAGGTGTGCAGTCTGAAACAGGCCAGAGATCTTCTATTCAGGAAGATGACTCACTCACAGAAAAGCACATTCACACACAGGATCAAACTCTATAGCTGATTAGCTTAGAAAACTTAATGTTGTTTCCAGAACTGTTGACAATTGATTGTGTTACTATGATGTGATTTATTTTTACACCAAAAGTCAGAACTTAAGGTTTATATCACAACTAATTATAAAAAAACAGTATAAATTTTCACTCAACACTATTTTTAGAAATTGTCTGTAAAATAATTACTCTCCTTTTAGTCACTGCTGATTCAAGTTATTGTTTTCTGTTTGAAATTAAGTGAAAGTGCGCCCTCTAGTGTGTGAAATTAAAGTGCAGTAGCAATATATGAAGAAGAAAACATTTTGGAGACAACTTTGTCTCATAATATCAGATGTTTGTCTCATCCAGCCAGTTTTCTTTTTTAAAGCTCATCTTTTACATTGTCGGAGTTTTGAAGGGGGAAGCGGAGAGAAAGCGAGAGAAAGAAAAAAGTAGCATTTAACACATTTTAAGGAAGAGGAAATATAAAATCAGATGTGTGATTTCCAAGAAAATGACTCATATTATGAAGACCTTAACATAAACCTCACTGAGAAACCTTCAACTTACCAACCAAAAAGCTTATAAGGCTTTGATAAAGCCTTGATAAATGTCTGAACATCTGAACATTATAGAACACTTGATTCATTTGTGATAAGGATTCTTCTAATCCTCCACTCGTTTTATGGTTTTAAGTGTTTTTAAATAAAGGAAATAGTGACCCTAAAAACATACTCAATCCTGATTTTTTTCAACATTTTTGTTATTTTTGTTCAAATTTGCCTACATCACTTCCTTATGTTTGTCAGAATAAAGTCTTCATCAGTTTTTAATATTGTTAGAAATCCCATATCAAGTTTGTTAAAGCTGGAAATCAAAACTTCATTTTACCAAGTTTCAGCAAGAAATAAAGTGTAATTTATTACCATTTTATACATGATATAAATCAGAAAAATATTTTTCTTTCTTGTTTTTTTAAATGTGTGCCTGTTTGCATTTAAAATCAGACTTGTCCAGCAGTTGTGCACAGTGTATCCATTGCTCTAGTGCCTGCTGATGCATATTCAACACATACCAGTTGTCTAATTTATAACCAATGAAGTTCCTTTGCGCACTAACTTTAAATACATTATAAATTCAAATGAACAATCTTAGTTGAAATTAGAATATATTGAATAGCAAAGCCACTTGGTCTTATTGCAAATAAACTAGGCAGTAATGTAAGCAGATATATGTGTCTGTCAGTTTTAAATGGATGCGTTCTACTGAGAACAATAATAGCAGCTTTTTCTGGTTACAGGGTGAACGCAAAACATATTTGTAACATCTTAAAAGAGAAGTGATGGTTATATATTTAGCAATGAGGAAGAGAAAGGAACAGCATTTCATATGAAACGATACTTGCAACTTGACTTGTGAAGCCAACTTTAAGGCTTGGTATGATGAGCCACTTTGTCATTGCAAATCACACTAACTTTGGGATTTTGTGTATGACTCATTCGGACCACACTGGATGAGATACAGTTACAAAGCTCTGTTCTATAATAAGACTATTGCACAGGATGTTTCATTTAGTAATGCATGCTCTTTACAGGAAACATTTCACCTACATTGTGTGTGCTGGTGATATGCATAGGGCCTCCTCCTCTATAGCAAGACTGAAAGCAATACTGGTAAACCTTTCCACAGTGACAGAGAAATTCCACAGACTGATGAAACATTCAAGTGAAGAAGTTATGATACCACTGGAGGAGCTGATGTAGCAAGAAAAGCAGCAACAAAAACTTTGAAAACTACTTCCTGTGTGTCCTATGAGAAAAGTAAAATCATGATTGTGTTCACTTAGAAACAAGGTTTAACAAATGTGATCTAGTGATTTTCAAACAACTCGTGTAGGGTCTATATGGTGGTCTTAATTACTTTATTGACTCTTAAACTGTGTCTGTGGGGTAATTAGCCCATCACTGACAGGTGTTATATTTTGTACTTTCTATACTCTAATTTAATTTATAAATTACATTTTTTGTGGTTAAACCTGATTTATTTAATGAAGATTTTGTTCTGATCAGTCTCTCCTTCTTGTTGAGGTCACCTGGTCATTGCCTGGGTGACCTCATGACCAGTGCTGACGAGAATCTGGTGTTTTCAATCAACCTCCCCAAACGCCCCCCAAAGGCATTCCAGCCCCCCCCCCCTCCCTCTCCCCCATTTGTAAAAATGTCCGCCAGCGCCCCCTGCTGTCCTCTGAATGCCGGCAGGGGGGCGGTACCGCCCATGTTGAGAACCGCTAGTGTAGAGGGTTCGAATGTGCCTAGCTCTGATACACAGTACTCAGTGCTAGCGTGGCTGACACGATTACAGTTTAGTAAAAAGCCTTTTCAGGTAAAATAAAATCTTTAATATATGTCAGATGCGGTACACATTGCATATTGAACTGTTCAGCTAACGTAAGGCTGTACCAGACAGACTTCAAGGTGTAGAAGTTGTATCGGTGCTGCCATTATGCTGTACTTGGCTAAAAGGTTTTCATAATGGATGTGTTTATTATTGACTTTCTTCTTTTCATTCACTAAACACAAAGAAAGCAAAGCAATAATACTTACACCAGCAGACAATCCTTTGTTCTTATTGATCCTACGACGGTTGAGCTGCAAATGCGTCGTGGACAAGCTTTGATCCAAGCAAGGCTTTCGGTTTCAGATTTTGGAAATCTGTGAATTTTAGTTCCACAAATACGATCAGGATACCTGACATCGCCTGTACAGATTCCCCACTGACGGTGGAGAACCAGTGTTTTACAGTCCTGACGCAAAAACTTTCTGCTGGTCTGCTAGTCCACAATGTACATTAGCATGAGTTTGTGAGACGGTAATGCACGTGGTAGCTGCGCTGTGACATAAAATGGGCATTAGCCAATGAAACATGGCCCCTGTGGTAAGGTCCATGCTGAGAGTGGAGCTCCTCCAATCAGGGCTCCTCCGCAGCTCTGAATTGCTAAGCAATGTAACGTGATCCTCTGATTGGCTAAGCAATCTAACGTGATCCTCTGATTGGCTAAGCAATGTAACATGATCCTCTGATTTTACTAAGCAATGTAATGTGATCCTCTGATTGGCTAAGCAATGTAACGTGATCCTCTGCAGCAAGAGATGGCGAAGCAGGGCGTCATCACAACTTTACACAAGTGAGTCTTTACCTCCGTGGCAGAGGCTCCGCCGAACCCCTGAGACCAACTCACCGAACCCCTGGGGTTCGACCGAACCCAGGTTAAGAACCACTGTATTTTATGTAATGTATATGTTGTTTACGGAGTGCAATGCACAAAATAAAGTCACCCTTATACATTAGTAAAGATAAGTGATGTTTATTCTGAATTTTTAAAGGTGTACAACTGCTAGGGCCAAAACAGAAATGTCATAATCTCACCACATCAGTTCTGCACTTCACACAGCCTTTATCTGTGAATATACACCTTCTGGTTGGTCATTGCCTCTAATCTTGGTGGCTCCCATAGAAAGTCCCACTGTGCTATAGGTGGTGGTTGGGGAACAACCTACATCTTCAGCTGTTTCCTTGGATGTTTCAGTTTGATCTTTTCTCTGGAAAACAATCAGTGAATAAAATATTGGAAAACATTCATGAAAAATGATTTTTTCAGTGTGAATTTAAACAAAATATCATGTCCCTTAACCTTTTACATACATCATTAGCTGCTAGTGTGCCAGAGCAACTGAACAGATGTGGCTTGTGCTAAAGTAGCAAATAGTTAGCATAAAAAAGAACCAAGGTTTAATGAAAAAAATCAGGGATCAAAGTTTGTGTTACTGCACTGACTAATTCATTTGCAGTTTTTCACATTGGAACACACATTTGACTCCACATCTTTTAAATTGCTAATTCCAGTTGTTGTTTTTTTTGTTGTTGTTTTTTTTTTGTCTAATCAAAGTAAAAGTGAACAATTCCAATCATCCTGGGTCAGCGTTCTCCATGTTTAGATGGTCGTCATCCTAATTGCACCTGCTGATCTTTAGGTTAAAGGATTGCAGCCTGTTGGAGAACTTGGTGACAGACAAAAATACTGAAAAAGATTCTGTACCATGAGAATCAGAAACCTTTAAATTAGGAAAAGGTTCAGTAGCAAAAATGAGGCATTTACCAGAGGCTACAGAAACAAATCTAAGTTTAAAATACCTGAGTGACGTTGGCTGGTTGACCTTGGATGACCTCTAGAAACATTTCTTTATATCTTTAAAATGATAGCGGCACAAACAAAAAATTTTGCTGCACAAACCAGCACAAACGTAGCACAAATGTTTGACACCAATTTTGTCTGATTTGAAGAAGGTGGGGGGGCAACTTCACTCAGGTGTTTAAAATATGCAACTATTTTGAACTTAGAATTAAAAGATAGTTGACTCAAGCTTTAAATTACGAGACCTTTTTCTGACATTTTCAAATTCCTTTACGAAATATTGGCTGATAAATTATTAAACTATATATTTTAAGCACAGATGAGAGGACACTTACCTCAGGAAGACCATATATCATGTTGTCAAAGTTGTCATTGCTACCTGCTGGTCAGATGTAAAGAAATACTCAGAGGTTTGCCTTAAATATTGATATTTTATTTTGCTCTAATTACATGTACTGACTACTATTTTAGTCTAATAGACCAGTGGTTCCCAACCCCCGGTCCGTGGACCGGTACCGGTCTGTGGACCAATTGGCACCGGGCTGCACAACAAATAATTAAATATTTCCGCTTCATGTGTTATTTAAGTCTGAAGGATCTTTTATTTTGAAAATCCTTTAACCGGTCGCTCTTGATTACTTGCACACGAACATGAGCCACAAGCAACAAAATGAGTAAGAAACAGATCAGATGCCTTTGGAAACTCTCTTATGGATTAAGGTTTAAACTTTGACTAGGCCACTCTAAAGCATGAATTAAGTTTAAAATGAACCATTTGATGTATCTGTATGTTTAGGATTGTTTTCCTGCTGGAAGGTGAAGCTCCTCTTGAACCAAATGGAAGTAATGATAAAAGGCCTACACTTGAATTATGCGTTATCAAGTCAGAGGACTCCAAAGCACTTCACATTACATTAACCAATCACATTCTGATGGTGGTAAGATACATTGTAGCCACTATGTGACAGACTGACAGGAGCAGAAAAGGTTTTGCCCATAGACAGAAGGACTGAGATAGAAGGACCAGATGTTTGAACTGGCAACCCACAGGATGAACTCTTACCTTTTGAACCACTGTCGGCACAAATGATGAAAATTTTATTTTTTCACTTCTTAAAGCCCATATCTATTACCAACCCAGAGTGTAATGTAAACAAATCTTAATTGTTCACTACTTTGTGTTGATCTATGATATAAATCCCAACACATAATTTGACATAATATGAAAATATAATTGGGACATGAATACTTTTTGCAAGACAATGCATCATTGGCTACACAGATATTTGCTAACCATAACTCTTATTGTAAACCTGAACTTACCTTTCTTGCAGCCAGGACATAGAATATAAACTATAACGAGTAGAAGAACCAACAGGATCAATGCAAATAACCAGTGATATTCTCTGGAGTCTGACAAAAAAGAGAGAGAAATAGTTCAGTTGCACTGGTGAATGCAAACAAAAGCTGTATATTACAAGACATATTTCAAAACCAGTACCAAGAAAAATTTGAAATCAAAATTCTTCATTTATAAAATGGGCAACTTTAAGAATGTATATTCTCTAATCAATAAAGTATTCAACAAAAATAATTGAACAAATAAAATAAACATTTATCAGTTTTAAATGAGTTAAAACCAAAAGCTCTTTTCTAGTCATGAAGTCTTACCATGTTGTTGGATACAGTAATACTCGATCTTTTCTTTGGATTCGTTCCTGCTGACCTGGTTGCTATGGATACAGATGACTGACTCTGTCAACTGATAGATATAAAGAGATGAGCCAGATTTGGTGACCGATCTTCTCTCTCCTCCTTCCTGGTTACAGGTTTGATTCTCACATCTCATAGTGATGCTGATTGAAGAATCGTCTGTCCTGCAGGTCGCGGTCAGGTTATAGGAGGAGGAGGAGGAGAAGGAGGAGGAGGAGGAGGAGGAGGAGGAGGAGGAAGAGGAGGAGGAGGAAGAGGAGGAAGAGGAGGAGGAGCGGGACGCACAAGTGAAGCTAAGATCAACTGGAGACACTGGATCTGAGGAAGAAAGTTAATTGCAGACATTTAAGAGCATTAGAAGAATAAAAAAATTATAAAAGGTCAGAATCAAAAAAGAATGTAAATCAGAGCAGCATTGTTTTTAGAGAATTTTGTTTTAAATTATACTGTTTATGAATACAGATTTCGTTAATAAAGACAAAAACCCAAATAGAGAGGTATGGCAAGATCATTTATTAGGTTACACATGTTGGAATTTTCACTTATTTATCAATTTGAAAGTATGCAGCTATTTATTCTGCTATCTAACAAGCATGGTCAGAAATATAAATGTCAGAAAAACTTACCTAGAACTGTAATGTTGTATTGAGTCAGTGTTTGCTCTTTAGGTGATACTAACTTTGCTGTATAAATACCACTGTGTGACTTCTGTAGATACCTTAATTTCACACTGGAACTTTTCTCTAAAACTTCAACTTTTCCAGAGCGACTGTTCACAACGTTTGGTTGGGAACCAGGTGTAAACTCTACCAGTACATCATCTTTAAATTGCCATGTCCAAAAGCGAGAATTTGATGGAATTTCAGCTTCTGTGAGATTAAGAATTAGATCATCTCCAGTTTTCACAAATGCATCAGTCACTGCAGAGGAACCTGAAACACAGAAAACAAAATAAATTAAAACTAAACTGAGATCATTACGAATTTCTCATGAACGTTTGATTGAACAGATTGACTCTCTACATTGTTTTACAAAGTCGTTTCTCTTTTACAACACCCTTCTACTGTTTCTACATTGTCCAAAAAAGAGATCATTTATACACTCAAATACAAGTATGATGTCAATGACGTCGCTTTTTCCAAGTCATATTTTCTGTCTTTCCCTGTTTCGAGTCAAGAGCTTGAGTCAAGTGTGTAGCTACCTTTTAATTCTAAGTTCAAAATATCTATTCTATATCTATCTATTCAGTCTTGCTATTCTTTGAACAAAGATTTATATTTCTGTAAATGTGTTTATGCACAAGTGTGCAGAAACTGTGGTGAGTGGTAGGAATTTGCTCTCCAAGCATTGGATTGCTGGTTCAATTCCTGACCATGTGACCTGGTTGTTGTATTGCCTCCCATTTTTGGTTACTACTGTTTTCACTTACTCCATATAAAGTCTGTATCCTGTTTTAACTTCAGATATATTTAATTTGTCTGAATTTCTTGACAATTTGTCTCTTGTGATGAGATGCACTGAAAGCAAAGTTTGGGACTTTTCTATTTTCACAGTGGATAAAACAAACAAGGTTTTCTGGAAATAAATAAATGTAATATATAATATATAAAAACATGTTGTATACTTGAACACAGTTTGATTGATTTCTTCTTAGTACTCAGGAAAATCAGAGAAAGTTAATTTTCCCTTCACAACATCGTCTGACAAAATCGCAGATACAGTGATTTAAAAAAAAGTGATTTAGAAAAAGAACCAGAAAATATACACCATTGAACAGAATCAGTATTTAGAACAACAAAACAAAGACAAATCAGATAAATGAAGTAAAGATATTTTTTTTTATATTGGGAATAAAACAATGGGTTCAAGGCACAATGTTTCTTTATTCTTCATAATGAGACTCAAATAATTTCTGCAGACTTAAAATAAATGTCTTTTTCATTTGAGTTTCATCTCTCAAATTTGTGAATTAGTGAACATGGAGACGTTTCAGAGAGAAAAATGAACAAAAGTTTGACTTTTCAAAGCTTTAAATATTTTTTATTTTACTGGACTGAACTCCTTCTGTCCCCTTGGTTCATGAGTCACAATCATTTATAGTGATGTTTTATAAAATAAATCAAAACTTTGAAATGTTTAAAAACAAAAAAAAACAAAACACTGAACTTACCTTGCATTTGAAGTTCAAAGATTAGCAACAGAAAAGTTAAATATGTGACTGTCAGTGCCATTTCTCAAACTGTGCTGGGGGAAATTCTCACAACCTCTTTCTCACAACCTCTTTCACACTTCTTTCAGGTGTAGCGTCATTTATAGGAAACACCCATGGGGTTGACTGTAACACTATAATGAAACCGTTCAAAGTAACAAAATTTTAGATGGATTAAACTTGAATAACAGGAATATTCTGCAGATAAACTGAGATCATCTTAGCTTTGAGGGTGTTTCCTAACGTCATTTCCTTTAGCTTTAGCTTTGCAACTACCTAGAAGAGATAAAAGGAAAAATACAGAAATATTTATTCTCAACAATCTCACCACTCATTTTTGTGTGTATAGAATACTACTGTAACTCTTGATGTTCAATTCTATTATTATTCCATAAGAGAAAAATGTTGTATCCTGACTATAAACCAGACAACTACAGTCATCTGAGTATATTTGCAAATGACAGACTTTGATATTGGATAGAAGTCTGAGGTTTAAAGAGTGAAAAGGAATATAGAGTCAGCTGCCCTCTGCTGCAAACCACCAGGGTAGACATGCACAACAGGTGATTGTTGAGGCCTCCACCTGTGTCTTCTGGAGTTTCTGACAAAGCAAATCAGGCTGAATTACCATATTTTCTGCACTATCAGGCACACCGGATTATAAGGTGCACCTTCAATGAATGGCCTATTTTAAAACCTTTTTCATATATAAGGCGCATCGCATTATAAGGCACATAAATAGACACTACAGTAGAGGTTGGAGTTACTTTATGCATCCACTAGATGGAGCTGCACTAAAGTGAATATCAACAAAACACTCCGACTCCTGTCGGCTAGGAGAGCTTTCCACAACTGGGCCGGGGCGGCCGGACGATGGTCACCCTTCTTCGTTCGTGCACAGCATGTTGGTGGAGAACCTGGTGCTAAATGACCTGCAGAAGACCTGATTCTAGACGGTTGGTAGGTAGATAGGTCAGTCAAACTTTATTAACAAACCAGCGTTCGGATAACTATCCCAGCATGCACTGTGCTCTTCTTCTACGGGCGAAAATGGGCCCTTATATATTTTTAAATTTTAATGAAAGAAAAACAGAGGTGATGGCGTTTGGACCCAGTGGCTCCTGTGAGTCCTCCTCTGTTGACCTGGGACTCTTGGATGTATATTTTAAACTTGTTATTACAGATCTTGGTTTAAAGGTGGACAGTGATTTAAAATTAGACAGCCAAATCAGAGCCGTGGTTAAGTCCAGCTTTTATCATTTACGGCGATTGGTGTCAGTGAAATATTTTCTTTCCATTAAGCATTTTGAGTGATCCTCGCTTTTATTTCAACTCAATTGGATTACTGCTCTCACGTCTGCAGCTGCTTCAGAAGCTGCTGCACGACTTTTAACAGGAACTCGAATGAGGGAAGATGTGACCCCTGACCTGGCCTCACTTCACTGGCTGCCTGTATATTTTAGGATTCATTTTAAAATTCTTATGTTTGTTTTAAAATCACTGCATAATCTTGCCCCGGCTGACCTCTGACCTCTCTGAGCTTCTCCACCCCTACGTACCTTATTGGTCTCTCAGGTCCGCAGATCAGCTGCTCTTGGAGGTATAGAGATCTAGAAGGAAGCTGAGAGAGGACAGGAAGCTGAGAGGGGACAGGAAGCTGAGAGGGGACAGGAAGCTGAGAGGGGACAGGAAGCTGAGAGAGGGGACAGGAAGCTCAGAGAGGGGACAGGAAGCTGAGAGAGGGGACAGGAAGCTGAGAGAGGGGACAGGAAGCTGAGAGAGGGGACAGGAAGCTCAGAGAGGGGACAGGAAGCTGAGAGGGGACAGGAAGCTCAGAGGGGACAGGAAGCTGAGAGAGGACAGGAAGCTACGAGGGGACAGGAAGCTGAGAGGGGACAGGAAGCTGAGAGGGGACAGGAAGATCAGAGGGGACAGGAAGCTCAGAGGGGACAGGAAGCTAAGAGGGGACAGGAAGCTGAGAGGGGACAGGAAGCTGAGAGGGGACAGGAAGCTGAGAGGGGACAGGAAGCTGAGAGAGGACAGGAAGCTCAGAGGGGACAGGAAGCTCAGAGGGGACAGGAAGCTGAGAGGGGACAGGAAGCTGAGAGGGGACAGGAAGCTCAGAGGGGACAGGAAGCTGAGAGAGGACAGGAAGCTATGAGGGGACAGGAAGCTGAGAGGGGACAGGAAGCTGAGAGGGGACAGGAAGATCAGAGGGGACAGGAAGCTCAGAGGGGACAGGAAGCTGAGAGAGGGGACAGGAAGCTCAGAGGGGACAGGAAGCTCAGAGAGGACAGGAAGCTCAGAGGGGACAGGAAGCTGAGAGAGGGGACAGGAAGCTCAGAGGGGACAGGAAGCTCAGAGAGGACAGGAAGCTGAGAGGGGACAGGAAGCTGAGAGGGGACAGGAAGCTCAGAGGGGACAGGAAGCTCAGAGGGGACAGGAAGCTCAGAGGGGACAGGAAGCTCAGAGGGGACAGGAAGCTCAGAGGGGACAGGAAGCTGAGAGAGGACAGGAAGCTACGAGGGGACAGGAAGCTGAGAGGGGACAGGAAGCTGAGAGGGGACAGGAAGATCAGAGGGGACAGGAAGCTGAGAGGGGACAGGAAGCTGAGAGGGGACAGGAAGATCAGAGGGGACAGGAAGCTGAGAGAGGACAGGAAGCTCAGAGGGGACAGGAAGCTCAGAGAGGACAGGGCTTCTCTGTCATAGGTCCTAAGTTATGGACTGACTTGCCTTTGCAGGTCAGAGAGGCCCCTTCACTGTCCACTTTTAAAGTTCGTCTTAAAACCCATTTATTTTACATGACTTTCAACTCCAGCGGGATCTAGTCTTAAAGTGTGTTTTTGTTTTTAAACTGTGAGGGTTTTTTTTATTGTTATGTTGTGTTTTAATGTACAGCACTTTGTATCAGCTGTGGTTGCTTTTAAAGTGCTTTATAAATAAAGTTGGTATGGTATGGTAAATGCGCCTGTCTCCAATATTGGGAGGGACACAACTCCCAACTCTATAGTTCCTATGTTAACAGGGCTTCCTCCTCCACAGCAAGATTGAAAGCTATCCCACTAAAGCTTTCCACTATTACAGAGAAATTCCATAGACTGTGTGGAAACATTGAAGTGAAGAAGTGATGACACCAGTGGAGAAAACGATGTGGCAATAAAAACAACAAAAAACTGAGAAATGACTGCATTCACATAAAAATTAGGTTGTACCAATGTGAAAGATATTGTGGTTGATCTACATCTGATGCTTTGCCAACTAGCTACTATAAAATTATTCCGCAGGTTAATTTAGCTTGCTTATTTATTTAGAAAATGAACAACATTCAAAAACAAAATTAGTTTGGGATGATGTAACAGAGAAATAGTAATATTCTTTTTATTCTTTTGTGTTTACTACTTTTTTGAAGAGAGTCACCTCTAAAAGATCTCGCTTTTAGAGGTCACCCCTTTAAAAAGTGACACCTATGTGTCTGCAAATGACATGTACAACATGCCATCTGGTTCAATGTATACATTAGGACCTCAGGACCTGCTGTGACTGCAGAGCTGGTCCAGTGTTCCACGAACAGAACAAAACCACATGCTCTTCCTGAATCCAAGGTTTGAATATTCAGCAAACCCTCCTCTCCAGAATCCCTGAATAGATTTTACCAGAGTGGTGTAGGAGAATGTTTCCTCTATAGCTGGAACAGTACAGTCCCCCTTTGTTACCAGGAAGAACACTACACTGGTCTACAAACCAGAGGAGTTTTGTTATTGTCCAGTTTTAGACTCCCTGTGCAATTTCTCTTGCTTAAAATTTCAACACAGTAGATTCAGAAGTGATATTATGCATACATATGTTGCCACTGGTGGTATTTTGAGCAACAATAGTCATTCTGTCATCTAGCCAGGAGATTCTCTCTGGCCTTTCACATTAGCAGGTACTTGTTAATATGAAAGGTTTAATATTACATTAACTAGTGAGATAATTTATAAGCAAGAAAATCATTTTACTGGGTGCTTCTGTATTAAACTGGATGTACAGTATATGGCTACTGTTAGAATTTCCTTTTTGAGTGTGAGAAAGTCTACATGCTTGTGGCTACAAAAGCAGTTTACCATGAAGGCCCATCTCACATACAGAGACACAATGAGGAAGTGGTTCTTAGTGCTGTGAGCTTCTGAAACACAGTTTATCTGATATGCACCGCACACTCTGAGGGTTAAAATTTAAAATAACTTATATATATATATATATATATATATATATATATATATATATATATATATACTGTATATATATATATATATATATTGGCCAGCCGCCTGAAGAGATACACAAGAGAGAATGAAGCCAGGAGGATTAACCGGCTCTTCCACACCCAACCAGCTAAAGTGTACTCTCAATGGCAGGGTACTAACAACAGAGCAGACCCACCAAGGCTGGAGACTGAACAATACTGGAAAGGCATATGGGAAAGGGAGGCGACCCACAACAGCAATGCAAAGTGGCTGACCTCTCTACGAGAGGAACACAGCAACCTCCCTGAACAAGCCCCAGTAACCATCACTGTGGCAGATGTCCAAGAAAGAGTCTCGGGTATGAAAAACTGGACAGCACCAGGACCTGACATGATCCATGCCTACTGGCTAAAGAAACTCACTGCCCTCCATGAGCGACTGGCAGCTCAAATGAACCAGCTGCTACAAAATGGGATTCACCCTGAATGGTTAACTGAAGGTCGCACAATCCTGATACAGACGGATCCCTCAAAGGGTTCAATCCCATCCAACTATCGGTCAATAACCTGTCGCTCTACAACATGGAAGCTCATATCAGGCATCGTAGCGGCTAAGATAAGTGGTCACATGGATAAATACATGAGTACGGCACAGAAGGGCATTGGCAAAAATAGCAGAGGAGCCAAACACCAACTCCTTGTAGACCACACAGTCGCCCGAGACTGCAAAACCCGACACACCAACCTGTGCACCGCTTGGATAGATTACAAGAAAGCCTATGACTCAATGCCACACACTTGGATCAATGAATGCTTAGAGATGTACAACATCAATAGGACTCTAAGAGCCTTCATTGCAAACTCGATGGGGCTGTGGAAAACCACCCTTGAAGCCAACTGCAAACCACTTGCACAAGTGTCCATCAAATGTGGCATATACCAAGGAGATGCTCTGTCCCCACTGCTGTTCTGCATAGGCCTGAACCCCCTCAGCCAAATCATCAACAAGACTGGCTACGGATACCGACTGAAGAATGGGGCCACAATCAGTCACCTCCTCTACATGGATGACATCAAGCTGTACGCTAAGAGTGAGCGAGACATCGACTCACTGATCCACACCACCAGGATATACAGCACTGACATTGGGATGTCATTCGGACTAGAAAAGTGTGGTCGGATGGTTACAAAGAGAGGGAAGGTCGTCCGCACAGAAGGGGTCTCACTCCCAGAAGGAACAATAGCAGACATAGAGCACAGTTACAAGTACCTGGGAATACCACAAACAAATGGCAACCTGGATGAGGTCACAAGGAAAGGAGCCACAGCCAAATACCTCCAACGAATAAGGCAAGTCCTGAGAAGCCAGCTCAATGGCAAGAACAATATCCGTGCAATAAACAGCTATGCCTTACCAGTAATCAGATACCCTGCCGGAATAATTAGCTGGCCAATAGAAGAGATAAAGGCCACGGATGTTAAGACTCGGAAGTTACTAACCATGCATGGAGGGTTCCACCCCAAATCCAGCACCCTGAGACTGTACACGAGCCGTAAGGAAGGAGGCAGAGGACTAGTGAGTGTGAGAGCCACTGTCCAGGATGAAACATCCAAGATTCATAAATACATCAAGGACAAAGCCTCAACGGACGATATGCTCAGGGAATGTCTCAGGCAATGGGGAACACAGGATGAGGGGCTAGAGGTTCCATCATGGGAGAACAAGCCCCTACATGGGATGTACCACCGACAAATAACTGAAGTGGCTGATATCAGGAAATCCTACCAATGGCTGGACAAAGCTGGACTCAAGGACAGCACAGAGGCTCTCATCCTGGCTGCACAGGAACAGGCCCTAAACACCAGAGCAATAGAGGCTCAGATCTACCACACCAGACAAGACCCAAGGTGTAGGTTGTGCAAGGAGGCCCCTGAGACAGTCCAGCACATAACAGCAGGGTGTAAGATGCTGGCAGGGAAAGCGTACATGGAACGACATAACCAGGTGGCGGGCATAGTGTACAGGAACATCTGTGCAGAATATGGACTGGAAGCCCCGAGATTGAAGTGGGAAACACCCCCAAAGGTGGTGGAGAATGACCGAGCTAAGGTCCTGTGGGACTTCCAGATCCAGACAGACAAGATGGTGATGGAGAACCAACCGGACATTGTGGTGGTGGATAAAGAACAGAGGAAAGCCGTTGTGGTGGATGTAGCTATACCAAGTGACTACAACATCAGGAAAAAGGAGCATGAGAAACTGGAGAAATACCAGGGCCTCAGGGAGGAACTGGAAAAGAACTGGAAGGTGAAGACCACAGTGGTGCCTGTGGTCATCGGGGCCCTCGGGGCAGTCACCCCCAAACTGGAGCAGTGGCTAAAACAGATCCCAGGAACAACATCAGACATCTCAGTCCAGAAATGTGCAGTACTAGGCACAGCCAAGATACTGCGCAGAACCCTCAAGCTCCCAGGCCTCTGGTAGAGGACCCGAGCTCAGAGGATGAAAGAGAGAGAGGAGACCACCCGCAGAGGGTGAGAAGGGAATTTTTTATAATTTTCATAATTGCTACTCCTTCTTAAAGCCCATGTCTATTACCAACCCACAGTTGTGATTGTGCTGTTTTACAGCATTTTTTTTGATATTTTGTGAATGTAGTGAGTTTGATGGCATTTTTGGTTTTTTGTGGCTGTAGTGGATTTGAAGGCTTTTGTTTTGAAGAGCCATTGTATTGTCGGTGTCTGACTTCCTGTTCGGTGGTTGGGGTTTTTTTGGAGCTGCAGCAAGCAAGGCTGGATGTTGTTTTGTCTTCAGCGTTTAATCTTTTGCCATCCATGGGGAAGCTCAGCTGAAGCAATGCTGTAAGTGATGTTTATGTTAAGATATATGCTATTTAAGATATGCCAGATATTATTTTGTTAAAACGCTAATGTGTCATTATTGTGGCTGATGTTTTTCATTTGACTGCTCATGGTACATTTCAGTTGAAGCAGAGCTCATAATTATGTTTAATTTATGGACGATTTGCTCAGACACAACTAAGTTTTGTATTGTTTTGTGTTCATTCTGTCTGGAGTTTTCATCGCAGCATGTAAAGAGGAAGCCAACAGTAAATGGTCAACCTTACTCCACGTCTCCCTCTCATTATTTGCTGTGGTTTAACTCAATGTTTAGTCAGAGTTGATACTCTTGATGAGAACATTACAGTGAAAAAGCAAGACTCAAAGGTTTTCAAGTGGTCAAAATGGCATCGAGCAGCAGGCCATCTTTGTCCTCCAGTACGAAGACATCTAAATCTTCAGCCAGTGTAGCTCAAGCTAGAGCCAAAGCAGAGGCTGCCGAGGTAAGAGCATCATGCAAGCCATGAAGCTAAACTTAAGCTGGAGAGGACTGTCAAAGAAACAGAAAAAGCTAAAAGGGATGCTCAAAGTCAACTAGAAACTGTAAAAATTGACAGAGTTGGAAATGTTAAAAGTTTCAAAAAGAGGCAGCTGCTGAAGCTCAAGTCTTGGAACAGGCTGAGGCAGTTCAAGTTTTGGATGAAACTGGAATGTCTGATTCGGATAAGGTGAAAATTGAACACACCAACGAGTATGTTCAGTCTCAAATTGACCTAAAAAACTCAAATCAAGCTTCTCCACAGCATGCTGACGCACATGCTAAGGACCTTCAAGAAGCAACACACTGTGTGAAATCTGAGAAGTCTGAAAACGTTGAACCACATAAACCAGTGTTTTCACCTAAACCTCATCTAAAATCTTACAGTGAAAAAGACTGCCAACCTTTTTATTCTAATTATGTCCCATTGGCTACCAGTTCTAGAGAATCAGTTGATAGGATATCGACATCTGAGCCGTTAGCAGAGTTTTTGGCCAGGCGAGACCTTGTCAGTTCAGGTCTTTACCATTTCGATGATAAGCTTGAAAATTATTGAGCTTGGTGTTGTTCCTTTAACAGTGCTATTAGTGAGGTACGACTCACAGCAACTCAAGAATTGGACCTCATGACTAAATGGCTTGGAAAAGAGTCAAGTGAACAGGTTAAACGGTTACGTTCAGTTCATGTTGGAGATCCTCAAACAGCTTTGAACAGAGCATGGGAGAGACTACGTTAGTGTTATGCTGCTCCAGAGATCATTGAAAGGTCTCTGTTTCAAAGACTGGAAAGCTTCCCTACAATCTCAGCTAAGGATAATGTCAGGTTACGAGACCTTGGAGATTTACTGATAGAGATCCAAGGAGCTAAAGAGGATGGATATCTCACAGGACTTGCATACCTGGATACTTCACGTGGAATCAGCCAAATAATTGCAAAGCTTCCTTTTGCACTACAAGAAAAATGGATATCTGCGGGCTTGTGGTATAAAGAACAAAATCAGGGTCGCTTCCCTCCCTTTGACTACTTTTCTGACTTTGTGCACTATGAAGCAAAGAAGAGAAATGACCCAAGTTTCATGAGTCTAGGAAACACAGTAACATTTGTCAAATCAAAGTGAGGAATTAGTAGGAGTTTTAACTCAAACAAACCAGTTTTGGTTTCAAAAACTGATGTCTCAACCAATGGTGATTTTAGCAAGACCTGTCCGCTACACAATAAACCACATCCTCTCAAAAGGTGCAGGGTTTTCAGGTATAAATCCTACAGCAGGGGTGCCCATACGTCGATCGCGGAAGGTTTTGAGTCGATCTCGGCAGATGACAATCTGATCTCCACCATGACGCTGAGACCAGTATTTCCTCTTCTGATGGGCTTATCAAAAATATTCACCAAGATCCTAAACGTTTGTAGCTTCATTAAAAAATTATAATTATAAAAAAAAATCAACAAAACGTGTTAAAATTAAGAATCTCAGTAATTATTGTTTGAACAAGGTGTTGCGCAATTCAGTGCGTTTAGGTCCTATTAACAAAAAGAAAAAAAAAAAGGCGACTCAAAGACGGTCTGACGAGCAGAGCAGGAGTTTAAATTAACTACTCAACCATCGCTGTGTTCATGAGAGGCTTATTAATAATCGAGGAATAAATATCAAGCCTGGAAACCTGATATTGTAACGGACTGACTGTACTGTTTTTAATGTAATCTCTGCTCGGATTGGCGCAGGGGTTACCACGGTAACCGTTGTGTTTAAACGACAGAGACAAAGTAAAAAGGTAGGAGTGATTTTGAGTTGATCGTCTTTTCGGGTTGTTGTACTTTTGTTTACCTTTGTTGTGGCTCATCACACCTGATGTAGTTTCTGAACGTTCAATAAACGACAAACTTGGACTAATTACCTCGGTCGTTTGTGAGCAACGTCACAACAAAAATCAAATAGGAGAAATATATTTCATTAAGTTTAAACAAATTCTACCGCAATAATTATGTAAAATTAAATTAATTATATCCTGACTTCAGAAGATTTTCCTTTACCTTTTCTGGGCTCTTTGATTTCTCCTATCAGTCTGTAGTTTCTCATATTGAGGTCATCAAACCAAATTTCAGATCCACCATGACTGACTGACACCTGGTGGCGTCAGGTTTGCAACCAGCTACTTACTGAGAAACCAGTAAGCTCTGCTCCCAGTGTCAGAATCTCACTGAGGAACAAACTGCATGAAGTTTTCTGTTTATTATTTCTGCTATAACTGATGCATATTCGCATATAAAATAAGTCAATAGAGTTTAATTTGCAATTTTTATGTCTTTGTGTCATGAGGTAGATCTCAGGTGGCTGGTGAGAGAAAAAGTAGACCTTGCTCTCAAAAAGTTTAGGCACCCCTCTTCTACAGTGACAAAATAGCCTTTCTGAAGGAGAAAGGGATTTGTTTGAAGTGTTGCTTCTCTGTCTCACATTTTGCTCGAGATTGCAGAACCTTCTTAAAGTGTAGTGAGTGCAACAGTGTAAATCATGATACTGTCATGCATCCTGAGCCATCCCCCAAGTCATCTAAAGCTCCTTCAGCCCAGCAAGACAATGGCGGGGAGGTTGACAGTCAAGTCAGTGAGGATATTGTTTCAAACAGTTGTAACAGAGGTTTGTGGTCCAAGTGCTATAGAGCAATCATGTTCAAAAATCTGCCTTGCAAAGGTTTATCCCAGTCATTCCAGGCACATAGCAATCAAAACTTATGTCATCTTGGATGACCAGAGTAATCGCTCTTTAGCTAGGCCAGAATTTGTTTGAACTATTTAAAGAGCAAACCCTTCACATATCACCTTCAAACATGCTCAGGCATGATTGAATCGTCTGGCAAGAGGGCAGATGGATTTCAGATTGAATCTATGGATGGGAAGGTCTGGATTGCACTCCCGTCACTCATCGAATGCTCAGAGATGTCAAATAACCAAAATTCCAATACCATGTGCTGTCCAACATCGGCCTCATCTCTGTCACATAGCAGATCAAATTCCAGAACTGGATCCAGATGCAGAAATCTTACATTTGCTCGAAAGGGATGTTTTAAGAGCACACAAGGTCAGAGAGCAGGTTAACGGACCACACAGTGCCTCTTTCCCTAACGTTTGGATTTAGGTTGGGTTGTGATTGGAGAAGTTTGTCTGGGGGATGTACATAAGCCAGTGATAAGCACATACAAGACAAATGTACGGTGGCCGTGAGGTGCAAAGCAATTACAAATTACAAAATCACTACAACATTAACGAAAACACGACATTAAGAAAAACCGAACGACATTAAGAAAAACCGAACGACATTAAGGAAACACAACGACATTAAGGAAAACACAATGACATTAAGAAAACGGAAAAGGTAGGTCCCAGTGGGAGACCTAAGAAATCGCTTAATTAATTAATTGTATCCAAGATGGCCGCCGTATTTCCTGTGCTGGAGCAGCCAATGCGGGGTCTACTCTTATGTCTATGAAGAGGGCTAGTTAGCTCTGGTTAGCTTATGTTATTCTTTAGTTTTTTCTTCGTTTTATTCCTAAGTTGTTTGTCACAACCATGATGTGTCAACTCCATAACTGATAATTTACAAAACTTTGATGAAATTTTGTGAAATAAAAGCTTAATTTTGGTAAATTGTAAAGATTTTACGGACCTGGTGAGCTACAATATGGCCTCCTTCAGAATAACATGATATAAATTGAGGTAGTTTGGCTTTTTGTCACCTCCATCAGAGTTTTTCTGACTCTTTCAGGGAAATTGTCAAATCTAACTTAATTTTAATGTATTTTACATAAATTGCATTACTTAACAGGTACCAAGTTTTTCTCTTTACTCTCTAGTTTGTCACCAGTTCTGTGTCAACTCCGTCATGCACTGTCTCCGTCAGATGGACTTTTTATGTTTTTTTGTTTTAAATAATATTTATTTTGTTTCTTGAGAATCATTTGTCTGTAAAATGAGTAAAAATATCACTAGCAGGGTCATTAAAAATTATTTTTTATTTATTTTTGTCAGATGGTGATGACAACTTTCTAGGACAGGTCGATTAAAAATGTAATTTAAAAAAGAATGCTGCAACTGGGAGCCTGTACCTTAGCATCTTTACATTTCCAAAACATTATTTCAATCTGTAGAGACTCACACAGAGAGAGAAACAGCAGTTAGACAATTTTATTGAACCGAGAATTTGGCGCTCGGACACCGGCGGAAGACCTGCGAGCCGAGAATTGCAGCGAGCTTGAATGATCGGCTCGAACGAAGCTCAGGTAGGTCTTCCCCCGGGCCCAGTCACTGGTGGTGGAGCGGAGCTTGGAGAGAGGAGAGTCTGAGGAGACCTGGAGGCGTCTGGGTGGCTGGTGGTGGAAACGGGGAGGAGGTGGGTGGAAGCACGGCTGAAGCGGGTTGATCTGTGAGTTTATTTATTATTTTTTATAATTATGAGGAAAATTAAAACCTATTTTGTCCCTATTCTTAAGAATCACTGAAATACAGAAGTACAACTACACACATACTTTTAATTGAGGAACATGTAGAGCATAAGAAAAGTAACACAGTTCAGTTTTAAATATATAACACAGTTTAACACTGAAAACTTAACCAGAGAAAGGCAAATATATAAGAATTTATACACTGTCAGTAAACTATACATGTTGTTTACAAAGTGCCTGTCGGTATAACCACAGGTTCTCTGCAAATGGCTGTGATGTAGGTGGCTGAGAATGGATCAGAAAGTTAACAAGGAATATACAGAATCACTGTTTCTTGACTTTCAAAAATCATTTAATAGACAATAAGCCGGTGATAAAGAAATATTAAAGATATGAAATTAAAGAATTAGTACAGTGCAGAAATTAAAGTCATATATCAGTACAAATGTCTGACGTTAACTGAATTCTTGAAGGTGTACCACACAGTTCAGTGCTAGGGCCTAAACTATTTACATTTTACATGAATAAAAATCACTATATTTACATGTTTGTCTCTTCAAAGTTTAGAACAGCTTTTGAAAAAACTTGTAAGTAAAGTAACAGTTGCAAAGAAGCGATTTTAATAATTTATTAATACTAATTTGGCCCCCAAAAAATGTGCAATGAAAAATGAATGAAGATCACAGAGAATATTTATATTAAAAAAGTACATTAACCCAGATTGGTGGAGGGTACAATTGTTAATAAATTCCACTGGAAGCTTTATACAAATATTTTAAAATATTTTTTTATTCCATACTTATCTGTATATATTACATATATTAACACAACCCCCATACATTCTATTCGACACAATATCTGAAAATAATACTATATATTTTTTTAAATTATAATTTTTTTTTCACTTTTTAACATTCATGCAATTTATCTACATAATGTACAGAATACTGTCACTTGTTCCAGTTGCCTCCTCTTGGACTAACACTGAAAACTAATATTATTTGGCAGGTTATCTTGCTAGTCTTCTCAAATCACTGCCCAGTGAAACGGCTTCAACTTTGAACAAGGTTTTAAGTCTTAGCTTTGTTAATCGACCATGTCTATATAAAAGAAAGATACTTGAAGGTCTATAGTATAAAATATACTATTAGCTATATTCCATTTGCTGTGACTCCGTCACCTACAGATAGGAAATGCAGTAGTCTACCTTCTCACATAACAGAAATGTCAAAATCTCACCACATCAGTTCTGGATTCACAAAGCCCTTATCTGTGAATACACACTCTCTGGTTGGTCATTGCCTCTAGTCTTGGTGGCTCCCTTACTTAAAGACTGTCCCACTGTGCTGTAGGTGGTGGTTGGGGAACAACCTTCATCTTCAGCTGTTTCCTTCAATGTTTCTGTTTGATCGTTTACCTGGAAAACAAACATAATAAGTGAATAAAATATTGGAAGTCATGGAAAATGTTTTCTTCAGTGTGAATTTAAACAAAACATCATGTCCCTTAACCTTTTACATACATCATTAACTGCTAGTGTGCCAGAGCAGCTGAACACACGTGGCTTGTGCTACAGTAGCAAATATTTAGCATGAAAAAGAAGCAAAGTTTAATGAAAAAAAGGGATCAATGTTTGTGTTACCGCATTATCTCATTCATTTGCAGTTTTTCACATTAGAACACTTTTTACAGACAACTTTTAAAACACTTATCGCAGGTTTTTGTCCAATTAAAGTACAAGAATGGACAATTCCAATCCTCGGGGTTCAGTTCTCCATGTTAAGATGTTTGTCATCCTACTAATACCTGCTGATTTTTAGGGTAAATGATTGCAACTTGGTGGAGAACTTGGTGACAGACAAAAAAAGGTTTTAAACTATTTTAATCAGATACTGAAAAATATTCTGTACCATGAGCATCAGAAACCTTTGATTTAGGAAAAGGTTCAGTAGCGAAAATGGGTCATTTACCAGACAGAGGGGCTGCAGAAACAAATATGAGTTTAAAACATATAACTAATTTCAGCTTAGAATTACAAGAACTGCCTAAACAGTCGACTCAGCTAAAAAAAATTTGTAACATTTTCAAATTTCTCTAATCAAATATTGGCTATTAAATTATTAAACTACATGTTTTTAAGCAGAGATGGAAACAATGCTTACCACAGGAAGAGCATATATTGTGTTGTCAAAGTTTTCGTTGTCACCTCCTGGTCAGACATAAAAAAATAATTTATACTTTAAAAGATTTGGTTTGAATATTGTTTTTTTTTCTTGATTATTTGTCCTAGCTACTATTTGGTCCAATAGATAACTTGAATTATGTCTGAATTATATCAACATTTTGTTTTTATATCCTCATCCTCAGAGTAGATATTGTAACATAAGTTTGTAAGTTTAGTTAAAAATAAATAATTACATCCTAATATATATTGGAAGCCTGGCTTGCTGTTGTAAATTAAAATCACTAGTAAACATTGATGACAATGAAGTAAATTCACATTTATACATTTACAGCACTTTGCTATGGTATATATTTTGCCACATAGCCAAAGTCCTCAATGTACCTTAGTGACATTTTGTCAAATTTAAAATCACAAAGTAATACAATATTGCAATCAAAGAAAAATGACATGCAGTTTTTTAATATTTTTCTGAAAATAAAAATCTCAAAAGTGTACCATGTATTTGTTTTTAGGTCAAACGTATGTTTGACTATTAATTTTCTAGTCTCCACAGATGCTCAGTTGGATTAAGGTTTAAACTTTGACTAGACCACTCTAAAGCAGGAATTAAGTTTAAAGTAAACCATTTGACGTATCTGTATGTTTAGGGTTGTTTTTCTGCTGGAAGATTAGGCTAAGCCAAACGAAATAAAGCATACACTTGAATTCTGCATTATAAAGTTAGAGGACTCCAAAGCACTTCACATTACATTTACCTATAAACACTTGATGGTGGTTAGGTACATTGTAGCCACTATGTGACAGACTGACAGAAACAAAAAAGGTTGGTGAAGTGTTTTGCCCACAGACAGAAGGACTGAGACAGAATGTTTGAACTGGCAACTTGGAAGAACTCCTCCACCCTGAGCTATTGTTAGCCCAAATAATACTTGTTTTTTTAAATAATAAGTTTATAATTGCTACTTCTTCTTAAAGCCCATATCGACGGTGGCCGACAGGTGCAAATGCGCAACAACAGAGAAAACATGCAAACAAAAAATAGACACGCACAAATGAAGTGCAGAAAACAAAAATAGACACAAGCAAAAAAGGAATACAACCACAAATGAAATGCAGCAAACAAAAAAGAGACGCAAACAAAAAGGAAATGAAATACAGGAAACAAAAAAAGAGAGACGCAAACAAATGAAATGCAGCATAGTTTAGCTTTAATCAGTCAAACCCATTTGCTCAGGAATAAATTAAATACTTTAGTGAACCAAAAGATTTTTGTGCTATTACCTGGCTTAATATATGTTTCACCTCCACTCATAGAGGATAACTATCGGGAGTTTTTGAAATAATTTGTCAGGAGACATGCGTTTTCTCTCGGTGTCCCGAACATGGAGCGCCCGGCCAGATGGCAGCTGGCGAGGGGAGCTGGTTGTTAATGCAGCGGTAGCAGACATCTCCGAAAACATCTGAACAATATTGTGATTAAGTGATTTATTGATGAACTGAGCAGATATTTCAGATCTATACATTTACATTCTCGCCTAAAAACGTAAAAAATATTTTTGTGTAATTTTAAGCGTAATACAGCAAAAATAATTTTGCTGCCATTGTTTGCGTCTATTTTTGTTTTCTGCATGTCCTTTTTTTGTTTGTTTGCATGTTTTCTCTGTTGCTGCGCATTTGCACCTGTCGGCCACCGTACATGTCTATTACCAACCCAGAGTTGTGATGTAAACTGAAATAAATTTTCCTTATCCTTCCAAATCTTAATTGTTTACTACTTTCTGTTGATCTATCATTTAAATCCTAACAAATAATTTGACATCATGTGAAAATATAATAGGGACATGAATAATTTTTGCCAGACTATGCATCATTGGCTACACAGATATTTAACCACAACACTGAATGTAAACCTGAACTTACCTTGCTTGCATTTACGATATCCAATATAAATTAAAAAGAGTAGAGGAGCCAACAGGATAAGATACCAGTAATGTTTTCTGGGCTCTGACAAAAGAGAAAGAGAAATAGTTCAGTTGTGCTGGTGAATGTAAGCAAAAGCTGTATATTACAAGACATATTTCAAAACTATTGCCATGAGAAACCTTAATTTGAAATAGAAGGTCTTCCTTTCTAAATAGGCAGCTTAAAAATATATATTTCGACAAAAATAATTAAACCACTAAAATTACTTCCATCAGTTTTACAACTGGGCTAAAACCCAGTGTGTAAAAGTGTCCTTGTTTTGTCCTAAAGTCTTACCTCCATGTAGGATGCAGTGATTCTGAATATATTTTATGGATTCATTCCTGCTGACCTGGTTGCTATGGTTACAGACAATTGAGTCTTTCAACTTGTAGATATGAAGAGAAGAGTCAAATTTGGTGACCGATCTTCTCTCTCCTCCCTCCTGGTTGCAGGTTTGATTTCACATCTCATAGTGATGCTGATTGAAGAGTCGTCTATCCTGCAGGTCGCGGTCAGGTTATAGAAGGAGGAGCTGAACGGGCAGGTGAAGGTGAGATCAACTGGAGACACTGGATCTGTGGATGAAGTTGATTTGAGAAGTTTTACAGAATTACACAAAGAGCACAATAGAGATCAGAATCCATCAGGAAGTGTAATTCAAAGACCAAAGTTATTCTTGTAGCATCTTGTTTTAGCTTGTACTGTTTATGGATATGGATTTCATTAATAAATGGCATAATTCCAAACAGACAAGACTGATAGAGTTATTAGGTTGCATGTATTGTCATTTTACCTTCTTCATTTATTTGGAAGTATGTAGCTATTTTACTAAATATTAAACATAAGTGAGAAATAGATCTAGAAAACTTACCTTGAACTGTAACGTTGTATTGAGTTAGTTCTATATCTTTAGGCACTGTAACCTTTGCAGTATAAATGCCACTGTCTGACTTTTGTAGGTTCTTCAATCTCACACTGTATTTTTCATCAAGAACTTCAACTCTTCCAGTGTGACTGTCTTGAACAGCTGTTTGGAACCAGTTATAAATGTTATTACTGCCTTATTTGTAAATTGCCATGACCAAACGGTAGAACCTGGTGGAATTTCAGCTGTGAGATTAAGAATTAGATCATCTCCAGTTTTCACAAATACATCAGTCACTGCAGAGGAACCTGAAACACAGAAAACAAACAGAATTAAGATCAGTAAAAGGTGTGATCTTTGTGGTGAGAGGATGATGGCACAGCATGTTGTTTTAATGACTTATCACATGAACAAATTTGTTATTGTGATTTTAATTGCTTTTGTTATTTAATGGAAACACATTGATTGCAAAATTGTGATCTTTTTCTTTTCATTAATGAGATTTAAATGTTTTGCACACATTTATACTTGAAATGTAGGTGATGTGTAAAATATCAGAAATCTTTAATTTTAATTTTGCTGTCTTTTAAAAAGGTTCTATGAAGGACTGGATTTGCAAATTAGCTTGTGACTAGAAAACTTACATTATGTACAAAACAATGGTTGCTTTATTTTCAACACACAACATTTTTTTATGTGCTGTCCTTGAGGACATAAACTTGAATTGAACAGAATAAGTATGTAAAATTAGATTAATGATAAATCAAATAAATCATGGCAAATATAATTTTGATATGAGGAATGAAGGAATGGGTTAATGGTAAAATTTCTCCCTTGATCTCCATGACAAGACGCCAAGAATTTCTATAGACCTAAAAAAATATTTTGTTGTTAGAGTTTCATCTCTCTAACCTGTGAATTAGCAAACATGGAGAGATATCAGTGAGAAACAAAGTAGACAAAAGTTTGACATTTCAAATCTTTAGTTATTTCTTTTCTTACTGGAACTAACATTCTTACTTCCTGGACTGAACATTCTCACCATTTCCCCTTAGTTCGAGGCAGAAACTTTTATAGTGTTGTCTTGTGACAGGATTATTTTAGAACTGAAATAAAGCAATCAAACCTGTGAAATGTTAAAAAACAAAAAATCTACCTTGCATTTGATGTGTGTAGAGTAGCAGCAGGTGAAATAGAAATGCGACAGTCAACGCCATTTCTCAAACCGTTATGAGGAACCGTTATGAGTTGACATTCAGGAAATGCATTTGATGCACTTCCTGAAACGTTCATAAAGCTGAACATGTGTGAAGTAAAACCACAACGTTAATAGATTGTTCTACAAGAGAGAAGAACTGGAGGCCCATAGTCAACCCAGAAAAGCTCTCAGGAAACAATTCTCTTGTCATCTGAATATATGCAATGACACTAACCCATATTTAAAACCTTGATCTCACCACCAAATACCTATATTCTATGTTTTGTGTATTTCTACCTATATAATACAATTTTATCTCTTAGTTTGTGCAGTTCAGCTTAATTATTAGTCACTAAGATAACAAGCTTCTTAAAAGAGTATTTTTAATGGCTGTGGTCAGGTAAGATTTAGAATTTGATATTTAATACAGTAAATCTGAAGAAGCCTCTGAATAAAAACAGTCTGTTGTTGGATGACAGTCTGATGATGATTATGCTCAGGGTTTTCCATGATGATGTTCATTTTAGGAAGTCCCTTGTGTTGCACAGACATAAAACCCTTGAACTTTTTTATGCCACTCACTCTGACACTGATACCCTGGTAGAAAATTACTCTCTCCGCCTCAAACAGATTCACAATAATATGTTACTGGATGCGTCCACTGTGTTGAGATTTAAAATTTTATGCAACTGCCCTTGTTGTAATGCACCAGTTTGACGCTGAGAAGTTTACTGGAAATTGCCTGAACTACAAACTGCCATCATCCACTGCAGATAGAGAAGTGATGATCCAAATAAAACAGCTGTTGATGTTAATTCAGTATTTGGAAGCGTGACCAACAAGGACCGGATGATTTTATTAACTTCCTCCTCTGCCTTTGCTTGAACTACAGGCACACTGCAGTTCTAAAAAAAAAAAGCACAGAAATTCAACATCATCGTTCACAACTTTTCCTTCTATTGTCTAATTTTTTCCGGTAGAAAATCTACCCTGGACGATCTGAGTCAAGTGACAAAAACCAAGCCTGAGCAGGAAGCGTCAATTTTTTTCAGGCGGAATTGCACAGGAAGCCAATGATCAGGCTACTAATAACCCTCAGATGGAAAGGTTTGAACTTTACTGCTCTCAATTTCAACAGGCCATTGATGCCAGACCTTTCCGATCTATGTCTTTTATGGCCACCACCAGCTGCTAAGAGAATGTTGAAAATGTGGCTTTTAAAAAAAATAAATAAATTTGTTATTCAAATGCAAGTTATCTCATAGAAGTAATTACATTTACTATAATATTTGTTCTAATAATCCCTGATAACTTCTGTTTGACTCATGTATTTTTATTTCAAACACATTAGACAAGTTACCTCTATCTATTAAACATTTTATTTAAATACATAAACAAGGCCTAAAGAGCTGGCTAGAATTACAATTCATGCACTACTAAAAATAACTTTAGTTCTCTTCAGTAAAAGTGGGACATGTATAATAAGTTATATTCCCCATTTATTCAGGTATAAAAGCTATTACATGACAATCAGAGTATTTTAATTTGTAAATAATATTAGATTTCACACTGACTACACGCAGAATTATAGATGATTCTTCTTATGGTCATATTCTGGGTAACACTTTATTCGAAGGTGGGTGAATAAGACTGACATGACACTGTGATAAACATGACATAACTCCTGTCATGAACATGAATAAACCTTCATGAATATTTATGACTGTTGTCATAAAGCGTCATTCGGTAAATCATGACACTTTTAATACAAAGTTTGGTTCCTAGATGTTCATCAATACACATAGGTGTCAACAGAAGTTGGCAGATATAGTGTAGGCTTCTGATATTCTGTTTCAAATTCTTCAAATTGTTTTCACCTATTTAATTTTACAATCTGTTTTTTAATAAAAGATAATATCAAAGATAAATGTATTTTTTCCTTGTGTTAGTGAATATAAATGAATTGGTAGTGACATTTAGAAATTTGAGCAGGGGGGAAAAGAAAAAAAACTTTGCACTCTGTGAATTGCACTAAATATTTGACATAAATATTTCATTTTTATCTATTAATCCATGTCTATGTTTTTATTTTAGCACCTGCTGTCTTATACAGCCAGGGGGGACTATTTCTCTACCAACAGCCAAACCTGGTCCAAACATTTTGTCTGGTGGTGACTGGAGTTTAGTTGCTAATCAGGTTTTTGGTTTTCATCTGAAAAGCTCTTTTCTGTATTCTGATCTAAAGCAGGAAACCTACTACTATTTAGCTTGCTTGATGAAAGAACAATCCATTCTTTGGTAAAGGAAACATTCAATGACTTGTGTTATGATATAATGTCATTTACAAAATATGATTAAAGGTGGAGGGTGTGTGGGGATCTTCGTCATTACTTTATTTGATTGTTTAAATCAAATAACATGCTTATGTAAATAAAATGGGATCTTGAAGAAGGCCTAGTAGACTCCTTATAGCTGTTTGTTTCGACTAAACATCTAATAATAGCTGTGATTGATTATTATCCATAGTGGTTTTTTATCTGAATAAGACAAAATCAATATTTTTTAACAATCTCATGGATAAGGGTCATTATCGGCTGTGAAACATAGATAAGGAACAGACAAGGTGTTTCTGTTTCTTGCTAATGTGGCTCTGGGTAGCAAATCTTACTGTCAGGTTAAAACAGCAAATGGTGCATTTGTGGGTGCATTTGCTATCTCCACCCAACTGTTGATCTGTAAAGTGAGATAATCACAATTTTACTGCTGAAATCTCCTCCAGTAAATTAACAATATGAGCGAATTTTAAGGGAGAAACAAAATCTGTTATGCAATATTTGCTACAAAGTTTATTTTTACATAAGTTGCATACAATATTACACTTTTATATGAATAATTCATTCCTCACAATGAGTCAAGGACAACATAACATTTTACAAACAAAAATAAACTTCCATTGGACAAGGCAGCTAATACAGTCGCTCATTCTTCATCATGGCAGCTGTAAAGACTAAAATGGATTAAAATGCAAAAGTTTATAAATGAAAGTGCAACTTTGATGTAATACAAATGTATAAATGCGTTGCTATACATTTATTCTTAGAAATGCTTAAGTATACTGATACATTTATGAATATAATTATACTGATAAATGTTCAATGTTTTAAAACGTTATTAAAACATGTCAACCTGCAATGTATGTTATATTGCAAATTCATCTATTGTCAAACCATATTACAGTTTTGCAAAAGCATCATATTTGTGTTTATGAGATGGTGAATGTGCTTCTTCCATTTGTTTGAAGATGCTTCTAGTTTCTCCAACTTTAGAAACCACACCGAGTCAGAATGATATAGATCTGTCTGAAGAATCTGCTACAGGGATCTCATTGGCCACGGACCTGGAGTGACATCATTAAAAGAGATTTAAATGTATTGGTATTCACATATACTCATCATTGAGAACATCCCATCTGTAAGAACATATGTCAAAACAATAGGTTTGCTCTGAAACTTTAGAAATAGAGAAAGAAGCAAAAAGCTGATGAGCAGACAGGATGGAGCTGCTGAGGATGATGCAGTGAGATCTGAAAGTCTTTCTACAGAATTTCTAAGCAAAGAATTTAGGATCTTTGGTTATTCTGCAAAATTAATTAAAAACTTTATTTGCATAACAAAATATTTCCTGACGAGTTTAAACCTCCAAATTGTCCAGTTAATCTTTAGAGAGAGAACTTGCTGCTCACCTGTTGAAGCTCCTGTGCCTCTAGCTCTGTTTGCTCTGGTTTGCTTTTCCTTTTACCTTGAAAACAAAAATATATATATATTTGTTTTGGTTTGGTTAGGCCATTACAACCCACTTGTCCTAATAGTGCAGAAATTCCATTCTTGTGTTGACTGGCTTTAAACAAAACTGTCAATACTCAGGACAGAGGGGAATAGCAGTTATTAGAAATTACAAAATCTCCAGATTACTTGTTTTAATAAATGTTTTCATGATGCATTATTTTAAAACACATTTTAAAAAGTTTTAATTCTAAGAGTCAGAAAACTCTTAAGAGATTTAAAAAAATCAAGCTGACTACTTTGATTTTGCTTCATGTTTTTTAATTCATTAGACATCAACCTATGGATGTATAAACATTTCTTTAAAACATAGTTTTATTCCTATTCTTCATTTTTTTCTTTTTCATTCCTTTTTAAAATCACCAATGTGCCTTAAAACATCAAGGTAGAGTGCTTCAGATATTATAAAGGCAAATTAAAAGACTTTCTGTAGTCCAACCATCAAACTGAAACAACTTTATAAAAATGCATAAATATCTTTAATTTTCTAGGATTCGTAAATAATCAATTAATAGAAGAAACAAAAGGTACAGTCATTATATTTATATCAGGAAAGGTTGTTTTTTTTTCTCTTTTGAACTCAGGGAAGTCATTTATATATGTAAATATAAATACTAATACTTACATTTTATTACAACAGCAGTTAAGGTGCAAATAAGAACCATGATGGCAGCCAAGGTTATTCTTATGATGTTTATTACAATGGTTCTATTGTAAGCTGTAAAGAGAGAATAAAAAAGTTACATTTTCACTTTATGTTAAATATTTTTTTCTAAAAATATTCTGTGAATAATGTTATTCTTTCTAGAATATTAAGGAATTTTTTGAACTCCTATCCCATGAAATGTCACTTTTAAATTGAAATAAAATGTTAAAACGTTTGACACTGTATTCTCTTGTGCAGTGTCACTGGGAGTTGGACTCACTGGGAGTTAAAAACTGCTGCTAAAATAACAAAACTTAACTCCCCCTAATGCTTTAATGCTTGGAAATTTATGTGAAATAATAAATAAATTAAAGAAAACAGTTGGCAGATATTTTTTTTCTTACACCACCTAAGATATTTATTTTGATGTTTTGTTTTGTTATATGCAACATAAAATATCCAGTTCCAAAGTTTATAACAATCACTATATTCTTTAAAATAAATCATAAACAGCTTGGGTTTGTTATTGAGGTTTTTGTGTTTCATTTATATATTCAGCTCATTATCATAATTCAGTACTGAATTACTTCAATTTTACAATGTAAAACAAGTTTAAAAGTACCAGAATGTTTTGCTTAAGTCTTACATGATCCTTTCTGACAGAGAGAGGAAACATCCTTTCCATCGTGTTTCCAGCTCACTTGGTTGCTATGGTTACAGATGATATAACTTTCATTTAGGCTGAGCTTTAGGACGGAGTCCTTCAAGTGCGTTTGGTCCAGTAAACGGCAGGTTTTGTTTTCACATTGGTAAGTTCCACTAATTTTAGAATCCACTGTTCTACATGTTGCAGTGAAGTTACAGAAGTCGGGGTCAATGGGGGTCACTGTTAGATTCACTGGAGACACTGGATCTGAGGGAAAACAAGATTTGATTGGTTTTAAAATGGGGAGCTATAGAAACATTTAGAAAATGATTTCAAAACAAGAAGCAAATAAGAGAAAACTTACCTTGGACTATAACTGTGTATTCAGCTACAGTTTTATCTGTGTTTCCAATTGCTGTTGCCTTATAATGTCCAGTGTCGTTGTGCTGCACATTTCTCAATAGCAAAGAGTAGTTTTGTTGAAAAAAATCTATTCTTTCTACAAATTTGGTTGTAGTATTAGCACCAGGAATAAATCTTACAAGTTTATTATTGTTATTAAATTTCCAAATAAAAATGTAATCTGTGCCAATTCCATCTGTCTTTACTTCCAGTAGGAGGTTCGATCCAGATTTCACAAACCGACGTTCAGAACCTGAAAGACAAGAGTTTAGCTATGTTTCAATAATAATAAAAAATAATATCAGGATAAGCCTCTTGAACATCATGAGATAACGTTCAGAGCAGCAGAGCAGAGAGGAGGTTTATAAAGTAAGTTCCTATAAAGAGCTACAAGTTTGGTCAATTAGAATCAACACATAATTAATCTAACCATTTCACTATTTATGTATTGTATAGATAATATAATGTCCAATTATAATTACATTTGTATTGATCGCTTCACTATAGTCCCTTATTTTATTTATATGCCATGTTTCAATAATATAAACTTAAGACAGAAACCATTGATGGAATTAACTTCACGTCACAAAGCAACATTCATAACCTGAAAGAAATAGCTTAGCTATATTTCAATAATTAAAACAAATAATATCATAATCACTCTCTGGAATATACTAATATATATTCCAGAGAGCAGAGTGGAGATGAGGTTTGTAGTGTTTTAACCTGATGTTGTAGATTGTCGCAAGGTCTCGCTGTCAATTAGAATCAATGCAGAAATAATCCAATAATTTCACCCATATAGTCTTAGTGTCCACAATAACACTGATGTTGAATCTCCAAATAAAACCATCTTCTTTGCAAATTGTAGCTGTGTTTATATCCAGCAGTAGATTTGTTCCATACTACACAAACAAGTTCAGAACCTGAAACCACAGAATTTTATTTTATTTTAATGATGGACTAATAATCTTATCATGTTCCGTCTTTGGTTTATACTGAAATTAATTTTAAAGCATTAAGAATGGAGATGAGGCTTGCAGTGTTAGTACCAGATGCTGCAGAGCCACAAATGATGGATATAGAAACAATTCATTCAAATGTTTAATTATTTGTAGATATCTCATAGATAACATAGTGAGAGAAAAAAAGATAGATAGTTTTTTAAGAAGATTCTGCATCCTACTTAAATAATACTAACATTCTGTTGAGTTTAAAATTCATTATTTTTTTATAAAGGAAAGGTTGATTACAACATGAAGACAACATTTTTGTTTAGAAACAACATGTTTTAATCTACATTTTGCGTTGTTCATTGTTAAAAATCTACCCTTAGGTTTCAACTTTTTTTCTTTTAAAAAAGCTGTTAGCACAGACTGTTCTCTGTGGATTCAATAATGATCATATCAAGTATTCTTTTAAAAGGAATTTATTTTTCTCTTCCTATTATTTTTAAATACTTGTTAGGGCATAACTGGTATCTCTTATTTTTCTGTTTATAATTTAATGTTTATTTACTTACTTTATTTAGGAAAAAGTAGCTTTTTAGACTTCATGTGAATTTATTCTTTGTAAATGCATAGATTAATGTAAAACACTGAAGTATCCTAAAAATGGATGGGTTTCAGTGAAAAAGATGAATAGTACATTGGACCAAATTAATAAGGTTAACTCAAGGTATTATTTATGTATTTAATTTTGAATGACTGTTCACCTGAAGCAACAGTGGAAACCCCTGTAGCTTCACTAACTGTCACTAGATGTCAGTATTGAGCTTAACCATATGAATAAATTATCATTATGAAAATCACACTTTTTTCTCCATTTCTTTACCACTTGAGCCAAAGCTTATGACTTGTGACAAGTTGAGTCACAAGTCATAAGCTTAACCCTGTGAGTGTTTGTGTTTTCTCCAAGTACCATGATTTCCTTTAGATATAGCAGGAAGCATTTCACATTTAATCACATTATCATAAATGTTTACCAAATATTAATAATATAATCAAAATTAAGGATTTACCAAAAAAAAAAAAAAAGTTATTTTAGGCTTTATTAATTTGTGGTTCGGTGTCAGTTAGTTTAACCTCTTTTGCTCACGGCCTGTTTTTGAGCAACATGACTGAAAATAACATGCCCAAAATGAATTGAATGTATCTCATGAACTACAGAGTTTATTTTAATTGTTTTGGTATCAAAACAAAGGCAAGACCCTAGGGAATATGTTACAGCTCTAAAAACCACCCTACCTGTTACTGAGGAAAGTGAATTAATATAGTAAACAGCAGAAATTAAGAAAAAAAATCAATTTCCGCCTAAAAAACCACTTCAATCTATGAAGGTTCCTTTCAAAACATGCAGTTGAAAGCCAAAACATGTAGAAAACAACAGTTCACAATCTGACCTTTTACTGTGCCAAGTTTTATGAAAAAAAAAGTTAATCATATGAGTTTTAGAGAGGTACTACTTGATAAAAATCTAGGCGGACCTTTCAAATGAACCACTTTGGCACAATTTGTGCCATTTGAACTTTCTTAGTTTTTATTTCTGTAGGTTCTGTTTCAATCATTTATTCTTTTCATATAATAAATGATTATTTATCATAAATAAGTAATTGCATCTAATAATTGTTTTGGGGGTTCCTTTGAAAAATCCACGTGCATTCATTCATAAAAAGAGAAAACAATAGACAAATTGTAATAAACTGAAAATGGAACAGATTAACTCACAATAACATTTCAAATAGAATTATATAACAATGAAAATGCAAATAGCAATTAAAACTCATGTTAAAATGACAAGATAACAGGAAAAAACTCACATATATCATAATTACATTACAATAACTCTGCGCTCTGCGCGTAAAGTCATTGCATTCTGCATTCAGCCATTCACAATTACGCATGGCGGTTTCTCGGGATCCCATTGGCCGATTTTAATGATTGACATATCGTTCGAACCGTCATAGCCAATAGAATCCGAGGGCGTTGACATCAGGACGGAATCTAAAGTCGTTCACCAATCACAGGGGGAGAATCGTATGTGACGTACATTTTCCGGGAATTTTGAATTTGACGAAAAAGGCTCTGCACCGAACCGGAAACCATGTGAAATGGACGCAGGGAAAATGGATTATCAAACTAAGTGGAAATATTTACTCTAATATGGATTATGACCACGAAACAGCAAAGGTAGAACTGACTGAGTACCTTGAGGGGCAATCAAGGAGAAACAATTTGGTTTTTGATGGAATTACTGAATCACCAAATGAGACTTGGGCTGAGACTGAGGAGAAAGTGAAAACTATTCTAACTGAAAAGCTAAACTTTCAACATAAGATTGAGATGGAGAGAGCTCACCGCACAGGTAAACCTAGAGGAGACAGACCCAGGCCCATTGTTGTCAAGTTTTTACGATACAAGGACAGATCAACTATTCTGCAGCGCACCAAGGCACTTAAGGGATCTAAGATTTTCATTAATGAAGACTTCATGGAGGCTGTAAGGAAAAGGAGAGCGGAACTAATGCCGGACTTAAAAGCAGCACGTCAAAGAGGGGGCATTGCTTACCTACGTTATGATAAGTTGATCACCCATCCTCGTATTAGTACCCCTAAATAATCCAACTATGTATGACAGACAACCAGACACAGCTGATGTTCACCTCTGAAAGACAAACATGCAACAGATCGCGCCTATGAGGATATAGAGCTACCTGTATTCCAACACAGAAACTATCATCAGCAAGACATTGAAAATGACATTGATCCTGATAACAACTTCTATAATGTCATCAATGACAGTTGTCACTATTACAGCGATGATCAGTTCAACAATAGGATTAAAACGGAACAAAAGCTGTCAATAATTCACTTTAATAGCAGAAGCCTTCATGCAAATTTTGACAGCATCAAACAGTACCTCCAGCAACTTTCACAGACCTTCAATGTTATTGCCTTATCAGAAACTTGGCTCAATAGTGACAAGGGCATAGACTTTGATATCAATGGTTATGAAATGGTTTGTAAGAACAGAGAAAACAAAAATGGAGGAGGAGTAGCTTTATTTGTTGACAAGAAGATTAAATATAAGTTGATCGAAACAATGTCAACCGTCATGGACGACATGTTTGAATGTGTGACTATAGAAATACTCGTGGAAAAAAAGAAAAATGTCTTAGTGAGTTGCATTTATAGAACCCCTGGATCAAATATTGAAGTACTCAACAACTGGATAGAAGAACATTTTTTAACAATTAATCAAAAAATAACATTTTTCCGTGGGGATTTCAACATTGACCTTCTTAATCCAAACAAACATAGAATGACTGAAGAATTTATTAACACCATGTTCAGTCTAAGCCTGTATCCTAAAATCACCAGGCCCAGTCGCATTACATCGCACTGCGCTACCTTAATTGATAATATTTTTACAAATGTTCTGGAACATAATTTAACTAGTGGATTATTAATGAATGATATAACTGATCACTTACCAGTATTCATAGTCTACGACTGTAAGGGCAAAAAGGACGATCAAAAAATAGAGACGCATTACAGACGGGTTACGTCTGAAGAGACATTAAAAGCTCTAGAAGCTGAGTTATTGGCCTATGATTGGAGATTAATATATAGAATGAATGATGTGAATTCAGCATATGAAGAATTTTTAAAAACATTTAAAATACTATATAACAAGCACTGCCCAATCAAACAACATAAGAGGAAAAGCAGTCAAAAAAATGAACAGTGGATCACAAAAGGAATACAAAAGGCATGTAAAAAGAAAAACAAACTTTATAGAGAATTTCTAAAACATAGAACGTCTGAATCAGAAATCAAATATAAGAAATATAAAAATAAGTTAACTAATATAAAAACATGTAAAAAGGACTATTATCATAAATTACTGGATAGTAATAAAAACAACATTAAAGAAACATGGAATATTTTAAATAGAGTTATTAGAAAATCTTCTAACAATAACAACTATCCACACTATTTTCTAGATAATGAACAGAATATTACTGATTTGAAAAGTGTCGTCAATAAATTCAACAGTTATTTTGTTAATATAGGACCTCAATTAGCAGAAAAAATACCGACTACAAAAACTGCAACTCAGCAATATCAAATTGAGAATAATCCCAGGTCCATATATCTCAACCTGGCACTAGAGGAAGAAATCATAGACATTGTGAATAAATGTAAAAATAAAACATCCACTGACTGTGACGATCTGGACATGAAAACTATTAAAATAGTAATTAAAGGAATCTCTAAACCATTAACTTATATTGCAATTTATCATTTCAAACTGGATCATTTCCCAACAAAATGAAAATAGCTAAGGTCAAACCAACGTATAAAACTGGCAACAATCACCTCTTCACTAACTACAGGCCTGTCTCTCTTCTCCCACAATTTTCTAAAATCCTGGAAAAACTCTTTAAGAAAAGAGTGGAACAATTCATAGAAAAACATTCGCTACTTAGTAGCAGTCAATATGGATTCAGAGCAAACCGGTCAACATCGCTGGCCGTAATTGACTTAATAGAAGAAATAACCAATGCAACAGATAGTAAGAAACTGGCAGTAGGGATATTTATAGAGCTAAAGAAAGCTTTTGACACAATAAATCATGAAATCCTACTTAAAAAATTAGAACGCTATGGAATTAGGGGAGTAGTTTTGGACTGGATGAGGAGTTATTTAAAGAGCCGAAAACAATTTGTGAAATTGGGAGATGTGGAATCTGACTGGCTGGAGATTGTCTGTGGAGTACCACAAGGATCGGTACTGGGACCAGTTCTATTTAATCTTTATATAAATGATATAAGTACAGTGTCTAATGTATTAAAATTTATACAGTATTATTCGCTGATGACACAAATATTCTAGCCTCTGGCGAAAATTTAGAGCATCTTCTCTCAACAGTCACCTCAGAGATCAGTAAGTTAAAGATATGGTTTAACAATAACAAATTATCACTAAATTTGGACAAGACTAAAATCATGGTTTTTGGGAACTGTTACAAAAATACTGAAGTCCAAGTTCAAATAGAGGACGTAACTCTAGAAAGGGTTTTTGCTAATAAGTTCCTCGGTGTAATAATAGATGACAAAATCAGTTGGAAACCTCAGATTAAACATTTACAGAGTAAACTCAGTAGAAGCATATCCATACTGGCTAGAGCTAGACATGTACTGAATGCTGAATCACTTCATATTCTATATAACTCTGATTTTACCATATCTATCATATTGCTGTGAAGTGTGGGGAGTTACTTACAAGAGCTCTTTACATCCGGTAACCATCCTACAGAAACGAGCCATTAGAATTATCCATAATGTTGGTTATTATGAGCACACAAACCCACTGTTCATAAAATCCAGAATTCTCAAATTTGACGAGCTTGTAGAATTTAAAATGGCTCAATTTATGTTCAAAGTATCTAAAAAGTTGCTACCTGAGCACATACAGAGCATGTTTTCTGAAAGAGAAGGGGGCTATAACTTAAGGGGTCTCTCAAACTTAAAGATCCGCAGTTTGCGAACAACAAGAAAAAGCTTCTGTATTTCAATTAAAGGTGTAAAGTTATGGAACAAGTTAAATGAATATTTGAAACAAAGCAATAGTTTAATACAATTCAAAATAAAATACAAGGAGGTCATTTTCAACAGATATAGACATATGGGTGAGAGAAAGCAATAATGTGTGTATTGAAGATAACAATTTGGTGTAAGGGTTTGGAAAGATGGGTGCACAGTGGCACAGTTGGTAGAGCTGTTGCCTTGCAGCAAGAAGGTTCTGGGTTCGATTCCCGGCCCCGGCCTTTCTGCATGGAGTTTGCATGTTCTCCCTGTGCATGGTGGGTTTTCTCCGGGTACTCCGGTTTCCTCCCACAGTCCAAAAACATGACTGTTAGGTTAATTGGTCTCTCCAAATTGTCCCTAGGTGTGCATGGTTGTTTGTCCTGTGTGTCTCTGTGTTGCCCTGCGACAGACTGGCGACCTGTCCAGAGTGACCCCGCCTCTCGCCCGGAACCTTAGCTGGAGAGGCACCAGCAACCCTCCCAACCCCACCAAGGGACAAGGGGGTCAAGAAAATGGATGGATGGGTTTGGAAAGACAAACCAGCATAATAAGGGAAAATGTATATGTAAATATTAGTAACTGTTGACTGCCACTTTGATTTTTAATTTTTTTTTTTTTGATGGTAGGACTGTAAAGTTTTCATATGCTTAGGGGGTAGGAGTTAATAAGTTCTCACTTCTTCCTACCCCATTTCGACCATGAGATGTTAACTGAGACAAAAACTGTATCTTTCTTCTTTTTTATGCACTTCTTGTTACTGTGCACTATCTTATTTTTATACTTGTATCATGTTCGAATAAAATTTCATTTCATTTTTTGATTTTGGCTTCGTGAAATGAGCTTTTTTCCTTTTTTCTTCTTTAGCTGCTGGTTCAGTGAGTTTTGCACGTAGCCTGGTGACTCTGGTATTGTTGGAAACCGCAGAGCTTCGGCTTTAATCTGATATGTAGTTTTTGTGTATCGGACCTCGTTGCTCTTTTGTTGTTCCGTTTTTTACCGGCTGTGCCTCGTTAGCCTCGTCAGCGCCTAATTGCGTTTCTTTTTATCAATCTGCTTAGTGTTCAAGCTGGGTGTTGTTGAGGTAGAAAATATTGTTTCTATCATTTAGAAGAGCCTTTTCCCTTTACGTGGACATGCAATATGCCTATATTGATAAATGTATAGCATGTGTTTTTAATTTATCTTTTTGGGGCGAGCGGCCAGGGTCCTCTAGAGAAATAGAACTGACGCCTAACGATTAACTGTCAGTTTTTGCACGGAAAAGCTTTCATGTCACTAACCACTTCTAACCACGTCTTTGTAACGCTTGAGCCGACGTCAGTTACCGAGTTGTTTAAACAGAATTACAATAACTATAAACTTACGATGCTTTCTCTGTAACTCAACTGAGTTATAGATGACACAATAATACATTGTTTATAAGAGATAATATACATTTTTACCTTCAACTGAACCCAGCAGAGAGACGACAAGCAGAAGAAAGAGTTCAGCCATGGCTTCATATCGCTGGTCAAATGAGGAAATATTCTATTATTTCCTGTACTAAATCAGAGAAGTATTTCAAACTTCTTCTTTTTTCTTACGGAGAGCATGAAGCTATTTAAAATCAGACCACATATGTCTCTGCTATTAGGTCCGTAGTGAGAGGAGACTTATGAGCCCAAAGTCATATTATGATCTTTTCACTGTCACTGATACTATTTATTCTACATTAATTGGATAAATAAAATGTTAAAACAACACAACTCAAATAAAGTACAGTAAGCAAAGCTACATGGATCTAGACATTACATGTCATTTATACAGCAACACCAAAATGATGTATTATGCATCTGACTTTTCAAGTTTTTCCACTTCCAATAAATGCAGAGGTTAGTCATTTTCATTGAAAATTCATCTCAATTGTGAGAGACAGTCTTTTTAAAAAATTCTGCAATTCACAGTTTTTGTAAAAGATTTTTTTTAATATTTCAATATTTTTCAATATTTAATTTGCATTTAATTGTTGAAACACTTTAATCACCTACCAACCAGCTGGAATTTTGGCCCTTACAGACCTATCAGTTCAGAAGCCCTCCTGTCCTGCACTCATTTTTTGTATGAGTTGCACAATTTGAGTGGTCAGTTTGACTGGAAAATTGCTATAAGTTCAGTCCTTTTTACCTGTTTGAACCCATTTTCTGTATAAAAGACACCTGTCCACACACTCAGCCAATCAGACTCCAATCTCTCCAACATTATAGACCTGTACAAGGTTGGGATGGGCTACAAGTCAAACAGCTTGGTAAGAAGTCAACCAGCATTAGAAAGCTCCAGGTCAGATTTCACCATGAAGCGTAACAATGATCATGAGAAAGGTGAGGGATCAGCCCAGGAGAACCTGGTCAATGACCTGAAGAGATTTGGGACCACAGTGTCAAAAGATTACCACTGCTAAAAACTACGCCCTCATAGATTAAAATCCAGGAGGTCGTGTAAGGTCCTCCTGTTCAGGCCAGCAAATGTCTAGGCTCGTCTGGAGTTTACCAGACATCATCTGATGATCTAATGGAGAAGGTCATGTAGGTAAAACATAAATTTAAAAAAACTGAAGGAGAAGAGATGCTATGAGGTAACTTTTCGGCAAAGCGGACAGGACAACTGCACCGTACTGAGGAGAAAATGAATGGCGCCATGTATAGTGAGATTTTAGGCAGCAACCTGTGCTGACCAGATTGTCACTGGTTTGCAAACCCATTACACTATCAGGTGCACTTAATCCATGTGGGTCTAATACATGGTATATTTGACCAGTTCCAGATGAATTACTGTAATTGTAGCTTTATTGAAAAAAAAAGCACAACACTTTTTCCAGAAGGCTTGTGAATTTTATTTTTATTTATTTTACATCAATCATGAAAACAGCAACAGAAAACAGAAAAAAGAAAAAAATTCAACATATTTTAAAAATGTAAAATGCAACGAGAATACAAAATACCATGAAATTGCATGAATATTCCATATCTGCTCTTTCTCTCTCTGATATATAGTTGCTGTTTTTAACAGCAAATAACTGACAAACAAGGACTTGATTCTTTCTTTCTCAAGTGAACTGTTAGGAAAACCTGTAATATCTAACATAAAACAACATAAAACAACATAAAACTGTACTCTTCAGTTGTTAATCAAAACATGATACATGCCAGTCTGTGAATCTTGCTGTCATGTTGTCACAATGGACCTAAAATGCTCTAAATATGTTTTTTTGTCTTGCAAGAACCTTTCTAAAATAACATGCACCAGTCCCATTTCTGTAAAGATTTGTTTTGTTGTTGATAACTTATAATAATTATCTCTACTCTCATGAAGTTGATCAGCTCATCTGAAACCCCTCATAATGTCAGCATAAATTTAAAAATCACTGTTGCTTTTCCTCTCTATTAGAAGTTCAGTCTTTTGATGTTCTGATGGTCAGCACATCTGCAACTGATGATATTTTTTTTACCCTTTTGTCATAATTTAGTTGAGAACCCAAAGGCAATGAGGAAAGCAGGCGAGGTAAAATTAATGAAACAGTTTTCACTCTGTTAATGTGTCCCGTCTATTTCTTCTGCCAGTCAGCAATGATGTGTTTGCAGATTTTGGATTCATCTTGATCTCAGTAAGTTTGTTCTTAAACCTTTTGCAATAGATTTTCCTACTTTTAGATCCTTATTGTCTCTTGTTTTAGCTAAAATGCTGAAGTAACACTGGCATAATTTCTCAAATACTTCTCAAGCATTCCCCACATCTTAACAAGATACAGTATTTATTTTCTTCCCTTTATCAGTTCCACACTTAATTAAAAGCAACATGCTTTGACATTCTCACTTTCAAACCATTAATTTCTCATAAGCTCAATTGGTCTCCAAAGCACAGTATCCCTGGAAGATGTTATGTTTTAAAATTACTGTTAAAAGTACAATGCTGAACTTGGCAGCTCAGTTAATTGAACCTCCTAATAAGAGTTGATGAGAAAATTAATCTTCACTCTTTTCTCCTTTTTCTCCCTCCATTCCTTCATACATTTTTGGTCTTCACTTCTTGGATATGGAGAAACTATTAGTTGTTCTGTTTTGCTCTGTGAAAAACAAGATAATCTTATGTGCATTTTCAATATGCATCAATAAGCTAATTTGCTTGAATAATACAAGTGAACAGATTAAAAGTCACAGTACTTTAAAACCTTTTACACATATTTTCCAGAGGTTCAAATAACGGTTAGACATTTATTATTTTTCTGACCTGGTTGCTCTCCCTCTTGTGGTGATTCATCCAACTGCAGCATGTAAAAGATCGAGAAGATCAACTAAACATGAGAAAATCTTTTGACATTACTAGATTATTTACCACTTATTTAAATCCTGCTTCTTTACAATTCAATAGTTCAATGAATATTATTTATATTTTCAGATCATTAATGTATTTCCAGAGAAACAGGAGGGGGATGTTTAAAGCAGAAATTGTGAAAATGCACAAACATTCTACTCTTGTCTTTGAATGTCTCTTGTGTGGATGTTTTTAAGTTAAAACAAAATTTAGTAATAACATTTTATTCCTAAAACCGATTATTTAATTAAAATATGTTTTACTTTTAAGCACCTCAACAAAAAACAGAACCTGTAGCAGCAAGAAATATGCAATATAAAAATGTGCAAAAATAGCAAAAATTTACATTTTCACAAACTGAAAAATAAAATACTAAAAGTTCAAGCAAGTGTATTTTGGAATTAATACAGAATTAAGGCAGTTAATGATCATTTTGGCAAAGTTAAAATACAGTTATGTACGTTGTCCATTTTGAGTTTCTTTCTCTGTCATCTGTTGGCTGCAGCAGGATTTGATTTGGACTTGTCAGCTCTGTTGACTTGAGCATAAATAGTTTCAGGCTGCAGGTTTGTAGGGGTTCTGGTTTCACTGAGCTGAACAGGAGGATTGGAGAACTGCACCAGGGCATAGGTTGATGTTGGAGAAGGACATTCAGTCATTTCCGCAGGATTTGCATATGGGTTAGTCTTTGGAGGTTCCTATAAAGAAAGATAACAAGAAAAAAACACATCTTTATATCTTAACATTCTCTGGGTGGCATTTTGTGGAAACTCACTAAAATGTGAACACAAAGATCAGAGAAAAATTAAATTTACTTCAAACTGACTGCTAAAAATCTGTTTATCTGCTCCTTTTACACCTAGATTATTGGGGGGTGGTTATCTCAAGAGATAGTTGTGAATGTTGAGCTTTTGTAAATATCTTGATTATTTTGACAAGCAAATAGGGAGAGTTTTTCTTTTCTCCTTACCTGAGGAACATCATACACAGTATCTGCGCTCCTCTTTCTTTTACCTGCAGGTCAGTCATAAAGAATAAAGTTGTGTAGTTTGAAGTGATTAAAATCACAATTTTCTTTTAAAGTGATGCTCTAAACAAACTAACATCATGTAATAAACAAAGTAATTTAAGTGTTAAATTGGAGATTACAACAGAATTTTATTGATTTGGGGGTTTTGTAATCGTTTTTGCCAAAGATAAAAATCAATGAATCAAAGGATAATTGTTATAAATTCAACATCATCACAACATAGAAACATTAAATCACAACCGGCCTTTAAATTGTTTCTCAAAGAACTGAAGTTATTTTACAACAAATGTTTCTTAAAAACAGGCTTTGAGTCCAAAGCTTCAAAAATAAACTACGTCATCAATGTTGATGTAACACCTTAAACTAAACACATAGTGTTTTTAAATCTCTCTGTAGAGTGCCAGTCTGTTAGGTGTCCAGGCTGCTGCTCTCACACATTTCTCCTGATTTTCTGCTCTTTACTGGACAAATCCCACTAAACCACAGGCTGAAACACTTATTTAATTGGTAAAAAATAAATAAAATAAAGACTTGCAGGATGATTTTACTTTCACATAAATGGAAAATAAAAGCCAAACTAATAGTCTTAGACATATATATTTGAAAATGTATACACCTAACATAATGATGTTCAGAAATCATAAAGCAAATGTATTTGGTCTTCAAACAAAATATGGTTAAAAATTGCCTAAGAAAAGAAAAACTCATCCCATTTTGCAGGCAAAATGTAATCATCTATTTTTATTGTTATTAAACAGTGTATGTGAATAATTAATTTTAAGTAAACACATATTTTGATTGTTATAGCCCAATATTTTTCATACCCTTGGTAGATCTTAATTTAAACATTTTTTATTCAAACAGGAAGTTGTAAAAATTCCATGTTCAAAATAATTTATACTCTTCTCAAAAAAATTAAGTTATTTCTATTGACAAAATGGCAATAAAAACCTTCTTTAGTTTTTTTGCTTTTCTGCAGGTGATGGGCTCCAAGTCTTTGAGGTTGAAAGGCCTCCTTGCCATCATTATAATCTTTAACTTGTTCCACAGATATAAGTTGAGACTCCAACACTTGTAACTTCCAGCCAGAACGAAGCATCATGATCAAATTAAAAGATTAATTTAAACCTACATCTGTCAAGGGGTTGAATCATTTTGTGCTTCTCTAAATGTTGATGTTCTTAGAGACAATAATCTGATTGTGATAGAAAAATCAAGAGGTACTTACACATTATGACCACAGAGCATATAATAGCTAGCAGCACCGATGCTCCGACTGACGCTCCAACTATGGTGGCTGTGTCAGAGACTGTAGGACGATAGAAAACAGAATAAAAACATCAAGGAAGCTTTAGTCAAGCTTACTTTCTATTTTACAACTTTAATGCTAGGATGTCAAATCTTCTAACTGTCTGACAGCCCAGATAAAATATAGTTACTAAAAAACAAAAAATATATAGGCTATTTATTATTTTCTCCATCCAATAACACTTTAATATTTGGATGTTCATACTGAAAGGCAGCATAAATACAGCAAAATAAAACTAGTTTTATATTTCTACACAGCTTAACATAGTCAGTGAATGCAGATCGGCATAAAAGTTCATTTAGTGAATGGTCAGTAGGCCCAGTAAAGAACTATATCATTTCAATCTAGTCACCATTTAAAGAGAAAATGTCCACAGATCAGAACAGCAGCACCTTGAATTACTTTGATATTCCAATAAAAGTCTTCACACTTTCATCTGGGTTTTCAAAAATGTAAAATAAGAAGAAATTAAAAACAGTGAGTGTAAAACAAGAGACAACTCCTAATTACCTGTTAGATTTAAATACCATTCTGTACCAGTCCAGGTTAATGTTGGGTAGGTATTAGGGTTACACACAAATGAAAGAAATTGAACCTAATTCAGTTTCTTAGTGGTTTAAAATAGATATTTTTTTATGTGCATTTATGCATGTGTGTCTATTCATATCTATGATGAATTTCTTTGTTTTACCATGTAAAACATTAATATGCCCAATACTGTAATTTAAAGAACCTAAATCTTTTCCTTAAATCTTACCTGGTGTATTTTCACAGAGAGATGAAACAGTCTTTACATCCTGTTTCCAGCTCACATGGTTGCTATGGTTACAGGTGATCAAGCTTTCCTTTACATAGACCTTTAGAGTTGAGTCCTTCAGGTGTGTTTGGTTCAGTAAATGGCAGGTTTTGTTTTGACATTGAAAAGTTCCACTAATTTGAGAATCCACTGTTCTACATGTCGCAGTGAAGTTACAGAAGTCGGGGTCAATGGGGGTCACTGTTAGATTCACTGGAGACACTGGATCTGAGGGAAAACAAGATTTGATTGGTTTTAAAATGGGGCCCTATAGAAACATTTAGAAATGATTTAAAAACAAGAAGCAAATAAGAGAAAACTTACCTTGGACTATAACTGTGTATTTAGCTACAATTTTATCTTTGTTTCCATTTGCTGTTGCCGTATAATATCCAGTGTCGTTGTGCTGCACATTTCTCAATAGCAAAGAGTAGTTTTGTTGAAAAAAATCTATTCTTTCTACAAATTTGGTTGTAGTATTAGCACCAGGAATAAATCTTACAAGATTATTATTGTTATTAAATTTCCAAAAAAAAATGTAATCTGTGCCAAATTCATTTGTCTTTACTTCCAGTAGGAGGTTCGATCCAGATTTCACAAATTGACGTTCAGAACCTGAAAGACAAGAGTTTAGCTATGTTTCAATAATAGTAAAGAATAATATCATGATACGTTTCTGGAACATCATGAGATACGTTTCACAACAGCAAAGCAGAGAGGAGGTTTATAAAGTAAGTTCCAATAGAGAGCTACAAGTTTGGTCCATTAGAGTCAACGCATAATTAATCTAACCATTTCACTATTTACATATGTATTGTATAGATAATATGGTATCCAACTATAATTACATTTGTATTGATCACTTCACTATAATTCCTTATTTTATTTATATGCCATGTTTCATAATAGAAGAGGATTTAATGATAATAAAGTCCACAAAGATCCAAAAACCAAAAAACTCCAGCAGCACAGGGAAAACAGGCAGCAAACTGGCAATGACATAAAACACAACGAGGACCAGACAACAAACAAAAAACACAGGTGGGTTTAAATCGACAGGGAGGAATCAAGAAACTAGACTAGCTGGGATGAATCAAGGGGGAAGAGACAGGACACCACAGAGTCTCACAGGGAAACAAAACCTAGAAAATAAACACACAGAAAACTCAAATCCTCACCAAAGTATTGACTTCATTGAATAAGTAGTTTTTTGTCAGTGGATGATAATCTTCTGTTATCACAAATTACAAAATTTCCAGTCTTTATTTTCCTTCCCAACAGAAATCTTTACAAATCTAAAACCTTTCAGTGATCAACCCAACAGATCCGTCTCTAAATGATTTTATTGTTGATTGTCAGTTTCCTCTCCTCCAGTGTCTGAACATCAACTTTCAAGTCTTCTGGCAAAGTTCTCAACCGGATTTGGCCTGTCTGTACTTTGACAGGGTCATTTTAACATTGATATATAAATTATACAGGTGCTGGTCATAAAATTAGAATATAATGAAAAAGTAGATTTATTTCAGTAATTCCATTTAAAAAGTGAAACTTGTATACTATATTCATACATTACATACAAACTCATATTTCAAATGTTTATTTCGTTTAATTTTGATGATTACAAATGACAACAAATGAAAATCTCAAATTCAGCATATCAGAAAATTAGAATATTACTGAAGACCTATAAAAACAAAGGATTTTTAGAAATGTTGGCCAACTGAAAAGTATGAACATGAAAAGTATGAGCATGTACAGCTCTCAGTATTTAGTTGGGGCTCCTTTGGCCTGTATTACTGCAGCAATGCGGCGTGGCATGGAGTCGATCAGTCTGTGGCACTGCTCAGGTGTTATGATAGCCCAGGTTGCTCTAATAGTGGCTTTTAGCTCTTCTGAATTTTTGGGTCTGGTGTATTGCATCTTCTTCTTCACAATACCCCATAGATTTTCTATGGGGTTAAGGTCAGGAGAGTTTGCTGGCCAATTAAGAACAGGGATACCATGGTCCTTCAACCAGGTACTGGTAGCTTTGGCACTGTGTGCAAGTGCCAAGTCCTGTTGGAAAATGAAATCTGCATCTCCAAAAAGTTGGTCAGCAGCAGGAAGCATGAAGTGCTCTAAAACGTCCTGGTATGTGGCTGCGTTGACCCTGGACTTCAGAAAACACAATGGACCAACACCAGCAGATGACATGGCACCCCAAACCATCACTGACTGTGGAAACTTTACACTGGACTTCAAGCAACATGGATGAAGTGCCTCTCTTCTTTTCCTCCAGACTCTGGGACCTTGATTTCCAAAGGAAATGCAAAATTTACTTTCATCAGAGAACATGACTTTGGACCACTCACCAGCAGTCCAGTCCTGTTTCTCTTTAGCCCAGGCAAGACGCTTCTGACGCTGTCTGTGGTTCAAGAGTGGCTTGACACAAGGAATGCGACAGCAGAAACCCATGTCTTTCATACGTCTGTGTGGTGGTTCTTGAAGCACTCACTCCAGCTGGAGTCCACTCTTTGTGAATCTCCCCCACATTTTTGAATGGGTTTTGTTTCACAATCCTCTCCAGGGTGCGGTTATCTCTCTTGCTTGTACACTTCCACATCTTTTCCTTCCCTTCGCCTCTCTATTAATGTTCTTGGACACAGAGCTCTGTGAACAGCCAGCCTCTTTAGCGATGACCTTTTGTGTCTTGCCCGGCTTGTGCAAGGTGTCAATGGTCGTCTTTTGGACAACTGTCAAGTCAGCAGTCTTCCCCATGATTGTGTAGCCTATAGAACTAGACTGAAAGACCATTTAAAGGCCTTTGCAGGTGGTTTGAGTTAATTAGCTGATTAGAGTGTGGTACCAGGTGCCATCAATTTTGAACCTTTTCACAAGATTCGAATTTTCTGGTATGCTGAATTTGAGATTTTCATTTGTTGTCATTTGTAATAATCAAAATTAAACGAAATAAACATTTGAAATATATGAGTATGTATGTGATGTATGAATATAATATACAGGTTTCACTTTTTAAATGGAATTACTGAAATAAATCTACTTTTTCATTATATTCTAATTTTATGAACAGCACCTGTAGCTCTGTATGTTTAGTGTTTTTCTGCAGGAAGGTGAACCTGCTCATCAGTATCAGGTCTTTCAGAGCTTCTAGCACAGGGCTGCTCAAGTCCAACTTTTAGATGTGTCCTTAATCCAACAGACCAGAATTAAATGGCTGAACTCCCTCACCAGCAGTCATTAAGTTGTCTTTTCTCATAGCTTTCAAATTTCTACTTCTCCATGATTGTATTTTTCAGTCTGAAGATCTCCCTCATTCATCTTCCAGGGTTATCATGTTCCTGTTGGTTGATTCTTTTATGCTTTATTTGAAAGTCCTGTCAGTTTAGACTCCCATTTCTTGGCAGGTTTACAGTTGTGCAACCTACTATTTCCATTTCCAAATGATGTACTGAGCATCATATGGAAATGGAAGAGATGTTCCAAGAGATGTTCTGAATTTGAGATTTTGTTTTATAGCTTAATCCTTTTTAAATTTCTCCACAACTTTATCCCTGTTGTGTTCCTTGGTCTTCATTATGTTGTTCACTGCTGTTTTCCAACAAACCTACAAATAATTAGTAGAAAAGCTGCATTTAAACTGAGATTAAATTGGAAACAACTGCTCTGCTTTACAAATTTAGAAACATGTAAAGTAAATGGGCTGCACTAAATTTATATAAAATTAAAAGTGGTTGAATACAAATGCACACCACAAATGCACATTATGATGCAAAAGTAGCCATGACAGAACTGTCATCATGTACTACTTTACACTATTATCAATTAATTAATTTATTATTTACCCAGGGAAGAAACTAATTAAGGTCAAAAGTCTGTCCTGAACAAGACAGCAGGACAAAACACACAGCAGCTCAAAAAAAGACAAAAGTACATCAAGAAATCTCTGTGAGGCAGCAAAGAGCAGAGTAAGAAACCACTGACTAATCTGAACCTGATCTATGAGGCTCAGTCAAAGTAGCGTCACAAACATCATCCACAGCCCAACACATTCCTGCTGTCCTGCTTTCAAAAAGTCAGAAAAAAAGCCTTTATTATCCCAAACTGTGAAATCCATGAACAAGCACGTCAACCATCTCTTGTTTTCTGTTCGTCTTCTTCATCTCTCCACTATGTCTTAGTATTTTAGAGACAGTTAAGCAAATTATACTTTGTTTGTACTTGTCCTGTACTTCAGAGAAACAGATGCTCACTAAAGCATTTTGAGAGCTGCATAAGGATAATAATAAATCTAAATAAACTGAGCTAACACAGTTAGAACATGAAGAAAGTAGAGATCAAGATCTTTGCGATGCAACATGATGGTGCTATTTCTGCATCAACCTGCAGTCCGAAAGAAAATACTAGACTTTGATGCGAGCCCGCCAAAAATAACAGAAAATTAAACATCTATAAAGAGCATTTAAAGGTTTTCTGAGAAATTGAGCCACCTAGAAATTTCTTGTCAGTGCTGAGTTTTGTAATTTTCATAACTTTGATCAGTCAAAGCAACAATTTCATAAAGCGTAAATAATTTACTGCCTTATCAGATGAGCCGGAGCTCAATGGTTAATATTTATGAACGTCTACTTTAAATTTAAGTTGAAACAATCGAAGGGATGTTTCATGGCAATGTTTTGTCAGTATTAACTTCATATTTATTCACTTGTTGCGAACCACAGATGTACATTTATGACTGATGGCAGCAGCAATCTAAAATCTAAAACTATAATTAAAAAACACATCTTTATTTAACTTTATTTTTTTAAGTTTGTTATATTACTGAAATGAACTTTTCAGAAAAACCTCCATTACATTTTTCACAACATATTTTGACAGCTGAACTTTCTTTCATAAACGTTTTTCTTTCTACAGCTCCACATTTTTGTCAATTGAAATGTTAGCATGTTACAGCAACTGTTAAGCACTGTTTGTAATAAGTAACATAAATTTTACCGTTATTCGAATCCACCAGTGCAGGGAGAAGAAGAAGCAGAACTACTGCTGCCATGGCTTTGTGTCAACTCTGTGACATCCGGAAGCACAAGGTCTATCACTGAGCCACAGTTTCCTCAATTCAGGGGGAACGTTGAATAAAACTTCACACATCCAGTAAATGCTCTCATACCCTTCCCCCCCCCCCACTCCAACCCCCCCCCCCCACACACACACACACACACACACACCACAGACATCCTGTGTCTTTAGTTTTCAATTACTTGCAGAGAAATTTTAACTACCTTAATTTTATTTATTTATTTATTTATTTATTTTAGTCATTCGGAGATGGACTTGCTGGTGCTCTTTGGATAATTATCCTACTGCACAACCCAAGAGTTTAAGGTCATATTGATGGCTGGACGTTTCCCCTGTAGAGCAGAATTCATAATTTTTCAATTATGTGAAGATTCTGGAATTTTCGAAAATAAAAGATTTCAAAATTACAAAATAAAAATGTGGGCAGATCAATTGTTTTAAACTAAACTCTATTTTCCAAAAAGCTGTGGTTGTTCATGTTCATAATTGGTAGTTTTGGCTTTTCTCTTGCACTTTTAGTCTGTGAAGCAGACATAATATCTACTTTTAAGATTAGACTTAAAACTTTACATTTTGATAAAACTTTCAGTTAATCTTACTTAGGTTTTCCTAAGTTGTCTCTGTAGTTATACTGCTAAAGTCTTAGCCTCCTGGAGGACATAATGAACACATTTTCTCACTCTGCTACATTTTCCTACCATTCTCTAATTTTGCATTATTTGCTGTATTTAAACTTTTAACTTTAAGTTCTCTGTTTTTTTCTCTCTGTAGAAGCTGCTGGAGGTTTTTTCCTGATAAAGGAGTTTTTCCTCTCCACTGTCGCTGCATGCTTGCTCAGTATGAGGGATTGCTACAAAGTTAACAACACAATACCAGCCATTATCCACTTTCGCTACAGAATTCGCTACAGAAGAATTAATCCTACAAGTTAATGACCTGATGCAATCTGATAAAGTCAACATGATTAGAAAACCAACAGAATTATGACATTTTATTGAATTGCTGCTATAAAATACAGAACTGAATGAGGATTTTATCACTTATACTCATCAGAAATCATCAACGTTTTAGATAGTTGCTCTTTTTTATCTTTATCCTCATTATTATCTGTTTTTTACAATGTCACTGGGTTTTGGATTAAATTGAAACTATTTGGGAATTCAGTTTTGATCAAATTAGAACAATAGACACAAGCCAAATGCAATTTTTCACAATAAGCTTTATTAGACCAGTTGTTAAAAAATTACCTCATTTGAAATTCAAGGAGCTAAAAGAAGATACACCACACCTAATTTCTCATATCAGTCACAACCACCTTTTCTTTATATGGCATTCTTATCTTTACATTTATACATTTCCGCCCTTATTGTTCAGATACCTTCATATTTATATGTGTAGAAGGAGCTTTGATGAGATGATTTTCTTTTTTTTCACAGAATTAGTAACTCTAATACGTCTTTATGCAGTGATCACACCCAACGCTTACAACAATCAGACTTTCTTCACTGTTAAAGGCACAGATACGACATCTCTACATGAATATTTACATCCACTGCAGTTTGTTCGTTTGCACGTCGTTGACAAAGGAACAGCAGGTTTCTGACTATCTTTTTATATTTGCTGCAGCTGTAAAGAAGTTGGTCTATATAAACTCAGAGTGCTTTCAGTGGAATATTTTACAAATGGTAAGGTTTGACAAATTGTCAACTAATCTACTGAAGGTGCAAATAATCATTATTTACTTCAATAAAGTGCTACAATGTTCATTTGATACAGAAACATGTCATATTGTAGTTTAACAAATACATTCAGCACTAAAATGCACAATGAGGAACTCTAAAGTTGAGATACAACAGTTTCCATTGCAAACTTTGCAACAGGAAATTTTAAAATAATCAGATGTTCAGGAGGAAGTTGAGGGCGAGACTTTTGAGCTTGGTGCTATTTTTTCTTACCATATAAGAAGAAAATACTTAAAATCATCTGACTTTCTGCTCAACAAACCGTAGCTGGTGCTTCTTAAGCAATTTCCCCTTTGGGTTAGCTAAGCACCTTTTAAAGTGCAGAAAATTACAACACATTCACTTGAACAGCAGAGGGAAAAAATGTTATTCTTTGAAATTGGGGGCATTTTGTGTTACTCCCTTACTTCTGTTTTTCACATTTTTAAAAATACACATTCAGGTTGTCTGGTATTGAGTGAGTAAGTCTCTCACAAGGTGATGCTTCAGTGCTCTGGGAAGTACCTAAAGAGACCAGAATAAGTTTCTGACCTTTCAGCTTTTACACCATTTTACCTCAGATCAATGGGTGTTTATGGAAATTCAGTTGTTTTCATGCATTGTCTAACATTGTTAAGTTAAAATGGCAATTGATGTATTATTGAGTGCATTACCATCTCCACCCAACTGGCACGCGCCTCACAGAAAATCAAGCGCACCCATGAGAGAGATGGGTGCGCTTGATTGTCAAATATGTTGACAAACATATTTGCAAACTTTGTGCTTCATTTGCTTTCAGAGATGTCTGTTTTCAACTAGAATGACATAAAAACGTCTCCTGACCCCTGGTGAAATACCAGATTTTTGTGACATATAAAAGTTTGGCCAGGATAAATCCTTTCCCCCTTTGATGTAACATAAACTTACACTACTGAAAAAGGAAAATAGAAAACGTAAAAAAGAAAGTTGCCGAAATGTGCACAACCTTAATCAAAAACTTTTTAAAACTATTTCAACATTCAGTCTTCTTGGATAAACAACAATAGTTAAGCAAAAACTCATAAGAATATGTCAGGAGGATCGTATAAGAAACATAGCAGATGTGTCATGTCACAGTAACGACAGTCATGCTACAAAAACAAGAATGCAGAAGTATTATGATCGACATGTGACAGCAACGTCAGGAATTTCACATATTCCTGGGTAGAACTACATGATAAAATCATTTCCTTCGAAAGAAAAGTTCTGGCTAAAAGCCCGTTGTGGCCTGATGGGAACAAACTGGAACTTTTAGCCACAGTTACAGACGGAAAGTTTGGCACAAAAACACCACAGATCAGCAAATGAACACCAACCAAAGTGAAACATGCTGGTAACTGAATCATTCTGAGAGTTACTTTTCCCTCAGATGATGTTCGACTAGACTGCAGTTAAAGTCATGAACATTTCCTCATGCAAGTCACATTTCACCCAAAACCTTCAGCTAACAGGAAGAAACATGACAAAATCCAAAACAGAAACAATAAAGCAGCTGATCTGACACAACGGATAATCTAAGATGGCAAGAAGGAGAATAGAAGTAAAGAAACATAAATAAAGCTAAAAGTCCAAACATCTATGGATTATAACAAAAAACTGAAGATAAAGAAGAATTCAAATTTTCACCATCCAAATAAATGAGCAAAAGACCAGCTTCACAGTTTTGCATGGTGTGAAAAACCAGGTTCTACTTGATTTTATAAATCGGTGATACTGTGAGCACAGAGGGCAAAGGAAATGGTTAAAGGTCAAGAAGTTGGATGATATTAAACCATCAAAGAAAACTGAATCAAGCAGAGATTCAACAAAAAATTTAAGGTTGAGCACACTTATGCCTCCTGGTTGTTGCAGGTTTTTTAAATTCTCTCTTACATCTTACTAGGATCATATAGAAAATTGTCACAAAAAAGGTGGAAAAAGCTTCGAAAAGCTTTTTTCATGTTTCGGCTTCAAAGGTTCTAACAATGAGGCGACATTATGACTTAATCTCATGCTATACCATGCAGACACTTTGTCTGCTTTGATAAAGATTCACTGTGTGAGTGAATGTTTGGAGTGATTGACATGGTAGAGAGGAGGGACACATTTTATGATTAAATAAGATGAAAACAATTTAAGAAAATTGGAGGAACCTATAGACATGATATGGAGCTCTGAGCATTCAGCCCTGGACGGTCAGATCACTAAGTATTCAAGGAAAAATGTGATGGTGAGACCATGAAGGTAGAACTTTATAGTTTTCACATCTTTCGGTCTAATCTGAGATTAATTATATTCGATTTACACTTAATTTCTTCCTTATTGGACTCTTTTTGAATAGATTTTTTTAGATTTTCCATCATCAGTGACAAGATGAGACTAAATGACAGCAGTTTTATCAAATATTTCCTTACAAAACGCAGTACCATCCATGTTTGCCTTAAGTCATTTTGATAAAAAATGAAAACAATCTTTGTCTTACATGTGTGAAAGGTTTCACAAACTCTCGTGTTGCTTTGCTACAAAATGTCCGACTTTGAGCCAGTTTAGCTGCTCAGACGTTGCTGATGCGGACGCTTACGGGTCCGTCTCTGACCCGGCCTCGGTCTTCGCCTCGCTGCTCCCTGTAGCTCTGCTCCAGGCGAATCTTCTCCGGGTCTGTCAACTCTGACACGGGTCCGCCTCCGTTGCTCTGGTACTCGTGTTGCGAACTGGACGATTTGAAGATGGGGGTCGTCTTGGTCTTCGCCACTTTGTCAAAGAAGGAAAAGTCTGCTACGTATTTGCCAGACTGGGAGAGGGAGACGACGGGGGGGAACTCGTAACCCCAGAGGATCTCGTCTGGCAGGTAGGAGGTGCGGACCTGGCAGGTGGCGGATGTTGGCTCTATTGTGGCACTCATGATCACCAAGAGTTCAAAGTCAGCCAACTCTGGATCTGTCCATCCACCACCTGATGAAGGAACAGTAGCAGGTTAGCTAAAAATGATGAGGAGAAACTGGTGAAGAGAGAAGAAGGAATCAATGCTAACCCTGATCTTAGGGTGCTATGGATTTTCTCCAACTTCCTCTCAGAGTTCAAAGACATTTATACTTATATTTGTATATTTTTGCCTTTTAAGTGTCACTTTTTCAAGCAGCAAAAGAAGCTTCTCATCATGCCGGAAAACATGTTTCTATTGTGACCAATAAATATTGACCTTTACTGCAAGGTTCATGGCCCATCCTAAACTGTTATTAGGTCTGAGTTTGTGCATGATTGTTTGCTTTTGTCTTATCCTGTGAAGGACTGACAACCAGAGATGACTTCTGGCTCTACAAACCCTGCAAGGATTCAGGCAGTTCAGAAATGCATGGATAAGAAAGCAAATACAAATGGGAGTTGAAGTAAATCTAGGAACATCCAACATGTAAAACATATCTCCTCTAAATTATTTCCTCATAAGTGGAAAGATTTTCTACAAAAATGTGTTGCGCATTAAGGAAGTGAAGAGTGAGCTGAGAGATATATATATAAAGCTCACTAACAGAGGAAGTCAAGGCTGCTGCACTCCCACAGTCCACTAACCACCAAAAAACGATTATTTTTATCTTCCCTTTTGCAAGTTAATTGCCTAACTTCTTCCTTTTGAACGCTTACATTTGGTAGTAAACACAATCATTTAGTAATGTGTCACCAATTAATCAAACTCAAACCATCACTGCACAAAAACTGACCATGTGTTAAACAGGCAGGTAGAGAATCAGAGATCTCTAAACCAATTAAGTTAAAAAACTGGCAACGTTTCTTGTGTTCTTGGCAATCAAATATTTAAAGTTGTTTTCTTCAGTATATGAAGGCTGGTGAACATTAAAAAAAAAACAATATGAATTCATTCACTGCTACTTCAATATTGCAAATGTTTGAGAAATTAAACAATAACTCTGTAGCTTAAACTTAATGTTCTGCTGTGCAAACACTTTAATTGTCATACTCTTGACCAAGAAGCCTTATAAATATTTTGGTCTACTTCTGCTGTGAATTGAGATTTCTGAGAGTAGCAATGTTCCTTTTGGTTCTTATTTCTTAACAGATAATGGGAAAAAAAACAGTTTTGCTGCCCAAGCAACAGGGTTTCTTAAGAGCACAGCCCTCAAAAGCCTCAAGACGTAACAAAACACTCTCAGCATGTGGTAATACCAACAACGTATTGTTCTTTTGACCGAGCTCACCCTTGGCGGCCCAGGCTCTCAGGGGGCTGTTGTCGTCGATGATGTGGTAGAAGGTGAGGGGAAGGATGAGGAAGGGGCTGTCGCTGGACGTGTCCACCTGGAAGGGCACGTTCCTCTGGTCCATACGGACTGTTTCTCCTTCCTTTGTCAGGGACGTCTGCAGGAGCTTCCCTGTCACCTAAATGAAATGCCACACACTGCTTGTTTTGGTTCGACTCATTCTCAATCTGAAGAACTGCACAGCAAAAAGCTCAACTCTGCATGGAAATATTTGTTAAAAATGGCAAACTGAAAGTATTCATCCCACAAATCCAAGACTGATCAAACTAAATATTAGTCTTTTACTTATGTCCATGCAGCTTGTGCACCAACCTGGCATCCCAGAAGAAGACTCTTGCGCATGTTGGCCACCCGGATCATCAGGCAGGGTTGGCCTGCCTGGGTCGATACAACAGCATGCTGGCTAAACTTCACCGTCTCACTTCGCTTCTTTGGCCGCGCAATCTGACCGGGAAAAGCTCAGTTTTTATTTTCCTCAGGTATTTTCAGTTAATTGTCTTCCTCTTAGACGAATCAGGATTCAGTGTCTTGCAAACATATTTACAGCCCTGGAAACTTTTCTTATTACCTAGAGAGTTTACAGATTTTACATAAAGTAAAAATTATACATGTTTTCAAACTGCAAACAGCTCTGATCAGATGAGACCAAAGTTCAAAACCTCTTAGGAAAACTGCTGTGAGTCGAGCTACTTTTTCCTATTGAGTGACATAAGGCACCTTTCATTTCTAATCTCATTAAAAAAAACATCTTAAAAATCGGCTCTTGGAAAGTCAAAAATGTCAGTGTTGATTACATGCACATTTGTATAGATTTTAAAGTTGTTTTATGCCTTTCTTAATACATCAATATCTCAATAGAGATTAGCCTTTTGTCTATAATTGTATGCATTTACATGAACATTTTTATTAATGCATATTGTCCCATTATTAAAAAATAAACTTTAATTTGAACTTGAAGTTCATATATGTGGCCCAATAGTGGCAAAAATGAACAATACATGTTCATTTTGCTCCATTGAATGATGGCAACGTTATTCTATGGGACAACTTTTCTTTATCAGGGATTTAGAACACAGTAAAAATGCCAGTGTTGAATTAACACCCAAAAGTATCTATATGTAAACACCCATTTTCTGTTAAATTAACTTTGGTCTATAATACTGAAATGGGTTTAAGAAAAGTTAAACTTTCCTTTTCTGTGTATTGTTTTGAATATTTCCCACTGGATTTGATTGATATTGACACCTTTTGGGTCAATTATTTACTTTTTTAACACCACGTTGTGTTTTGTGATCAATACTACACTGGTGTTACTTTTAATATATTTTAACACCAGCACCATTGTAAATATTAATGTGACACTCTGTACTGTTGAATTTAACACCAGCTGACTTGGACACATATAGACACTTGTGGGTGTTAATTCAACACTAGCATTTTTACTGTGAAGCTGGTCAAACTTAATCAAATGGAGCAAAGTACAGAAAAGTCTCGCGATTGGGCCAAGAATCGAGAAAAAGTGGAAAACTACAAGGGGTATGAATACTTTTGGCCTGTGCATCACAGCTGTTTGGCTCATTGGACTGGACACCTTTTCACCCCACATTTCTCTATTCAGTTAATGACCTTGGCCAGGAAGGTGCCGGTGATGAAGATTTCCAGGAGCATGGTGATGACCAGCTGCAGGATGAGGAGGATGATGGCAGCCGGACATTCCTCTGTGATGCATCGGAAGCCATAACCGATGGTTGTCTGGGACTCCAGAGAGAAGAGGAAGGCTGCTGTGAGGGTCTGCATCTGCATCACACAGGGCGTGTGGTTGGACGGCGGATCGAACTCTGGAAAGAAAACACCGACAGCTCATCAAGGCTGCGGTAAAGGAGCAGACGTTTCTTCTTTTAATGCCTACATTATGTGGAGGACTCTAATGCCAAACAGTGGAAACATGAGTCATCAGAGAAGAGGAGGAGGTGTGTTTTTCTTTATTTTTTTTTGTGAGGATAACGTATTTGTATTGCACTCGTGGTTTTCCGTTTTACAGGAAATAAAACCAGAAGCTTCACTTCTCTGTAACTGTCAAAACGTCTTTGTGTGCATGTGTGAAGAGCTGCAAAGTAGAGCAATCTTCACCCTACAAAAACACAAAATCTTACCAAGTAATTCTGATCTGGTTTGCAGTGCAAATATCTCAGGACAATTGCCTCTATATCTTGCTTTTTAGCTAGTTATAGAGGCTTATTTTAAGTAAATAATTCCTTAATACTGCTGAAGAAGTACTAGTTCTATTAGCAGATGAATTAACTTATAACCTGAGAAAGACGTTTTAATATAAATTAAATAATCTGCTAAGGGAACATGCACTTTTCATCAATATTAAGTAATTAATTACAGAAAACAAGCCTCCATATCTTGCTGAAAAGTTACTCTTAAGTTGGTTTCAAATGTACTAAGTTATTTGCAGTAGAAACTGGACCAAAAATACCAAAATAAGATTTTCTGTTCTTGCAGTGCACCCATGTTTTCATGTCTAATGATTTTTATCATGTTAACAGTTTATCTATTTACCGGCTTTAGATAAAAAGTGCGTCATGTTGATTCTGTTGCACAAACAGAAGGTGAAACAAGCAGAAAGGGATCAAACTATCAGTTCACATCGATCAAACTCTACAGATCTTTGTCTTCGCTTCACAGCCTAGCAACATCCGTTCTTAACACAGTTTTACACTATCTTGCTTTTTTTTATTTGAACTTTCCCACCTCTATAGTCCTGCAACAATGCTCTCAAGTTTGTTCACCTCATTTAGTTCCTCGTTTTGCTGAGCTGCAATGAAACTGTTGCAAAACCAGTGAGGTTTAAACAGGAAAAAATAACTGACACTGAAACCATCAAGGACGGTTTTAGTGTCAAATGTTAGCGTATTTGTGTCAAAAGGCCTTTGAGTCAAAGCTGTATGGTGAATGATTCTCCATTAGCCATGATTTAATGGAGGTTCTAAGAGATCTGAATCAGGGTGGTGAGTTATTGGTTCTCTGAAGTACAATCACCCTTTCCCATAAAAAAATGAAATCATTGGTGCATAAATTTTATGGGAATTTTCTGCAAGCTATAACCATGTTCCTGTTTAGTGAACTATCATATTAAAAGCACCCTGGGGCAGTGAGGGGATTTTAGATCACAGGTCAAAAGTGTTTGGTTTTGGTGATGATATGAAATGACTTTATAGTTCACTGAAAAACATATGTTCAAATGTTTGAACCTAAGATTCAGTGCCCTTCTCTCTGATGAGAACTATTTCAGACGAGGCAGTTTTATTCTCTCTCTTCACCACACCTTTCCTCTCTCGTATTTATTCATAGATATGTGCAGCTCTGGTCTTAATTCAGCAAAACCTCGCTGTCTTACATTCTTAAAGGCGGCCTATTGTGCTATTAAGACAGATCTATGTGGTATCCAAACATGTTCATTACATTTTTTGCACAAAATCACTCATATAATGAGATTTTATTCTCTTCAGTTCTGCCTGCTTCAATACTTAGCTAACTAGCTGATTTAATACAAACCAAAAGTAGTGTGAATGTAAGAACTAAAGCAAAGATTATTGTCTATTTTATGTTTTAGGCCTGTTGTGGTTGCTAAGAGTACAAGGCAACTTCAAATATTGGGAGCGGCGCACCCTAAATATCTTGCATGAGAATCTTCTACCCTGAGGCAAAACAGTGAAAATGTGTCACATATGGATTTCCCAGGTCAACTAACAACATATCAGCAAAACCACAAAGCAAATTGAGTTCATGAAGAGGTCAAGCCAATCTGAACTTCAACCACAATCAGTGAAGGGAGGCAACAATGACAGCTAAAGGGGGAGTGGGCCAAGACTCCAACTGAGAGGTACTCCAGGTCTGGAGACCGACTACAGGGAAGATCTTACAGCTCCGACTGCCAAAAAGCTTGTTGAAGCTGTGAGACCAAATACCTGTTCCACTCAGTAGCATGCAAATAAACATTTAATTTTGAATCTGTGTGTTGGTCTTGGTTGGAATTCTTTTATTTTAATAAGATAGATAAACACCTCACCTTAAATCTGATGGGAGTAAAATAAGATTCTACATTCCCCAGATGTTAAAACGTCATAGGGCACTGCATATTTTTGTGAGGATTGGAACTATAATATGTGTTTTATGATTAACAATAACTAAGGAATATCTGCATGATAAAAAATTATAATCTTATAAATAAACATCTATATATAAATATATATATAAACTTTTTCAGTTAGCTAAGTTTTTCACTAATTGAAAAAAAGTAAAGTGAAAAAATACTTTTTCACTTTGATAAAAAGATATGGTGTAGAAAGATAGATACAGTCCCTGAGTTGTCTGTCTCTTTAAGATGCTTGCATTTGTCTGTTCAGAAGCTTTAGGTATTATTTTTGTTAAATTCTTGTCTTCAGTTGCATTTTCTAGTTGACTCATTATGAAACCGGTAATGACACCCTGAGCTGAGGTGAAAGTTTAACTGAAGAATTTGACTTTATTCACAGCTTAAACTGGGAAGTAAAACTGTGTTTGTTCATAAAGATAAAGGCAGGAAAACTTCACAGAAATGTCTGAAACATAGCCTGATACTGTGGGGCAAACCCTGATGTCAGATCTTATCAAAGTCCTGCCCTCAGATGGAATAGATATGGAAACTCTGAGGTGCACCAGTGATCTGAGGGGGGTGTTAAATTGTAAAGGTACTTTTTTTGATAAAGCCTCTGCTCTCTCACCCAGCAGGTCTCCATGCACCAAAGCCACGAGGTACCACACAACCCCAAACAGAAACCAGGTCCCCGCAAACGTTGCTGTAAACAGGAAGAACTTGTAGCGCCAAGGCATTTCAAGAAAAGTTGTCCAGAGGTCACGCATATAGAGAGCGTTCCTCCCACTGATGTGCTCGATGCGCATGTTGCTCCGGCCATCTTTGGACAGGATGCGCCTCCTCTTCCGCAGAGTCCCGCCTCCAACAGAAGCACCGCCGCCCAGCAACGGCTTCAGAACATCAGTTTGGGTCTGAGAGTGGCAAACCTTTTGAGGGGAAGAGCTGCGAGAGCAGGGCGGGGTAGCAGAAGTCATCTGTGATAAACAAACAGGGAGAAATGAAGTTGAAGGTTAACTTCCCTAGATTGATTCGCAACCTATGTCATCTCTTCTTTAACTTTAACAACACCAGCAGAACTATGACGCATGAGTAGACGCAAAAATACTGGTGTGCTGTAAAAGTTCAGTGGAAACCACAAATGTTTTTAACTGCACTTCACTTCCCTGCAGAGAAATTCTTCGTCAAAATGAAATATATGTTACATACACTCTAATAACTAAAATTACCAGAACACATTATTTAAATTACATGTTTTTTGCTGTTTGTTTTGATTTTATTTTGTTTTAAAGTCTGGGAAAACCACATTTATATTCAAGCAAAAAGTTAGATTTGGAAAGCTTTTGTGAGGCGTAAAACTGTCGTGGGAAAAAAATGTTTTTCTTCTGAATTTGATATCTGTAGCCACGATCAAATG